>CM055956.1:126550193-127750193 GCA_029490685.1 Schizonepeta tenuifolia
CTAATTACTACAATTTGGATGGATCTAATTGGATAAGTCAGCAAATTCAGAGGACTCGAGTGCAATAAGTGAAGAGGAGCTCAAGTTAGTTACTCGGTGAGTTGTTGCATGCAATCTTGGACGTTGAAATTGAATGGCTGTGATTAGATCTATTAGTTGTGTATAATAGCTGGGGAAAATCAGTTGTAACAGAGTGTAATTCATTCTGAGAGTTTTCAATGTAGAAAAGAGAGAGAGAGGAAGAAGCAGTAAACTAGGTTGAGAGTTGAGCAGCGAATTCTTTCTTGTTTTCATAGTTGAAGCTGTAATTCTTCGTTCTTGATTGTTTAGTGGAATCGGTGTCTCTCCCGTGGATGTAGGATTATTTTGATCCGAACCACGTAATTCTTTGTCTCATTTTTCTTCTCATTTTCTGTAGTTATTCTTGATCTGCATAGTAAGGGTCTGTAGTTGGTTTTTCATTTCTGGTTTGGGTTTAGATCTGATCTGAGTTGAATTTGTTGTTTGATTCTTGATTGATTGGATTTCTGGCCTAACAAAAGCCCAATTGTTGAAGCACAATTACATCAATCACGCTCGATTTCGTTCAGTTTTATGGTGTAGTATGATATAATTCATTAAAGTTATGAAATAAATTTATCAATCACTAATTTCTTGACTCTGATAATAATAACCATGGGTGCAAACCTATAGGTATTTCATAATCAAATCAAATAGTAATAATTCTAAATGAAAAAATAAATTACACAAAAAATATTAATTACAGCGCAATAATGTAATCTCGAGCTATCAAAATATATGTGTCTTTCTCTTTCATTTTTGAGTAATAGAACATGTAGGACTACATTATTAATTAATTTATTAAGTCGAGTTATAGTACAAGTAGGACTGCATTATTAAATTATAATAAAAAAAAGTTATAGTAGGTGTAGGGCTATATTATTTATTTTATAATAAGTAGGACTGTATTATTAAATTATTAATAAAAAAAGAGTTATAGTAGGGGTAGAACCTATATTATTTATTTTATAATATTTATAATGAATTTAATATAAATTTACACTATTACCCTTGAAATAAATATAATAATAAGGATATATTAGGCAAATCAAATTTTGTAAGAGTTCGTTTTTTTATAATAGGTATAGATAGTCTCACTTAATACGGAAACCATTGACTAAATCATTTGTTTATCTTATATAAAATATTTCTTTCACGTTATGCTAGACTTGTTTTATATTATTAAATTACGACAACATGAAATGTATATTTAAAATATTGGTGGGACCTCTCACATATCATTAATTTTTGGAATTATTAGACATAAGTTGCTTAATTAAAAACGATTCCATTTGCTCATAATTTTATATTTAGAAATTGCTTAGTTGTTATGTTAGCTGGCAAAACGATTCCATTACTTTGCTCATTTTGTGAAACCCTCGACGCTATAAATAAGTCTCAAAAAGCTAAAGTAGTACAATTTCTCATTATCTTGAATTTCAATTCTCAAATTTCTAACTTTATGGCACCCAACAAAATCAAATTGTCTCTATTTCTGATTCTTGCTATTTTAACATATTCAAAGGCAAAGCTAGGTCATGAGAAGGAGACCAAAATGACAGTCTACTTCCAAGATTATGCTGGCGGGGCCAATGCGACCGTGATCGAGATATCGGGGCGGCCAGCCCCGCCTCTCAATTTCTTTAAGTTCGGAGCCATGTTCGTTACCGACGACCCCCTAACTGAAGCAATTGAGGAACACTCAGCCGAAATTGGAAGGGGCCGAGGTGTCTACGTGACATCAGCCCTAGACGGGTCCCACACTCACGTCCTCGTGTCGCTTGTCTTCACCAATAAGAAGTATAATGGTAGCACGTTGGAGATACAAGGTTCGAGCCCGCAATTAGACCTGGTGAGGGAGGTGGCGGTTGTCGGCGGCACCGGAAAATTCCGGCTAGCACGTGGTTATGCTACGTTTGAGACTGCTTTCTATGATCCTAGCCGTCCTTATGCAGTCATCCGATGCAATGTTACTGCGCTGCACTACTACTAGTTATAAATTAATAAGCCACTTTGTTTGACTAATTAATATTGGTGCATGCTAATAAAATTTTCGGTCATACTCACCTTCTACTGGAAATATGTGTTGAAATATTAGTTAATAGTGATGGATCATGTGATTGCTTAATTTCCACTTTTGAGTTTATCAATATATATTTTTTTGTTTTTCAATAATATTTTGTACGTACTATGGGTCAGGATTTCGGAGTAGGTGGCAAAAGACAAAAGGGAATCTTAAGCAAATATTTACTACAAACTCTCTATGTATCGTATTTTCATCTAGGAATTGTTTGGCTAAGCTTATAAGTTTCTGAGCTCGAGGGTTTTTTAGGACAATAACTTATGGGGTATTGGGGATTCAGGACACCAAATTGCAGGCCTTACGTTTAAGGATACTTTGTGAATTAGTACATGCTTCGTAGGACTTCTTTTAGCCAGATCGGGCTGAAACTCAAGTGCCTCGCACGTGAGCGTCTATCTCAGCTTTCGTAGAGCATCATACATGCGCTCACCAAACACACCGTCTTCTTCGCTATAACCATTATATAAACCAGGAACCCGGACGGCACCAAGCACATCACCACCTTATACGGCTGTTTCAGCTGCGGCAGCTTCACACTCAAGTACAGAAATGCCACGACCTCCAGCAACATCCCCATACTATTAGAGGAAATTCGCCGACGCCACAATGTCCGTATAACTCATGAACGAAACTCCGAGAGCTATGGCCTTTCACACCACAATCCCCACCCACGGTGTGTCGAACCACTTCGATCTCAGCCAGAGATCATTCAGGCAGCGTCGGCCGTAAATCCGGTCTCCCACAGATTCTGATCCACTTCAATGGCGCCGGTGACGGCCACCAGAGGGATTATGTAGCCTAAGCAAGTGAAGATCACTGCACAAAATAGGGCTAATGGGAAAGTTTCCTCGGATTCTCCACCTCTCCCGCCATCGTACCAACGTTATCCCAAAAATTGTGGTTCCAAAATAAAATGTTAAGAACAAATTCCAATCCTTCTTTACCCCTTCGGCCCTTTCTGCCCTAGACTGATCCATCTATGGGGATGAATCTATGGGATTGCGATCGCCCACATTAGTAAAAATGGAGCCAGAGAGATTATACCTAATCCGACTGCGACATAGCCGACTATAGCTAATCCGTTTAGTGGAGGAGATGAAACAATACTCTGTTGCCCTTCATCTGTTCGACGAAATGCTTCACGGAGATCGGGCTGAGATAGTCGATCACGTGCTAGGCACGTGATTTCAGCCCGATCGGGCCAAAAAAAGTCTTGCGGAGCATGTACTAATTCACAAAGTGTCCTTAAATGTAAGGCCCGTAATTTGGTGTTCTGAATCCTCACTACCTCATAAGTTATTGTCCTAAAAAACCCTCTAGCTCTAAGTTTCTTAAAATATCTTATAAGCTATTCACTATTAAGAATTTAGGAGCTTATATTTGGTAAAATTAGAAGGTAGGAGATTAGAATATATATTTGGGCAAGAATTTAGATTCAATTTAGGGTCAATTTACGAGCAGCACCGCGAGTTCTTATATGGCTTTTTCTTCATCGAGTTCGTCCATACACACGTACGTCTTCTCACCTAAGATTGTGCAACCATGACACCATTTTTGTTCCAAATGATACTATTTTTGGCTATTCGAAACAATGTCGTTTGATAAACTCTAATGTTTAATGTCACTCAAAATGCCACTCGAGTGCTACATAGACTATATTATGTCATGTCAACAAATCCCGAAATTATTTCCGATCGGAGGCCAACGTCGAATGCAAAATTAGAATAAAGTGAAAGTTGGGGGATTTAAAGGCAGAATCTTTAACTCGAGAGCAAAACCAAAATTTATTGAAAGTTGAGGAATTTACAGCCAATAATTCAAAATTCTACTACCTCTGGCGATGGCGGAGCCAACACGCCTTGGGGGGGGGGGGGAATATTTAGTCAACTAAATCATAAATTTTCTTTTTAAGTATAATGATCTTTTATTTCTGTTTCGAAGCCCACTTTTCAAAACCTCAAAAGAAAATGGTCTTGGCACAATTGCAGTTGACACGCATAAAACATAAACACAAGCTTAATAAGCTGTGATCATCACTAATTCACTTGTAAGACTTCCTATCTCCTCTTAAAATTTTGATAAAACTTCTGTGAACTACTATTAAATTCTGATAATCATAAACAATATCATGGGAAAGGGAAAGCAGCAAAATTAAAAATTATTAGTAGAAAATTTAAAGAATTTTTCAATTTTATAATATTTAAAATTTAATATTTATCATCACTACGTGTAAAATAATAATATTGTAAATTAGATTAGTGAATATATTGAGGCTTTGCTCTGAACGAAAAATTGACGATTGAAGAACAGACGAAATAAATTATACGAAACAAAAAGATGAAAAGGATTAGTTTAGTCTAAAAAAGAAATAACTCGGCCCGATGCCTACTTGACGTTCTTACAAACAGTTTGCATACACAAATTTATAAATCAATTCATGCAAAAATTTAGATTCAAGTTGTTTGTGAGGAAAATAGACAAGTTCTCAGTCACCTAATGGCTTGAATTTGTTTTCTCGAGTTCGTGCCGACAGTGACCGACATGTCGGTAGCGGAGGCACCGACTTTCGTGAAGGCAGCAGGAGGGGCACCGGCTAACGTGGCCATAGCAGCGACGAGGGTGGGCGGACCGCTGCCTTTGTGGGAAGGCTAGGCGATGACGAGTTCGGGCACATGCTCGACGGAATACACAAAGAAAACAGCGTCACCACCAATGACGTTTGCTTCGACCACGAGCCAAGGACGGCGCTGGTTACACGCCGCCGACGGGAAGCCTGAGTTATATAGAAATTCTAGCGTCGACATGGAGCTAACACTGCACTACTTGAATCTCCACCTTATTACATCTATGAGTAGTTGTTAGTAACGAGTTCGCCCCAATCCGTCTTTAACCTCATGTGCGACTTAACCCGATCGGACTAAAATTTTTGTACGGCAAATGTTTGTAAAAACGTCAAGTAGACATCGGGCTGAATTTTTAACCTCATGTGCGACTTAGCCCGATCGGACTCAAATTTGTCCTGAATATGATCATTTTTCACGGTGCTCGAGAAGGAGGCTTACTCCTCGACACCACGGAAAGACAAGATGCGTAGATAGATTCATACTGATAAAATGACTGTAGTCGATTCACAAAGATAAAATTGAAAATGTTTTAAAGCTAACACAAGCTGTTGTTTTTAAATTAAAATATTATTAACGCTTGTGATGGAGCTAAAGAGGCAAGTACAATCATATAGCTCTATTGAGCAAGTTTTTAAATTATTTTTTGCATATGTCCATCGGGTATGTTGTACGTACTCAGCCCTGCATGTCATTTCTAAAATGTGCAGGTTAGCTCGGATGAGGAGGAGGCGGTGTGCTTGGGCGGCTCGTTTGTTTATATACTCCTGTTTTTGAAGTTTAAGCTCGAGGTTATGCGTCTTCATACATATAGCCTTGGGACATTAAGTTGATGTTTATATTCCGCTGCAACACCACTATTTTTTATATATCCTCGCCTTGCATGCTCGGCGCTTGATACAATGAGCCCGCGTGCTTGAACAATATCTTAAATCCTTTTTGAATTCCTTTCAAAACGTTTGTGGATTATCTAACGATTTCTCGTATTTCTTTAACTACCAATTGATAATAAAAAATTAAAAGATGGCCCACTTTTGAATGCAATATTTGTTAAAAACCAAACCTAATCCCTTTGTTTGGATTTTAATTTGGTCAAATGCTCATTCTTTGTAGAGTAATTGATTAATAACCCACATTATTGTAAGCATGAATTGATTATTGATGTTATTCCTTAATTACCGAGCATATTTCTCGAGTAAAAGTTTAGTTATTCCACCTCATCGCCCCTTGCCTTCTAGTTGTTTCAATACACTAGGAGTTGGGCTGTGACACATTGACATCCCAAGCGATAGCGATAAACCAATCTCAAGGTCCAACAAGAAAAGGCTTTCTAAATGTGGATGCTCAAACGCAATCGGCATATCGGATGAAGACTGGAGTGGATGGGAGCTACACGAGCTCGACAATGCGAAATCCCCATTCCAGCAATGCCAATTCCGAAGCGGACAATGCGAACCCGGCCGCTAGGACAAAAGTCGGTGAAAAAGGGAAGGGCAAGCAGAAAGCGGACGAGGATAATCCCATCGACAAAATTGCACCGAAATGACTATGTTGAGAGAAAACAGCGAATTCAAGGTGGTCTACGACATCTACACGAGGCCACACAGCGGTGTGGAGCCGGAAGTGTTGAAGAATCACCTTGAAGTGTACGTATACCTCAAGACGAAATGGGGATTTCCGGATATTGAAGACTCGCTTTCGCTACAGCTCCAGTGGGTTACTTTAACCAAGCCGACTCATTCTTCAAAATATGGCGAGAAAGAGTAATATTTGTCCCATCAACTTACAAAATATAAATTATGATTAACATTTGCGATTTTGGATATAATTGTGATCAAGCGTGTGGGTTTGGGTCAGTTGGAGCGGGAACCCAGATTGTGGGATGATTATAACAAATAGACTTATTAGTTCCAATCGTTCCAAGCGTAAGGGCATAATTAAGACGCGTGATCTAATAAGTTCCAAATCGTGCAATTAGTTCCAAATTGTGGTCTGTTACGATGTGGTACAATTAGAATGAAGGAAATCAAATTTTCTTGTTCGTACCACATCGCAAATAAACCCAAATTCAATCAATCTTGTAAATAAGTGAAGATTTCAATAACGGAATTTGACGATTTGCACGGCAACGACGGTGGCTAATCTGAACGACGATGATGGCAACCAAGAGAAAATATACTATATATTTATATATAGAGTAGAGGAGAGAAAGAGAGTGCATACACATGATTCTTTTAAATAAAGCTATTCGGTCCTTCACTTTTTTAATACTATTTAAAATGTTTTTTTTTAAATTAATTTTATATTATTAATTACAAATTAATTATTGGTTAGTTATTCCATAATTAGGATGCTTGCGAGCCCTCAGTTTCGGAATGGAGTTTTCCTTGATTTGAGTTTCTTTTATATAAATATAAGAGAATATCATGTGATATAGCAATAATAAATATTAAAGTAGTATAAATTTTGGCCCAGTATCTTCATAAATATAAATTTTGTCAATTCTTTTGAATTTGGAACAAATCTAACCTTAATAAGGAGAAGGTCTTGACGCAGGCGGGTTCGCGTCGATTTGGTACATCTGTACCACTATGAGTCTTTGTACCAACTTGCAGCAGTTACTTTATGTTGCTATCTTTCTCAATCCATGCTCCGTTTCCACTAATATAATCGTTTTTCTATTCATCATCTTAGAAAGTTAATTCTATTCAATTTCATCCCAAATTTGTTCAAATCGCTCAGTTTTTGGGGGAAATTGGACCATGATTCAATTTCTATTCATCGGTTGTTCTTTTTTTTTTTTTTATTTCTGACACCACAGTTGAGGTTGTCTTGATATTGCGACTATGTTGGTGGTGGTGGTGAAGTCTCGCCCTTGTTCGCCGGAGTTACTTCCGATGCGTGTTTTGGGTTTGCTGTTCGCGACTTGGTACTATTGGTACAAATGGATTCCGTTAGTTCGAATAGTACCAACACTTTGGAACAATTGGAACTAATAAGTCTAAAATAGTACCAAAACAAATATACCAATAGTACCAACTGTGTCAATAGTACCAAATGCCTGATACCCGCCCAAATCGACCCGCGCTCACCCGAGTTGTCAAGACCCGCTCCGCGTTTCATTAAGGGTATTTTTGTCCCAAATAAGAAAAAATGGCCAAAATTTATAATTTTGAAAAAGAGAATATCATGTGATATAACCATAATGAATATTAAAATATAAATTTTGGCCCACCATCTTCATAAATATAAATATATGGCCATTTTTTTGAACTTAAGACCTGAATACCGCTTTCCTACTTTTATCAAGATCCATCATTCCTTGACCCGTTTTATTGACACTTGTTTCTCTTTCCAAATTTTTCTTTCTTTTTTTCTGTTTTTTTCCACTTTTATTTCATTTTTTTATTTTCAAGATTTTTTTCCTGTTTTTTTTGTTTTCTTTTTTATTTTCCAGATTTATTTTTATTTTCCAATTTTTCTTTTTTTATATTGTTTTTATTTTCTAGATATTTTTTCCTTTTTTTCTATTTTTTTATTTTGTATATTTTTTATTTAATTTCAAAAAATTTGTTTGCCTCTTCCTTTTTTTGTTTGCCGCTTCTTCTTAGGTCAAGATTTGAGCGAAGGAATTCGAAGGCCTCAGAGCGAGCCGAAGACATCTAAATTGTTGCCCGATAATTATCCTTATATTAGTAATCGGAGTGAAGACGGAGCCGTAAAATGGGAACCAAAGGCGAAGCCGCAAAATCGGAGCAATATAACTTAGAATAATTGGAATGTACCATGTCATAACTTGGAACATCTAAAACTAATTTGACAATTCATCCCAATTGTACCAAATCTGGGACAATTGACACTAATAAGGTTAAATTTAATTTGTACTAGATGTACTAGAACAGTTGGTACTAATAAGACTAAATTTGTATCAGATGTCTAATACCTAACTCGAACCAACCCGCGCCAGACCCGACCCGCTTCTCGTTTCATTAAGGGTATTTTTATCCCAAATTGAAAAAATAGCCAAAATTTATATTTGTCATACCCCACTTTTAGAACACAAGACTCTATTCAAGTAGTCTAGTATATTATGCACTAATAATAACAAGATAAAAGCTAATAGGATCGAAGTTCTAGTCGAATATGAAAATAGAATTTGCTACCAATATTATATACATCAACTTGGCTTGAAAAGCTTAAACTAGCGAAAGCACATCTCAACTCTTGAATCCTAGCCTCAGTTTAATCCGTCGGCACGTGCTCCAAGACATGAAAACATTTGTAAAACTTCGGGGCTGAGCACTAATGCACTCTGTGGGTAATTCATTTCATAATATTTTCGGAAAACATAAACTGTAGAGTAGCATATCCATAACAGCTAATGACTCATACAAGATTTTAAAACAAAAACACTTCTAAGTTCATCCAAACTTTTACTCATACTTCAGGCCTGCTACTTGTGACGGTCTAGTGTTACTCTTATAACTGGGTGAACCTTGAGCCGAAGCTCTAAGAGTTCTCTGGGTGAATCTCGAGCCGAAGCTCCAAGAAATCACAAAACTGTGTCAAGCACACAATGGTGATCGGCCATTGCATATCATGACTTTGGGAGTGTACACAACACTCATCTAACGTGTTAGGTTATCTGATCGTCTCGATCGATAATATAAGAGCTTTAAACACATAGAACGCACTTAAAACATTTTGTTCATGGATAGCATTTGTCATTTTCTTAAAATCTGAGTTCAATAACACAACATATATTTAGAAAGAAAAACCCACTTGATAAGTAATGATATAACTTGCACTGGGTCTCAAAGAACTCCTTTATTCTCTCCTTTCAACGAGCCTACAAAAGTGTTCTTACTTAGACGTGGTTTCCAAACCTAAGCCTTAACAAAACTTGGTCATATTAAGTTTCTATTTTAAAATTCTACTCATATCAACATGCATAAATGCAAAGATTATCACATCGTCTCATATTTCAATAATAGAATATACCCAAGAACTAGCATTCCTCTAAGACACCAAGCATATTGACACATAACTTTTCTGCAAAACAGCCCACTTAAACCAATTAACTGATTTGACGTATAATGAATTAGAAGGCGTGCTATATACCTATGGAAAGCTACAAGAGTCTATTTATCATCAAAATTGACAGCACTTGAAAATATTAAACGAGTCAAAAGTTATCACAATTGGGGTGCAGACTGCCCAAAACTGGCAGAATGCTTCACCCACGAAAATTACCTCTGCACTTCCCAAAACTTGCAAAATATTATAAAGACCTTCTTGCACACAAACTGCATACATTCAAATCAAACACATCTATGCTCTCCTGCTTTCTTTCTTAGTTACTTTTGCTACACATATATAAAAGTAAGCCAATACATATATGCATTAGTTCAAGTTGTTATTGCTCATTTTTGTTTTTTTCTTTTTATTTTCATTCTGTTCTTATCATAGAAACGTAAAACAACTCCTATAAATTCTTTTCACACATATGTAAACATAAATTTCGTGCACAACTTTAAGCAGGAGCTCCCTCTCTTTGGCATACATTTATTCAGACAGCTTGCGGGTGTTACATGTATCATAGTATACTAAATCCTTATGCAATTTATTTTAATTAATTCAGCCAATTGGTAGCCCCTATTCATATCTGAACATCTATATGCAAAAGTTTAATATATACATATAAACTATCTAAATTGGTTAAAAAATATATAAGAGGACATCTCATCATAAAATCGAAAATTGAAAGCACAGGGAATAAGGGGTTTTCAACCTTTGTAGCTCGATCTAGTAAGCACGGGCCTTTGAAAGAAAAACTCCATTGTGTTACATTGAGAATGCCTGATTAATCTATAAGTATGTCATGTTTTCGGCAATGTGCCCACTAAGTATGATTATACTTAGCCCTGCATGTATTTATAAATGTGCAGGTTGAGTGACGAAGACGGCGGAAGTTGAGTAGAGGTTGTATATAGGAATGAAGAATAGTGTATTCAGTTCTACGTTTTTCCGCTGCAAACTACTGCACGTTTTGTTGTATAACTTTTTGGTTTAAGTTTCGTACTTTAAACCTAGTCTACTCTGATAACAACTTTGTCGAGCGATCCTTCGAGATCGACTCTCTTTTGTTAATGAAATCGGTTCATAGATATCATCTTGTTTATTATTATTAGTTAAGGCATCTATTCAGTATTTATTCCCCCTTCTTCCCCCTTCTTTAATCCAACCCCTAGTCGCACCCCGGCTTTGCCATCCCTCGGGATTTGGGGCTGTGACATTTAACCTATTGGATCTTACAGATTATTTTTTTCGATAATTGGATTCAATCGATATATAATAATATAAAATATGTGAATTAAAAGTGCAAAGAATGAGGATTTACAATTTATAGGGTACCGAATGGAGGTTGCGCCACATAAGACATAAAATAAGGGTAGAACTCGAATCCGCAATAGTATTAATAATATTAGATTAAGAGGCGATCTCTTGTATCTTGGGAAAAGATCGGATCCGGGTTGACCCTACCCAGTCAACATGGGTCAATCCTGTCAAAATTAATTTATTTTTTTCAGATTTTTTTTCCCGACTCCGCCTTCAGCTATGATTTTACGGCTCCGCATTGGGCTCTTATTACTAATATAAAGATAATCTTAGTAACAACAATTTGGATTTTGCGGCTCGTTCCGAGGTTTTCGGCTTCCCTCGCTCGACTATTGACAAAAGAAGAAGAGGCAAATAAAAACATGAAGAAAAAAAAAATCTGAAAATTAAAAAAAATAATAATAAAAAACACTAGAATTTAAAAAAAAATAAAAAATCAAAAAAAATGAAAAAATTAATTTGATATTGTTACACATAGAAATACACTCGAAAACACCTATTAGGACACTTTGAAAAGTGTCCTATAAGTTTGACGGATTAAAATAATAATGCATCAAAGTGTCCTAATAAGTTTGACAGATTAAAATAATAATGTGTCAGGCGTGTATAAACAGCTACCCTTTTAAAATAAAAAATAAAGAAATTCATGCGCGAGCGGACGCGCTTTTAAGATGCGTATTCCGCATGCGCCACACGCGTGGGGGCGGTCGCATCACATGCGACCATTCTTATATAACTATTTGCATAAGAATAATATTATTACATAAATGTGAATAGAGAATGGCGAGCGCCGCGTGCCATGCATGGAGATTAGATTTTTTTTTTTTTTTTTTTTTAAGAAAATGAATAGAGATTAGTTAATTTGCAATACTTTATAGTTTACAAACTATATATATATAGGCAAGGATGGGTGATTAAACTCAGATCTACAACTACTATACCAATTAAATAGCAACTCCTGCAACCATGAAGATTAACAAAATTAACAGTAGTTTGATAAAACCACTCACCCCAACTCCTCAAAACCTTAAGAATTACAAAATTTCCGTCGTAGATCAGCTCTCGGGGCGTTCGAATTTCGCCATTATTCTCTTCTACGAATCGAAACCCGAAAACAACAACCACTTGCAAGTATCATTAGCCAAGATCTTGGTTGATTTCTATCCTCTTGCCGGTAGATACATCAAGAATGATCACATGGTCGATTGCAGTGATCAAGGTGCCGAGTTCATCGAAGCTGAAGCCCTAGACGTCGAGCTGACCGATCTCATGGCGAAAGTCAAGACCGATCAGCTCAACGCTCTCCTTCCAGAGTCATATTTCCAGATTGATGAAGCCGCTGACCATCCGCTACTTTCGATCAAGGCCACACATTTCCCATGCCGCGGGTTGGCGGTGGCCGTCAGTGTTTCCCACCGAGTTTTCGACGGGTCGTCGCTAGGGACATTTGTCGCTGCCTGGTCAACCGCCACCAAACTAGAGAATAATGCAGTCAAAGTCAACCCGTCTTTCGACATTCCGTCGCTGCTTCCGTACCAGGACCGTCTTGATCATGGCATTGATTTGGGCATGAGTTTGGCCTACGAGGAGATGGGGACCGTCACTAAGAGGTTTGTGTTCAATAAGGAGGCTCTGACGAGTTTGAAGTCGAAAATTGGTGGAGAAACAATGATCTCTCGAGTGCGTGTTGTGTGTGCGGTTATATCCAAAGCCCTAATCCGTCTAGATCGAGCGAAACACGGCCGATACAGAGATTTCGTGATTGTTCAGGTGATGAACATGCGAGGGAGAACAATAGTCCTACTGCCCAAGCATTCTTGTGGGAATCTGTGTATCACCTCGCTTGCGCGAGGTGAAAAAGCGGAGGACCCGAGATTCGAGGTATTGGTAGACCTCATAGGTCATTCTGTTCGGCAGAGCATAAGTGATTATGCTGAAATGTTGTCTCCTGGTCGGGATGGGTGCGATATGGTAATAAATAACTTTGAAAACTTGATTAAGTTTATGTCCGACATTACCGAGACGAATGGCATAAGTTTTAATGACTGGAGTAAGTTTGGATTCTATGAAGCTGATTTTGGGTGGGGGAAGCCCGTCTGGACGAGCATCGCACCGCCAATGCTATTTGTTACTGGCTACACCGTGCTCATGGCCAACAAAGAGGGCGATGAGATTGAGGCATGGTTGCGTTTGAGTGAAGATGACATGCGTTGCTTTGAGAAGGATGAAGAAATCAAACTATTTACAACCTAGCGCTAGCTAGATAAGTATTATTAATAAAAGGCTGAATCATCTATTGCCACCCCATGTGACATTCTCTATTGCTTTAATAAGAAGATTGTTGGAGTTTATTTTGCTGACCAGCGCTAGCTAGATAAGTATTATTAATAAAAGGCCGAATCATCTATTGTCACCCCATGTGACGTCCTCTATTGCTTTAATAAGAAAATTGTTGGAGTTTATTTTCGTGACCTTGGTTTATAATTATATACTCCCTCCGTCTCACGAAAAACGTCTCATTTCTTTTCGGTACGGAGATTAAGAGTAAATAATAAAGAATGTAAAAGCAGTGTGAATGCAAATGTAAAAGCAGTGTGAACACAATTAATTATTTTCCAAAAAGGAATGAGACTTTTTCCGTGAGACAGGCCAAAAAGGAAAGTGAGATAGAGGGAGTAATATACTTGTTTGTCTTTCTTGGATTATTTGTTATAGGTATTGGAATGAGGAAACACGTGAAAGGAGACTTATTCCAAGGGAGGTGAGTCAGTTTGTTAGTAGCAAGAATAGTGGGAGCAACAGCTTCAACGTGCATGGAGTTGTTGGAGTTTGTTGAGAACATTCACGAAGGTGGTCCATGCAGTTACGAGCACTGCAGTTAGAGATAATGGCCTTCAAACGTGGATTATGGGTATTTTGAGGAGTGCAGGCCAAATTTGTGTGCTACTATAAATAGATAGCACATCTCATTAGTTAGATACAGATTTGCAGAGATAGATTCTCGTAGTATAGTTTTCATACTTGTTTTTGTTTTCTTCGAGTGACAGTAGAGACAACTTCACACACCACCTTATGTGAAGGGAGTATTGAATTGTCTTTCTTTTAGTGACCATTGTTTACTCGAAGTATTTTCGTTGTTCACATTCTTATAGTGAATATTTTGCCCTGAGGCACTCCACAAGATTATTAATTGATAATCTTGTGAAAATTTATCCATTGTGTTCTTTTAATTTTCGCTGCCTTCTGTCCGAAGTTGTGAGCACTTCAGTCATAACTTTGGTCACCACTCTAGGTGTAAATCTGGTACCTTCAAAGATGACACATGACGTAATAAACGGTGTAAGATTTAACAAATATATAACAATATATATACACTAAATGTTGAACTATTAGTCATGCCATGTGTGATCTTCTTATTAAAGCAATAGGAAATGTCACGTGAACAGGCAATAGAGGATATGATTTGGAGCAAATTTGGATTCTTTTTTTTATGAGTGTGATTGATGTGATTTATTTCCTGTTATTGTTTCATTTTGTAGAAGATATGTTGTTATGTTGAATTTGAAGTGGTAATCGGTTTCTTCTTTAAGATATTCATAATTTCTAGAATTTGGAAATTCTCACTTCAAAATTTTATTGCATCTTTTTAGTTTAGTTTTATGTAGTATTATATTTTTAACAAAAAATTTGTTACTTGATACATATATCTTTAGGCGTAGACACCAAGCCTTTGTGAATGTGTTTACTAGTAGTATTACAACTTACAAGCTAGTATAGACTTTTCCGGGGCACATTTTAATTTCGGTCCACCTCCGGACGGGGTGTACGCGTAAGGTGTCGATCCACTCCCTCAAACAAGAGCTTTTCTTTAAGATACTAACTTTAGCATTTTGCAAACACAGGCTTATCAAAAATATCTATACTAATATAAAAAGAGCCTTGTTTTACAAAATTTACTTTGCCCAAAACATCCTTATTATATATTAAAATTAAGGGCAATAACGTAATATAATATTTTTTAATTACAATAATTCATCTTTCACCTAATTTAGTTGATTTTATACTATGATGATAAGGCATGTTCCCTTTTCAGATTTATGTGTAATGTGACATATCATAGTTTTTAAAAAATACTAATTTATAGGGAACGTGAAACTTATACCTTATAGCGATTTTGTGTATACCTAATTTTACTGTTTTATTGTTATGATAATGTACTATTTTTTAAAAAATTTCTCCCTCGTTAATATATCTTTTACTGGGTATCTCTTTGTCTCTGCCATCTTTCAAACTTCATACGAGCATATTTTTCTTTGTTGCTTTAATTGCTGAAATATTTTCTTTTTCATTTTAATTTTGGAGTAGCTATTGAGTGGTGAATATTAATAGTAACGTTATTACATTTGGGGTCATAGGATGACGAATTTGAGGGTCTTATATTTTATGGAATGCATCATTTTTTTAGGGGAATTCATGGAATTGAATACATTGTTATGATACCATAATTGTGAGATTTAACTAGCTTTCTTTTCTTTTATTTTTATGGACAACATTATTATGATACACCAACAAATTAATCTTTTAGATTGCATATTCTCAATGTGCCTCAAGGAAATTAAATGGCATTAATTATGGAGAAGAAACTTCGGAAAAATTGAGTGCATGTCTAACATTAGTACATATAAAATCTACTAAGCACCTAGACTTCAATATAAGGACTTCTTTCGTTTACAACGTAAGATAAATAATAATATTTACTGCATCATTTAACTTTGTTGTTTTCAAAACTTCAGCATATAAAGCTTTTTTTGTTCAAATTGAATATATATTTAATATTTTTACAAACAAATGATCATTAGTATATCTATAGAAAAAATTCATATCGAAATCTAGTGATATTTCAATCTCAATTCTAACTATTAAGAATACTTTAAAGAGTTGTATTGACTTATTTTATTTAAGGACAATCTATTAATACTTTTTACGTAACATACACAAAATAATCAAATTAAGAGTGATGTAATAATCTATATTTATTTTTGGAAAATCAAGAAACAATAAGAGTGCTTATTACAGTTAGAAATATTGTGTTAACGTGCGGATGCATGTTACTTATACTAGTAGCTATAAAAGAAAGGGTTATTTTCATTTTCCACCTGAATCTTAAAATTGAATTTGAAAATCAAAATCGATCAATTCTCCTCTCCCTCTCCGTCAACGCAAGTCTGCAACAACTCTGTTCTATTTCTCCCTTTTCTTACTTCCATGTAACGACTAATCACAAATATTAATTGTCCCCAATGAGACACGCCAGTGGTGTGGCTTCCGTTTGTAAGTAGTGATCAGGTCTAGAGTTTAAACCTCACTGGTCCTCTTCCCCCCGTGTAAAACAAATCACAAATGTTGATTTAACTAATCTATATCTATACTAGACTAAAAAGGGGAGTTGTAACTATATTTACTTAATTTTGCCATTTTGCCGCCATATGCGGCTGGATAGATATTAGATATGGACTTTAAGTTATTTCAAGGTTAATGATTAATATATTATGGTTAATCACGGTTAACTGATCTTCTACATTTCATAGTAAAGTCGGTCCCTTTTTTCCTTAGTTTTTAACTGATAATACTTTATGTTTTTCTTGTTTAAGTTCAGAAATGGTTATTAAATAACTTATTTTTCATTTTGCTTTTCTTTAATATCTATTCTAGATGCTTTTTAATCAACATGATTGGATGTATTATCTAATAACTTCACGTCTTGATATGCATGTTGGATTTGTACCATTCTCTAGTTATTTTGCTAATTTTTTTGAAAAGATTTTGCTAAATATTTTTCGGTTAATACATACTTAGGATATTCAATTATCCATAATTATTTTTAGTTGGGGAATCCCATTTTTATGGCTCCAAAATGGAGACTTAATATTAATGTCAAATCCTACTTTTGAAATTTACCCTTTAAACAACTCTTGGCATATTACAATTACTAAGTATTTAATTTTTTTACACACTAATACTACTAAACAATTTTACTAATTTAACATTGAAACAAAAATTTAATTTGAAAGAATCAATTTGAACTACTATTCCAGTAATGCGCTGTGGTTTTCATTAAGTAGATAACATATATAGATAGATATATATTATTCTTTTATAATGCATTATTGTTGCTAAACTTTTTCTTTTTTTTAGGTTATACATGTACACATCATGACTCATTCCCGACTTTTTTGGTTGGAAGAGAATTGTCTTACCACTAAATTGCTTTTCCTTGTGTGTTGCAAAACGTTTTTTAATTGCTATCTATTGTTTAGGTACAATTGTACTCATAAAGTTAGAATGTATTTGTGCCATTATTTATAATTATTTGGATTATATATTTGATCAAAAATAGAATATGAACATGTTGAATTGTTTTAAAAAAACCTATGTTTAGTCATGGACAACTTTATATGTCAGTCTCAAGAGTTACAAATTCGAAAGACTTGAAGATATTGGTATATGGTGATGAGAAACTTTCATCAACAGTTACTAAAAATAATGTGTACAAAAATTTTTTTCGTAATGTTTGAAATTTAATATATACTCCCTCTGTCTTATTTAAAAAGACACATTTCTTTTCGGCACAAGTATTAAGGAGAAGGGGATAAAATATTGTTAGAAGTAGTAGAGTTATGGAGATAATTATTTCCATTTTAGGTATGTGTCATTTTATATATGGACATCCTAAACTTAAAAACGTGTAATTTAAAATGGACAGAGAGAATATTATTTATTACTCCTGTAAATGTTCAATATTGATGTTCGAATATAAAACATTATTAATCTCCTTTGGTACGTCTAATTTCTTAACAAAACCAATTCACTCATTATTTTTGTAATTTTGTAATATATTCTGCCGTGCAACGTATGGGTCGATACTAGTTAATAAGAACCAAATCACTAGTCAATCTCCAATATCCATTTTTAATTAATTAATGGCTGAAACACTAAATTGTGAGTTGTGTAGTCCCACTTAATAAGGATATCATTGACTAAATGATTTGAATATCTTGTAAAATATTTCTTTTGTAATCCCACGATATGCTTTCAATATAAATCTATATTGTACTACACTTATAGAGAAACTCTCTATCACCAAAGTCATCGGTGATATACCCATCATTCTAACGTGACAAGATGCTTACCTATCACATGGTGAGTGAAATTTTACATTAACTATTGGAATTATTGAATAGAAGTTGCTTGAAAACTACTCTATCTGCTCATTATTTTATATATATCATTATGTAAATTATATAACTCACAACAAGAAAATACATGGAAAATCCGTCAATTTCTTTACATCGCCCGAAAGCAATGTTTCATTTCCTCGAACCCCGAAGGCTTAACCTCGTATAGCCCGAAAGCTTAACCTCGTAATCTCGTATAGCCCGTAGGCTTAACCTCGTGTACCTCAATTAGCCTGGACTATCACTGCTTTTGTAAATAGTCCAAAGGCTATAACTACTTTTATAAATAGCCCGAGACTAACACTGCTTTTATAATTAGTCGGAAACTATAACTTCTTTTGTAAATAGCCCGAAGGTTCTGCCTGCATATGACACGTATAACTTGTGCAAAATATATAATAAGGATAAACAAAATTTGCAATTTAAAACCCCACCTTAACCTTCTTGACTCGACTTGAAAATCTGCATATTAATTAATCAAGTCTTGCGCGTCAATCCTAAATAATAATTATGGAATGTCAAAAATGCATGCTTTGAAAAGTGATCAAGAATCACAAATGAAGGGAACAAAACTAAATCTAAATTGACGAACACTAGTACACTTCTTTAGTTAATAATCTTAAATCATAAGGATATGCATGCATAACACACAAAGGAAAAACAATCCAAATATATTTTATATAATTACGAATGCTTTATCTTACTTACATAGAATTCATCTGTGTCTATATATATTTATACTCTTAATCATGTAAATCAACAAAAAGATAAACAGAGAACACACTTATTAATCTAATTACCAATGTTGTTATAAGGAAAATTTAATCCACAAGCATAAATATACTTACAAATTACCAAATAAAAGCATGCGAATTATCAACTTCATTTACAAATTTAACCATACAAAGAACAAGAAACTTCACCATTTTTAAATAACTTATTAACATACGATTAAAGATTCTTAAAAGTATGAAACATAAATATACGTACTATATATTATCTACACACGTACACCCTACTAACACACACCTAAAACATAAAACTTATCAATAACATATACTCATATATATAGTACTATTTCATAGTATTAATTAACTTACTAAAATATACACATACACGCATAAACATTCTCAACAGAAAATAAAAGCAAAGAAAAACGTGGTACCTCTATACTCAAGATCTGGAATTATTTCTCAAAAGGAAGGAACTTCGGAGTGTGTGAAAATAAAAGAGCAGATAACTTATATATATATATATATATATAACTATTTAGGATAGAAAAGATAACTATGGAATTTAATAACTTTTTCTCCAAGCAAATCTAATATCGTAGGAAATAAATAAAATTAATAGAAACTTGATTATCTTCACTAATTATCTAAATTTGCATTTAAGAAAGTAATAACTAATAATCATAGGCAAAATAACCTATAGTTCTATGCGTACTACCAAGGAAAAATTAAATAATACAATTACTTAACCATTAAGAAAACCCATTTAAATTGATCATAGATAGCCATGCAAAAATAATAAAATGCCCTGCAAATAAATAAATAACATGTCATGCTCATGCTTGTGAATTACTTCTAAGCGCGACTTATAAGACTCAAATAATTAATTGCATAAAGAAAAATATAATATAATTTCTTTGAAAAGTAGAATAGCATATAAAATTTTGGGTCGTTACAAAAAGTGGCAATGACCATCTATTATATAGTGTAAATTTCCTTCATCCACGAAAAGTGTGGTCTTATTACTTTTGGGCCATCTATGAAAAGTGTGGTCTTTTCATAAATGAAAATTGCTTCATTAGCATTCTACTAATATTTTAAATCTCACAACAAATCAAATACTCTCTCCGTCCAAATGTTAGTGTCCTACTTACCCATTTCGCTTGTCTAAATGTAAGTGTCCTACTTTACTTTTTGGACAAAAAACACCTTCACGCTTTTCTATAATTACTACCTTTTGCCGTTTTGGACCCACAATTTATTTTTAACACACTCTAATTAACTCCTTAATTTTCTACTAATTAAATGCATTAACTAATTAACCTACCCAGCCCAATCCAATTAAACACAACCCAAATCCCAAAATTTTACCCAATTCCCCCAAATCCACAACAAACCCTAAATCTCTCTCATTCACTTCTGCCTCTCTCATCTCTCTCGTTCTCATCGCCTCTCCCTTCTGTGGAACCCTAAATCTCGATCTCTCATCCTCTTCGCCTCTTCCTTCTCTGGAATCCTAAATCTTATCTCTCTCTTTCTCTTCACCTCTCCCTTCTATGGAACGCTAAATCTCATCTCTCTCGTTATTCTGTTGAACCCAACCATAAACCCAGGCCACTTTGCCTTCTGTGGAACCCTAAATCTCATCTCTCTCATCAGAGATGTCTCGCAACAAATCCCCATCTCCTGCTCCGATTACGCCACGTCGTGCTCCGATTTCGCCACCGCATGCTCCGATTACGGTGATTTTGCCGCCTCCTGCTCCGATTACACCTGATCCAGTGAAGCACGCGACACCATTCTTTCTGAATGAGCAGAAGCTGGTGACGGAGTCGGAGTACGACCGGTGGCGGGCCAACGGTGGCCTCTTCCCTGATGAGTAGGAGAGTCCATCTCTGAGCAATAGTGGCCTCTCTTCATTTCTGAATCGAAGTCTATCTCTCTGAATTGCTTCCACCATGACCCTCTCTCTGATTTCAGAGCTGATACGGTGGTGCCAGAGAGTCCAGAGATGGGTTTCGATGACTTTGATGATATAAGTCTGAGCTACGACGAATGGAAGGCCAAATACATGGCGAGGGGTTTGCTACCGATGAATCCTAACCCTAAACACTAGGTGATTGTGTTCTTATTTCTCTTTTTCTGATTAAGAACTGATTATGATACTACACTTGATGTTTGCTGAGTCTGTGGCTCTTTGTGGGTTGGCTGGTGATGCCTCATTTGTGTTTATTGTGATTTCTGATTCAAATTTATTTCTAATTAAGAACACTTGATTATGATACTACACTTGATGTTTTCTGCTTGTGGTTCTCTCTGGGTGGGCTGGTGATGCCTCATTTTAGTTTATTGTGATTTCTACACTTGATTTATGGTGATAATGAACTGATGCATGCTACACTTGTTGCATTTGCATGAGTCTTAGAACTCGTGTTATACGTCCGACTACATCTTTCGTGGACAGAGCGAGTATGATTTAAATATGACAAAAATTTATTGTAATCACCCACCACTCTACTTATTAATTTTTTAATGGTAATCAACGCCCCTACTTATTACAATATATTGCTTGATACATAAGTATATTACTCCCTTCTACCCACTGAAATTGGCATGTTACTGTTCGGCACAGAGATGAAGAATAAAGTTAAAAAGATAGAAACTTTTAAAAGATTTTAAAGAGTAAAAACTTTTCTTATTTGGAAGATGTCAATATGACTGGGACACCTAAATAAAAAAATGATTACTATATGAGTGGGTTGGATGGAGTACATTTTTTTGTTCTGCTTTCTCGCTAATTATTGACGAAGAAAACAACCAACCATCATTCCACAAAACAAGCTTAGTAATCGGCATAATGCGAATCAAACTTTACTTTTGAAACAAGTTTCATATAGAAAAGTGGCAGATTAATAGTAAAGACGGATCTAATTTTGATGTGGGTGGAGGCGAAGAGGTAGGCCGTGAGCCGGTGCAGGCGAAAGACTATGGAACAACATCTTTTCGTTTGGAATGAGCTTTTCAAGTCTGAACCTTGTCACCAAGTTATGCACGAACACCAATATTACAAGCTTAACATAGGCTCTCCCCGGGCACATTTTTGGTCCTCCTCCGAACGGAACGTACGTGTAAGGTGCCGGTCCACTCCCCTCAAATCGCGATGGATCAAACTTCTCTGGCTCTTGGAAGTAGTTAGGGTTCATGTGTGATGTATGGCTCGTCCAATAAATCTGCAAGATTATGATTATGTTTTATGAGCTATCATAGATTTATGGACAAAGAAGAAATTGCACTTGGGGCACGGCGCCACCCATGTGTGGTTCAAAATGAAGATGATCCATTGAATATATACACCTTCCATCCTTTTGGGATGGTGAAACCAGCATATGTGATTTGGGCTTTGGCTTCTCTGAATGCTCCTGGTCCTGGGGGTACTAGTCTGAAGCATTCGCATATGACATTCCACGTGTACTTCATCTTCTCGACATCCTCCCATGTCAGCATCTCGTCAGGGCCTTTTGATTTTGCAATCTCCATTTGCTCTTTGAGAGGAGGAAACCAATGTAAGAACAAGCTAGACATATACTCCCTTCGACCCCCAAAGTCATGGGAGCACAAGTTTTAAGAAAATTATGGAAAGTGAGATGCAAGTGGAGAAAAGTTAGATGTAGATGAAGTACGATGTCCCATATTTTAAGGGTAATAAGTGGAAGGATTATTTTCATAAATGGACTATGCATAATTTTGGGGATGAACGAAAAGGAAAATTATGCATAATTTTGGGGGTCGGAGGAGTATATTGATATATGATACTCTCTGCGTCCACAATAATTATAGTTTTTAGATTGTGGTGCACTTTTTAAGAAACGTTAGATAGATGTGTGGAGTGGACTATTATACATAGTCACGAAGCTAGAAACTTATTATAAGTAACATTGTAAACTAAAATTTTAAAATACGGAAAATGCACAACCATAATATAATATTATCACATGATTAAAAAGAATTAAAAGTTTATAATGTATTTTTTTTCAGATTTTTAAAGCATGCATATTACATTTATTAGCATTTATGCAAGAACTACAAGCATTTTACGATAAAATTTCAAGATGTTGTAACTAAAAATAAAAGTTGTTATTCATAACTGAATTTGTTTTCCTTATAACTAGACAATCACAAAACTATAAATTTTGTATAAATATTGCTAATAGCTAGAATTTTTTATATAAATGAGATAAATAAAATAAATAAAAAGGAGAGATGCATTCAATTTACATAACAATCTTTTATAAAATATAATTAAAAATTATAATATTACATATTATGTAATATATATAGGGGTGGGGCCCAAAGGTGGGAGGCCCAAGGACCACATGCCCCATTGCAACTCTGTTCCTGATTATACTCTTCACCTTTTGTATTGATAACTAAGTATTTTGATTGGAGTAATAAAATTGTGGGTAAGGGATTAGTTTTTATATAAATATTGAATGGAATAAGGTTAGAAAAATAAAGAGTGTGCAAAATCATGTTCCTAAAAAAAAACTATAATTTTTGTTAACGAACCAAAATGGAAATCTTACTATACTTTTAGTGGACTCAAGGAGTATATCATAACAACAAACAAGATCTTCTATTGCCTTTCTATGTTAGATCACTCGCAGAGCCACATGGATGAGGTTCCCACCAATAAATTTTTCTGGCTACACTTTTGCCTGCCGAGTGCCACATAGACATACATGTAGATTTTTTTGTTTTTTTTTTTTTTTTTTTTTTTTTTTACTTGGGAAAAATGTTCGAATCCTAAACTTCACTGTTTATAGATACAGATAAATTCTTCTTACCTTTGAGAACCTGGTCGTAAATGTGTGGAAGTTGGGCGAGAAAATTGATGACGACAGTGAGTGCGGAGGAGACTTCATACTGGCCACCAACAAGCAAACCAACAATCACATCAAGAACCTTGTTATCACTCATATGTACCCCATCTTCATTGGTCGCCGCCACCATCTTCGACAGCACGTCGTCCCGTCCCTCGCTCCCCGTCATCATGATCTCCTTCTTCCTCTCCTGAATCATCCTCATGAGGTCACCGCGCACCACTTTGGCTCCTCTGATAGCGCGGTGGAAGGCCGTTCCCGGCAAGTTCACCGGGAGGGATATGACCCCGTCAGTCATACGAGAAAAGGGCTCCAACAACTTGCCTAAGCGCTCCGGGTCCACCACGTCCATGAACACCCTGGACGCCAGCTCCAAGGTGTACCTTTTCGTCAAGTGGACAACCTTCGCCGTTGCATTAGGCCTCCAGTAGTGGCGCAGATGCTCACGGGCCAAGTTATCCATCACGGGCACGTGCTGTTTTAAAGCCTCCGGCTTGAGGACGTCGTACTGAAAGTTGTGGAATGAGACCGCCGGTTGCTGCTGCGAGGCGTGGTCAAGATCCGGGAACAAAACCATCCTCAACGATGTTGGTGGCGATTGGGTGAACATCTGTTTGTTCTCGTTGGTGAAGACGAACTTGTTGCCTTGTGCGCCGCATAATACCGCCATTTTGTCACCCAACAACGAGGTCTTGAATATGACTGGAGAGTGTTTCTGCATCCTGTCTCTGACAAATTGCTGAAAACCTAAAACATAGAAATCCACATTTTCTCCGAGAATTGGCCAACCCTCGGAGCCAGGAGGGACGTTTTTAGATCCCTTTTTCCGAATGAAAAAGATGAGATAGAGAGAGAGAGGAAGAAGAACAAGAGGAAAAACATAAGGTATCAAGATCGTCGTCTCCATGCTTTTCGAACTTCTGAGCTAATTACAGATATTTGTCAGTGTGTGTGTGTGTAAGCGTTGACTTTATATATAGAGGACCCCAAATCCTTCAAGAGACAAACTTTGCCACCAATTAACACAAAATTTATTTATTTATTTTTTGTTTGACCAGCACTAATTTTCCCACATTATGCATTCACTTTAATTAATTTCAACTGGAGGCCGTATACTAAAGTAGTCATTTTTAATTGTGACTCCCTCCATTCATGATAGTTATACTCCATCGGTCTAGATATATCTTCCTATATTTCTCTTTTGGGAATCGGGATGTCCCCCGTATATCTTGTCACAGCCCCAAATCCTGAGGGACGGCAAAGTCGGGGTGCGACTAAGGGTTGGATTAAAGAAGCGGGGAAAAAGGGGGATGAATATGAATGAACGAATAAACATACATTAATAACAGAATAACTTCTATGAACAAGACTTTATTTCAAAGAAAGAGTTGATCTCGAAGGATCACTCGACAAGTTGTTCAAAAAGGAACTGAGTTCGTTGTACGGGGCTTAGACCCAAAAGATAGATACATTATCTCAAAAAAAAGATTGGCAGCGGAAAGCGTAAAGCTTGATACAAGTTCTTTATTCTAATTACGACTCTTAATCTCAACATCAACCACCGCCGATCCCGTCACTCAACCTGCACATTATATAAAACATATGCAGGGCTAAGTACAAAAGCACTTAGTGAGCACGTTGCCGAAAACATATTATAAGTATAGATAAATCAGGCATATCATTTCTGTAGCACATCCGGGTTTTTCAATAAATACCCGTGTCTACTAAACATTTTTTGTCTCATTTTCACAACATGGCTTGATCAAGCAATTTAATGATAGATGTTACGTTCAATCTTGCCCAATAATTATCACCGAGGCTGGTTACCCCTCAACAGGGATCCCCACAAAACGGCTACTGTGTACACTAACTTTGGATAGCAGTCGGCTAACTCAAAGTCCGATCGTTTTAGTTAGCAGGTCGAGGTCGGCTAACTAATAATTCTGGATAGCAGGTCGGCTAACTCAGAAGGGTACAAGAGAACTCACATAAAATAAATAGTTCATGCTCTGATTATCACTTTGAAAACACAATTATCAAAGCAGTAAATAAAGATTTTCGAGCATCGCTCATTTTATTTCGTATATAGAAAAGCCCACCTTAAAGATTACAGAACTATAATACGAGCTTCCATCTTCTGTCTTCCATCCTATCCTTGGCGCTGACTTCCTCCTTTTATCGTAAATAAACAATTTTTAATCACTTGATCGCAACGATAAAAAGAAACCGGAAATCGAAATCGGTTTTAGTCTTTTAGGCCTTTGCACTTTACTACTTTCTTTTGATTAACGAATAAACGAGACTTGATCAATTCTCGTCTACAAACTAACTCGGCTTATTACTCGACACTTAGGTCAGTAGATAAATGGATGTCGATAACTTATAACGACTTAAAAGTTCACAAGGAACGAGTTGAAAAGGATTCAACTTAAACATTTAAGTTTTTGGAAACTTTCTGCACAAGGCAGTGGATCTGGAGTTCTCACAGAACAGAGCACTTTAAAACAGGGGTGAAATTTATACCAAAAGAAAGCTACGGATGTCTAGTTTACTCTCCAATTTACGGATCTCGATTTCGTTTAGCGAGCTAAAAGTTATGACACTTTCCGTTAAATGTCGCAAAACAGTCCGCACGAAACCCTAATGCTCGATAAAACTCGACGCACGATTCATTAGGTTCGATCAATGCTATTCCACTTTTATTTTCGCGAAAATTCCATCTTAAGACAGTCTACATGCATGTACCTTAATCGGGTTCACATTCACGTCTTTTGATTAAACAAACGACGAGCATTTCCTCGTCCTTTTCAACTAACCAATTACTAAACCAATTCAATTTCAATTTCTATTTCGTTCAACAACTTCTCGTTTATAAACTATAACTTATATTATCTCGTATCTCGGATGGAAATATCGTCAACTACAATATCGTTCGTTTATCAATAACAATCATAATTATCAAAATGGTTTTCCTTATTCGACTTTTCTATCGGCTTTTAACCTCGTTTCTTCGTCTCTTATTAAAATTCCAATCTTCTTAGAATTTGTTCAAATTTTCCGGTTACGATCATTAACTAGCAAGATTATCATATATTCGAATCATAGACCTAAATCATTATTCATTCTCGACTTATCGACGATTCTTCGTCTCTTAGCGAAAATCCGACGTTCTCCGATTTCGTTCAAATTTTACAATACCGAGCATCATCTATCTAGAATCACTAATACGTAAACCATATACTCAAAACATTAACGAGTCTCAACTTATTGTCGGGTTTTCATCTCTTACGATTTTCATTTTATTTTTAGAAAAAATCCAAATAATTATATAGTCAACCACATACATACTACATCTCATTTCTATTATCATTTCATGCATATCATAACATCTTCTACATCAAATCATCAATTCTTCACCTCTTACATTTCTATTTTTATTTTTAGAAAATTCTAATTTAATTCATGTAATCATCTATCATCATATAGAACAAGAATCCATCACTCAATCCTCAAAAAAATCAAACTACATCAAACCCCTAAATCTATTGAAAATTTCGGTAATAACATGTATTAAACAAAGGTTCATCATCCTACTTCATTTCCATATTTTTCGAAAAATATAAGTTGATGGAAAATGATTTTTGTTCGGTTCAATACGTAGAAAAAGTTCCTACCTTGTCGAATATGGAATCGGATCTAAGTTTGATCGATAGACGGATGACTTGTGAAGCTTGAGAAAGCTTGGAGATGACTTCTTCAATGGAGGATTGAGAGAGAGAAATGAGAGAGAGAGAGAGAGAGGGGAGATGGCGGTAAGGAGGGAGAGAGGGAAAAGGATGACTAAGGCTATTACTATTACATAAAGTGTAAAATATCTCAAAGGGTGATGACTCACAAGTGTAGGTGGCGGTTTTGGGGGTTTTATTGCCGGAAATATCTCGTTTACGGGTTTAGAACGACGTTATAAAAATCGAGAAATAATTTCTTAGATGGTTACGTATTCGACGAAAACTAGTTCGACCGTTAGATTAGAAATAAATCACATACTCGGAAAACTTAATTCATTTTTCAAAATCCGATAAAAAGTCGGGACAAGGCAGTCCAAAATTCGCCCGGAAAAATAATAAAAACTGACTTTCTCCGGTGAACTCGTATCGAAGAAAAAGTGAATGTAAAGTCTGACGGTTTTTCGATCTGAGTTTTCGGACGAAAATTCTATCGGATGCGAAAACCCTAATACAGTAGTCGTTCGACCAACTTCTGGAATTTGTTTTCAGAAACGGATTTCACCGTCATTCTTAGAATCGAAAATCCTTAACTTAGGCGTGCAAAACCTTAATTATTAATTAAATTTTTATTTGAATGACGGAATAATTATCCGGGGTATTGCATATCTTGCTTGCTATTTTGGGACATTATCTCATATCAAATTATTCCTCCCTATTCTTACTTTATCAACTTATTTGCCTAAAATATCACTATGACCCACCAATTAATTAATATATCACTTCTTCAATGTAGGACTTCTCCACCCACAACAAACTCAACAACCTTTTTCTTAATCCTCGTACCACTCCAACCTAGGAAGATATATCAGGGACACAGGGAGTAGTTTTTTAGATAGTGGTGCGAGTTTTAGGAAAAGTTAGCTAGATGTGTGGGTTGGACTGTTATACTACACACCTTTTATATCGAAAAGTATGCATATGTTTTGAGTGGAGTAATAAAGTTGTGGGTCAGAGGTTGATTTTTATGTAAATATTAAAATGAAATGAAGTTAGAAAAGTTGATAGCGTGTAAAGTTATTTTCTTAAATGGAAAAACTATAATTTTCGTAGACATACCAAAATATAATTCTGACTATAATTTTCGTGAATGGAAGAAGTATGTAACTTTGAATACTTCCAATAAAATTTAACTATTTTTCAAAAGTTTAGGGCATCTCCAGCGCGGCGCATTTCTTGCACCTTATGTTAATTTTTCATCAAATATCATTCTAGTGCCCATTTTTATGTTCTATTTTTGTAATATGAATGGAGCAATACTATTCATTACCCTACTTTTTCTTTATTAAATTTGATGATTTTGTCTTAGTATATATTTTATCCAAAAGTTATACTTTTAAATACTTTACACTAACATTAAAATTACATAAATAAATCAAAAGTTAAAATTACATAATATACAAGACAAAGCACAAAGAAATTAAAAAAAAAACGCAAATATATAATAAAAGCATAAAATTAAAGTCAATACATTTAAGTTCTAATAAAGACCGTCTCCGAACTCTTCCATCTCTAATAAATTCGGAAACATATTTAATGTTCGAGTTTTGGCTTCTTTTGCTTCTTTCTGATGGTGAATAATATCTTGTTGCTCCGATCGAAAGCATTCACATGTTTTAGTATTATCATCTGTGACCAAATTGATCATCAAAATTGAAGGGTTTTTATTTATTATTTGAATTATTGTTATTATTCTTCATCAATTAACATATACTACCTTCGGTCCCCAAGTTTCTTTCTATCTTTTCTTTTTGAGATGATCTCCAAGTTTTTTCTTAACCATTTTTGGACATTACCCCACAACAAATTATTATCTCTTAACTTTACTTTATCAACTTATTTACCTAAAATACCACATATGGCCCACCACTATCTCAATTAATTAATATATCACTACCCTCAATGTGAGACACTTTCACCACTCACAATAAATTTAATACTTTTTCTCCACTAACAACTAACTCATCAATATTTTCCTTAATACTCGTGCCACTTCCTCCTAGGAAGAGACTTGGAAACCGGAGATACTATAATTTATATTCTAGAATATTATGATTTATGTAAAAATATTGATCAGATTGATGAAGATGACTTGCTAATTTTACTGTATATTTATTTTATTTTAAGTGCAAAATAGTACAAACTATTGGAGATGCACTTAGGTCGTAACGTTCTCGTATTTATCCGCAAAGGGCACAACATTCACATTCCACAATTACGTGCACACTTAGACTATGTGCATTGGCTATCTCCATGGGTGTCTCGAGACACATAATCCATGGAGACAGCCCAGTGCACCACCCAGTGTCTCAAGACAGTCTCGTCCCATAGAGACAGTCTCCATCCTTTTGTTCATTTTTTTTTTCAGGTCCTCAATTTTTTTCTTTCATTTGTTTTTAATTTTTGATTTTTCTTCTTCATCAGCTTTTGCTTCCTTTTCTCTTTTTCATTTTTTAGTTTTCATTTTAATATGTCTCTTAATAAAAAAGAAGTTTTTTATTTTTGGATTAATACAATTTTTTATTTGTATTTTAATTAATAAAAAATTTGAATTTTATTACTAAAATTAATATTCAAAATTAGTAAACTAATTAGATGCACACACCCCATAGAGACAATCTCACTGCAGCTGATTGTCTCTATCTCGATCGCACTCTATAGAGACAACTTATTAAGACACTATCACTGCGGATAATCTTATGATTCGATGTGGTAGTCAACGATTCAATAAAACTATAACAAAAGGCTTATAATTAATGTTTCATAATTTTTTATCCCCATTGTGATGAGTAGTATTTGTTTGCATTTTTTGACAATCTAATTACAAATCTTTTACGTACGCAGCACGCTGAAAGAATTAAATATTCTAAATCCGAACTGATGTGATATTATATATTTTTTCTTGATTGGCCCTCTAGTTTATATATATTATGATAAAAATTTATCGTATTCACTGGCCACTAATCATTATATTTTTTAGCACTTATTAATATGTTTAGGTAACCAAATCTAACAGAGGCGATTTAACAAATCGTATCAATTAATATAATCGAAATCGAGAGGTTTGAATCCACCGTCGAAAAATATGGTATTTATATAAAAATATATGATACAATAGTAGGTTGTGTGGTCTATCAATTAATGATATAAAATGAGGAAATAATGGAATCGTTTTGCCAGCAAACATCATAAAAAAATAATTAGCAAGTGGAATCTATTTAAGTAACTTAATTCTAGTCTTCTATTCAATAATTCCAATAATTAATGTAAAATTTTACCATATGATAGGTGAGATTCCACCAATATACAGTAAAAGAGTATACTATTTTGTGTTGTCGTAAATTTAACTAAGTTTAGAGTACTGAGTATCAAACTAAACACTTGCCTCTTTTTCACTGAATTAATTGCTTCGAGTTACACAAATTTAAAGTTATCTGTTTTTTTTTTACTAGTTGGTAAAAGGAGTGCAATGTATTTCATTTTTCACTGAGACCAATGGTGTCTTTGCAATTGCCATTTGCTCTGTTCGAAACAGAGGAATTTATATATACATTTAAGTTCAAGAAATTTAATATTTGTAGCTGCTCAATTTGCAAAAGGGATAATGGACTGTAAGCTTTGGACATTCTTTGCTTTTTAAATTAAGCTGCAAAATCAGAAAATGACCAAAATTTGTGTACATATTGGCTATTATCCCTTTGTAAAACACAAATTTTGGAAATTTTCTGATTTTTGAGCTCAAATTAAAAATTACAAAAACGTTCACAATTTACAGGCTATTAATTTTTTCTTGTTAATTAGTAAGATCATATTATTCTTAACATAAATTCATATTATTATAAACTTTGTACTAAGTACTGATAAAATAGTAATCGTAATAAAATAGAACAAAATTCAAAACAATCCCGAAAAAATTGTCAAATGTTGCCCGACCTGAAATTGGACTGATACATATCAAAAAATTTAAAAGTTCGACTAAATTTTAGGACAATAGGGCCCACACAATTAATACCGACATTCTATCTTTTTATGCCTTATTTTTAATCTCGGTGTCCAAATAGTAATATGAAAATTTGAAGGGGTAGGACGAAGTACAATATATTATTGAAAAACTCAAAAGTGGAAACTAAGCAATCACTTGATCCATCACAATATTAACTAATACTATTTGAATACATAATTCCAGTCGAAGCTGAGCTTGAACGAGAATTTATTAGCATGCATATATTAATTAGTCAAACAATTACGAGGCAAATTTATAGCTAGTGGTAGTGCAGCGCAGTAACATTGCACCGGATGACCGTATATCTACGGATAGGATCTATGGAGACAACCTCTAAAATAGCATAACCACGGGCTAGCCGGAATTTTCCGGTGCCGCCAACGACCGCCACCTCCCAAACCGGCTCAATCTGCGGGGTCGAACCTTGTATCTCCAACGTGCTACCATTATACTTCTTATTGGTGAACACGAGCGACATGAGCATGTTGGAGTAGGATCCGTCTAGAGCTGTCGTTGCATAGACACCTCGGGACCTTCCGATTTCGGCCGAGGTTTCCTCAAATGCTTCGGTTAATGGGTCATCCGTCACGAACATGGCTCCGAACTTGGTGAAGTTGAGAGGGGCAGCCGGCCCGCCCGGTATCTCGATCACGGTCGGATGGGGCCCGCTGGCATAATCTTGGACATAGAATGTCATTTTGGTCTCCTTCTCATGACCTAGCTCTGCCTTCGAATATGTAAAAGTGGCAATAAATAGAAATATTAGAGACAAATTGATTTTGTTGGGTGCCATAACGTTATAGCTTGAAATTTGAGAACTCAAATTCAAGATAATGGGAAATATGTAAATTTGTAAGACTTACTTATAGCGTCGAGGGTTTCAGAAAATGAACAAATGGAATCGATCGATCGTTTTGCCAGCCAACATAAAAAGCAATTTTAAAATATATAATTATGAGCAACCGGAATAGTTTTTAAGCAACTTCTATTCAGTAATTCCAATAATTTATGCGAAACTTCACCATCTGATAGATCGGTGTGATTAATATTAGGTGAGTTAGTATTATAAAATAATATTTCATGTTGTTGTAACATTAAAAAGTTTAGATCAGTGAATATCGAAACACTTGCTCCTTTTTCTATTTTTTAATTGTGTAGTCCCACTCAATACGGAAACTGTTTCAATAAGATATTCTACACAATAATTTTTGACTTTTCAACAAAATAAAAATAGATACTCGAGGTTGATGAGTGATTTCCTCAAAAAACAAAAAAAAAAAATTGTGTAGTCCCACTCAATACGGAAACTGTTTCAATAAAGATATTCTACACAATAATATTTTACTAATGTTTCAACAAAATAAAAATAGATACTCGAGGTTGATGAGTGATTTGGTTCATTAGTCAAATTAGTACTTCCTTCGTCACCGAACAAGTGACTCAAAATTTTTAGGTACGAGTATTCAGGTGAAAGATAAAAAGTTTTGGTCTTGAAGTGGTAACATCAATAACTTTTGAAACAATAATTATTTCTTTATTTGAAAACAAGCGTCTTATACTTGGACAATTTAAAAATACGAATCACTTATTGTGAGATGGAGGAAGCATTTGTGATTAATAAAGAAAAAAATGTAAAAGAAAAGGCAGAAATTAGAAAAGAGTTGTTGCAGACCAATTTGTGAGCGAGAGGAGGATTAGGAGATTGGATTTGGGCTCTACTAAGCAGTTCGAGTGAGAGTTCAAAATTTGGCCCAAATTCGATTTATGATAATTCTAAACATAGCCCCTATTATTCTTTATAGCCCCATGATTAAAAAAATAATTAAATTATACTCCTTCAGTCCACATAAATGTGCCATACTACCCATTTTTCTTTCTTCATGAAAATGTGCCCTAATCTATTTTATGTACGACTATACCCCTCATTCTTTCCACTTATTACAAATTTTTACCCGAGGTGCAGAAAATTTGAGCTCATTCAGTTGAGCTTTGCAGATGACTTGCTACTGTTTTCAAAAGGAGAGATTGGATCTTTAAGACAACTAATGAGAATTTTTGAGAGATTCTCAGCAACCTCAGGCCTTAAAGCGAATCAATCTAAAAGCAATATTTACTTTGGAGGGGTATCTCAAAGAGCTCAAGAAGAAATTTTGAGTGAGTTGGGAATGGTAAGAGGTGAGCTGCCTTTCCGTTACTTGGGTGTTCCTCTATCGTCTAAGAAGCTCTCGATCATGCAATGTCAACCACTAATTAAGACGATTCTAGAAAGGGTGGACTGCTGGTCATCTAAATTGTTGTCCTATGCAGGAAGGATCCAACTCATAAAGTCTGTAATCTTTGGAATGCAAGCTTTTTGGTGCCAAGTTTTTATTATTCCTCAGAAGGTGATCAAACTGATCCAAGCTGCTTGTAGGACTTTCTTGTGGAGTGGCAGATCAGGGGTATCCAAGCGTGCATTAGTGGCGTGGGATCAGATTCAACTCCCCAGAGCAGCAGTAGGATGGGGACTAGCTAATATGAAAATCTGGAACAAAGCAGTCATTTGCAAGCTACAATGGTGTTTGTCACAAAAGAAGGATAGGATTTGGGTGCAATGAATACACGGATATTACATAAAACGGCAGGACTTACTATCCATGCCAGTGCCACAACAAGCCTCATGGGTTATAAGAAAGATCTTGGAAGCTAGAGAAGATATGAGACAATTTGGAGAAGGTATCAATATGCTATCTCAACCCCTCTTCTCCATTCAAAAAATGTATATAGTGTTGCGGGGAGATGTACAATCTGTGGGATGGAATAAACTTATTTGCTGTAATCCATCGCTGCCAAAGAGTATATTTATTACATGGCTGGCAATGCTTGGGAGGCTTGTCACTTGTGATAATTTTGCAAAGATTGGAGTGGTAGTAGATTCTCGTTGCTGCTTATATGGTGAAGCATATGAGAATATTGCACTCTTCTTCCAGTGTTCCTTCTCCTTTAGCATATGGAATGGGATGAAGAGTTGGGGAGGAATATCAAGACAGACGGTTAGTTGGGATCAAGAGAAGGAGTTCCTCTCGTTGCAATGTCGATCGAAAACGATAAAGCAACAATTTTACAGATTGATCTTCTCAGTGGTGATTTATGCAGTGTGGAAGGAAAGAAACTCAAGGAAATTTCGAAGGCTGACCATGTCGAGGGAGCAGATTATCAAACTTTGCAAGGAGCAAGTGATTTGGAGATGCACAACTCACCCAAAGCTAGCTAGGGTGTTAGAAATTTTGCATTAGTTTGCTGCATGGTATGTACGTGTTATTATGTGTAGTCTTTATTCGGTTTGTATCTTCTGTTATGGTAATAAAAAAAAATTATTTACCAAAATAAAAAAATTATTGAATTGGAAGTAGCTTAAAAACGGTTCCGTGTTTTAAATTTTAAAATTGTTGTCTATGTTAGCTAGCAAAACGATTCCAACCCATCTCCAAGGGTGGAGATTCCAAAAAAAAAAAAAAAACGCTGGTCAAAAGGCGTTGATTAGATTTGACCGGGTTGATCGGGTTGGGTCAACCCATCTCCACCTCTCCATGGTGGAGATGTCTCCACCCAAGTCCAACTCATAAATTAATTAGCCTCTTGTTTAATTGACTAATTAATATTGGTGCATGCTAATAAAATTCTCCTCAGCCTCAGCTTGTACTGGAAATATGTATTGAATTATTAGTTACGTAAACGTTAGTAGTGATGGATCATGTGATTGCTTAATTTCCACTTTTGAGTTTTTCAATAATACTTATTTTTTTGAGTTTTTCAATAATATGTTGTACGTACTAAATGGGTCAGGGTTTTGGAGTGGTGGCAAAGGATAAAAGGCGATCTTGCCTAGGGGGGAATGGAAAATTAGGTTATTAATTATATAGGCCATTATATATATATATATATATATATATAGAGGAAGAGGATTAGGTGAAAATGTCATCTTAAGTGACAAATGAGAATAAATCCGGACCCTTGATCTTTCTATCAATGGCTCAAATTTAACAATGCATTAAGTTATTGTAATTTATGCATTATGATGTTAATGCATTAAATTATTGCAGTTTATGCATTTGAATATGTGATAAAAGTGCATTAAAACGTATCATTCTCACGTTCTCATATAAAATTCATTCTCACGAAATCCCTACCCTATATATATATGAAGATAATAAGGTGAGAAATGAAAATAAATTGAAACCTTCATCTTTCTAAATCAATAGTTCAGATTTAACGATTCATTAAGTTATTGTAATTTATGCATTACGATGTTAATGCATTAAATTATTGCAGTTTATGCATTTGAATATGTATGCATTACATTTTTGTAATATGTGTAGTTCCGATGTAATAAAAATGCATTAAAATGTATCATTTTCATGGCATAACAAAATTTAAAGCAAATACTCAACAGAACCCTATTCAATAACCTTTCAAATTAATTAATAAATGAACTATGCACGGTAAGGAACTTTTGTGTCCATACTAATACAAAAAGTTAAGGCAACAACTTCTGCGGCTGACCTAAATTTTAATCATGAATTCGAAATATAACACTTAATTCGAAGAATAAATTTTATTTCAGAATGATACATTTATTTGCAGACGGAAAGAGCAAGGAGGTGATTGTAATGGAATAAAATGAGGTAAGAATGTAGTAGGGGTATGTAAGAATGGAATGAGATTAATAAAGGAATGTAATGAGTAAGTTAATTCATATGCTTGGTATACATAAGGAATGAGTAAAGGAATAGAATCATTATTCTTTGATGGATTATATATATATATATATATATAAGTATATGTATGTGTGTGCGCGCGCGTGAGTGTGTGTATATATGTGTGTATCTTGGGTGTGCACATTGTATGTGTGCGTGTAAAGTGTGTATATACATGTGTGTGCAATGCGTGTATATAAGTTAGAATTGATGAAAATAATTTCCACTACAAAAAATTGAACTTTTAGCCACACATGTATATGTGGGTAAAAATATGCTTATGTGTGGCGATAGATACTTACCTACACATGAGGCAAATGTCAACATGTGTGGTTATTTTTCTGTAGAGAAAGAGTTTTACCTACATTTGTGTATATGTGTGGATAAATCATTAAATATTTACCTACACTTATATATGCCACTAAAGATATATTCTATATGTAAATAAACCGATTTTTTCTAAGTTTTTTAATGATGATGTGGAAATGACATGGATTATAAAATTTTTTACTTTACAATTTTAATACATGAATTATTAAATTTTATATGTATCATATGATTCATTTTATATTTGAGTCAATTATATCTACAGATTTATAAATCTGAACATTCAAGTCGATATAAAATATTTTAAGACTATAATATAAAAATAATAAGAAAAATCTATTAAATTAAGTCAAGTAAACAATGGGTGAATTACAACTCGAAAGGAATTTGAACAAATAATCTACATTCTATAATATACATGAAGTAAATGATGATCTTCAACGGTGATGACAGATCTCAAATCTTCAACTCCCCATAGTAATTAGTAAACCGCAATTGATCTTCAGTTTCCCTGTAAAATAATCAAGTACAGAATTGAGATGATTAATAAATAAACAATGATGATAAATATATATCATGTTGTAAAATTAAGCATACCCATTTCCAGAGAAATCAAAGAGAAAAACAGTGATTAGATTTCATCTAGCTCGATTGACCATGATGCTGCCCTCCTATATATAAAACAAGCTTTCATCAATTATTTGGATGTGGCTTCAAAGTTATAAGTATTTGGGAATGAATATTAATCTTAATTAAAATGAAGGAGGGGGTTTACGTACCTTTGTGCATTGAAAACCGTGGCAGTGATTATGCTCTCATCTAATAGCACAACATGTCGAAACTCGAAAGGCCCTTCATCAAACAAAAAATTTATTTTACCCATCAAATGGAAGAACAAACATTGCTTAATTAGATAATCAATGGAAAAGGAAAGTGTTCAATGTTTTTCCTGAAATCTGTAATATAGAAAATTGAAAAGATTAAGTAAATTATAAAGTACCAATAAAACTAAATTGCCGAAAATATTGGGCGTGAGAAGAAGTGCAGAGATGCAAGAAGTGTGGATTAGTATCATAAGATTCACGTCCGCGGCAGTTTCTAAAAAAAAATTGGTGTTGGCGGGCTATTCAATATTTTCATATTTTTAACAAATGCCGCATCTCTTCCTTACATAAAAATAATTACCGCTTTTTTTTTAATAATTACAATTGTTCTTGATTCATAATTTGACTATCCGATTGGGTTAACAAAAACATAACCAATTTATATTATTATATATACTATAAACTTATCCAAACTAATTTGCAAATTAATATATAAAGATAGAATAAGATTTTGATATATCTATGTATATTTTCTTTATTTAGTCTATTGCTTTTTAGAAAAATATGACTATTACAAAGACGATAGTATTTATTTGGATGAAGATTAAAATTGCAAATCTTTTTATTAACAAAAATGCTACAATCTTAGATATTTATTAAATTAGATAATATGACCTGGAATTTTTAAACAAATAACAAAAATTAGGAATATTGTATATAATTCATTAATTTAAAAATATTATATTAACGTATTAATTGTCAAAAAAAAATTGTCAAGTTGGTTAAAAACTTCAATTTAAATTTCCAAAATATAAATGTTGCTAAAAATGTTTAGTCACACATGTTAAAATGTCAATATAATAGTAACTGTATGAACCATTATTTACACATAACTAAATTATAATGATGTGTGGCTAATAGCGTGTACCCGTTTTCCACGTCAGTATACATTAACTAGTAAAAAATATCAATTTAATTCACCTACACATATTTTAATTATGTGTGGCTAAACTACCACACATTGTTATGTGTGGCAAAATATGTGCAGCTAAAAATTCAATTTCTTGTAGTGTTCTTAGTTTTATTTGAGTAAAATTGACAAAATCGTAAAATATATAAGGACAAAATAGTCAATACAAAAAAAGAAGCATTAAGAATGACTAATACCATGAGTTGATGAAGGAATGACTAATCCCATTAAGAATTGAATGGTGATTCCAGACGAAATGACGATTCCCGATCGTAAAACATACCACATAAAGGAATGAAATGACCGTAACAACGGTCATTAAGTTCTATCTTTCATTCCATCATACCAATTACCTCCCACTAGTTCAATTTTGGACCCATCTCTCAGTATGGAACATTTTATTTTCAAGTGAAATGCCCTAGTATATTAAAGAGTGAAAAGTTAATTGTACACAACATGCCATTGACATTATTTATAATATCACTTCTAAAACAACAATATGTAATATCAACTCAAAATAAATAGAATGTGTAATAATAATACTAAAATCTGTTGACGATTTTTCATTATAATTTTATTATTATGAATTAATAACATTTTAAAATAGTAAAACAATTTATGACATCTAGTTGATCCAGCCCATGAAGATCCAACATCTCATTCGTTGAACAAAAATGAAGGGCCGCAACAACTACTACCTTCGGTCTCCAAATTATTTCCTAGTTATTTTTGTCACACCTACATAATAAAATATTCTCCACTTACCCTTACTTTTTTTTACTTACAACCAACTCAACAATATTTTCCTTAATTTGCGTATCAGTCCCACCTAGAAAGTTATTTAGAGCATCCACTACGGGTATTAAGTTAGACCATCGGTCTATCATCGGGAAACGTGATTTCAATGATTGGTAGTGTTGAGTAAGATTCCGGTAAAATTTTCCACTACGGGTATTGAGTTTAGACCCCGGGATCTATAATCAGAAAAAAAAATTAAATAAATAAATAAACTGCCACGTGTCCCCAAACTGTTGCCCAACGGTATTGAAGGCAGTATCGCAAAAACGATACCACCATCAACACCACACCATCACTAGCTACCGCCATCATCCGCACCCACTACGGCACTCGATACCTTGGTATCGAGGAAATGAGTATTGAAGGGGGATTGACACCGACTTAGATACTGGTGATCGATCCTCGTATTACATGCTCTTACGGACCGGAGGTAATAGATAAACTTAAAAACTGTATATTGATAGATATAGATTTCATTAATTATAATACCCCGGATAATTATTCCGTCGTCAAAATAAAAACTTAATTAATAATTAAGGCTTTGCACGCCTAAGTTAAGGATTTTCGATTCTAAAACTAACGGTGAAATCCGTTTCTGAAAATAAATTCCAGAAGTCGGTCGAACGACTATTGTATTTGGGTTTTCGCATCCGATAGATTTTTCGTCCGAAAACTCATATTGAAAACCGTCAGGATTTGCATTCACTTTTTCTTCGATACGAGTTCACCGGAGAAAGTTAGTTTTCATGATTTTTCCGGGCGAATTTTATCGGATTTTGAAAAACGAATTAGGTTTTTCGAGTATGTGATTTATTTCTAATCTAACGGACGAATTAGATTTCGTCGAATGCGTAACCGACTAAGAATTTATTTCCCGACTTTTATAACGTCGTTCTAGACCCGGAAATGAAATATTTCGGTTAATTAAAATGCATCCAAACACCCCTTAACGAGTCACCACCTTTGTTGTTAGATTTTTACACCTTTATGGAATAGTATACATGAGTCATCCTCTCTCTCCCTCACTCCACAAATGCCGCCACCTCCCTTCATCCCTCTCTCTCATTTCTCTCTCAAATTCCTCCATTAAAGTTCATCATCCAAGCTTTCTCAAAGCTCACAAGTCTTCCGTCTACCGATCGATTTCATTTCCGAGTTCATATTTCGCAAGGTAGGATCATCGTCTACGTTATGAACCGAACAAAATCTTGATTTCATTAACTTTATTTTTTTTCGAAAGTTAAGAGGTGAAGAAGCATGATGATTCTTTGAGTAATACATGATATAGTATGCTTAGAATTAGATTTTATGGATTGAAATCATGTAAAAATCACCCCCGTCCCCTATATTTATGTTATTACCGATTTTTTGTGGAGATTTAGGGGTTTTATGTAGTTTGATTTCCTTGATGTCTGATTGATGAATTAGTGATCTATGTGATGTTAGATGACTACATGAATTAAATTAGAATTTTCTAAAAATAAAAGTAGAAATGTAAGAGAAGAACAAGTGAGGTTTTGATGAAGAAGATGTTATGATATGGATGATTTGTTAATGGAAATGGTATGTAGTATATTTCAGGATGACTATATAATTATTTGAGATTTTTCTAAAATAAAATGAAAAACGTAAGAGACGGAAATCCATCGATAAGTTGAGACTCGTTAATGATATGAGAATATGGTTTGCATATTAGTGATTCTTGATAGATAAAGAACGATGTTGTAAAATTTGAACGAAAACGGAGAACGTAGGATTTTTAGTAAGAGACGAGCAATCGACGATAAGTCGATAATAGATAATGATTTAGGTTTGTGATTCGAACCTATGATAATCTTGTTGGTTAATGGTCGTAACCGTAAAATTTGAACAAATTCTAAGAAGATTTGATTTTTGATAAGAGACGGAGAATCGAGATTAAAAGCCGATAGAGAAGTCGAATAAGGAAAACCTTTTTGATAATAATGATTGTTATTGATAAACGAACAATAGTGTAGTTGACGACATTTCCATCCGAGATACGAGATATTATGAGTTATAGTTAAGAAACGAGAAGTTGATAAACGAAAATGAAATAGGAATTGAATTTGAAATTTGATTTGGTATAGTAATTGGTTAGTTGAAAATGACGAGGAAGTGCTCATCGTTTGTTTAATCAAAAGACGTGAATGTGAACCCAATTAAGGGATATTGCATGAAGACTGCATTGAGATGAAATTTTCGTGAAAATAAAAGTGGAATAGCATTAATCGAACCTAGAGGCGTCGAGTTTTATTGAGCATTAGGGTTTCGCGCGAACTGTTTTGCGACGTTTCACGGAAACTGTCATAATTTTTAGCTCGCTTAACGAAATCGAGATCCGTAAATTGGAGAGTAAACTAGACATCCGTGGCTTTCTTTTGGTATAAATTTCATCCCCTGTTTCTAAGGAACCTGTTCTGTGAGAAATCCAGAACCCCTGTATTATGCAGAAAGTTTCCAAAACGTAGTTTCTTAAGTTGAATTCTTTTCAACTTCGTTCCTTGTGAACTTTTAAGTCATTATAAGTTATCGACATCCATGATCTACTGACCTAAGTGTCGAGTAATGAGCCGAGTCAGTTTATAAATGGAAATTGATCGAGTCTCGTTTCTTTGATAATCAAAAGAATGTAGTTAAGTGCAAAGGCCTAAAAGTCTAAAAAGAATTCAATTTCTTTTCTTTAAATCGTCTTGATCGATTACTAAAGTTTGAATATTTGCGATAAAAGAAGGAAGTCGGAGTTGAAGATAGGACGGAAGACAGAAGGTTAAAGTTTGTTCTGTAAACGATTGAGGTGGGCTTTTCTATATACAAAATAAAATGAGCGATGCTCGAAAATCTTTATTTACAGCTTTGATAATTGTGTTTTCAAAGTGATAATCAAGGCATGAAATATTTGTTTTATGCGAGTTCATTTGTGCCATTCTGAGTTAGCCAACTGCTTTCCAGAAATTATGAGTTAGATACAATGGGGCTAACTAAATCGATCGTACTCTGAGTTAGTATACAAGGGGGACTTTCCAGAGTTTGTGTACACGGTAGCCGGTGTGTGTGGTACCCTGTTGAGAAGTAGCTAGCCACGGTGAGGAATGTTGGGCAAATCGAACGTAACATCTATCAGAAAATGCTCGGCCGAGTGATTTATGAGAAAAGAAAATATTTTAGTAGGCACGGGTATTTATGAAAAACCCCGATGCGCTATTTATAAGATGCCTGATTTATCTATACTTATTATATGTTTTCGGCACCGTGCCCACTAAGTATGTTTATACTTAGCCCTGCGTATGTTTTATAAAATGTGCAGGTTGAGTGACGGGAGCGGCGGTGATTGATGTTGAGTTAAGAAGTCGTATTTAGAATAAAGGACTTGTATGTCAAGCTTTACGCTTTCCGCTGCCAATCCTTTTGAGATAATGTATCTATCTGTTGGTCTAAGCCCGTACAATGAACTCAGTTTCTTTTTGAGAACCTTGTCGAGTGATCCTTCGAGATCAACTCTTTCTTTTAATTGAAGTCTTGTTCATAGTAGTTATTCTGTTATTAATATCTGTTTATTCGTTTATTCTTATTCATCCCCCTTCTTCCCCGTTTCTTTAATCCAACCCCTAGTCGCACCCCGGCTTTGCCGTCCCTCGGGATTTGGAGCTGTGACATTAATGTTACTAGGAATCAAAATTATGAAAGATGAAAAAGTATTAAATTTGTCTATTCAAGTAAATGTTATTTATGAAAGGCTAAATTATATATAAATTCTTCACCTTTTATCACTTTGTCGTTTATATGCTCATCAGCTCATCTTTTTAAATCAGGTGAAAATTTCCACCTTTTCAGTTTTCGCAATTCGATACCTCCAATCATTTTCTCCCAAATTATCGCTAACATGGAATCCGGAAATGTTTACATGGCAAAGCACAACGAAAAAACATACGATATAGTTTTAAAAACACAAAATGTCGTCGTAACACAAACACTTATATTTATATTTATTTATGCGTATTAGGGCACCGATCGAAAAAATAATATAAGTGTTTTTAAAACTAAGTCATTTGTTTTTCCACCGGACTTTGTCATGTAAGCATTTCCGAATTGCATGTCAGCGTTAATTTGGGGTAAAATGGTCGGAAGTATCGCATTGTGAAAATTTAAACAATGAGGAATTTTCACCTAATTTAAAGAGGTGGTGATATAAACGAGAAATTGATAAAAAGGTGTCAAATTTAGATGTCATTTAGCCTTTATGAAACTATAACACCTATAAAGTTCCTTTGAAAAAACAAGAGAACATCTAAGGTTAATTCTCGAGACTCGCCTATTCTGTTTCTAGTATAATTTCTCATAAGTTGAATTCATACACATCTATAATATTTCCTGATTGCTTAAATGAGTGTATAAATCCATGTACACTATATATAAATTCAGAAAATTTATTGATTGCAAATTACTTTCCAACAAAAGACAGATTTACGAGTCTATTTTTAAAGGACTCGTGATGGAAAACAAATTAAGGAAATAGCGATTAAACATATAAAATCCCAACTCGAAAATACTGCAATAGTTGCAAGTTGTTAGAATGCAAACAATTTGATTTCCTCATCTTGCTCAAAGTAAGGCATATCATCTCTGTCCAAATACACCCATGCCTCAATCCCATCACCCTTTTGGTTGCTCATAAGCACGGCTGCGTTGCTACGCAGCCGTTGCGGTATAATGCTGGCCCACACGGGCTTCCCCCATCCGAAATCAGCTTCGTAGAATTCAAACTCAGTGCAATCCGAAAAGACTATGAAGTTAGTCTCGGGATTCCGGACAGCTTTCATCAAGCTGTCCAGACTATTCATGATGATGTCGCGTCCGTCTTTATCAGGAGACAATATTTCAGCAAGAGCAGCCGCACTCTTCCCAACACCATCATTTATCACATCAACCAACCGGTGGAATCCAATGACGTCCGCATCTTCTGATGCAGCTACGCGCTGCGTCAGAGATGTGAACGTCAGGTTCCCACACACATGTTTTGGCTGCGGCGGGACAGTTCTCTGCCGCATGTTAATAGGTTGGAATAGGACGAAATCTCTGCTTTTCCCGTGTTTCGCGCTATCCAAGCCTATTAGGACCCTGGCTATAACGGCGGAGACCGCACACGATTCTGAGACCGTCTCTCCGTTATCCGCCCTTAATTTTGAAACGAGGCTAGTTAAGGCGGCATTCTTGAAGATCAACCTTTTACCAACAATGTTGCTAACACCAATGCTAGACGCCTTCAAATTAACTCCGAAATTGTCATCCCTGCACGGGAGAAACGTGGGGAGATGAAACAATGGGGTAACTCGAACCGATCTATCGGGGTTGGTAGCGTCCGACCAGGCGGAAATCAACGTTGTGATCGAAGGTATGTCGAAGATCCGGTGAGTGATGCTGATGGCAATCACTAGGCCACCACAAGGGAATTCGGTGGCCTGGATCGACATGAGCGGATCGGAAACGTCCTCGTCGACGCGGAAATATTGATCGGGATAGAGAGTGTTGAGTTTGTCAACATCATTTTTTCCGACAAGATCCATCAGCTCGATGTTCAGAGCTTCTGCTATGATAAACTCGGCACCTTGATCACTGCAATCGACCAACCTATCATTCTTGATGAATCTTCCGGCAAGTGGGTAGAACTGGACCAAGATTTTGGCCAATGATTCTTCCAACTGGCTGTAATCTTCCGGTTTCGATTGATAAAAGAGAAGAACAGCCAAATTCATGGGTGTCAAAGAATTGTCTAGAAATGAGATTTTGTAATTCTTGAGGTTTTGTGGAGTTGGGGTTTGTGGTTTAATCAACTTTGTGCTGATCTTGTTGATCTTCATGTTTACTGGATTTTTTTTTGTTGTTGAGGGGATGTTTACTGGAGTTGATAGTAATCTGTTTTAACTCAAATCCTAGTGTACCCGCCTCCCCACACAGGTATATAAGGTGCGTTCAATTAGAGTGAAAAGGAACGAAAATGTAGTATAATATTATTTTATCATTTTATATATTGTTTGACTTCATTTTAACAAAAAACGAGTGAATATAAAATTTGAGACAGTCCCTTTTCCCTTACTCAAGGTATAAATTTATACCTAAAAAATAGAGATTTGATATTATACCTCTCATCTCATGTATGGTATAAATTAATTCCTTATTATGTTATTCCTCTATTTAGAGGTTTGAATTTATTCTCTAAGTGAACACACCCATAACGTATGTGTGAATCATATCTATAACATTGCATAATGCTTAAGGATTTCATATTTTTTTTCCAAAGGAAATACTTAATGGATATTTAATAATATTCTTTTTTTAAGGAAAATAAATAAATATTCAATTCCCCCAAATTGTATTTAATCTCACTCTAAGATCTCGCTCATTTTCACAACAAAATTGGAGTAGGTTTTCGAGTTTTAAAATTTGAATGTTTATGGTCCTTACGAGGATATTCAAGTCATGTGGCTTCAGTCTTTTAGTAGTAAGGTCTAAGATTGGACCCCAACGCTTCCCTCTTCCCCCAACAAAAAATTATGTTAATTAATTATGAAAAAAGAAAAAATAAAAAAGAAAATTGAAGTAGGTTTACAAATTAATCTGCATAGGTTTATAAATTAATCCACGTGACTACTGTGGAATATTTCGAGACAGTTAACAAGTAACATGCATATTATATTTAATATGGATAACACAACTACGGAAAATTTAATTATAGATGAAGCCAGCCAAAACTGACTACAGACAGATAAATCCATAATTAAATATCCACGTGAAGTTGTTGTAATAATCAAGCATAAGACTAGGTGTCATGTAACAGAGTTAGACTCCCTATCGTTGTGCTGAAGATTTTTTAAATCTTTATTTTTTGTTTTTAGGTTTTTAATTTGAATCTTATATTTTTAATAGCCCATGATTCCGCTGCTCCGTGGCAATAAATTAATCATTGTCACAGGTAGCAGGCCAAAATAGACCATATATAGTTTAATATTTTTACTTTTTTTTTTTTGGCCAGTGTAAAAATTTAAGAATGATTGGATCAATCATGTCATTTGTTTAGTTATTTTTCCACCCCTCTCTCTCTTTTTTTACGTCGTGAGAACCTGCACCCGCTATCTTCGAAACGCATTGGATCAATAGCCTGCAAACATCTTGCATCATTAAAAAGCTGTGTAGGGTCAATTTTTTAATAGAGCTCACAGAGAAGTGCGTAGTTCGAGAGATCCAAAACAGATTATCATTAGCTGTAAGAGTTACCTAATTGATTAATCAAATTTGAGGTGATCCGATCGACAAACTTAATCTTCTACACTTAATTTAATATTATGCTGTATTACGAATATTTTTGAGACACTAAAAAAACGAATATTTTTGAGAATCGTCTTGAGATAGGTACCATGAGAATAGGACGAGTTGATTAATGCAAATACTGCCAAGCCAGCCAAAAATGACTTAGAAAAAATCGGTTCGGTTAATAAGGAGACAAAACCATCAACATTAGATAAGGACATAAAAAAATTAGGCTAGTGTAGTTCTACTTGTACTAATTCTTGAGTCTCCATATGGAGCAAACGAGATGCTCTATTGCATTCCCATGTTACATTTCCTATTAGATTAATAAAATAATGACACGTGAAATGATTGAGAGTTCAAGATTTAGGATATATATAAGGAAAATACATTTGCTAAATTTTAAATCCATAATTACGTCACGTGTCATTCTCTAATTTATGTAATAGGAGATGCAACACGGAAATCCAATTGAGGATCCGAACTGCTTATGGAGTACTGGAATAATGTTGGAAATAAACTTATTCACAAAAATGGACCTAAATCAACCCTATTAAACCAATTAATCTAAATTGATTGGTACCGGTTGAAGAAACTGAGGTGAAAACTATTGTGCTTAAAGTAAATCTGAATTTTCAATTTTTTTATGGACTTCTAGTGAGACATTTCTATTTTTATTCAATATGGCAAAAATAAAATTTATGAATATGTTTGTGGCCAATTGGATTGACATAAGTTTATTAAAATTTTCTAAATAATTAGTATAATACTGCAATTATTATCCTTAAATTAGATATATTATAGGGACATAATAGGCAAAACAAATTTGTAAAACTAAAGCTGTTTTTTCAAAAGTACATATACATGTGAGCGTGCACATATACACCGCTGATCGAGCTCCTATCTATGTTGCACGAGTGTGGGAAAGCGGGTGTGGGGGTGATACGTTACGGGTATAGGAATACAAAATTTTAAAATTATATATAGCGCATGATATAACAAGGATATCTCTAGTTATTAATATTTAATTATACATAACATTTTAAAATATATATATATATATAGGGATGAGTTAGTATAAAAATATTTCCTGGTGTGAGAACGTGAGAACATGCTTAAATTAATATGTAGTCATGCTTAAATTTATAGATTGTCATGCTTAATAAGATTCATGCTTTTTGTATAAACATTAAATGCTTATATAATATCATGCTTGAATCGATATATATTCATGCTTCAAATAATCACAATCATAGATCGCACAAATATAATGTTTATATAAAAGACATGAACATAATTAACCATGATAATATATTAATTTAAGTATAATTACAAAATAATTTAAACTTGTTCTCACGTTCTCACACTAGGATTTGTTTTTATATGAACCAATCCCTATATATATATATATAAATTTAAATCTTTGTATGAACTCCAACAAACATAATGATATGGAGTCCATGGCCAGCTTACAATTCGAGATGACAAGACATTGTTGAAATAAAAAAATTTATAGGGTATAACATGTAAGTTGAAAAAAAAGAAAAAAGAAAAACGATTACCTACTCATTTTCGTTTCAAAGAATATTAAAACAATGTAAATCAATTCTTTACATTAATCACATTTATTGTTATTATGTTGACTTTGTAAAAGGCAGATGAGAGAAAATATATCCTTCATTCCAAATGTGAATAGAAAAAGAGTTCAGAAATTTAGAAGCCGATTTCTCTATTGCAGCACTTTGCAATCTGTGGTTGATCGTCGTGTAACAATATTGAACTAATTTAATTTTATAAACTCAATAAAATTGAACTAATTCATTCAATTCGTGCACAAAACAACATTCTTTGCAAAAATTATTGAAGTTACTATTTTTTTTTGGGGGGCTTAACATCTAGTAAGACGAACTGCATCATCGTCAATTTCATTAACCCTAGCTAGCTAGCTGGATTTGACACAACCTAACTATTTCCTCATCTTCCTCAAACAAACGCATATCACCCTTCTCCAAATGCACCCACGCTTCAATTCCATCTCCGTCTCTATTTCCCATCACGACCACCGTGTTCCCGCTCGTGTGCGGAGCAATGCCGGCCCAAAGGGGCTTCCCCCACCCGAAATCCACTTCGTAGAATCCAAACTTACTATAATCAGTGAAGGTCACAACATTGGCCTCCCCGCTGAGGAATGTTCTGGAAGCAGTCCTCAGCGGGGCCATAAGCACGTCGTTGCGTCTATCCTCGTCCAAAGACAAAATAGTGGTGCAGTCAGCAATGGATTTGCTAGTCGCCTCGCCTAGCAAATCCACCACTTGTTGAACTTCATTGAGCCCCGTTCCAGTCGTATCGCGACAAGCCAACGAAAGTATCACCAAATTGCCACAAGCGTGTTTATGCAGGGGCGGGATTGTCCGCCCCCGCATGTTAACCGCTTGTGTTATTAAACAATATCGGGATCTTCCGAATTTGCCCTTGTCCACGCGGATCAATGACGTGGCTATAACGGCACACACAGCACGCACTCTCGATAACCCTTCCTTTGGCGTTAAACTCGACCTCAAGGTGGCTATGGCTTCCTTGTTAAATGAAAACCTCCTCACAGATACTCTCTTCGAATCGAGACAACGTATAGTTGCATTAGGGTTTTCATTAGGGTTCTTGCTCGGAAAGAGAGACGCAGCGTCGAAGGTGGGGCAGACGGACACTTTCTCTCTCTCTAGATCTGGATTGCTGGCATTTGACCAGGCGGTGACGAAGGTGCTCAGCGCAGCAACGTCGAAAATCTTGTGAGAAATGCTGATTCCGATGACTAGTCCGCCACGGTTGAGGTTGGTGATCTGAATCGACAGAATTGGATAAGTTGCTACTTCTTGCTCACCGTGATTCTTGCGTGGAAGAAATCCAGCAAGGTTATCAAGATCTCTTTCGGAGATGAGGGTGAGGAGCTCGGTGTCGGGAGCTTCGGCTTCCAGAAGCTGGGCGCCTTGATCGCTGCAATCGACGATGTGATCATTGATGATGAATCTACCGGCAAGAGGATAGAATGAAGAAAGGACTTCTGCTAATGATTGTTTCAAGTTTATTGTTTTTGGTTTTGATGTGTAGAAGAGAAGGACTCCCACTTCCATAAGTGGGAGTATTTCATCTATGAATGAGAGTTTGTAGTTTTTTAGGTTTGGGGGAGTTGGAATGGAAGGTTTTACCAGATTTGAGTCTAGTATTTTGATGCTAGTCATGTTTGCAGGTTAGAGAGCGGGGAAGCCATCTATACAAACCTCGTCTCGTCTATAAATAACGTAGGGAGAGTCTTGTGTGAGACGATAAGGGTCGAGTTAGAGATATATTTCAAGGGTGCGAGTTGCAAATTGCTCTTGATAAATAGAATTTCGAATTTAAGGTTTTTCGAGGAGCAACTCATTAACATCTCGTCGAGACATGGTTTAATATCGTTGTTAACAGATGGCGTTGGTTGTGTCCCACATTGATTGGAGATTATACGGTGAGGTAACTTTTTTTTTTCTTTCTAAGCTATTTTAAAGGAGGAATGAGCCCAATATCCTTTTATAATATAGAGCATAATGGGACTAAAATCTACATTTTTCTTTACGAGATTAAAATTGTTTTAGTCTCGTTTGGTTATAAAGTTGTTTCATTAATTTTATAACATGTTATTGAGATTTGTAAGATCGATATATATTATAATTAAGATTATAAATAAAGTAATCTCTCGGTCCCTCTCTCTATATATATATTCAAGTCGATCGGTGACATATAATCGCAGAATATTTACAACTAGACAGCAAACAAATTATTGATTTCTGTCAATATCCTGCAAGCTGTTAATTAATTTCTAAAAGTTTATTAATACTAATTGGCACGTGTATATATGTCTTAAAAGATGATTACAGATCCTTTTGCATTGATATCTTTGACCAAACCATCTCTCTAATTTGGCAGTTTCTACCGTATACCTCTTGGCAAAAACTTGGGTGCAGATTCTTCACCCGCCCTGACCCACGTGCCCCACCGACCCGCGCGTGTATCTCACGCACCCTTTTTATCCAGTTTTTTGGAGGTAACTGTTTGTTTGCCTCTTCTCTTTGGTTAAGAATCGAGCGAGGGGAGTCGAAGGCCTCGTAGCGAGGCTAAAAATCCAAATTCTTGCCACTACGATTATTTTTAAATTAGTAATCGAAACGAATGCAGAACCATAAAATCGGAACTGAAAGCAGAGCCGGGAAAAAAAATCTGGAAAAAAAAAATTGAAAAAATCAACGGAACCAGGTTGACGGGGTCGAACCCGGGTGGGGTTGGCCGATCTGCACAATGCAAGTCTGCAAAAGAGTGCAACTCATACCTACCTCTTCATCCCAATAATTATTCTCCTTACATTTGGAAAATCTTCTAAACCAGAAATTAGGTGAAGCTTAATTGGTTCGATTACAAGGTAAGACTGGTAATGACGATTTTGGTATGATCATAAAAATTACTAAGTTTTTTTTTAAAGAATAATTGCTGAGTCAATTATATGATTGGAGAATAAAAATTGTTAGTTTGATTATCTTTAGTGTAAACTTGAAATTTGTGCTTAATATTAAAAGATGTTAGAATGAATTAAGGAATATTTTTGACAATGATAGATTATTAGAATTCAACAAATTAGTGTAAAACGAATAAAACAAATCCTTAAATATTTTTATGCCGTATTATAAAAAAAAGGTTCGTAAAAAGAAAACAAAATTACACGCCCTTAAATTTTGTCATTTTCAGAAAATAATTTCATAAGCTTTTACTCAATGCGTCAACCACCTGGCCGGTTGCATGTACTTCCTTTTTGGTACGTTCATTACCTATTTACTTATTGTTATCGTTTTTTTAGGGTAGTGTAATTTGGTCATACTATGGCCGGTCACACAAGTTAAAAATGGTAATATAGATATTGAAAATGAAAATATGCCCTAATTGGGAAGCATAAACCCTAAGGGAAAATGTGATTATTTCCATTTTTACAGTCAACTTTCCTTTTTCTTACGTGTGTGACTGACATCTTACTGTATGACCAAATATCATTAGCCTATTTTTTAATAGGAACATACTACCCACTTGTACCACACAACACATAGAATGTGAGACCTTAATTTCACTCATAACATATATGGACCATCAATTTTAGGACATTATATTTTAGGTTTGCAATTTTAAGACATTATATTTGAAGTATTCCACTTGTAGGACAATTTTCAGCCCGAATAAAATAATTCGGTTAGGCTTCGTTGGCAATAAAACATTGTAACATAATAGGTAGCCAGCCAATCACTTTGAGGCGATCCAACCTACACATGCAACATGTTACCTATTTCTTGAAATTTCCATAAACTATTTGACACCTAATAAATAACAAATACTTCTCTCCCCAACCACGTTATGGCTCCAATGCCAGCTCTAATAACTTTGGTGTCACACTATTAATAGCTTGGAAGGAAAAACAATTACAAATACCACGTGCGGAGATATACCAAAGATAGAATAATACAGAATCTCAAGATCACAAATCCTCGACAGCGGTGGCGGCTGATCATGCAACAGGTAGCTGAATACTCCTACGTGCATGAATAGTGCGATCCTTGTGGGTGGAGAAAGAGATAAAATAATCGCACCATTCATAAATCGAGGGGGCAATAAATTTAAATTTAGGTGATTGTAGATTTAACGGTCTTGTATATATATTTGTTCTCCTATGTGAGAGTTGACTTTGACCATCCCCTCTATTCGATGTTACATACTAATTAGGGGACATTTATTAAACGTGATAAATCCCGATAGATAAAAATATTATAGACTAATTTAGTGTTTGATTTTAAGGATTACATTGAAAGGATATTCCATAGTCCGTGATTATTACTCCTATTTAAGACTATTAGACTGATATGTATCCAATCCAAGGGGTGGGATTCAAAGAATCCTTAAGATGAGGTTAAGGATAGTTAATCCCTATCCCCATTAGTAAACACCCCTAAAAGTCTTCATACAAACGCAACAGCAAGATTCACATTAATTAACTTATTACGTTGTACTCTAGTATCAAGGAGTAGCACATAAAATTAATTAAATTAATATTAATATATAGTAATCAAGAGTAACACTTGTTTAGGCAATTGACATGTATTATTTCAACTTTTAGTTGAGATTGTAGTTATATCTCAATATAAAATTTAATTACACCAAAAATTACATCATTTACATTAAATTGTTAATTCACTTTTATCATCTTTAATGATACGTACGCTTTAGAAGCAAGCAATTACACACTATGTAAAATCAAAGCCCAATTGTTGAAACATAATTACACGAGTCATGTTTGAATCTATTTAATCCGGATACTATAATATCATGCTTTAAAGTTGTAAAATTAATTTATCAACTACCAATTTTTTTACTCTCCTCGTAATAAACATGGTACACATTGACACAAAATACATTAATAATGAAATCAAATAATAATTCTAAATTAAAAAACACAAATTACACAAACATACAAAATTTAAGTCAATATAGTAATCTGGAGCTATCAAAATTTATATTGGCTTTTCTATTTCACTTTTGAGTAATAGAATATGTAGGACTACGTTACAAATTAATTTTTTATAATGTTGAGTTATAAAAGGAGTAGGATTGCATTATTAAATTACAATATTTATAATAAATTTAATATAATTTTGTACTATTACTCTTAAACTAAACTAAATATAATAATATAGATATATTAAGCAAATCAAATTTTGTAGTAATCTATTCTTTTATATAATTGCAAATCTTACAATATCTCCAACTCAAATAGACCCTACAAGTGGATTGATTCGCATATAATTCATTTTGTCAAGCATGCCATTTCTGACTCTCTCTCTCTCTAGTATTATATTGAATCAAAATAAGTTTACCGGCCGGCTAGAGTTAAAAATTAGTTAACGTGACCCAATCCATAAACAGTGTATATATAGTTGCTTGCACTTAGAAATTTGATCACCAACAATTACTAAAGCACTACAAGTTCAAATTGCCACCATTTTAAATTCAATTTCGAAAAATGGTGGTTTGTAGCAAGGGAGATTACGATTGGGTCAAAGAAGTCAATGAATTCAACGAAACAAAAGAGGGAGTGAAGGGTCTGGTGGATGCAGGAGTGACGGAGGTACCTCCGCTATTCGTGCATCCACCTGAGGTTCTGCACCGCTATCCCACAGCCATCGGGGTAGCAGTGGAGCTGCCCGTGATAGACCTAGAGGGGGCGGAGCGCGGGGGACCAAGGCGGAGGGAGGTGGTGGAGGAGATCAGTAAGGCGGCAAGGGAGTGGGGATTCTTCAGCATCGTGAATCATGGGATTCCGTTGGAAACAATGGACGCCGTGATGGAAGCCATCAAGAGATTCCACGAGCTGCCGTCCGAGGAGAAGAAGCCTTCCTACACTTATGAGAGAAGCAAGTTAGTCAAGTGGAATAGCAATCTTCCTGTGCAAGAAAATGATCCAGCTTGTTGGAGAGATGTTTTGAATATTGTTTACACTGATGATCATCTTGATTCTCAAGAAATGCATTCAGCCTGCAGGTATGCGTGTATATATATATGCATAAATTACAATAACATAATGCATCGTTAAATCTAGACCATTGATCAACAAATATCAAGGGCCAAGATTTATTCTCATTTCTTACATAAGAAAGCATTCTCACTTGATAAATATGTAAAATTAATGTCAGAAATGAAGTGCAAGAGTATGTGAAATACATGATCCAGCTCAGGGAATTAATGGCGGAATTGATCTCAGAAGCGTTGGGACTTCCTACCGATTATTTGTCGAATATGGAGTGCATGAAGAGCCAATCATTGTCCTGTTTGTATTACCCAGCTTGTCCGGAGCCTCACAAAACCTTAGGAGCTCCGAAACATTCCGACACCACTTTCCTAACCTTACTCTTGCAAGATACCATCGGCGGTCTCCAAATGCTTCGCAACAATGAATGGGTCGATGTCCCTCCAGTTCGTGGGGCCCTCATTGCCAATTTCGGTGATCTCATGCAGGTACCCTACAACTTCATATATAGAAAGAAGATAGTATGAAAATACTTTCTTAGGTGAGAAATGAGAATAAATATGAACTTTTGATCTTTGTTGATCAATGGCTCAGACTTAATTATGCATTAAGTTACTGTAATTTATGCATTACAATATTAATGCATAAAGTTATTACAATTTATGCATTATGATATGTATGCATTACATTTTTGCAATGAATGCATTACCGTTGTGATAAATAACCATTAACATGTGTCATTCTCTCATTCCCATATAACATATATTCTCCCCAGATGCTTACCCTAATATATTTGAGTTTCGTTGACTGATGGTGTAGATTCTTAGCAATGACAAGTTCATCAGCGTGGAGCACAGAGTGTTGGCACAGTCCGTGGGGCCTAGGATTTCGGTGGCGACCTTCTCCACGCCGAGAATCAGAGCGGCGCAGAAGCCGTTTGGTCCGATCAAAGAGCTTTTAAGTGAAGAAAATCCGGCCGTATATAGAGAGTTCATGTTCGAGGAGTACTTCCAATACTACAAAACAAAAGGCGCGCGCGTTGAATCTGCATTCGATTATTACAGGATCAAATAAATGAATCTGCGTTGATTCAATTTCCTACTCATTTCCTACTCACCAAGGTGTATGTTTCGATTTTCTATATTTACTCATTATGGGCTCATTTCTGAAATTAATTCGTTGTTTCTATTAAACCGAAATGAAGACATGTACCATCCAATTTGAAATTTTATTAAAATAATTAAAAAAATAAAAGTTGCAAGGAAGATATCTTCGACCGAAATAGAAAACTAAACATATCTAGTAAAAGACATGTACCATCTTTAAGTTTAAATTTAGATGAGTTTATTTATTGTATTTTCAAAGAATAAATAAAGGTTTTATTAGAAATGGGTATTGCGACTATAAATAACTATGTTTCATTTTTATTTGCTTAAAATTTAATTATGTGAATTTATTTAAGTTGCATTATATAAAATCTCCAATATACACCTAAGTGCTTTCATATATAGTAATAAAATTCCGAAAATTTTCCACCATATTTTCGATTTATAGTCGCTGAGTATATGATACTCTAGTTACTATTGTCTATAATTGCACTGTTTAGTTGCTGAATAATTTGCTAAGGCTTTAGTTATTAATGACGATCAATTGAAAATCGACACATTTATTCCGTACATATGTATTGTTTATTTCACTAATATACACTAAATGACACTCCCGGCGTTCACGAAGATTCTGAATTGTAGCTAGTCCAAAAACTTTGTGGACAGAGGGAGAATAATACTCCCACCGTTCACGAAGATTCTGAAGTTTAGCTAGTCCCAATCGGGTCGGCCCCACCCGAAATCCGTTTCGTACAACGGAAACCCGCATAGGCTCGAGAAGCTGAACAAAACCAGCTCATTTGCACTGTCCATAGCCATCGAAATCTCTTTCATCATATTATAAAAACCCCCTCCCTCCTTCATCCATGCCACGTGGCCGCCGTCGATGGCTTTCATGGCTTCCTCAACTTTCTTCACAAACTCCACGCCGCCGTCCCGTGCCTTAAGCATCGCAGTCGAAACTGTATACATGTTTCCGAAAAGGTATTCGGATAGCAGCGGGTCGGCCCAGGTCCGTAGGTTTACTGCATGCACCACGGCGTAGATTTTACTCGGGTCGGGTTTCATGACGGACAGGAATTGGGTCCATATAAAGGCCGACAGCGTCACCACCCGACTCGGGCGGCGGAGTACCTTTCCTGGAGAGCGGCGATCTTCGCGGCGGGAAACATGTAGATTTTGGCGGCGATTTCTTCCTTCAGCCCCCTTCGGGCTTGAACCCGGACATATCCCGCGGCGGGAAGAAGGTGGCAGCGTCGAACTGCGGAACTGGGTGGACTGTGGTGGCGGCCGCCCCGTTAGTCGCGATGGTGTTTACGTTATGGATGTCGCTTATTTATAGTGGAGCTTGAGCCTTATCCCGCAAGTTCATAATAAAAAAGTAAAATAGTAGGTGGGCGGCCCATTTTTCTAAAGCAGAGATATTACACTCTCTTGGTGAATGGACGAAAAAGAAAAACTAGCTACAATCTATATAGACCGAAAGTATAATTTTATTAAACACATTATAAATTAAACACCAATTCATTAAAAATGGAAAGATAACCCACATCTTAATGTGATTTTAAACTACCACTAGACTAACACACATGTTTGATACGAGAATTGTTGGTCTTCACGAGTCTGATCGAGCATGAGGAGTTCGATAAAATGTCTAATCCCACTGCGAAAGAAGAGCCGGACCCAATTTGTTTGATAATACGCCTGAACCAATAGGTATTTGGATAGCGGTGGATCGGCCCGGGTCTGTTGGTTTACTGTATGCACCACAGCGAAGATTTTAGTTGGGTTGGGTTTGGTGACGGACATGAACTGGGTCCATATATAGGCCAAAAGCGCCACCACCCATAATAATGATAAAATGCCTGAACCAATACTAGAGGGAAGTACAGAAAATAGAAGTCTTCTGATGTTGAATCAAATTATTATCCACAATTGTTAGTGGGAATCATCCTTCTTGGGTAGAGCTTCTCTTCTCTTCCCATCTGTCGTAGTTAATTGTTAAATATGGAATTTCTCATCTTTATAAGCTTAATTGATGTCAATCTGTATTGAGAAATCATGTTTGTAATGGGTTTTGTGCTTAGCTATTGCTAATTTATGAAATATGATGCTCGTTTGTACTTTGTTTTATTTTTAAGAAAATTAGAGTCAAGACTATGCAAATTGAGCTTAATAGGATGAAAGTACAGTTCGATAGGAGTTCGTAGGCAAAAACGGATCAAAAATTGGATTTGAAACGAGAGAGAACGAGCCGATTGAAAATTGTTGCGCTCTGCCATGCAGTCCGGCATGCGGCCGCATGACGAGACTGCATGCGGTCCCATTTTTGCTCCAAAAGACGGGATTTCTTCGCATTTTGCATGCGGTTGGCCATGCAATCGTGCATGCGACCGCATGGCGAAGCGGTTCAGCCCAAAAACCTTCCTACTTTGATTATAATTCCCTTCCTTGTTAAGATTTGTTCCTTACACGTTTTGTCTTAGGTTTTTAGCTATAAATACTCCTTCTATTGCATAGAAGAGACATCATCTTACACCTTATAGTATTGTTCTTAGTTTTATTTTCGTTTAGCTTTGTCTTGGAGTTTTGAAGACTTGTTCAAGAATTCAAGACGAGATTTGTTTCGGCTACGATTTTTCTTATTTAATGTTTATGAATTACTTTTCTTTTGATTGTTTGTTTGATTTAATTATGAGTAGCTAAGTCTTTTATATCCTAGGGTTAGAGAGTAAATGGATAATTAGCTTTAATTCTTATCAATTGACCATTTTATGTCCCTCTCTTCTTTTCTATATTCTTGAATTGTCTTGCATGCTTGATTGATTGGCTACCAATTGTGCATATTAGTTGTGTTAATCCAACAGTCGAGAGATGAGGGTTAATGCATGAACTGTAATATAGGACATGCATTGCGAAATCACCGTGAGGGAAAGGCTTTGTGTGAGGGCATTAATCTTAGGATCTTTTTGGAGTTACTTGCTTATGATTTTTGTCAGAGATGAAACCCTTAGTGAGTAATCCACGATTAAGTAGTACGAGAGTATGATTTAACTAATTTTGTGATTGTCTTAAGAAGAGTTGAGTCCCTTGTTAATTGGTTAATTGGTAAGAGTCTAAGTTTAATTTTCCATTGAAATCGAAGTGTTAGGATATTTTTATTATATTTGAATTTTTAATTACTTTTGCTTGCTTTTGGTTTACTCTTGTTTGCTTAATTAGTTTAATTAGAAACTCAAATTAAAATTCGGAGTCTAAATAGAAGATGATGATTGAATGTAGTACTTGTTGAGTTATTACAGTCTTTGTTCATCCCATAATAAATTTCACGAAGTATGATGACGTAGTTTGAGTAATAAATGGTCAAACTCGACAATTTGGGATAGAAAACACTCAAAGATAGAAAGTAGTTAGGTCCGATCACTTTTGAAGGATTTTGAAAGGTACAAACTTTCCTTATTTGGAAGATGACAATACGAGTCAGACACCTAAATAAGGAAATGATGATAATATAAGTGGATCGGAGGAGTAGAAAAGTCGTGATAATTGTGTCAAAGATTATTAATTATTTTTATTTTTGGCTTTAATTTTATTAAAAAAGTTGGAACTTCTGGGTCGAGATCCTAGCTACGCCACTAGTTGCGTGGTTCCATTCGCACCATATTCGATTACCAAATACAACCATTTATTCATACATAAAGAAACCAAGATTTGTGTAGAAATTAGTTAGAGATTGCACCGGTGTGATGCAAAGGGATACGCGACAAAGGGAAGAACAGCTCGAAGACGATGGTGGCTTGGTAGAAGCAAGACGAATGGTATGAATGAGGTGTGGCACGAATGAGGTTTTGTCTCTTCGTTTTCTTACTCGATAGTATTTTTTTTTATGTATAGTATAAGCATAAATTGGTCCCGAGTTTATTCCTATTTATAATTGATCCCGAGTTGTGACCATAAATTAATATACAAGCACATAATGGGCGTCATATCAAATGCTAAAATTCAACAATGATGACTATATCATATATGGTTGATACATAAAGATATATATAATAAATTTGACTATAACATGTTTTAAATTATCTTAATAAAATGACATATCAAATGATCCCCACATATTGCGTGGGTGAATTATTAAACGCATCAAACACTAGTTGACATTCTGATTATTATTTTCAGGTCTCCCACTTGTGACGTACCTTTATTAAATTTTTTCTTTCTTACTTCCCTTCACATATTTATCTTTGATCCTTTTTTTTTAATGTCAAATTGTAAGTATATTATGACTCGAAACATGCATTAATTAGTTTACTTTTCAATTACTATTCAACAGCCTCCTCATAAATCTCTCTCTTTATGGAAGAGATCTATATTTCAACTTTCAAATCAAGGTTGCGTTATCTTTCTATTTTATATAAATTTGTGTTTGATTTGTATTAATTAAATTGTTAGTAGTGTGATCTATAAAAAATTAGTACTCTGTCCCTCCACAAAATTGTAGCTCACATTTGACCCAGCTTTTAATAAAGCGTATTGACTATGACGATGATTTTAGCGGGTTGCTGTGAGTGAAATAAAATGTGATGTGTAGCACCTACTTCTTTAAATAATAGCAAGTTTTTCGTTGAGTTTCACAAAAGAAAATGTGAGCAACTATTTTATGGACGGAAGGAGTAGTATATATAATATCATGAATTTGTGGGATAAGGAAGGCTCGAGCTCCACTATACATAAGCGCCATCCATAGGTTTTCAAGAGCAAGTAAGAGAGAGAGAGAGAGAGAATAAAAACCGTTTTTTGCAGTAAAAATGGCGATAGAAATTAAGGTAATCTTAACAGAAATGATCAAACCATCTTCTCCAACCCCAAAAGCTCTGCAAATTCACCACCTTTCGTTACTTGATCAAATAGCTCCACTAATGTTCGGTCATTTAATCTACTTCTACTCATCAAACCTCAAAATTCCCAACTCCCAAAAATCAGACCACCTCAAAAAGTCCTTGTCTGAAACCCTCAAAATATTCTACCCCCTCGCCGGCCGCCTCGTCGGAAACCTCCACGTCGACTGCAACGACGCCGGCGTACCCTTTATCGAAGCTGAAGCAAATTGCGATCTTTCACTAATCATCGCCAATCCAGACCCCAAAAACGCAGACAGATTTATGCCTTACAAGATCGATGAGCTCCACGATTTCTGCATGGCTGTTCAAGCCACCTATTTCCGCTGCGGCGGCATCGCGGTTGCGCTCCTCATCTCTCACAAGATCGCGGACGCATCATCTTTGACCTTATTCGCAAAATTTTGGTCCGCCGTCGCCAAAAACGGGGCGGCCGCCGTTCGCCCCGTTCCGATGTTCGACGCCGCCACCGTTTTCCCACCACGGGATATCTCCGGGTTGAACACCGGAGTGTTTATGCAGAAACAAGAGATCTCCGCCAAAATCTTTACGTTCCCCGCCGCGAAGATCGCCGCTCTCCAGGAAAGGTACGCCGCCGGCGGGGCCCGCCCGAGTCGGATGTTGGCGCTGTCGGCCTTTATATTGACCCACTTCATGTCCGTCACGAAACCCGACCCGAGTAAAATCTTCTCGGTGGTGTATCCAATAAACCTGCGGACCCGGGCCGACCCGCCGCTATCCGAATACCTTTTTGGAAACATAGTTTCAGCTTGGACTGCGACGCCGGTGACCGGGGACGGCGGCGTGGAGGTTGTGAAAAAAGTTCGAGAAGCCATGGAAGCCGTCGACCGCGGCCACGAGGCATGGATGAAGGAGGCAGATGGTTTTTATAATATGATGAAAGAGATGCTGATGGCTATGGACAATACAAATGAGGTGGTAGTGTTCAGGTTCAGTAGCCTATGCGGGTTTCCGTTGTACGAACAGGATTTCGGGTGGGGCAGACCCGTTTGGGTCGGGCAGGCGGAGTTCCCCTATGCAAATTTGGTTGTATTTACAGATTCAAAGAGTGGAGGTGGAATGGAGGCAATGATTCATTTGACCAAACCAGATATGGATAAATTTGAAGCTCATTTGGAGCTGCAAATGCAAATGTTGAAGAGTAATTTGTGACGAAGTAAATTTGCTCATTTACTCAAACCCGATCCTCTATTTCCATGATGTTGCATCATCTGTTTCATTCGTCGGATTTTTGACATTTGACGATTTGAAGATTATTATATAGTAGTACCTTATTTGGGTGAAATAAACCATAGTCAATATCACATGTCGTTTAACTAATGTAAGGAGTAGAGAATGAAATATAAAATAGGAGTAGGACATCCGTCATTTACTATATTTAATTTGAAGAGTAATTTGTGATGAAGTTTATTTAATTTGCTAATTTGGAGCTGCAAATGCAAATGTTAACGTTGAAGGGTCATTGCAGTTGAGTTTTTCTTGGTAATAACAATGCAAATGTTTGATTTATATTCATTAACTTGTTAGTAGTGTGATCTATATAAAATTAGTACACCTTACATCCACATATTGTTGCTCACATTTGACCCAGGTTTTAAGAAAGCATTGTCATGCCCCAAATTAAGAAGAATGAATTAATCGAGGTTTGACCAATAATTGAAAACAACAAAGAAAAGAGAAATACTAAACTTAACTGAGATTAATCACAAGGCTCCATTGAAGTAAACTACTGTGTTACACAACAATATGCACTATAACATTTTCTCAAAAGTATACAGGATCGAAGTCCTAGTACATGTCTGAAAATAAATAGGGTTGACTGTATTATATACATCAAAAGTTGTCAAGCCTAGAGCATAAGTAGAGTTCAAAAGATAGGGCATTCCAGAGTCGATACAATCAACTAAGTTCAAAAGTTCAGCTAGCGGAAACAATATCAGACCCTAGCCTCAGTTTCGCGCTCCTACATCTGCTCCACGGCCTAAAAGCATTTGAAAAGAGTTTTGTGTTGAGCACTAATGTACTCAGTGGGTAATTCATTTCATATTGTAATCCATAAAACACAAAATAAGCATATCCACAACATCTAATGATACTTAGAAGATTTTAAAACAAAATCCACTTCTAAGTTCATTCAAATATCTTCTCATACTTGGCATGCCACTTGTCACATTCCAGTGTTACTCTTAATGCTGACGAACCTCGAGCCGAGGCTCAAAGAGTTCTGTGTTGAATCTCGAGCCGAAGCTCAAAGGATTCACTAAATTATGTCAAGTACACAGTGGGGATCAACCATTGCAATACATGACTCTGAGGTGTACACAACACTCATCAAATGTGTTAGATTATCCGAGTGTCTCGATCGATATTATAAGAGCTTTAAACACATGTAATGCACATAATCATACAATTACAATCACTTTAGATTTTAAGGAATTAAAATCACATATAATCATATGTCTAAATAAATTAAAATAAATTTGTAAAATTCCTTTTATCGAACAAGGTGGTTAATTTTGTTAGAATTAAGAAGATTCTTTTTTTTTTCTCCAGGAAGTAAATCGCCAAATCTTAATACTAAAATTATGTTCTATAGTTTGAACTCACTAGCACGAGGACTTTAGGATATCACATCCCTCCCCCCATAAAAGAAATTTCGTCCTCGAAATTTAACATACCTTGATAATCCAACTCTGGTTACTCAGCTTTCATTTTGTCTTCTAACTCCCAAGTTGCTTCTTCGTACCCATGATGATGATACCACTATGTCATACCACGAATTTAAAAGGAGCTACAACTCAGGAGTTGACCAATAATTAGAAACAAGAAAGGAAAAGAAATGCTAAACTTAAATGAGATTAATCACAAAACTCCATTGAAGTAAAGTACTATATTACACATCAATATTTACAATGACATTAGCTCTAAAGTATATAGGATCGAGTCTTAGTACGTGCTTGAAAATAGATAGGTTGACTGTATTGTGTACATCAAAAGTCGTCAAACCTAGTAGTTTCATTATGAGAATGAGTAGAGTTCAAAAGATAGGGAAAATTTCAAGAGTCGATACAATTGACTAGGTACAAAAGTACAAATAGCGGAAACAAAATCAGACCCTAGCCTCAATTTCGCACTCCTGCATTTGCTCCACAACCTGAAACATTTGAAAGAGTTTGGGTTGCGCACTAATGTACACAGTGGGTAGTTCCTTTTATATAGTTCACAAAACAAAATAAAGCATATCCATAACAACAACTGATACTTAGAAGGTTTCAAAACAAGAGCCACTTCTAAGTTTATTAATCCATTTTTCTCATGCTTGGCATGCCATTTGTCACGTTCTTGTGTTACTTTTAAAAGCTGGGTGAACCTCGAGCCGAGGCTCAAAGAGTTCTGTATTGAATCTCGAGCCGAAGCTCAAAGAATTCTCTAAACTGTGCCAAGTACGCGATGGTGATCGTCCATCGCAATACATGACTCTGGGTTGTACATAACACTCATCAAATGTGTTAGATTATCCGAGTGTCTCGATCGATAATATAAGAGCATTAAACACACCAAACACACAAAGATATTTAGTTCATGGATAGCATTTGTCATTTCTTAAAAGCTGAGCTCAATAACTCAATATACTTTTAGAAAGAAAAACCCATCTGTATAGAGTAGTCGTGAACCTCAAGGGACAGAACTACTATGCTTCTTCAAATGAGCCTTAAAAGATACTCTTCGCCTCTTCTCCCTACTCGACTTCTCTTTCTCTCTCTGTAGAATCCCTCTAATTAGACTCTCTTTGTTATCAGAAGAAAAGAATAGTCGGTTATCATTGATCCTAAATGGTGACTGGTGTAAAGAGTAGGAGGTGGAGAATTCTCAAGTAGAACTACTATGCTTCTTCAAATGAGCCTTAAAAGATACTCTTCGCCTCTTCTCCCTACTCGACTTCTCTTTCTCTCTCTGTAGAATCCCTCTAATTAGACTCTCTTTGTTATCAGAAGAAAAGAATAGTCGGTTATCATTGATCCTAAATGGTGACTGGTGTAAAGAGTAGGAGGTGGAGAATTCTCAAGTTCTTTAGTTGTCTGTGTAGAATACTGCCACCTAATAACCATTCCACAATTTCTTTAATTTAAACACTCTACACACTATATACATTAACAAAACTCTTTTATGTGCATTATATGTGTTTAAAGCTCTTATAATATCGATCGAGACACTCGGATAATCTAACACATTTGATAAGTGTTGTGTACACCTCAGAGTCATGTATTGCAATGGTTGATCCCCATTGTGTACTTGACATAGTTTAGTGATTCCTCTGAGCTTCGCTTCGAGATTCACCAAGGATTCTTTGAGCTTCGGCTCGAGTTTCGTCAGCATTAAGAGTAACACTGGAATGTGACAAGTGGCATGCCAAGTATGAGAAAATGTTTGAATGAACTTAGAATTGTTTTAAAATCTTCTAACTATTATTAGATGTTGTGGATATGCTTATTTTGTGTTTTATGGATTACAATATGAAATGAATCCTTGGCTTGCCACTTATCACATTCCAGTGTTACTCTTAATGCTGACGAACCTCGATCCAAAGCTCAAAGAATCCTTGGTGAATCTCGAGGCAAAGCTCAGAGGATTCACTAAACTATGTCAAGTACACAGTGGGGATCAACCATTGCAATACATGACTCTGAGGAGTACACAACACTCATCAAATGTGTTAGATTATCCGAGTGTCTCGATAGATATTATAAGAGCTTTAAACACATGTAATGCACATAAAAGAGTTATGTTCATGGATAGCATTTATCATTTTATAAATATTAGAGCTCAATAACTCAACATACATTTAGAAAGAAAAACCCACCTCTATATAATAACTTGAAGTATAATGGAATCTCGGTGATGGGACTACTGTACTTCTTTCAACGGACCTACAAAACGAGTCATAACTTAATTTCAAATATAGTCATAAAATCGCAGGTATATTGGACATGCCATTCATCACACATGAACCCTAACTATTTCCCAGAGCCGGAGAAGTTTGATCCTTCGCGATTTAAGGGAAGTGGACCAGCACCTTACACGTACGTTGCATTTGGAGGAGGACCAAGAATGTGCCCCGGGAGAATCTATGTTAAGCTTGTAATACTGGTGTTTGTGCACAACTTGGTGACAAGTTTCAGACTTGAAAAGCTCATTCCGAATGAGAAGATGTTGTTCCGTCATCTTTCGCCTACACCGGCTCGCGGCCTTCCTCTTCATCTCCATCCCCATCAAAAATAGATCTTTCATTACTATTTTGCCACTTTTCTACACGTAAATTTGTTTCAAAAGTAAAGTTGAATTTACTTGTTTTGTGGAATGGTGGATTGAGTAGCGAGTATGTATCTAGAAATATATTTCTTGTGTATATACACAATTAGAACACAACGATACCCAGTATTATCTACTACCACCTACCATTTTCTTAATTAAAATCATGTCATCCACAATTCGGCAACGATATCATAGACGGAGGGAACTAGATGAATAGAATAAGTTTTTAAATTAAAAAATATCCTAACAACTAAGTAATAATTTGCAATTATTAAAGGGGTCGTGATAATAGTACAAAATTTGTTGGACAAAATGAGGATATGTTACTATTGTTACACAAATTTAATCAAGTAAATAATCAAAAATTTCGAATTTACTTTATTATTCTTTTAATTTCATAGTTTTAATAGATGGAGTAGAGTATTCATTTTAATTTCGGAAATCATATTAGAGTATGATAACAAGTTTTATTTCAAAATATGAGCTGACGCAGATTTAATACTTAATGAATTAATAACTTATTTAGAATAATATGTTTGTATTATCCTAACTATAAGACAATTCTTTGAATTTTAACAATAGAAAATCAATAATTTTTAAAATATAATAATTTTCTTTGGTCCCTATTAAATTAATTTATAAAATAATTTTTTTTTTCAGAATTTATAAAAGTTTTACTATAGTTTCGAAACTCAAGATTTAGAGCCGCCGAAGTGCTCAGCAGGGCCGGGTGTCCATTGGGCCAATTGTCCAAAACTCAGACCAATTTTTTAGTTTGAACCTATCGGGTCGGGCCAACATTTGACAGTTTTACCGAGATTGTTTTTAATTTGCGAGTCAAAAGTTAAAATATCCTTTTTCGAAAAATAAAAATAAATAATACCTCTAAAAATATAAAAGTTAAATAATATTTTATACATGAGTATTATATATAAATGACATAAAATGACGAATAATATATATGAGTGTCATACATGAGTAAAATACATGATGACTATTACAGTATACATGAATATCATACATGACTAACATAAAATGACGAATAATATATATGAATATCATATATGAGTAACATACATGATAATTATTACAACATACATGTGTTCATAATATACATAAGTGCTCATTATATATTCATGAGTAATATACACGAAAACATCAGGTATGTTTTTTCAAGTATGCTAATCACATATGAAATATTTTTATCTTTTATAAATTATGAGGTATAATTTATTTCTACTTTTTAAAAATAAGTATTTTCATATTAACTCTTTTTTGAGATTGAAGCAAAACATTAATAAAATAGTAGAACTATTTTATCAGTATTTAGTTTAATGTATATAATAATATAAATACTTCATCCAATTCCTAAAATTATATAAATTTTTAATTTTATGTTAATCCCAAATTTATATCACTCATTTTAGGAAATAATTTTTCACTTAATACTTTATCCGTCCATGATATGATTGTTACATTGTTGACAACAGGAGGGGATTTTAGAAAGTAGTGGGTTCTAATGGATAGTCATGAGTGTTATTGTGCGTAGAGTAAGAGACTATTTTTTAAGTGAGTAGAGTAGTGGATATAAGATTAAATATAATATATTATGTAAACCCTATTACGCCCTCCGTATCTTCTCATTAAATTCATTTTACCTTAGTTGAATGTATCATTTCATTAAGTTCATTTTCTAAAATGAAAATGTACCATATATAAATACCCCACTTTAACTCATAAATTACAATATATACAACTAAAACGTAGTAACTAACTCCGTTCTCTATTCTACTTGATGGGATAAAAATACCCCCAAAAAGTTATTTTATTTTTTCAACTTTATTATAAACAACTCATTTTCTTAACATGCATGTCCGACAAAAAGATCTTAATGAAAGGATATGGAGGGAGTACTATAGATGAAAGTGACAATCATATTATGAACAAACCTTAATAGCAAAAGTGATAACCATATTGTTGATAGGAGTAACTTTCATATTTATTTATACTTCTATCTTATTGACCCACTACTTTCTACTACTCTCTGCGTTCATGATATAATGCCCTGTTTAATCCATTATTTGTGTTTACCAAATGATGCCGTGTTTCATTATTTTTATCAACATACCATCGTTACTTTATTGAAATCACTACCCATTATCATTGATGACCCTACATCACATCCACTTTATTTCTACTTTTTTGTTATCCCAACAACTTTATTCCTACTTTTTGGTCAATACCACCTCTTTTTGTTATTACCACTATTTTTTTATCATTATCTCACTACCCCGTACTTTCTAACTTTTACCCACTCATAACAACTTATCAGTTTTCTTAATCTTATTGCCGGCCACGAAATGGAGCATTATTTCGTGAACGGATGGAGTATCACTTTTTATCTATGATTTTACTTTTTCTCTACTTATATTTACTTTTTCGGAGTATATGTTACACGTGTTCACGGTTCAAGGCCCGCCGGTTCACGGTTCGGAGGGCCTTGAACCGTAACCGGCCCGGAAACACTATTGCTGGTTCTGAGCTGGGCCATTTAACCGTTGGTTTCGGTTCTAGTTCAAAACCACCAATTTTTTTTTTGTAATCATTATTTCTGCTTTACTTTAGGAAAAACGAAACATAAATAATATGAAATTTAATTGAAGCGAACATTATGAAGAAATTACAAACATTTGAAAGTTGAAACATTGCCAAGTAATTACAAACACCTTACACATTACAAACAAACAACATTTTAACAAGAACAAAACAACTAACTTGAATTGAAAGTTGAAATTGAAAATAAACATTACAAGCATTACACCCAAATTTCAATTACCCATTTCACGGTTGACAAGTTCATTTGGATGTTTCGTTTGAATGTGACGACGTAGCGGGCCCCAATCTCCACCGTTTTTCCACGTATAAATGCAATTACAATAATTGCAACGAACATGATAAGTTGTCATTTCATGGTTGGGCAATGACTCACCACAAGTATAGTGTTTGGTGAAGAACTCATGAAGACTATATCTTGTAAGAGGCATTATTAATTTAATGTTGAAATGATGAAGTGAAAATGAATATTTTAAAGAGAAGAAGAAGAAGAATATAATGGATTGAGATTTGAGTTAAGAAGAAGAAAATGAAGAAAAAGAAAAAATGAGAGAGACCGATGGAGGAGAGAAAATGTGGTTAGGTATTTATAGATAAAATGTAAGGTTTGGAATAAAATAAAATAAATCGTGGAAAACCGCCGGTTCAGGTTGAAACCCGCCGGTTTGGGTTGAAAACCGTCGGTTAACCGCCGGTTTTCAACGCATAAATATATGTATATATATATATATATATATATTTTTTTTTTTTTTAATTAGTAAATCTGCGGTTAACCGCCGGTTCCGGTTCGACGATAAGGAGGCCCGTAATCGGCCCTTCTCTAGCCGATTTCGGTTATGATTCGGAAGTGTTAATTGCCTGTCCGGTTAAAAATCGTTGACCGACAGTCCGATTCGGGTTCGGCAAAAATGGGCGCGACTAGTATATGTTAAAGAATAATAGGATCTCAAATCAAAAGAAAAAAGAATAATAGGATCCAAAACGCACATTCTACATGTGTGAGATTAGTAGTTGGAAATGTAATAATAATCCAATAAAAACAAGTCCCTAAATCTGCGTTTGTGTTCTAAAATTCAAACAATTGCTGAACCACCATTTGACTCCAATTCTACTTCTCTCTCTTACTCTACATATGAGAGACAAAAATTCGTTATTTTGATTCTAGGGTTCTTTTCTATGATCAATTTTAACCCTTCATTTATTTTAATTTTTTTATATATACGCGCAATTCGGTTATTTGCCCATGAATCCCAGCTCAATTTGATGAAATTCCCCCAATTCCAATTGCATTAACAAATCCCTCCCAATTCCCTCGTAAATTGAGCGATTTTGATTGGAAGGGTTTGATTTGTTAATTGCAGGAGCAGCAGGAATGATCGAATCCATAAACAATCATTTCCCCTCGTGTTTTGATCATAATGAAGGCTTCTAAAATCCTGCGCAGCTCGTCGGCTCCCAACAATTTGTTAGAGTCGTTTTCCACGTCGTCTGCATCGCCGTCGATTTCCATGGCGGCGCCGCGGAGCCTTTACGTGGAAAGCCCCGGCGGCGGCGGAAGGTTGTTGGATGAGGATAGGGAGAAGAATGCGGAGTCTCCAACGGATAAGAAATACAGGGCGGATAAATCGCCGCCCTCGAGGTGGGAATTTGTGGCGGCGTTGGGGGTATTTTTGGTATTTTCCTCAGGGTTGTTGTTCATTTATGTTACGATGCCTGCGGCGGAGTATGAGATGCTCAAGGTGCCTCGCACCCTTGCAGATCTTCGCTTGCTCAAGTAAGGAGCTTTTTCGTTTTTGTTTTTTTGTTTGTTTTTATTTTTATTTTTTGTTAATTATATTTTGGGTAATGTTAAAATGCTGAATGGAGTTCCATGATTTATAGTATGATATAGAATTTAGCTAAATTCGCCTTTGATGTGTTCTGCATTTGTATTCTAAGAACTCTGTGTGTCACAATTTGTATGTATTGGATGCTCTGTTATCTTATTTGGTCATTATCATTCATTGATGAGGTTGAGGTCGAGGTCGAGTTTGCAGAAAGCAAGAGAAACACAAAATATGCAATCTAGACTTTAATCATGGCAATGCACCTTGCTTATCTTGATCTTTTCTATATTATGTATTTTAAAACATCATTCGTATTTCTACATGAGAATTAAAAGATATTGTAGAAAGAATAGCGAAGGAGAAATTAGGATTCTTTTAGCATTTTATGTTCAAGAATGAAAGTTCAAGTTCATCTCCTGCATTTATATATCTGAAAAATGGTAGAAAGCTTGACTTGCATGAGCTTTATTGTCTAGGCATTGGTAAATCTGCTTACATGTGTTTGGTGCCTTTTTTGTATGAAATTTGTATCTTTTCAGTTCTACGCTGTTTTATCTCTTTCCTAGGTGACATTTATATTGTGTTCCAGAGATCATCTTGCAAGCTATGCTCGACACTACCCAGCAAAGTTCATTCTGGGTTACTGTTCAACATACATATTCATGCAGACATTTATGATACCAGGGACGATTTTCATGTCCTTACTAGCTGGAGCTCTTTTCGGAGTTGGCAGAGGCCTCTTCTTGGTTGTCTTCAATGCCACGGCTGGTGCATCTTCTTGCTATTTTCTTTCTAAACTAATCGGGAGACCCGTTGTTCTCTGGTTGTGGCCTGAAAAGCTAAGATACTTTCAGGCAGAGGTACGTTTGTCTTTCCCGGTTTCATTTCAACTAGCAAGTTTCACATGTAACAGCTTAGGAAATTCTCTGGAACATTGGTGATAATAATCCTTGACTCGTACGCATAATTAGTGTGATGTTGACAACAAATGAACAATACTACTGAGTGATTCTGCATTTTTCATGGCTTAGGCCGACTCCGATGATTCATTTGATTACTATGGTATTCTAGTATGTTATCAGTAATTTAACTGATCGCGGACATATACCTATGTGTTGATTGGCTCTTTTTTTATAAAATGGACGAATAAGATAGAAAACTAGGCAGTGTACGATCTCCAAGTACAAGGAAGTGAATTTGGAGCAAAAGTGTATGGCGTGTGTGCGTGTCTTGTTGTTGTTGTTGTTGTTGTTGCGAATGCTATTACTGAGCGATTCTGCATCTTTGGCTTAGGTCAAGTCCAAATCCAAATCCCCATGGTTCATATGATTAATTTGGCATCCTAGTCTGTTATAAGTAATTTTGATCGCTGATGTATTCCTGTGTGTTGTTTGGATGTTGTGTTAAACTGGATGAATGAGAGACAACTGGTCTGTCTACGATCTCCAGAAAGTACAAGCAAGTGCAAATTTGCAGCAAAAGTGTATGATGCGTGCGCATGTGTTAAGAATGACTTTTTGTAGGTTATATGCAGGCACCTTATGTATAGATTTTGCTTACCTTTTATGTATGATATAGGAATTGATACTTCTATGTTAACTATTCTCATTAACCAGCACTCTTGACTTTGGCATGCTGATTATTTTCTTCTCGTTGATTTCAGATAGCTGGGCATAGAGACAAACTGCTGAACTATATGCTCTTCCTGAGAGTTACCCCCACATTGCCCAATCTTTTCATCAATTTGGCTTCACCAATTGTAGATATCCCGTTTTATATCTTCTTTCTCGCAACCGTGATTGGTCTCATTCCAGCCTCTTATATTACTGTCAGTGTAAGCTATTTTCATGTTACCCTTTCTTCTTGACTTCTTTAATCATATATATCTGTGCTGTTGCTGAAAAATTTACTCATCTGATTTGTGAGAGCAGAAGAACAAATTAAATCTGTGATAGACAGTAACATGAAAATATCTTGTGGTCTGTTGAATTTTGGCCAATCGTATTAACTATTTATGTTTTCTATCGCCATAATTAGGTTATCTCATTCTGATTATGCAACATTGCATGAAAGGCATTATCTCGTGTTTAACCTGCTCTCTCCTACATGCATGCTTTCTGTCTCATTGTTGGTGGATCTGTGTCGATACGTTTTATGGTGGAGATTCCTATACTTTCATCGATCTTTAGTATTGGATCACTAATATTGTATCGTACTTAGGAAAGATTATTGATGCTAAATTTCCATCGTGCAGGCTGGACTTGCTCTCGGAGATCTCAAGTCGGTGAAAGATTTATACGATTATAAGACCTTGGCTGTACTTTTCCTCATTGGGTCTGTTTTATTATTTCCGACCCTTCTGAAGAAAAAGCGAGTATACGGATAGAGCTTTTCATGCATTTCCTGCCATCTCTGTTGAGAAGGAAGTCGGAAACATATGGTCTTCGACGATTCATTCATCGTCTGAGGTGAGTATGAAGTGTAGAAGCCTGCTGCTCATTCTTTCCTTCAAGATACATATAGCAGAAATTGTGAGTTTTGACATTTATGCGACATGAAGTAACACATGATGTTACTATGTATATATTAATTCAATTTGTATTTTCAAATGTCGCTTATAGAGACTGTTATTCTGGTGTTTACATCATACATCATTATTGAGCTCTGAATTATTTATTTCTCTGATGTATTATGACAGTGTAAGCTCACACCATATAGATATATTGTATTTCATATGCTGCTTAACTTATAATCTCTTCAATTTTTATCCCAGGCTCCAGTTGCCTTGTTCCAACTTGGTGTTAATTTAGTCGAGTCGAGCTTAGTAGTGTTAAAGTTTAAATTTAACTTATTTATTATTGAATTGATTTTTTTTAGAACATCATTGAATCGGGTTCGAGCTTTTATTTATTGAACATTTCAAACATCACGAGCTTATTCAAGTATTGAGCTTAGATGATTTTTCTAAATTTAAATTCAAAAAATGATCATTTGAGTATAAATCACTTATTCTAAAGATATGTGGAGTAATAATTTTATTTATAATCATCATTTTATTTTAACAAATAGAAGATAAAAGTAATTTAGAGATTTGATACACTCATTGTAATAAAAAAAGTTATACTCCCTCCGTCCCCCATTAGTATGGTGCCTGTGTTACTATGATTCAGGGGCTGTGCACAAATTTTAAGAAAAAGTAGATAAATATTTGATATGAATAGTTTAAGTGGAAGAAGGGACCCACTTACGATGTGGTGTTAATTTTTTAGTGGATGAAGAAACTTTATTGGAGTAAATATATTGAACTTTTAAAGGAAAAAAGGTAAAAGACGTGTTTGAAAATGGAAACACCATACTAATCATGGATGGCTAAAAAAGAAAATTAACCATACTAACCTGAGACTGAGACAAAGGGGATACCATGTTAATAACTGTATATTTTCAAGCTAGTTTACTTAACGAGCTTATCAATAGCTATCAAACCAAATAATGTCAGGATCTCACCTAGTTAATAAACTTCACTTAATCAACTCGAACAAGCTTTTATCGAGTCGATATGAAGAACTCATGAATAGCTAGGCTAGTTTACAACCATAGAGATGCACATTTTGAGAACAAGAAACTGCATTTTTATAACAAGACATAATCTGGAAGCAACTGCCCAGCAATTACAATGAAACATTGTCACATTAAAGATTTGAGAATCAAAATGATGGGACTACATAATGCCCAAAATGGGATCTCTACACTCCAATTTCAAGTTAACAGTGCAACCAAAATCGAGAGGCGTTGACAGTAGACGACATCATCTTCTCAAAAAATCAATGAAATCTAACAAGCAGCAAGACCAGACAGTTTCCAAACCTAGAGAACGAGAGCCTTGGTTCAATCTAATCATCAAGGGTGGTAACGGGAGAGTCTTGATACCCATTGATGCTTGTTATTCGTATCCTTGTAATAGGCTGTAATCCCAAAGAAACAAAGCAGTTGGCACCAAAAAAATGTAACAATACTTTTACCCCAAACTTAATGCAGATGTTAAGCAAATAACTGATGTACTTACCTGTCTGTGACCAATGTTTCTTCTGTAGTTTTTCTTCTTCTTGTATTTGTAAACGATCACCTTCTTATCCAGCGCCTGCATAGAGTACAACCAGTGAGTTGATGCAGTAAATGACACGAGTATTTGCAAGAAAGAGTTCTTAAAGTTTAATCATACTTGCTCTTCGACAACGGCCTGGACTGTGGCATTAGGCACGATTGGTTTTCCAATATACGCACTTGTTTTTGTTCCCACTAGCAACACCTTATTTAGGGTGATCTGGACAAGGTTGAGTTTGTAATGTGCCGTTATGGATAGAAAAATACAAAAGTGTGAAAGTGAAACAATTCAACATTTGCAACAAACATAACCAATAAAATAGCAGTCAAGATCTCCATATTTTAGGCTTCTGTATGCTTACTCATATTTACATGCCATCAATGTTCAAACAGAGTTAGATAAGTTATTTTGAATGAGGAACCCTTATTTCCTGGTAAGCGTTGGCAAAGATCATTACATTGACACTCCAGAAAAGCTTCGTTTCAATACCATACAAAACAGAGTTGATTATTCTTATGATTTCTTTCAGCATGTTCCCTGCTAATTATAGTCTTCCTTCTCTATCTAAATAAATTGAAAGCTAAGGTAAAGATCTCGAGTTCATGACAGCAATGAAACAACAGTGTAGAAATGAAGTTACTCCAAACAGTTTCACTTAATTGATAATTCGCTATCAGCATGAGCCCAGTTTCATGTGAAGTTCACATGATAAAATTTATATACTCAAGATTAGTAGTACGATTAAGACTTCATACGACTGAAAAAATAGAACATCATACACTGAAAAAAGAGGTTATGGGAACAAAGAAATGGCAACCAGATCTGTACAGCACTGAATTCACACAAAAATACTCATTAACAGAACAATCACTACGACAGAACGGAAACTAATATTTAGCAGAACAAAAGCAAAATACTCATTAACCATCATATGATTCTGATAATATCTTTATCAAGGAGGAAAACGTACCTTGTCATTTACACATGCACCTTTAAGCCGCTGTGTGTAGATATAACGTCCAGGAAATACAATGTATTGCCTACCACCAACCTAAGCAAGTAAAAGTCCAAAACAAAAAGTTCTAAGTCGACTAATCAACTCAATCATGATACCTCAGGCAGATTAAACAATATAATAACAATGTAAGAAAATTTATACAGAACAAAAAACAATATCATGAGAAACAAGCAGGATGCACTTCAGCAAATGGAGATAATCGAAACAAACATATCCTCATACATATCAAACTAAAACCATATACCAAACAACAAGGCAAGAACAGAACAACAGATGAGATTACTCTTCTTATCTTGTGAACTAAACCATTTCATAGGATTTGAAAATAGCTGTTAAGACATCACCATATCTTCAAAAACATGTTCTTAATGGAGAAAGGCCGGAATAATGCAGTGAATCTTAACCGAGCTCATGGTATAAAGCAATGGAAGTTTCAACATATTAATCTGCAAGTATTAACTTCGAATAAGTTCTAAATCATTTCCAATTTCACATACTAATCAGTCTTCATGCTTGAACATTTGATAAAGTGACCGGTATCAAGCAACTGAAGTTTCAACAAATTAATCACCGAGTATTAAATTCGAATAAATTCTATATCATTTCCAATTTCATATACTAGCCTTCATTCTTTTACATTTAATAAACTGACTAGCTTATTGAACCCTAAACAAGAAAAATTTCCCAAAAGAGAGAAAAACTCCATAACCCAATATCCATTTATACAATCAAGAAAATTTTATCTTTAACAATGGCGGCAAAAAAAACCTATCTTGGAATGAACCCCACTTATCAGGAATAAACATTACAGTCAAATCACAACCAATAACATAATTTTCCCAGAAAGAAAAAAAAAACAAAAAAATTAAAAAACCCATTATTTAGACCATCATATATCTCACTAAAACAAGCTTCAACACAACAATTTCCAGAAAATAGCAAGAAATTAGGAAGCGCGCGCACACACACACACTCCCTCTCTTACTCTCTTTACACACCATCACAACAGCAAAAATTTCCTCACGCTTGGGCTCCGGTAATTCCGCAGCGGGCTCACTTTCCGGCACCAGGCCCTCAACTTCGGGCTCAATCACAGAAACTGCAGCCTCTGTGTCCGTTGATTTTACGGTGAATGACAATGCAGGCTGTTTGCGGGCGGTGAGATTCAGAGACGAGAGAGAGTGCGAAAGGAAAGAAATGTTGGCTCTAGAGAGAGAAAGGGCGGTCGGAGATTGGTTGTGGGAAAGTTTTGGAGTGAGAGAATAGCAAAGAGAGAGAGCAGCTGCCATTGTAGCGAGCGACTCAGAATGGAGCTACTGCGAAAGTTTCTTGATTGCTTTTAGAAGGAGAGGGGGCTTGCGTTATCCTATCCGTTACTTCAGTGGAATGACACTTTTGCCCTCGATTTACGGGTCATGGATCTGTTAAATGGGCCCTATTTTGGAAAACGGCACGGGTAAGATCCGATTTTCAGAACCGGGTATATCAAATCCATACATGAGCCCTATAATAATTGAGCTACACACTCGTGAGACGCGTCTCACATAGTGAGATGCGCGCATGACGCGAGCACTGCACGTGGGCGTTTCAGAAAAAGATTTTTTTTCCAGGCGCGGCTTGTGTTATCCACGTGCCCTACTTTTTTTTTCTTTTTTTTGCAATATGTCCATATGCACAGCACCATATATTCATATGCACACCACTTAATGTTCATATGCACACCGAAGAGTATCCACATGCACCAACTTTTTCTATTTTTTTTTTGCAATATATCCATATGCACACCGAAGAGTATCCATATGAACCAAATTTTTCTAGTTTTTTTTTCTTTTTTTTTTATTTTATTTACAATTTTTTTTATTCCGATGGAGCCTTCGGCTCCGCCTTCGCTCCGATTACTAATATAAGGATAATTTTCGGCAACAATTTGGACTTTGTCGGCTCGCTCCGAGGCCTTTGGCTCCCCTCGCTCGAATCTTGATCAAAGAAGAAGTGGCAAACAAAACAACGAAGAGGCAAAAAAAAAAGAATGCAAAATAAATTTGGAAATTTAAAAAACAAAAATCGAAATTTGGTTGTGCATATGGAAATACAATGTGGTGCATATCGGTTAACATGCTTGTGCATGTGGATACACTTTGAAGTGCTTGTGTATGTGGATACACTTTGAAGTGCATGTGACATGATTGAAAAAAAAAAAAGTGAAAAAAGGTTGTGTATTTGAACATAAAATGCAGTGCATATGAATATATGGTGATGTATATATGGACTTATTGCAAAAAAAAAAAAAAGTCAACTGAGAGAGAGTGAGAGAGAGAGAGAAAGAGATATAACGTAAATAAATATTCCCTCCGTCCATGAATCATATCCCCATTTGGGTTCCGATACGGAAAATAAGAAAGCTGATAAAGTTGTTTTGAGTGGGGTAAAAGTTAGAATGTAGGGGTAGTAGGATAATCACAAAAAAACAATGGTAATGACCAAAAAGATGTGGTATTGACAAAAAAGAGGTGGTATTGACCAAAAAGTGAGAATAAAGTTGTTGTGATGATCAAAAAGTAGGAATAAAGTTGTTGTGAGGTGAGACCATCAATGGCAAAGGATAGTAAATAAAGGAAAATTAGGAGGGTATGGTTGTATAAAAAGGTAAGTAGGGATTTGATTCATGGACAAAAAAATATGGGTAAGTAGGGATTTGATTGATGGACGGATGGAGTAATAGAGGGTTGATGAATTTCTATTGCCCAAAATAACCTTACTTTTTTGTTTTTAAATCTATATTAAATTTCCAGAGTTAAATTTAGCTAAATATTCTTTACAATTAAATGGTGAAGATTAATTCCTATTTTCCATATAAAATATGGTCTCATCAGATCCACACCTTATATATATATATATATATATATGGAAGGATGGGGGATTAAACTCAGATCTACAAACTACTATACCAATTAAATAGCAACTCCTGCAAACATGAAGGTCAACAAAATTAGCAGCAGTTTGATAAAACCACTCACCCCAACTCCTCAAAACCTTAAGAATTACAAAATTTCCGTCATAGATCAGCTCTCGGCGCCGTCGAATTTCGCCATAATTCTCTTCTATGAATCGAAACCCGAAAACAACAACCACTTGCAAGAATCATTAGCCAAAATCTTGGTTGATTTCTACCCTCTTGCCGGTAGATACATCAAGAATGATCGCATGGTTGATTGCAGTGATCAAGGTGCCGAGTTCATCGAAGCAGAAGCCCTAGACGTTGAGCTGACCGATCTGGTGGCGAAAGTCGAGACCGATCAGCTCAACGCTCTCCTTCCGGAGTCATATTTCCAGATTGATGAAGCCGCTGACCATCCGCTACTTTCGATCAAGGCCACACAATTCCCATGCCGCGGGTTGGCGGTGACCGTCACTGTTTCCCATCGAGTTTTCGACGGGTCGTCGCTAGGGACATTCGTCGCTGCCTGGTCAACTGCCACCAAACTAGGGAATAATGCAGTCAAAGTCAACCCGTCTTTCGACATTCCGTCGCTGCTCCACTATCAGGACCGTCTGGGTCTTGGCGTTGATGCGAGTTGGGCCCACGAGGAGATGGGGACCATCACTAAGAGGTTTGTGTTCAATAAGGAGGCTCTGACGAGATTGAAGTCGATAATAGGTGAAAACACAACGATCTCTCGAGTGCGTGTTGTGTGTGCAGTTATATCCAAAGCCCTAATCCGTTTGGATCGAGCGAAACACGGCCGATACAGAGATTTCGCGATTATTCAGGTGATTAACATGCGAGGGAGAACAACAGTCCTACCTCAGCCCAAGCATTCTTGTGGGAATCTCCATCTCACCTCGGTTGCGCGAGGTGAAAAAGCCGAGGACCCGAGATTCGAGGTACTGGTAGACCTCATAGGTCATTCTGTTCGGCAGAGCATAACTGATTTTGCTGAAATGTTTTCTCCTCATCGGAACGGGTGCGATATGCTAATAAATAACGTTGAAAACTTGATGAAATTGGCGTCCGACACTACCGAGACGAATGGCATAACTTTTAGTGACTGGAGTAAGTTTGAATTCTACGAAGCTGATTTCGGGTGGGGGAAGCCCGTCTGGACGAGCATCGCACCGCCAATGCTTCTTATTACTGGCCTCACCGTGCTCATGACCAACAAAGAGGGCGATGGGATTGAGGCATGGTTGCGTTTGAGTGAAGATGACATGCGTTGCTTTGAGAATGATGAAGAAATCAAATTATTTACAACCTAGCGCTAGCTAGAGTATTATTAATAAAAGGCTCAATCATCTATTGCCACTCATATGACCTCCTCTATTGCTGTAATAAGGAGATGACACATGACCTAATTAATGGTGTAAGATTTAAAAATATATAACGATATATATACACTAAATCTTGAACTCTTAGTCATGCCATGTGTGATCTTCTTATTAAAGTAATAAGAGATGTCACATGAAGTGGCAATAGAGGATGTGGTTTGGAGCTAATTTGGATTCCTTTTTTATGTGTGTGATTGATGTCATTTATTTCCTGTTATTGTTTCATTTTGTAATCTGTCTTTATAAAAAGATATCTTGTTATAATCGGTTTTTTCTTTAAGATATTCATAATTTCGAGAATGTGGAAATTCTCACTTCAAAATTTTACTCATCTTTTTAGAATAGTTTTATGTAAAATATTTATTTCATATCTTGATAATTGTAGTATTATATTTTACAAAAAAATTGTTACTAGATACATCTATCTTTAGGCGTAGACACCAAGCCTTTGTGGATGAGTTTACATGTAGTATTACAACTTACAAGCTAGTACAGACTTTTCCGAGGCACATTTTTAATATTGGTCTACCTCCGGATGGGGTGTACGTGTAGAGTGCCGAGCTCTCTCTTTGCTTTTGCTTTATGCTACTTATAGCCATTCTTAGATTCGCAGCCTTAGATTCGGGAAAGAATTTACGCAAGAACTGCTCCTCTAAGTCATTCCAAGATCGAATTGAGGCGGAGGGAAGATCAAACAACCAATCTCTGGCCTTTCCCTGTAATGTGTGAGAAAAGGTGAGTAATCTCAAATTATTTTGAGTAAAATCTTGAGGGCGTAAAGTAGAGCAGACTAAATCAAATTCAACGAGATGTTTATGTGCACTCTCTCTCAGCATTTTGATTAATCGTGGGCAACACGATGCATAGGGGACGAGTACTTCTATGACGGCCCAACTCCCTTATCAATGCCATGTCGACTTGAGCAGTGGAATCACTAACAAACAGAAAAATAAAATTAAAAAAAAAAACAAACAAACTGAAAAATAGGAAAATTACTGCTTAGAAACCAGTCCCCAGCAACGGCGCCAAAATTTGGTGCGTCGTTTTTCACCAAAAATAATCCGACAGTCAGTCGGTATGCCCACACTGTACAATGGTAAGCAAGATCGTCTCCCAAACAAACAGATTTGAGAGTTTGTAAACATAGAAATTAAATTATTAACTAACGAACAAGAAATTAGAATTTAACAAAGATAAAAGGCACTCCGGTTTCCAATTAATTCTACCCTAGCTTGATTATTCCGATCCTCGATGCAATAATAACTTTACTTCCTGCAAACAAATCGGTTATAACCACCGAAGACACTTCTGACGCGATCTCATCTCTCCTTAACTGCTCGATAATTGGGAAGACACTTCACCAATTATTTCTCTAATCGACTGACAACCGTAAGAGACACTCGATAGATTTAATGAGCCAACATCATTAACAACGAGAGAGACCCGATTCAAAACCAATAAACTCTGACACAGGATTATCAAATTAGGACTGCTCTTCCCTTGATTCTGAAGAATCAATGTACCACAAATCAAATCTAAACCACAATTACGGATGACCGATTTAATTGGCTACTAATTAATTCTGAACTACTAAATATTTGCAACTACCTAGCAGAATCGAAACAATTAACAACATTAATTACAGAGAATCACATATGCTCGCATAAGAATTAAATGAGAAAATAAATTAGATCTCACAGAAAATCATGCTAGGGCTTCATCAATTTTCACCGGAATAAAAAGTGTCTAGCTTGAATTCATAGACAAATTCAAGCTAAAATCATAAAACAAAAAACTATCGCTGGAAACCAGAGAAGAAACTTAAAATCTCTTCTAAAGTCTACCATGTGGTCTGTCTGCTTCTAGAAGGAGTCTTTTTTTAAATACCTAATAAAACTTATAATATAAGGAAATAAAATATCTAATTCTAATCTAACTAGGAAATTAATTAAATAAAGTCTAATAATAATAATAATAATAATAATAATAATAATAATAATAAATCTAATACTAATAGTCCAAAGCCCAAAAGGTTAATTTTCATGCAGCAGCCCAAAACACTACGTGCAATATTAGCTTCGAAGACATATCTTTTCACACAACTTCAGCTCCAGTACATCTGTGCGGTAGCCCATACCGCATGACTCTCGTACATACCATAACTTCCTTTCAACATATTTAAGACTTCAAAAATCCTCTATATTCATGCTTATTTTTCCAAATTAAGATCAACACCTACAATAGGTCAAGAAATATCTAATTAACTCTATAAACATGATTAGGTAAATATTAAGAGCCAAACTGCCATAAAAATACTCCAAAATATATCACTAAAGCACGGCCAATCATGGTTCAACTTATTTTTTTTCTTTAATCTTTAATCTTATGTTGAACTCATAAAGTAGGGTATTTAGGGTCACTTTCTTCAAAATTATTTTTCCTTTCCAAATCAATCCCACATCGATTTTGTATGAAAATTTAGATGGGTCCTTTTTATTGCAAATACTTCTTGTCCTATGTATTTCCAATAAAAAGGACCCATCTAATTTTCATACAAAATCGATGTGGGACAATCTCTTTAATCCTAATTGCAACAAAAGAACTTGAATCATCTTAATGTAGCCTCAAATACCGTTTTTCATCCTTCTACATTAAGCCTTTTCTCTCTATCTATAGTCAAATGATTTTACGATTCTGATTGAGGGAATATGGTTGTTGAGATAGATGAAAACAAAATGTATCATGTATGAAATAACAACCACTTGGACTGAATGACTCGCACACTGTAAGTTTTCGCAGTTCTACTGAGGAAGGGGAAGTTTGTTTGGGGGTTATGGAATAATATTTCGTTTTCTTAAATAAAATTTCAAGTCGTAGCTATGAATAAAAATATTTTTTTCAGGTTATGAAGGTTAATAGCGCATTTTTAGTTCATTTAATTAATATTTTAATTTGATGGCTTTAGTGAGAGATTTGAGGACTATATTTAAAGAGAGTATGATATAGATTATGGCCATATTTTTGAACTTAGGACTTAAATACCCATTTTCCTCTTTTATTTGTGATCCATCACTCCTTGATCCATTTTATTGACATTTAATTCTCTTTCCAAGTTTTTTCTTTCTTTTTTTTTTTTGCTTTTTTTTAATTTTCCAGTTTTTTTCTTTTTTTCTGTTTTTTTTCTTATTTTCCACATTACTATTTTTCTTTTTTTTCTGTTTTTATTTTTCAGATTTTCTTTTTCTTATTTTCCAGATTTCTTTTTCTTTTTTTTTCTGTTTTTTTTTTCAAACATTTTTTTCCCTTTTTTCTGTTTTTTTTTTCCAGATATTTTTTAATTTCCAAAATTTTGTTTGCCTCTTCGGTTTTTGTTTGCCTCCTCGTTTTTTTGTTTGCCGCTTTTTCTTTGGTCAAGATTCGAGCGAGGGAAGTGAAAGGCCTCAGAGCGAGCTGAAGAAATCTAAATTGTTACCCGATGATTATCCTTATATTAGTAATCGGAGCGAAGACACAGCCGTACAATCGGAGCCGAAGGCGTAGCCGCAAAATCGGAGCCTCGGCCTTGGAATAATTGACATGTTCGTCCCAAGAGTACCATGTTATAACTTGAAACATGTGGGATTAATTCGACAATTCGTCCCAATTGTACCAAATCTGGAACAATTGACACTAATAAGGCTAAATTTGTACCAGATGTGCTAGAACAATTGGTACTAATAAGATTAAATTTGTACCAAATGTACCAGATGCCTCATACCCGCCCCACCCGACCCGCGCCTGCCCGCATCACACCCGACCCGCTCCGCATTTCATTAAGGGTATTTTTGTCATAAATTGAAAAAAATGGCCAAAATTTATATTTTCAAAGAAGGTGGGTCAAAATATATTTTAATGGTCATTATGGCTATTTCAAAATATGTCTCATATTTAAAATTAGGGTATATTTATTCATAGCCCCAAAATCTTTTACTATAACCCCCTAATAAAAATAATAATAAATTAAATAATAAATGTACTATAATACCCTTATATTTCTAATTAAAAGTTTAAATAAAATAATTATATACTGCATAACCCCAATATAAAATTTTAGTCTAAAACTTAATTTTATTTTATAGCCACCAGCTTCAACATTACCTTACTTATAGTCGGGATGGAGAAACTTGCAGAATCAATTTATATTAATTAAACAAATACGTCGTCTGCTAGTCATCATAAGATCAAACTTTTAATATTTGCTTAATAATAAGGTGACTGAAAAAAAAAAAAAAAAAAACAAACTTGATGGCATTCACCCTTGCCCAAATTTCCATGACAATTGACTTGTTCCACTCAGCGTCAACTCGTCTTTATCCCAAAATCCATCCCTGGAGGTTGGATTCTAATTTATTTGAATATAGCTATGTGATTGCAATTAATTTCTATAAAAGATTGGGCCATTCTCCAAGAATCTGTATAAATCTCGACACTCTCGCAATTCTCAAATTAATTTCAAAAAATATGGTTGATGAAGACGGGTTTGCAGATTTGAAAGGGATACTAAATTAATCATTTTTTTCTTTGATAATTAGCACGTAAATCCCCAATTAATTGAAGAATTGGTTTCATTAAAAAAAAATTGATTTATCTACCTTCGAGTGTGTTCTTCAGATTTTTAGGCTAAAAATTATTTTTATTATAATTAGAAATTTGAAACTATAAGGTAAGATAGTAATTTTATTATATAATTTATTATTTTATTGATTAGGGGGCTATAATAAAAGATTTGGAGGCTATGTTTAAAATTACCCCTTATTGGATTATCGGTATAGAGCGATTTTAGTAGATTCTTGTTCGATTTGCAACTAATTCGTCATGAAAGTCGTATACTTCTTCTAAATAGAATGTAAAAATATATTGGGATTCACGAATTCCGTGCATGAAACTCGCGAATTCTAGGGTTGAAGATGGTGCACGGATTGATTTTGAGAATTTTAGTTCGATTGTTATTTATGTATTGAGTTAATGATATTTAAATTATTTTATTGCTTAATTAAATTACATAATTGAAACTGTTTAAGTTTTGATTAAAAGAAAATGTCAATTACATACATTTGATTTAAAAAAATTTAAATTTATATACTCTATCTGCCCATGAAAATTGTCAGAAGTTTTTTGTGTCACGAGTTTTAATCTATATATTATTAATACCGATGCAGATTCAAGGTTTCTCCTTGATTTTAGGTCCTATATGGAACAACCACAATTAAGTATTCCTATTTATTTTCAATCTTCATTTTAATTTTAATTTTAACTTATATTTTTAATTTTTAAAAGCTACCACAATAATGGATGGAAGAAAATAATTTTTTAGTATCTCTCATATAACAGAGAACATATAACCTTACATAACTATTTTCCTTATATTATACATTATCTAAATTATGGTATGTAATAGTAATTATAACAACATATATTCTTTGAAAGACAATCGAGCATCTATATTTTTGTCATTTATCTATTTAATATGTTTCCTTATATTATACATTACCTAAATTATGGTATGTAGTAGTAATTATAACAACATATATTATTTGAAAGACAATCGAGCATATATATTTTTGTCATTTATCTATTTAATATGTATAGTATTGATAAGCTACTTTATAATAGTGTAAGAGTCGATAAGCTAAATATATACCTATATTATTTCTCTATCGTGATTTTAAGCATTTTTTATTGGTATATCTTATTATTTTAACATCATATTTTCTATCCTACATCGGTTTTTCAAGAAGACTTTATTCTTAGAGAACTTATATAAATAATCTCAATGTATAGTTTCTCATACTCCAATGATTTTGAGCAACCAATTTCATTTGGTCAATTAATAAATTGGCAAAATAAATAGTTTTATTTTCATATACAAATAACGATTTCGGATTCGAGACTTTCATTTAATTTTAGGTCCTACCTAGGGCAACCTAGCTACAATTAATTAATTGGCCAAAATTTAAATTGGTCATTTATTATTTTTTAATTGTTTGGCCAATAATTGAGTTGTTAATATTAAGTATGTTTAATTTAACAAATAAGTTGGTGTAAATGGAAAAAAAATATAGAATTAATTATAGAATTGAGTCATCACCCTAATTCAAGGTCGTACTTGGCGCAGTCTTTGTTCAGTATTCCTATTTATCTTAAATTGATCTTTTATGCATTTTTGATTCTTATATTATATTAATATAAATTTTATAAACGTGCAACTATATATAAAATATTTTTATTGAATATCTAGGCTTCATATCAGAATAATTAGCCAGACTACTTTTGATGTATTGAATTGTATTGAATTGGGATTAACTGTATATATACAAAGTTTTTATGTTTTGTATGTCTATCATACTATAATCCATAAGATACAATGAAAATTATGAAGAAAATAATTAAAAATAAGATACAAGGGAAATTATTTCCCACATCAAATTTTAGTAGTCTTCACTAATCGGAGAACTTATAAAATGAGCAATAATTTCTTATAAAAATCAATTTTCGCCAAATAAATAATTATCAATCATTCGTACACATGCGGATTCGAAGCATCCCTTTGAATTGAGGTCCTATGTGGCGCAACACAATTCAGTATATATTCTCATTTATCTTAAATCCTCATTTTATTTATTTTCTATTCATAAATTCTATTATTATATGTTTAATTAATATTGATATATGTGAAATGATATACAAAATTGTAATTCCATGAAATTGGTGTTGTGTTTAAAATTAAGTCTACTAAATTTAATTTTTACTAGATTTTCTTGCAAATAAAGAAAGCAGAATAAAATCTACGAAATGTCTTAATAGGTCGTGTCTTAAAGTGGAAAAAACAAACTAGCTATAATTTTCAAGATATCCTAAGGTTTCGATTTCAATGGAAAATTAACTTCAAGATTCAATCAACTAATCAATTAACACTGGAACTCAACTCTTCTTAGAACAATCATGAAATTAGTTTAAACCTACTTCCGTAGCGAATTAACTACTTCTCACATGCAATGGCTTTCGTTCCCGACAAACATCATATGTATGCAACTTCAAAATGATCGATTAGATTAATGCTCTCACACAATGCTTGTCCCCTTCCGGTTATTTTGCGATGTATGTCCTATGTTCTACATCAAGTACTAACCAACTTTTTTCCGATCTCAAGTTAACACATCAAATCATGCAAAATTTGTAGCTAAGTAATTAAGCAAACAATTAAACCAAGAAAACAAGAAAGAAGCGAGAGTCCTAATTGATTGATCAACTAAAAATCAAAGTTAATTATACATCTTAGTTACTCATAGATATCATAGACAATATCCTATAAATAACATTAAAACCGTAGGCGAATCTTTAGTTCCTGCCTCTTCTTCTCTTCTACCAATCTTCAAAACTCCTCTAAGAAAATAAATCTAATTAAACTAACCTAATCTAAAATAATAGAAGAAAAAGATAAGCGATTAAATGATTGAAAGATGAGATATCTAGATGTGTTAGGAGGACATATATATAGGTGTTGGGAGTACAAGGTTTATCCTAATACGAGTAGAAAATAACCAAAATAGGAGAAAAGAACCAAAAACTCGCATGCTATCCGCGTGTCATTCTGCATCAGCGCGCAATGTTTTTGTTTTAGCCCGTTCTCCTTCGTTATAACTCCGATTTTGGATATGTTTTCGCCTACAAACTCCTATCAAACTATATTTTCATCCTATCATGCTCAATTTACATAAGATTAACTCCAATTTTATGCAAAATCAAACAAACAACAAACGAGCATCATATTTCACAAAATAACAATACTTAAGCACAAAACTCATTACAAACATGATTTCCCAATACAAATTGACATCAATTGAACTTATAAAGATGAGAAAATTCATGTTTATCACCAACATCCCCTAAGTCATTTTTGGCATTATTTGCATTGGTATTTCGTCCTATTCTCATGTTACGTATCTAGATAAGATTCTCAAAAATATTCGTTAATACAACATAATATTAAATTAATATTAGATTAAGTATGTTGATGGAGGTTGGATCGCCTCAAAGTTAATTAATCAATTAAGAATCCGACAATTCGAAAAGTTTTTAAATTTAGTGGGCTATCATTACTTTGTAAAACACAAATTTCCGACGTTTTTTTTTAAATTGTGGAGCTCAAATTAAAAATCAGAAAACGTTCACAAATTGCATGCTATTATTCTTTTTCTGTGTTGAGATCATATTATTCTAATACTGCGTCCGTCCACGATAAGTATGGTCCGAAGAGTGACACAGGTTTTAAGAAATGGAGAGTGAGTGAGAGTGAAAAAGGAAAAAAGTATTCGAAATGGAGATGAGACACAATTATTTGTTATGTGGGGTGGAGAATATATCAACCAACTCATAGTTATTTAGTTAATAAAGGGACTTTGATAAAGTGATAAAGTCGATTTATCTAATTTTATTTTAAAATAATAGCCATCAATTACAATATAAAGTGATACCTAAATCGATGGGTTAGACGCTAGTTAATCTTAATAACCGAACCGATTTAGACTATATTAAGATCACTTTTTTTGCATTTAAGTGCTAGATACAAACTAGCCACTTAGTGGCCAAATATCACTATACTCTAATCCAACATCCCGTAAGTCATTTTTGGCTGGCTTGGCATTATTTGCATTGGTATTTCGTCCTTTTACATTATGACATTATTAAAAATTCTTCAAATGTTACATTATTAAAAACCTAAAAATGAAGACTTAAAAAATCTTCGCACAACAATAGTTGAGTCTAACTCTGTTACATTATTACACATCTAATCTTATGCTTGATTATTACAACAACTTGACGTGGATTTTTAATCATGGATTAATCTTTTGTCAGTTTTGGCTGGCATCATATATATTTAAATTTTCCTTTCGAATTTTTTTTTAAAAATCCTTAAGTATTATGCAATGTTATGTATTATGATCCATACATACATTATGGTTAACTGGAGTATAAAATCATATATAAATGGAGGGATAATATAATATGGTATTAATTTATACTCCCTCCATTAGTGGAAATACTTAACCCTTAAAAATTGATGAAGTATACAATTTTCTAACATTTTACTCTTCCTCCTTAATAACCGTGCCCAATAAGTAGGGGACATTATCAACGGATCGGAGGAATTACCTTATTATGGAGACCACCATTTTTATATCTTATTCACTTAAAATAAATGTGATTGATAAAGTAAGAAATGTCCAAAATACATGAGAGGTACGTAAAATGAGAAATCATATTAAACCTGCGTTTCTTAGGTAACTTTATACATTGGACAAGGAAAATGGTTGCCCAAAATTTTATATTGACCAGATTTTTTTTTAAATGAAACCAAATAAGATATAAATCGGTAAAATAATATTATACCTTATTTTACTTATTTTTAGTCCAAGGGAACACACCTTATATATATGTGGGGGTAGACTAGGATTTGAGATAAAATAGAGCATTATTGTACAATGTTTTTCCACTCAATCCACTTTAACATCAATAATAAAATATTACATTAATCACATTCTTTATCATCTAACTCTCTTCTTTTTAATCTCCGTGCTCATCCCAAATAAGACTTATTGAACCGGACGGAAGGAGTATTTATTTTAAAATGTTATGTATAATTAAACATTAATAACTAGATGTATCCTTATTAAATCATACCCTATAATTTTAAAATTTCGTGTTCCTATACCCGTAACGTATCACCCCCGCACCCGCTTCCCCAAACTTGTGCAACATAGATTGGAGCTCGATAAACTGTGTGTGTGTGCACGCTCACGTGTATATAAACTTATGAAAAAAGAGCCTTAGGTTTATAAAATTTGTTTTGCCTATTATGTCCATATAATACATCTAATTTAAGGATAATGATGTAATATTATACTAATTATTTAGAAAATCTGAATAAACTTACATTAATCTAATTGGCCGAAATGATATTCATAAATTTAATTTTTGCCTTATTGAATACAAATAGAATTGTCTCACTAGAAGTCCATAAAAAATGAATATTCAGATTTACTTGACAACAAAAGTTTTCTCCTCACTTTCTTCAACCGGTACCAATCAGGTTAGATAATTAGTTTAATAGAGTTGATTTAGGTCGATTTTTGTGAATTAGGCAATTTCCAACACTATTCCAATACGTACTCCATAAGTAGATCATATCCTCTATTGCATTTCGGTGTTGCATCTCCTATTACATTAATAAGATAATGACACGTGGCGTGATTATAGGTTTAAAATTTAGAAAATGTGTTTTCCTTATATATATTCTAAATCTTGAACTCTTGGTCATTCCACGTGTCGTTCTTTTATTAATCTAACAGTAGATGTAACATGGGAATGCAAGTAGAACTAAACTAGCATAATTTTTTTATGTCCATATCTAATGTTGATGGTTTTGTCTCCTTAATAACCGAACTGATTTGGACTATCATCAAACCACTTTTGTAAGTCATTTTGCAGTATTTGCATTGACATCTCGTCCTATTCTCATGTTACTTTTCTCAAGACGATTCTGAAAAATATTCGTTTTTTTAGTGTCTCAAAAATATACGTTAATACTGCATAATATTAAATTAATAGTAGAAGGTTAAGTTTGTTGATTGGATCACCTCAAATTTAGTTAATCAATTAGGTAACTCTTACAGCTAATCATAATCTGTTTTGCATGCATGTCTCGAACTATGCACTTCTTTGTAAGCTTTATTAAAAACTCGACCCTACACAGCTTTTTAATGATGCTAAGGGACGGGGGTTTACCCACTGCATCCATGCGCACCGAAGGTAGCGGCTGCGCGTTTCCACGATAAAAAAAAGAGAGAGTGAGGTGGCAAAATAATTAAACAGATGACATGATCGATCCAATAATTCTTAAATTTTAACATTGGCCAAACGAATAAAAATAAAAAAAAAAAGTAAAATATTAAACTATATATGGTGTATTTTGGCCTGCTACCTGTGACAATGATTAATTTATTGCCACGGAGCCCAGCGGAATCATGGGCTATTAAAAATACAAGATTCATATTAAAAATCCAAAAATAAAAATTTAAAAAATCTTCAGCACAATGATGTATAAATTTATACCACATAATATTATCCCTCCATTTAGAGATACTAGCAGAGACAACGTGCGTCGCACATTTTAACCAATTTCATTCTATTGTGAATATTAACCATTGCACATAATATATAATGAATGTATGTGTGTGAAAAAAATATAAGACCATTAATATTTTTAACAAAAAGAATAAGAAAAGGTGGAAAAAGTTATACTTATAGCATGCCATTATCGAATATGTCCTAAGTCGTCAACGAACTTGCATTTAGTTCTTTTTTTTGTTAGTCATCAAAGAACTTGTACTTTCCTTTTATAGACATTACCTACTATACCTGTTAACCATTTAACCTTTATTTGACCTTAAATATGAGATATCTCTTTCCATTCAAATAACGTTTACCAGAATTTCTTAAGATTCATTATCATTGTTTTACCACAAATTATTTGGAGATGCATGGTGTATATTTTATTATGTCTATATTGTATACATTCTCTAAATAAAGTTAACTCAAATTATAGCGCAACATTAGCCTATTAAGAAGCACATACAATATTTCCTCGATAAGGCTATATGCATCCCTTAGAGACACACTAATGTGTCTCTAACTATAATTTCCCCACTTAGAGATACTATATTTGCAACTCAGGTGTCTCTAAAGTGTCTCTAACTTTAATTTTAAAAATTAGAATTTTCCATTAATTAATGAAAATTAGAAAATTACATTGATTCAAATTAAAAAAAAAAGAATACACTAATTAAAAAAATTAAAAATTACATAATTAAAAAATTATGTTGCTGCATGATTTTGATTTTGATTTTTTTTAATTGTTGTTGCCTTATTATTATGTTGCTGTTTGATTTTTTGTTTTTTATTTTTTATTTTTTTTAATAACTGATATTTCTCATGCCTGATTCTTCTCATGTTTCTTATGCCTATTTTTTGTTTTTTTTTTCTGGAGCAGAGGATTTGAATTTTTTTTTTGGGAAGGGTGCGTGCGCTTCACGCACGTCTCGAGCCGGTGTCGGGCTGCCCCCTCCCGCATCACATCGTCTCCATCGAATTGCCGTCTAGTTCCTGTCTCGAGACAGCCGATGGAGACCAATGCCGGATTTAAACTCAATGGTTCATTAGAGTTTTGATGGTAATAAAAAGTGTTCACATGCCTTTATTTTGTTCTAATAAAAAGAATACATTCATTGCCCCCACAATGAATTAATAAACAAAAGAAAAATAGATATACTAAATTAGAATCTGATAACGTCCATTATAACATAAACTCCAAATATCAAGAAATAATCCAACATTCTTTTGTCTTTTTGATCACTCTCTCAGTGAAATTTAAAATGAAATTAAAATGAGATTCAATCTTGTTATCATATCTATTGAAAATTTTACTTATCCTCACAACTTGTTGTAACCAAATTGAATTTGTGCTACCAAGAATATAAATTACGTTGCATTTAAACTCCTTAATATAGCCAATAATAAATTGAGTAAGAAAAGGTAAACATCATGCTCTTTGTGTCCAGCTCATGTTGTCTTATTCCATTTATGAAAAGGGTAGTGATATTTGGCCACACTGTGGCCGACCACACAAGCTAAAAATAGTAATATAAGTTTTGAAAATGGAAATACACTCCAATTAGGAAGCATAAACCCTAGGAGGAAAATGTGATTATTTCCATTTTTAAAGTCAACTTTTCTTTCCTGACGCGTGTGGCTGACCACCGTGTGGCCGACCATCATTACCCTTATGAAAAATAAATAATGCTTCAAAATCCTTCAAAACTGATGAGACCTACCCATTTTTTATCTCTTTATCTTATTCTTAATTAATATCCATACCAAACGGTAACATGATAATATGAGCGGGTCAGAGAAAGTACAATTTCCCAAATGAAAACACTTAATTAATAACATAAAATATACACATTATATAGGTGTGTGAAAAACGAATGACTTAGATAATTTTTTATGAGTGCAATTTCATGTTTTATTTATTTTTCATAGTTTGTTCAACTTCTTATGTTTTCTTGATAAATTGTTGGACAATTTCTCAAAATTTTATATATAATCACTAAAAATTGATGATTACATGATTGTGTGTTTCAAAAGTTACAAATAAGTTAATCTATGTATACTTGGATATCATACCTCTGTAGTGTACTCATTTTATATCGCAAGAATATATATATATATATATATATATATATATATATATATATATATATATATATAATCAATGTTTAATTATCAATACCACAAATTAATATAAGTTCAGGTTTCTCTATGTACAAGAAAGAGAAAGTGGTATTAATTAGAAGAATAACAACTTTCCTTTTTTTTTTCCCTTATACGGAGAGGATAATCAAATTTCTTTAATGATATAATGTAATTGGGTATGATAGTTTGACTTTTAAATTTGTTATAGAAAATTATTGTTCATACCTTAATGAACAAAGGATTCTCATTACAAACATTTTGATATTAGTTTGTTAGACAAAATAATATTTATTAACAAAAATTATTACCTCCGAAAAAAATTTTGATACAATTTATACGAATCTTTAAGCCATAGAAATAATTAATAACAAATTTTAATACAGTCGTTATATATTTGTAGGAGCAAGAAATATAATACAACTACGATTCTAATATAAAAGTTCTTGTGAAAATAATTAATATTGTAATAATTGATAATATTGAATTACAACCTTGTTGATTGCTCGAGCAAGAGATATAATAGAACTATAATTCTAATACAAATATACTTGCGAAAGTAAATATTATGGTAATTATGATTGATAATATTGAATTACATTATTACACTTAATATTTATATATAACAGGGATATAATAGGCAAATCAAATTTTGTAAACAAGGCTCTTTTATAATAGATATATAGATAAATTTATACTCCCAAGTGAACACACCCTAAGTACTATATATGCAATGTTATATAAATGATTCATACATACATTATGGATTAATTAGAATATAAATTCATACCTCTAAATAGAGGGATAATATAATAAGGTATTATTTTATACCTTATAGTGGAGACCACAATTATATATCTTGATCGCTTAAAATTAAATTGATAAATGAAGTAAGAAATGTTCAAATTAAATGAGAGGTAAAATGAGAAATAATATTAAACCTCTTATTCTTAGGTACTTTTATACCTTGGTCAAGGAAAATGCATGGTTGCCCACAATTTTATGTTGACCAGATTTTTTTTAAATGAAACCAAATAAGATATAAATCGGTAAAGTAATATTGGCAAATGCTCCACTGAGACGGGTCTCACATTGTGAGATGCGCGCGGCGTGTGTACTACACGCGCGGCGTGTGTTGTGCACGCCCCCAATTATTATTATTTTTGTTTGTAATAAGTCCATATACACACCACCATATATTCATATGCACACCGAAGAGTATCGACATGTACCAACTTTTTATAGTTGTTTTTTTTTATCAAGTCATATGCAGTTCAAAGTGTATCCACATGCACAAGCATGTTAACTGATATGCACTACATTGTATTTGCATATGCACAACCAATTTGATTTTTGTTTTTTAAATTTTCAAATTTGTTTTGCACTCTTGTTTTTTTGTTTGCCTCTTCGTTGTTTTGTTTGCCGCTTCTTCTTTGGTCAAGATTCGAGCGAGGGGAGACGAAGGTCTCGGAGCGAGTCAAAAAATCCAAATTATTGTGCAACAATTATCCTTATATTAGTAATCGGAGCGAAGGCGGAGCCGTAAAATCGGAGCCGAAGGTGGAGTTGTAAAATCTGAACCGAAGGCGGAATAGGAAACAAAATGTATATAAAAGAAAGAAAAAAAACTGGAAAAAGTTCGTGCATGTCGATACTTTTCGGTGTGCATATAAACATTAAATGTTATGCATATGAATATATGGTGGTGTGCATATCAACTTATTGCAAAAAAAAAAAAAAATTAGCGCATGCAAAACACGCGCCGCGCATGAAAAGCGCGCGTGTGGAGTGCAGTCGCCACGCGCCGGTCTCACACATTGTGAGACCGGTTGCACAGGAGTGCAGCTGAATAAGGTGTGAGACCGGTTGCACAGGAGTGCAGCTGAATAATATTATACCTTATTTTTATTTCTTTTTAGTCCAAGGGAACACACCTTATATGTGGGGATGGGCTCGTAGATTAGGATTTGAGTTAAAACAGAGCACTATCAACTCAACTCCCGTAAACATCCCCTCAAAAAACAAAAGAAATCCTGTAAACATGAAGATCAACAAGATCAGCACAAAGTTGATAAAACCACAAACCCCAACTCCACAAAACCTCAAGAATTACAAAATCTCATTTCTAGACAGTTCTTTGACACCCATGAAATTGGCTGTTCTTCTCTTTTATCAATCGAAACCGGACGATTACAGCCAGTTGGAAGAATCATTGGCCGAAATCTTGGTCCAGTTCTACCCACTTGCCGGAAGATTCATCAAGAATGATCGATTGGTCGATTGCAGTGATCAAGGTGCCGAGTTTGTCATAGCAGAAGCTCTCAACATCGAACTGATGGATCTTGTCGGAAAATTTGATGTTGACAAACTCAACACTCTCTATCCCGATCAATATTTCCATGTCAACGAGGATGTTTCGGATCCACTCTTGTCGATCCAGGCCACCGAATTCCCTTGTGGTGGCCTAGTGATCGCCATCAGCGTCACTCACCGGATCTTCGACATACCTTCGATCATGACGTTGATTTCCGCCTGGTCGGACGCGACCAACCCCGATAGATCGGTTCGAGTTACCCCATTGTTTCATCTCCCCACGTTTCTCCCCTGCAGAGACGACAATTTCGGATTTAATTTGAAGGCGTCTAGCAGCGGTGTTAGCAACATTGCTGGTAGAAGATTGATCTTCGAGGCGGCGGACTTAACTAGCCTCGTATCAAAATTGAGGCCGGATAACGGAGAGACGGTCTCGGCATCGTGTGCGGTGTCGGCCGTTATAGCCAGGGTCCTAATAGGATTGGATAGTGCGAAACACGGAAAAAGCAGAGATTTCGTCGTATTCCAACCAATTGACATGCGGCAGAGAACTGTCCCGTCGCAGTCGAAGCATGTGTGTGGGAACCTGACGTTCACATCTCTGACGCAGCGCGTAGCTGCGTCAGAAGATGCGGACGTCATTGGATTCCACCGGTTGGTTGATGTGATAAATGATGGTGTTGGGAAGAGTGCGGCTGCTCTTGCTGAAATATTGTCTCCAGATAAAGACGGACGCGACATCATCATGAATAGTCTGGACAGCTTGATGAAAGCTATCCGGAATCCCGAGACTAATTTGATAGTCTTCACGGATTGCACCGAGTTTAAATTCTACGAAGCTGATTTCGGATGGGGGAAGCCTCTGTGGGCCAGCATTATACCGCAACGGCTGCGGAGCAACGCTGTTGCCGTGCTCATGAGCAACCAAGAGGGCGATGGGATTGAGGCATGGGTGTATTTGGACAGAGATGACATGCCATACTTTGAGCAAGATGAGCAAATCAAACTGTTTGCATTCTAACAACTTGCATCTGTTGCAGTATTTTCAAGTTGGGATTTTATATGTTTAATCGCTATTTGGTTTATTTGTTTTCCATCGCGAGTACTTTCAAAATAGACTCGTAAATCTGTCTTTTGTTGGAAAGTAATTTGCAATCAATAAAGTTTGTGAATTTATATACTCCCTCCGTCTTCCATATTTATGGATAATTATCTTTTTTCATCTATCCCCCAAATTTATGCATAGTCCATTTAAGAAATAAATATTTAACGTGTTACCCTTATAATGTGGGACCCCATCTCCACTTACACCTACTTTTTCTCCATTTACATCTCACTTTTCAGGATTTTCATAAACCCGATGCCTACCAAAACTATGCATAAATATGAGGGACGAAGGGAGTATTAATGTACATGGACTTATACATTCATGCAAGCACTCACGAGATATTCTACATGTGTGTATGAATTCAACTTGAGAAATTATACCGGAGATGAGAATAGGTGAGTGTGGAGAATTAACCTTAGATGTTATCCTTTTTTTTCAAAGGAACTTTATAGGTGTTATAGTTATTATATCATATTCACTTGAATAAATAAATTTACAATAAATCTATTTAGCCACACGCCTAAAGAAAAAGAAATCTTATTGTTGAGATTGTATACGTATATGAGTTTGTATTTTGAGGAAAATGATGATGCATTTTAAAGTCAAGAAATACGAAATAGAAGTTTGAATATTAAATTCAAAATAATTATTATTATTTGAGTTTAACGAAATGATATTCAATTTGAAATTTTATTAAAATAGGTAAAAAATAAAAGTTACAAGGAAGATAATTTCGACAGAAATAGAAAACTAAACGTATCCAGTAAAAGACTGACAAAAAGTGTCTAAAAAAATCTTATCTTTTATTGCCTCATGCGGATATGGCCACCATCCTTCTTCAACATCCGAACTAGCCATTTTATCCGCCACCACATTTCCTTCACTAAAAATTCAGCTGCTCCAATAATGCTAAAGTTCCTCTCCAACGAGCTATCCATTTCCATGGTACCCTTTCCATCCTATTAATCAAAAGACTAACAATGTAGGAAGAATCTGACTCCAACCAAAGATCATTCCAACCATTATTTGCTGCAATTTCTATCGCCATGATAGCAGCCAATTGCTCTGCCTCAAAGGCAAAATCAAATCCCTCCTCTACATGAAAACAACCTCAAACCATCCCTCGACAGTTTCTAAAAACCCACCAGCACAAAGAACAACCGGAGCATCAACAACAGAGCCATCCGTGTTAACCTTCATCCATCCCGGTAGTGGAGGAATCCAACGAACCAAAACCTCTTTCAACATATGTGGCGGACTATACTCGATTCCCAAAGAATTTGCTGCTAATTCTGAGAAGCCCCCTTTCCCCAATTTCAGAAAATAGGAAACAATTTCCTTCACGGACGACCTTAGAAAACTGATTACTGTGTGCAGACTTGCCTTCAAACCCTCAAATATAGCCGAGTTCCTCATCAACCAAATGGACCATATCGCAGAGACAACTACAAACCTCCATAACTCCTTCTCATTGCTGCTGCCCAGAACTGCCATTGCTTCCACAAAGAAACTCTTGAAATCGAGTAAATCAACGAGCTCAATCTGGAAAAGTCTAAGCACAAACTCTCATACCTTTTTTGCAACCTCACATCCCCAAAAGATATGATCAATGGACTCCGAAGCTTTGAAACACATTTGACAAATCAAAGGCCCTTGGATCCCCAACGTATGAAACTGATCCGTCGCAGGGAGCCTCCCATGCAAAGCTCGCCAGCAATTTATTGATCTCTGCTCCGGAATAAACGAAGCTCAAATCCATTTCGCCCAAGCTGGAGGAGGTAGATGCACCACTGCCAATTGTGAAGACAACTCTCCAAAAATTGATCTAGTCCATACGCTTGTATCCGACTCTCCAGTCATATAAACATTCAGAATATCGGACACCACATCCCAGCAAGAACTAACAAAATTGTCAGTAAAGTGCCAAACTCCATCAAAATAGTAATCAGCAATAGACTGATTCAATATCCCGAATAAATGTTGCGGAATTCCAAGCCTCTCAACAATAGAATATCCCAACCAATTGTCAAACCAAAAAGTTGTATCCCTACCGTCCGCCAAAATGATGAAAGAATTGGCCTTAATCTCTGGAATCATTCGTACAATTCCACCCCAAATGGATGAAGCAATACGGTAATCTTTTGGAGTAGAAAACTTCAAAAGATATTTCTTCCTCATTAATCTACTCGCAAGAGAATCCTTGGTAAGTATCTTCCATGCAAGATGCATCACAAGGCTGTCATCTTTGCTCCGAAAAGTTCTCACCCTAAGGCCGCCTTCCTCCTTCATGGTGAAAACCAAGCGCCAACTGATAGAGCAAGAAGGCTTTAGCCTAATGTCTCCTTTCCAAATAAAATTTCGACTACAGCGATCCAACATATTCAACAAAGACCTCGGCAGACATCACGTGGATTGCCATGCTTTGGACCAACGACCTCACCAAACATGTTATGCCTTCCCGAGAAAGCTGACGCCCAAAACCCCTATCAAATTTCAATATGATTTTATCTTTAGTAGCCGATAAATCCCTTAACTTCAGCACCCCAAGAAATAAAGGTACCCCAAGATAGAAAATGGGCAACGAACCCTGCCTAAGCTGCCAAAATCCCTTCATCTGCCGCTTGAGGGATGTACTAACTCCCATACCAAAATAGATCGAGGACTTAGCTGCACTACAAACCTGTCCCGAAGCCGCCGTACATTGATTAAGGATCCTTTTAATGCATCTATAATTCCACGTTGTAGCCTTGTAAAAAATCATCACATCATCAACATATAATAAATGAGTCGGGAAATCCATCCTCAAAGAGTTCTTCATAAGCCTTAGTCCCCGCCGTGTAGTCTTCGCTATAATCAAACGACTAAGAGCCTCATCCGCAATGCCGAACAACAAAGGTGACAGAGGATCTCCTTGTCGAACACCACGCGAACATGCAAAATAACGTTCCGGCCTTCCATTCACCAAAATCGATAAGCGAGCTGATTGAAAAATTACTTGAATCCAGTTCCGAAAAACATCCGGGAAACCAAAGGCCTTAGCACCTTGTCAACAAATCTCCAACTCAACGTATCAAATGCCTTAGTGATATCCACTTTAATTGCCATATTCTGCCTATTGGCCAACGATTCCATCCTATTTACCCCCTCTGATGCAATCAAAATACAATCCTGGATATTGCATCCCAAAATGAATCCAAACTAATGTTCCAATATAATTGCCGATGCCAAATCCCCCACCCTTGAAGCCAAAACTTTCGTAATAACCTTGAAGATGAAATTCGATAACACAATCGGCCTATAATCAGTAACTCTCTCCACCGAATCACCCTTGAGAATAAGCACCACAAAGCTAGAATTCAGGCCCTGAGGAAGATATGAACGCAAAAAGAATTGTTGCACCGCTCGGACCAGATCCAATTTAACTACCTCCCACGCACGTTGAAAGAAATACCCTGTGAGTCCATCAGGGTCAGGAGAACTAGCTCGATCCAGCTCAATAACAACCACACTAATCTCTTCCGAATCCGGAATTCTAGCCAATCCATCCAACCCTACATCATTCCTGCAAGGAATAACTTTATTGATCCAGTACCAATCCAAATCCTGATTCATATTCGAGCCAGAGAAAAAGGTTTGATAGTAATCCACCAACTCCCTTGAAATCTCAGCTCGATCTGTAATTAACTCCTCCTCCACTTTCAGCAACAAAATAGAAGATTGTCTATACCTCAATCTGATCAACTTGTGAAAGAATGCGGTATTTCTATCAACATCAGTGAGCCATGTCGCCCTACTTTTCTGCCTCAGAGTTTGAAGTTATGAGTTTTAAAGGTTAAAAGTCGAGCAATAATTCATTATTATGTGATTATGTTGAATATATAGGTTATTTATGGGAATTCAATACTTGATTGTGATTATGTGATTAAGTATGATCTTATTAACCTATTTACTTGAGAAAGGTTGATCACTTATTTAATATAAGTGTTTGAATATTAATATCGATGCTTGAGTATTATGACGACGTTTGAGTATTAATGTGAATATGTGTTATGATGTGAATGTTCAAGTGAACATTTGATTTTCAAAATGAATGTTTGAATATTGAAATAAGTGCTCAAGTGTGTATGAATGATGTATGATGATAATAGTTGAGATTTAACGTTATGATTTGCCGAATTCATATAACTTGAGTAGATGAGAAGTTAAGATGAGTTAAATAGTAACTTATCGATTTACGTGAAGATTAAAATATTATATTAGAAATGAGAATTTGAGTTTGAGAATTATTAGTAACCGAGTAAAAATGATGATTCGAGAATGAGAAATCGAGAAAGATGTCGATGTAGAGAAGTCTAAATAAGTTAAGAAAACCCGAGTCATGTAGAAGTCCTTCTGTCACATCCCGATTCCCATAAACCGAGACGCAACAGTGGGGAATACAGAAGCGGTAAAGAAATGGGCTTATTTTTTTGCACACACATAACAATTTATTCATATATTTAATGAAGTGAGGCGACAAAACCGTGCTACACCTATTAAAATAAAATATGGGGTAAACTTGTGTCTAGCATAACAAAAGGAGTCGACCATCCACTTCACCAAATGATGTTATCAAGAGGGAGTGGGAATTCGAGCACCCAAGAGAAGCTGATCACAAGGCACTCTCCATAAAAATAATAAATAGCATAAGAGAGACATACTCAGAGTTGCACATTTAAATAACATAGCGGAAGCACACAATAGCTACAACAATCCCTGCCTCAGCCTTGCATCACATCGCCTGCCTCCCGACCTGAAAACAGTTTGAAAAGATTTTGGGCTGAGTACTAGTGTACTAGATTATCCATTTAATGTGGTATGACTCAGAGGGTTTTAAAACAGAAATCCACCCCTGACCATACAAAACATATTTTTTTGATGCATGATGTGACATTCAATCCTTATACTCAGACTATGCACCATAGCTATGGTAACCATAGTGTATTTGACTTGTACCCAAGACATAGTCCGTGAAGTAACACAGTCAACATTAACATAGGCCAGGAGCCTTAGCTCAAGACCGCTAGCTACAATACAGATGGAGATCAACCCATTGCATTGCAACGTGGTGCGCACAATACTTAGCTAGTACATGTGTACTTACTAAGTATCTCAATCGATTAACTAGAGTATATCACATGGAACGCACATGAAAACATTTTATGGATAACTGAATTTTCATGCTATTCTAGAGTTTAATAACTCAAATATAGTTTTCGAAAAGATTACACACCCGATTGAAAATACCAAAGCTTACAGTAACATCAAGATATCATGATCGCACACATAAGTACCTCGAGCTAATGTTGTCAGAAAATCGAGAGAGAATAGAAAACTGAACGATGAAAATGAAAATCTTAAGTGCAGGTGTGCACTAAGCTACTGTGATGTAGAAGCAGCTGAGCAGTAAGCTGTTGTGAGGCGGAAGCTGCTGCAGTGCAGAAACAGGTGCAAAGCAGAAGCTGCTGAGCTGTAAGCTGCTGCGAGGCGAAAGCTGCTGCGCAGTAAGATGCTGCAAAGCGGAAGCAGCTACGCAGTAAGCTGCTGCAATGTATGGCTTAGAGGGAGATCTTTCATATCTTTCGAGATCCACCCTACAATATGGGGTAAAAAAGCCAAAATAAGCGGATCGGAAGAGTTTGAGGGAAAAAGGAAAGAGGAGAAACAAGCAGGGGCTAAGCCTGATCTTTATATATGAGTAATCGCAGTAGAGATCAAAGTAGATTGAATTCATCTTCTAAAAGCGGAAGCAGCTGCGAGGCAATAGCAGTTGTGCAGCAACTTACGTTTTAAAACCTTTAAACGTGCATAACTTTTTCATGCGAACTCCTTTTTGAGCATATTTAGCGCCTATAGACTCACAATAAAATACTCTACACAACGACTATAAGCATGATATGTTTATTTTCACAAAAATTAATTGACTTTTTTGATGTGAAAATAGTTTTATGATATTTAGGAGTATTAACTTATTTAATAGTCTATTTGGAAAATTCGAGATGTTACACCTTCAGCCGATCCCTAAGCCTAATATACGTTTTTTGAGTCGATTAAACTCGATCTTATTAGATGTTATTAATGAAGGGCCGAAAGGGACTAACGAGTAGTCGAGAAGCATAAAGTAAGCAACCTCGACCCAATATACCAGAAGTCAGGTGGGCTTTCTTAACTAAAACTAACTGATGAATGCGCTTACTATTTACGTATTATGTGCACTTTTCAAAATTGATTGATTTGCCTAAATGTTCTAAATATTTTGGTATGCAATCATCTACGTGTTATAGTTATTGAAGGTCCTGCGGATGCACGGGACAAGGGATACATGTCCTGTGGACGCTAAGGATAGAAGTCCTGTAAGATACGGGACAATGCATGCATTAGGTATCTGTGAGCTTTACTTCGGTATAGCACGGTGTTCGAGAAAGAGGCCTACTTCTCGACACCACAGAAAAATTAGTTGTAGATTGATTCATACCTTAGTATAAATGACTGCAGTCGATTTTAAATATTTTTATGGCTGTCATAAGCGGTAAACTGTTTTTAAACGATTATATATTTAACCCTTGTGATGCAGCAAAAGAGGCAAATTTAATCATATAGCACTAATGAGCAGAGTTTCAAATGTTTTTGGCATATGTCCATTGAGTACAAAGTACTCACGCTCAACATGTTATTTCTAAAACGTACAGGTTAGCTTGGATGAGGAGGACATGGTGTGCTTGAGCGGCTCATTGTTAATATAAATCTATTTTGGAATTTTAGCTTAAGGTTATGTGTCTTCATACATATAGCCTTCGAATTTGATGTCGTTGTTTATGATCCCGTGCAACACCGTTATTCTGTTGTCTTTGATTGCATGTTCGAATTTCATTACTATGAACTGTGTGCTCAAAACAATTCATTGTCTGTCGTTCCATTCTGCATGACTTGGATTCCCAAAACACTTATTATATTTTGAAGCTGATGCAAATTATTCGTGATCGTTATTTTGAAATCCCTTAAAAGTATGTTGATAATTGATAATATTTATTGTTGATTACCCTTATTCTCGAGCATGAACCCTTGTTGAGTCAAGTTTATTTGATGGTTTCACCTTCATACTCCAATGGAGTCTGGTCGTTCCTACACACCGGATTTCGGGGTGTGACAATGTGATTCAAAACAAATCAACATTATGGTACGATTCTTGTAAAAAGTGCTTGACATCCCGCCCAAAGAATGCTGAAACTATAATATGCAAAAAAATGCAATGAAGAAGTTACTGAGACAATACCAAGGTAATGATACAAATACAATTAAATAAATTTTATATTAAAAAATATATAAACTTTTATTTTATACTATTACAAGTAGAGAATAACCCTGAATTTTGTACCTACAATGCACATACTACAATGTTCGATGAAGTTGCAACAGTATATGAAGGATGCTTGATGGATGAATATATTTCATCAATCAAACAGGTATGTTCAGAAATAAAAAAATATATTTATTAGTTTTACTCTTACTATTTACAATAATTTTTTTATTATTATATTTTAACAAACTTAAGTTTACATGGTGAAAAAAATTCTCTATACTAAGTTAGTGAAAAAAGTTTTAATTGTTATCCATTTGGCCTAGACATTCAGTGAATTGTTTTTCATAAAATTAATTTAGAGGATCACAATAAATAGATAGTTCATTACATAATAAATTCAAGAACTGATTATGTAACTTAAACAAATTTATTTGTATAGAGTCAAAGTGATTCTCCATATTATAAAGGCGTGAACTCACAAGATTATACTGAAGTACGCTTCATGACCACGGTCAAGTATGCAACATTTGATCGAAACGGAAACTTCACTCTTATAGCCAATGTAATACAAAAGATGCAATTCAATCCCATCAATTTACAAATTTCAATTGCACCTGCTCAAGAACCACAAACAAACCAACGAGAAGATAAGAGAAATACACAGGGTCGAGCCACTTAAAGTGGTGGAGAAAAAAAAATTAAAGAAATGTGTCAAACAACAAGTGGAAGAAAAGGCCATATCAAATGTAGAATTGCAGCTTCATGAGTTGCAAGGAAAGGGAAAAGAAGAATCCCAAAAAAGTTTCAATATAATCAAGCAAAGAATCAAGATTACATTAACATATATACCAATTAAGCGGTAGCGATGACACTACAAAAAAACAGTCATTTAGTGACAAAATTACTGACGGAAAGCAAATCCGTTAGTAATTATTGAGGGATTACTTATGGACTAAAGACGGGTCGGGTTTCTTAAGATTACTGACGGAAAATCAAAATCCGTCAGTAATTCAGTAATTACTGACGGAGATTAAAATCCCTCACTAATTAATGAGAGAAATTAAAATCCAGGGAAACAAATTTCCATTAGTAACTGAGGGAAATAAAATTCTGTCAGTAGTTACTGAGGGATTTTAATTTCCGTCAGTAATTTGGCTCGATGTGTTTTCTTTAACGATGCATGTTATCATAACAACGTTAAAGAGTTTCGAGGGTTTTAGGGTCTGAAAACTCAATTTTTTTATTATGACGACACGTGTATAGTATAACATGAGAATCGATCAATTAATATAAAATTAGATCGATCGATCAATCACCCAATTTGATCGATCGATCTAATTGTTATTTGATCGCTGTATGGTCAATTATCAAATAGTTAGTTTATAACTTTTGTGAGAATAGAAGAAAATAAAGTCAAATGTTAACTAATCAATTATCCTGATTTATATTTATATGAAGAATGATGATCTCCCTAGCTCCAACCCACTGATCGATAAGGAATATAAAATTAAACCTTCAAATAAAATCTTTCAAAAGTAATAAGACCTACCCAATTTCTATTTTTACCCTCATTCTTAATCTTCGTGACAAAGAGTAACATAACAATATCAATGGGTCGGCCCTAGTTATTACCAAGGACGTCGTCGATCTGTGAGGATTAATAATGAGACAAATATAAGTAAGTGATGGAATATATATATATATAGTCGATGTACACTCGTATTTTGAATGATGACGATGTTAACGTAACCAACGTTCATTTTAAATCAAGGAATATACAAAGATCGAGTTAATTAGATATATGCTCATGAGCAGTATTAATCTATATATATATATATATATATATATGTATACTCGATAAGAGACTCGATAATTTTGTAGGTTTTTTTTAATTTTCAATTTACTTACATTCATTGTGAATCGAAGAAAATAAAGAAATCAACTTAAATGTTGATTAGTGTCGACACAAATAGAGGCTTGAATTTATTTTTAATTTCGGACATTAGTGACGGAAAATTTTCCCATTTACATTCGCGCACTCTTTCTTCCCCCCATTTCTTTACCCTAATCTCTTCTCTCTTCCCCCCATTGCCGCTGCCCCCGGTAAGTCTCTGCTCTCTCTCGCCCTCTCTTTCTCTTTCCATCTCTTTCTCCTTTCTTTCTCACCCATTTCTCTTTCTCTCTCTCACTTCTGCAGTGCCCTCTCCGCCACCGTCGCGCCTCTCCCTCCCCGATAAGTCCCCTCCTCTCTCTCTCCCTCTCTTTCTCTCCTTCTCTCTATTTCTCCTTTCTCCTTCTCATCATTTTCTCCTTTCTCCTTTCTCTTTCTCTTTCTCTCTATTGGATTGTGTACTTATTGAAAATATAAAGACTTAACAACGGATTTGGAGTTAATTATGTGAATTTATTCTAATACTCGGAGGAGCCCAGATCACCATAATCATTGACTGACAGTGGCATGTTTCTCTTCTTTTTTTTTGTTATATTTGGAAGTTTTTATATGCTTTTTATGATTGTAGACCTATAATTACGCTTGGTTTTTCATTTACAGTCGGATTTATGAAACTATCTTTAGATTTGTTTTGCAGTATATTGTCTTTGTTAAAGTAGCCTGATAACTACTGATTTTTTCACTCTAAGGAACTATACAAAAATAACATTAAGGGGAAATTCATGCTGAGCTAGGTAACTTGAAGAGCTTAATAAGTTTGGATCTATACAACAATAATATCTCAGGAAATCCCCTCATCACCGGGAAATTTGAAATCTCTCATCTTTCTCAGTAACTGATTGAGGAAACTCTTTGTAGCGGCAAGTGTAAACATTCATATTTATGTATTTTAAAATTAATTGTAGAAAATGGAATGAAAGTGAAATATTTGTATCTCTCTTGAGCTTATAATGTAATGAAGCTTTTTGATATTTATGATTTGTGATGTTTATGATATTATGATTTGAATAGAAAATAAAGAGCATACGAAGGACAATAGGACCTGATAATACAACAATGAAAAAAAATTGTAGTATATTAATTTGAAAAGACAACAGAATTTTGATTATAAACAGCGGAAAATCTCCATTGTATATGACTTTTATGACAACGGTAAATACTTGTCGTCTATAATCTAATTTCCCGTTGTCTATGACTGCCCATAATAGACTACCAGGCTATAGATGACAGATTTTTGTTATAGTCAAATGCGGTTTACCCGTCGTCTATAATTTTTTTCTTGTAGTGAAAATTACTGAGGGAATAAATCCGTCAGTAATTACTGATGGAAACAGTAATCTGTTAATAAAAATTTCCGTCGGTATACTAACGGAAATTTCCGTCAATAATCCGTCACAACAAAAAATGGAGGAATCTAAATTTAGTGACGGACCGTATCCGTCAGTAATGCGTAACGGAATAAAGGGATTAACTGACACAAATATCCATCAGTAATTTGTTGTTTTTTGTATTGTGACGATCTACCATTGGATAAACTGCTCTCGAAAAGCAAAAATAAGAATAAATGCTCTCTAGCAATAAGATTAAACAAGAAAAGATTTAATGTGAGTATATTCACACATTATTTCTGTTTTTTATATTTTTTTCCTCCAAATATTACTTCAGATTTTAGTTTTAGTTTTTACACCTTCATTTCAAATTTTAGATTGAGTTTTTGACTTTGATTTCATTTCAAATATTAGTACATTAATAGTTAGGTATGTATACAATTAATAGATGATGAATTTCTCAATTGAAAATCACATTACTAAATATTTAAAATATGAAGAATATTTATAACATGTGTAATAATATTTCAAATTGGCCACATTGTGGCCAGCCACACGAGCTAAACATGGTAATATAGGTTTTGAAAATGGAAATATACCCTAATTGGGAAGCATAAATCCTAAGGGGAAAATGTGATTATTTCCATTTTTACAGTCAACTTCTCTTTTTTAACGCGTGTGTATGTGGCCGAATATCATTACTCTATTTCAAAATAAAAGAAAAGGGAATCACGTGCAACTCACGTGCGCTCCTACTGCCCAAGCATTTTTTGGGAATCTATATATCACCTCGCTTGCGCGAGGTGAAAAAGCCGAGGACCCGAGATTCGAGGTATTGGTAGAACTAGGTCATATTGACCGGGACACAAAGACTATAAATTATCACCAATTTCAAAGAATATTATCTGGACATAACTATAAATATAGATCATGCTAGGAATGTAATCAGCACCATATAACAAACACAAGGTGACAACTTCAGCTCGAGAGTCGATACACTTATACGAAGATGTAAAGAGTAGTTTGTTGCTACATTTAAAATTTAATTGAATTTTTCAAAATAAAACTAAAAAAAAATTGGACCATTTCTCGATTTATGCGTGTCATCTTTGCGCCGCGGCCATGCTAATTCCAATTTTATCGGATGTCCCCAAAGAGTCATGCTGCTTTTTTATTTAAATCGTAAAATACTGCTTTGTTTCAACGGTGTGGGAAGTTACCACATTGTGGGCTGATAAGGTCTTTATGAGTTGTGATCATGGGCCTCTTTGTAAAGGGTATGGGCCCACTATCTTCCATGGGATTTATAATTTTCAGAACAAAAATTTTAATGATGTTGATATTATCCGACTTTCACATTTTGATTTTTGAATGTTAAATTAGTTATCAACTTTTCACTTTTTATTTATTTTTGAAGTGGAATCCAAACCCAGAGATGGTAAATACTATGAAATTGATGGTTTTTGCTAAAATTAAATAAAATATACAAAATCTTTATACACAAAATGTTTGTGTAGCAAGATAAACACTACATATTGAATTTTCTTGTATGGTTTTGTTATCTTTGGTTTTAAATTCACTTCTTTTTACTCATCATCACTCTCATTGTTTATAAGCTGAAATTGTGTTGGTTACACTCTCTCCTAACTTTTTCTTTACCCACAAAACACCCATCATACAATTCAAAGAAATATCTAACAACTCATAGAAAAAGATTATATCTTACAACTTTTGACTAATAATTATTGAGTGAGAATGAATGACCAAGTCTAAAATAGTGTATAATCAAAGAAACTTAGTGCAATTTTCCTAGAATCTCTTCAAGTATGAACATACTCCCTCCATCCACAAAACATCTTCTCATTTAGGGTTCGACAAGGAAACTAAAAAAATTGATAAAGTTATTTTGAGTGGGGTAAAATAACAATGTAGGTGTAGTGATATAATGACATAAAACAGTGGTTTTGACCAAAAAATGGTGTTATTGACCAAAAAGTAGGAATAAAGTTGTTGTGTTGACCAAAAAGTAGGAATAAAGTAGTTGTGAGGTGAGACCATCAATGGCAAAGGATAGTGAATAAAGAAAAAGTAGGAGGGTATAATTGTACAAAAAAGGTAAGTAGAGAGTTGTTTCATTGACAAAAAAATATGGGTAAGTAGGGAGTTGTTTTGTGGACGGAGGGAGTATTTACTTATGGCAAAATTGCATAGAAATTACTGACTTTATACCGAATTCGCATTTTAAGAATGACTTTTAAAAATTAGTCCTAAATTACGGGACTTTTAATTGTATCGCGATTGGTACCTCCGGCGGGTTTCACCCTATTTATTTGCTGGCATGGCGTTCGGAATGCTGACATGGCAAGTCGTTGGAGTAGATCGAACGACGTCGTTTAAATTTGACCCCAAACGACGTCGTTTTGTATTAAAAAATTAAAATTAAATATATGTCACCGGAATTGACGCCGGAGATAGCAAAAACTTGCCGGAATCTGGAAATCACACGGCTTCCCGACTTCCACCTCAGCATAAAATTAGGGGAAACTCGCCGGAGGTACCCAATCGCGATACAATTAAAAGTCCCGTAATTTAGGACTAATGTTAAAAAGTCATTCTTAAAATGCGAATTCGGTATAAAGTCAGTAATTTCTATGCAATTTTGCCATTTACTTATCATGGTTTGGAACAAAGAATAAAACGTGGTTGGAAATATTGTACACAAGTAGTAATAAAATGTTGTTTCACTTGTTATTAATATATCCAACACTCGAAAATTGAGCATACACTTGAAAAAAAATGAGCACACGCTCATTTATTATGATCGAGCATACGCTCTGGCTTAAGTATGATAAAAAAATATTTTGATTAATACTCTCTCCGTACAAGTGAAGAAGTCCCATTTGAGAATCGCACGTAGATTAAGAAAAAGAGAGTTAGATGATAAAGAGTGTAATTAGGGTAATATTTTATTATTGATGTAAAGTAGGTTGAGTAGAAAAACGCTGTAAACTAAAGTATAAACTACACTATTCACCTAGGTACTAAATGAATAAAATAAAGGAAATGGGTTGGATTAGTGTGTTAAATTTTGCCAAAAAAGGAAATGAGACTTCTTGAACGGGACACCCGAAATAACAAAATGGGACTTCTTGAACGGGACAAAGAGAGTAATTTTTTGTTAAATTGTAAATAATATTAGTGGCAATCTGGGTCAACTTCCATATAATATTAAATTTTAATGCAATGTTTAACAATCTGATCCTTTCATATTTCCGTATAATCAACTAATTAGCACTACATGGCTTTAGTAATGTCACTAAAATTGTTAGAATAAACAATGATTGTGATAATTATCCCTCGTGATGATGCAGAATCTAGAGTTGAGGAAATTGTGAGAACTTGTCAGTTGATTTTGGGTGATGAGAGCACAAAATGAGATCTCAATTAAAAGTCAACTGCCGAACAAGGTTGGTTCGCATCTTTTATCAATAACCCAAAAACAACAACTACCAACACAAAAAAAAAAAAAAAAAAAAGCAGAAAAAACAAAAACAAAAAACAAAAAACAAAAAAACAAAAACAAAAAAACAAATAGAAGTTGAGCATATGAAAGTAAAGATAGTTGCAAGAAAACCATGTACTCCACATATTCTTGAGAAGAAAATTTAAAGAATACATAATAAGACAAGAACATGTGTTTCAATGTTGGTAGGGAGCAACATTTCTAAATCTGACACGTCGACTCTCTGCAAGAAAAACAGTTTTGATCTTTTTGAGCTCATTCACAACCTCTGCCATTAACATCCGATCTCTTGGAAGCTCCATTGAGCATCTCACCCCAATCCTCAAAATCGAAACAATGCAATCCCGAAACTTTTCACCTTCATTTAGCTGTTGATGCAAACACGGATCCACTACTTCCACGATCTGTTAAGGAAGTGCTAACAAAATCTTGGAGATTTACGTACCCCTCGAATGCATCACTGGTTAGCCTATGTTTGTGAGCATTTCGAGCACTAGAATTCCATAGCTGTATGCATTCCCCCTCCCCCCTTTTATAGATATCGTGGGAACCCGCAGCCACTACCTTCGGTGCGCACTGGATAAACAATAAATGTTAATTTATCTAAAGTCTCACTGTATGCATCCCCTTGAGTTGATACGACGTTGTACATATACTTATAATAACCATACTTAGTTAGTAGCTAAGTATCTTATATTTAATAAAGAAATTGTGAAGTGGTGAAAAAGGTTAGAAGTTGACCTGGAGGGAAGTAGCCTATGGTACCCTTTGCAATGAATAGAAATAGTGAATGCAGGTTGCGCCACATAGGATATAAAATTAATGGTAGAGCTCGAATCCGCAATGGTATTAATAATATAAGATTAATATAATTATATAAATCTGAATAGGGAATGGCGTGCGCCGCCAGGCATGGAGATTAGTTTTATATAGAGGAAGGATGGGTGATTAAACTCAGATCTACATCTACTATTCCAATTAAAAAAGCAACTCCTGCAAACATGAAGATCAACAAAATTAGCAGCATTTTGATAAAACCACTCACCCCAACTCCTCAAAACCATAAGAATTACAAAATTTCGGTCGTAGATCAGCTCTCCGGGTCATTGAACATCGCTATTATTCTCTTCTACAAATCGAAACCTGAAAACGACAACCACTTGCAAGAATCATTAGCCAAAATCTTGGTTGATTTCTACCCTCTTGCCGGTAGATACATCAAAAATGATCACATGGTTGATTGCAGTGATCAAGGTGCCGAGTTCATCGAAGCGAAAGCCCTAGACGTCGAGCTGACCGATCTGGTGGCAAAAGTCGAGACCGATCAGCTCAACGCTCTCCTTCCGGAGTCATATTTCCAGATTGATGAAGCCGTTGACCATCCGCTACTTTCGATCAAGGCCACACATTTCCCATGCCGTGGGGTGGCGGTCGCCGTCAGTGTTTCCCACCGAGTTTTCGACGGGTCGTCGCTAGCGACATTCGTCGCTGCCTGGTCAACCACCACCAAACTAGGGAATAATGCAGTCAAAGTCAACCCATCTTTCGACATTCCGTCGCTGCTTCCGTACAAGGACGGTTTAGGTCTTGGGGTTGATGGTGGCCAGAGTTGGGCCCACGAGGAGATGAGGACCGTCACTAAGAGGTTCGTGTTCAATAAGGAGGCTCTGACGAGTTTGAAGTCGAAATTAGGTGGAAACACAACGATCTCTCGAGTGCGTGTTGTGTGTGCAGTTATATCCAAAGCCCTAATCCGTCTGGATCGGGCGAAACACGGCCGATACAGAGATTTCGTGATTATTCAGGCCATTAACATGCGGGAGAGAACAATAGTCCTACCTCAGCCCAAGCATTCTTGTGGGAATCTGTGTATCACCTCGCTCGCGCGAGGTGAAAAAGCTGAGGACACGGGATTCGAGGTATTGGTGGACCTCATAGGTCACTCTGTTCGGCAGAGCATGACTGATTTTGCTGAAATGTTGTCTCCTCAACGGGACGGGCGCGATATGCTAATAAATCACTATCAAAACTTGATAAAAGGGACGTCCGACCCTACGGAGACGAACGCCATAAGTTTTACTGACTGGAGTCAGTTTGGATTCTACGAAGCTGATTTCGGGCGGGGCAAGCCCGTCTGGACGAGCATGGGACCGCCATTGCCACTTATTACTGGCCTCACCGTGCTCATGACCAACAAAGAGGGCGATGGGATTGAGGCATGGTTGCATTTGAGTGAAGATGACATGCGTTGCTTTGAGCAAGATGCAGAAATCAAATTATTTACAACCTAGCGGTATAGCTAGAGTATTTAGAATAAAAGATAGATATGATCGAGCTAATTTGGATTCTGTTTTTATGTGTGTGATTGATGTCATTTATTTCCTATTATTGTTTCATTTTGTAATCTGTCTTTATAGATAGATATGTTGTTATATTGAAATTGAAGTTAGAGGTGGCCGAACTTCGGTTTCGGTTCCAAACCGGAACCGACAGTTCTCGGTTTGAGGAACCGGAGCACAAGTGTCTATCTCTCCGGTTTCGGTTTCGGTTCGATTCTTCAGTTTCTAGTTCAAAATTGGAACCGAAGTTTTAATAATATGTATTTATTCATATTTTGCTACTTTTTTTCTTTTATAAATGTATATTTATGCATTCTAATGTTAGTATTTAGATGATATAATATGAATTATGACATAAATATAAATAAAAACAAAATAAAAAAATAGGAGGAACTGTCGGTTTGGAAAGAGAATCGAACCGAAACTCGCAGTTCTCGGTTCCACATTCTTGGAACCGGAATAGAACCGTCTCGACGGCGGTTCTCGGTTCCAAAAATGAACCGGCAGTTCAATTCCGCTCTCCGCTTTTGGAAATGCTAGTTTCTGTTCGGTTCCAATTTAGTTCTACCGATTCCGATTATTTTGGCCAGCATAATTGAAGGGGTAATCGGTTTCTTCTTTAAGATATTCATAATACATAATTCCTCATTTCAAACTTTTATTGTATCTTTTTAATATAGTTTTATGTAATATATTCATTTCACATCTTAATAAAAAAATTGTTACTTGATACTCCATCCAACGCGCTCATTTTGTCCCCTTATTATTGGGCACGAAGATTAAGAATAAGAGCAAAAAGATAGGAAGTAGGTAGCTCCCATCACTTTTCAAAGATTTGGAAGAGTAAATTTTTTCCTTATTTGTTATGTGAAAAATTGAGTGGGACATCCACATAAGGGAATCGAGACAAAATGAGAGGGACAGAGGGGGAGTACAGAGGGAGTACATCCCTTCGTCCCATAACAAGTAGCTCATTTCATTTGGACACGAGTATTAAAGTGAAGAGTAAAAATTGAATAAAGTGAAGTGTAAAAATTGGATAAAGTGGTATGACCACAATTGATAAAGTGGAAACAAGCCACTTATTATGGGACACTCTAATATAAACAATGAACCCCTTATTATGGGACGGAGTGAGTATATCTTTAGGCATAGACACCAAGCCTCTGTGGATGAATATACAAGTAGTACTCTAAATTCGTTATCATATTAATATAGTATGACGATATTGGTGGAAATAGAATCACATGGTGGGTGAAATTTTACATTAACTATTGGAATTAGTGAATATATATATATGTTGTCATTATGTTGAAATTGCTTATTATGTTAGCTGGCAAAAAGATTCCATTTCCAAAGGAGTAATTAAGTATAGATGATTTTGCTGCATCATTTTCTCCATCATTATTCATTTTCTGTGACGTGTCAATTTTGTCAATTATTTTATCCCCTTGCGTTGCTCACATTTAATTATTTTTTAAAATATATATTGATCACTTATTTAAAAAAAACCCGTTTTATCGGAAAATTATTGCAATTTACTTGTTTTATAATTATGATTGGATATATACTACCTCCGGTCCTATTTTTTCTTTTTGGGGTGTCACCATATATTTTCCTAGTTATTTTTAGACATTATATTATTACTCCCTATCCTTATTTTATCAACTTATTTACCTAAAATACTACATATGGCCCATCACTATCTCAAGTAATTAATATATCACTCACCACTATCTCAATTAATATCACTCCTTCAATGTGAGACCCTTTCTCCACTCAATACAAATTATACCATATTTTATTCACTTACAACCAATTCATCAACATTTTTTCTTAATCCCTGTGTCACTCCCTCTTAAGAAGATATATCAGGGACGGAAGAAGTATTATATAGTGCCAAGAGACAAAGCTTGGGAGATACAACTAGTACAGGTTGCATTATATTTGATCAAAGAAAACTAAATTACAATAGAATGTAGAATATTGTTCTTTTAGTTAGCTACAACTAAATTGCTCTGTACTAGTTGCTGCAAAATATAGTATAAGTGAAACTTTTTGAGTAAATTTAGGAGCAAAATTTTGATAATTTTGATGTGAATGCTATTAGTCTTCTGAAATATGCCGACTCGCTCGATATCCAAACTGCTATTTGAAAATTAGAACTCTTCAATTAATTCATTTATTTGTACTCTTCTTCCTTCATTAGTCAAGAATTACAATCTAGAAACTGAATTCAAGGAAAAACATTTAACATGCGCGCGGATACCAACTACATGCATAGATGATAATAAGATGTTTGTAGTAGGATTATGAAAAATTGTCTGTGTCACGTTTAATCTGACCTATTTTCCTTTTTGGTCGTTCCATTCAATATGACATTTTTCTTTTTATGGAAAGAATATAGAACTTACTTTGGCTAAAAAGACACTTAATTGACTAAAAAACACTTTATTTTTGCACCTTTTTATACCTAATGCTAATATTCTTTTTCTTAGTCTTCGTACCGAAATGAACTAAGTCATTTTGAACGGAACGGAGAGAGTATAAATTATCACCAATTTCGAAGAATATTATGTGGACATAACTATAAATAGAGATCATGCTAGGACTGTAATCAGCACCATATAACAAACACAAGGTGACAACTTCAGCTCGAGACACTTATACGAATATATAAAGAGTAGTTAGTTGCTACATTAAAAATTTAATTGAATTTTTCAAAATAAAAGTAAAAAAATTTGGACCATTTCAAACTCAGAGATGGTGAATACTATGAAATTGATGGTTTGTGCTAATTAAAATAAAATATACAAAATCTTACACACAAAATGTTTGTCTAGCATGATAAACGCTACATATTGAATTCTCTTGTATGGTTTGTTATCTTTGGTTATAAATTCACTTCTTTTTAATCATCATCACTCTCCTTGTTTATAAGCTGAAATTGTGTTGGTTACACTCTCTCCTAACTTTTTCTTTACCCACAAAACAGCCATCACACAACTCGAAGAAATATTTAACAACTCAAAGAAAAAGATTATCCCTAACAACTTTTGACTTATTATTTATTGAGTGAGAATGAATGACCAAGTCCAAAATAGTGTATACTCAAAAGAAAGTAAGTGCAATTTTCCTAAAAAGAATAAAACGTGGTTGGAAAATATTGTACACAAGTAGTAATAAAATATTGTTTGACTTGTTATTAATATATCCAACTCTCGAAAATTGAATGCAGTATTAAATATCGAGAAGAATGTTTTTTTAGGACGGTAACTTTTACTGTTTTTCAATTAGAGGCCAAAATTTTGCGGGCTTTCAATTTTAGGACAATATCAAAAATATTGATCAATTTTAGGACAAAATTGAGCCCGATCGGGCTAAGTCGCACTTCACTCTCACCTGAACCCAAATCTTCGGCCCGATTCCCACTTGGCTGCCAACTAGGCGGTCCATTCATCAATTGTATATATTATTATTACAAACAAAAATCAATTATTCACCCTACAAAGTAAACTCGTCTAGAAAAAAAAAAACAAAACCACGCCCCAAGAGTCGATTATGTCAAGTACATTTAGTTTGGGCAGTAAAAATTCTGATTTGCAATCGATTGTGACTAGGGTTCTTCAGCTTTGGGGTGGTTGTTGTGTGGTTTTATTTTCTTTTTCTGGACGAGTTTACTTTGTAGGGTGAATAATTGATTTTTGTTTGTAATAATAATATATACAATTGATGAATGGACCGCCAAGCTCGCAGCGAAGTGGTAATCGGGCCAAAGATTTGAGTTCACGTGAGAGTGAAGTACGACTTAGCCCGATCGGGCTCAATTTTGTCCTAAAATTGATCAATATTTTAGATATTGTCCTAAAATTGATTAATATTTTAAATATTGTCCTAAAATTGAAAGCCTACAAAATTTTGGCCTATAATTGAAAAATGGTTAAAGTTACCGTCCTAAAAAAAAACTCTTCTCATTAAATATCTGAGCATATGAGACAATCATAGTTGGAATAGAAAAGCAAGTAATCCATATATTCTTTAGGGTGCATTTACTTTGATGAAAATATTTTCTTTAGAAATTCATGGATAGAAAAAGATGAGAAAATATAACATTTCCATCCATTTTTTATCACATATTTACTAGAATGGAAAAGAAAATTATCACATGTTTCCCCCACCCATTGCCCCATTTTTATGTCTTTTATCCTTTGGAAAATATTATCACAACCCCTCTCCTATGTTAATATTTTCCACATTTGGAAGAAATGGATGAAAAAGGGGCTGCCTGAAAATATTATTTATCCTTCTCGAGGAAAATTATGTAGTAAACGTGTGAAAATTATGTAGTAAACGCGTGAAAGTTATGTAGTAAACGTGGCTAAAAAGACACTTAATTGACTAAAAAACACTTTATTTTTGCACCTTTTTATACCTAATGCTAATATTCTTTTTCTTAGTCTTCGTACCGAAATGAACTAAGTCATTTTGAACGGAACGGAGAGAGTATAAATTATCACCAATTTCGAAGAATATTATGTGGACATAACTATAAATAGAGATCATGCTAGGACTGTAATCAGCACCATATAACAAACACAAGGTGACAACTTCAGCTCGAGACACTTATACGAATATATAAAGAGTAGTTAGTTGCTACATTAAAAATTTAATTGAATTTTTCAAAATAAAAGTAAAAAAAATTTGGACCATTTCAAACCCAGAGATGGTGAATACTATGAAATTGATGGTTTGTGCTAATTAAAATAAAATATACAAAATCTTACACACAAAATGTTTTTCTAGCATGATAAACACTACATATTGAATTCTCTTGTATGGTTTGTTATCTTTGGTTATAAATTCACTTCTTTTTACTCATCATCACTCTCCTTGTTTATAAGCTGAAATTGTGTTGGTTACACTCTCTCCTAACTTTTTCTTTACCCACAAAACAGCCATCACACAACTCGAAGAAATATTTAACAACTCAAAGAAAAAGATTATCCCTTACAACTTTTGACTTATTATTTATTGAGTGAGAATGAATGACCAAGTCAAAAATAGTGTATACTCAAAAGAAAGTAAGTGCAATTTTCCTAAAAAGAATAAAACGTGGTTGGAAAATATTGTACACAAGTAGTAATAAAATATTGTTTGAGTTGTTATTATTATATCCAACTCTCGAAAATTGAATGCAGTATTAAATATCGAGAAGAATGTTTTTTTAGGACGGTAACTTTTACTGTTTTTCAATTAGAGGCCAAAATTTTACGGGCTTTCAATTTTAGGACAATATCAAAAATATTGATCAATTTTAGGACAATATCAAAAATATTGATCAATTTTAGGACAAAATTGAGCCCGATCGGGCTAAGTCGCACTTCACTCTCACCTGAACCCAAATCTTCGGCCCGATTCCCACTTGGCTGCCAACTAGGCGGTCCATTCATCAATTGTATATATTATTATTACAAACAAAAATCAATTATTCACCCTACAAAGTAAACTCGTCTAGAAAAAAAAAACAAAACCACACCGGCCGCCCCAAGAGTCGATTATGTCAAGTACATTTAGTTTGGGTAGTAAAAATTCTGATTTGCAATCGATTGTGACTAGGGTTCTTCAGCTTTGGGGTGGTTGTTGTGTGTTTTTGTTTTCTTTTTCTAGACGAGTTTACTTTGTAGGGTGAATAATTGATTTTTGTTTGTAATAATAATATATACAATTGATGAATGGACCGCCAAGGTGGCAGCGAAGTGGTAATCGGGCCAAAAATTTGAGTTCACGTGAGAGTGAAGTACGACTTAGCCCGATCGTGCTCAATTTTGTCCTAAAATTGATCAATATTTTAGATATTGTCCTAAAATTGATTAATATTTTAAATATTGTCCTAAAATTGAAAGCCCACAAAATTTTGGCCTATAATTGAAAAATGGTTAAAGTTACCGTCCTAAAAAAAAACTCTTCTCATTAAATATCTGAGCATATGAGACAATCATAGTTGGAATAGAAAAGTAAGTAATCCATATATTCTTTAGGGTGCATTTACTTTGATGAAAATATTTTCTTTTAAAAATCATGGATAAAAAAAGATGAGAAAATATAACATTTCCATCCATTTTTTATCACATATTTACTAGAATGGAAAAGAAAATTATCACATGTTTCCCCCACCCATTGCCCCATTTTTATGTCTTTTATCCTTTGGAAAATATTATCACAACCCCTCCCCTATGTTAATATTTTCCACAATTGGGAGAAATGGATGAAAAAGGGGCTGCCTGAAAATATTATTTATCCTTCTCGAGGAAAATTATGTAGTAAACGTGTGAAAATGATGGAAAAATGGTGAAAATATTCTTTTTCTACCCTTTTCCATCAAAGTAAACGCACCATTAGAAGAAAATTCAAAGACACACACCGAGATTTGTTTCAATGTTGGTAGGGATCATGAGCAACATTACTATTTCTGCGTGCAAGAAAAAGAGTTTTTATCGTTTTGAGCTCATTCACAACCTCTGCCATCGACATTCCATCTTTGGGAATCTTCATTGAGCATCTCACTCCGATCCTCAAAATCGAAACAATGCAATCCAAATACTTTTCACCTCCCCTAACGTCTTGATGCAAAAGTGGATCCACCACTTCCATTATTCGATTTGTTAAGGCACTGCTAACAAAATCTTGGAGATTTGCGTACCCCTTTGGTTGGCCTTATGTTTGTGAACATTTCGAGCACAAGAATTCCAAAGCTAGCTGCATGCATCCCCTTGTGTTGATACGACCCCGTTCATCCCATACTTAGTAGCTATGAATGTATATTTAATAAAGAAATTGTGAAGTAGTGAAAATGGTTAGAAGTTGACCCAGAGGGATGTAGCCTATGGTATCCTTTATTGCAATTGAACTGGTTCCCTCTGGTGATGACAAAATGTTTGGAATAATTTTGGCTAATCCAAAATTGCCAACGTAGGCGACCATCTCTTGATCAAACAGAATGTTACTCAGCTTCAAATTTCCATGAATGACTACAGAGTCAGTACCACAATGCAAGTACTCAACTGCACATGCAATATCAATTGCACTATCAAGTCTGTGATTGATGCTTAGAATTCTGCCTTCTTCCACAGAATTCTAAAGCAGCCAATTGTAGAGGCTTCCATTGGCCATGAATTCATACACCAAAGCATTGAAATCATTTTCTTGAAAATCAATGCTGTCATAGACGCTAATAATCTTGAGCAGATTTCTGTTTCGTATGCCTCTTAGGAGGTGTTTATTAAATAGGATGGGATTAACTACTCTTATCCCATGATCACTTTAATCCCACATGTGTAATTCCAAATATGAACAATGATCATGTGCAATGAGATATCCTTGAATTTAATCCTTAAAAGCAGATGTTTGATTGGCCTATATTATTTTTATCTACCCTGTTTATCTCACTTAGTAAACACCCCCTTAATGCATTGCATTCTGATACCAAGCTTTTATAAGCTCCTCTGATGTCGAGATTAAGCATGTTTACTTCCACTTGTGTATTCTCCTCATCATCATGATTGCTAACAATTAGCTCCAACTTGATTCGAATATGAGAATCCACCTGCATGTAGCGTTCAATAGATCTGCATAAGAATTAGAAATAGCAACATACTGTAAAAAATTTTAAAAGCAAATTTATGAGTAAAATTTCAAGAATTCTGCTGGAGTGCTCTTAGTAATAAGCATCGACGAGCGAGTATTAGAAAGGGAGAGGAAGATGGGGAGGAGGGGGAGAGAAAGGATTATTAAAGACATATGTATCACCGGAGTTGTAAATTTTATTTATTTTTGGGGAAATGTCACTTTTTATCCCAATGTTTCGGTGAATTTGTCATATAGTTCTAACCTATTAATTTTCTTCAAAAATAACTCAATGTTTCAATTTTTATAACGCTGCCATATAAGTGATTTCCTACGAGTTTTTTGTCCATGTGGCTCCATGAATTGTCCACATAGGCGAGACACGTGTAAATGCAAGTGGAATTTAAGCAATGAAATGATTTTTTTTTTTTAATTTCCAGGTTTATTAACATGTGTCTCGCCTACATTGACAATCCGACGAAACAAATAGACAAAACTCGCTGGTAAATCACCTACGGGATAACATTATTATAAAATAAATTAAATAATGAGACATATTTTTAGCGAGGGGACATAAAATAATGTTGAGACTTGAGATGCAGCACGACAATAGCGGAAAATCCGGAAAATATTTCTATATATTTAGATGAATAAAATGCAAAATCTTCAACACAAAAGATTATACATTACTACATTATGGAGTTTGACATCCCATCAACATTCATAATATCTCTACTTTCCTTTCTCCTCTTCCTCTCAATTGTTTTCAAATCGCTAACAATTTCAAAATCTACAAAAGCATACTCACATTTCCCCGGTCCCACACCACTCCCCCTCATCGGAAACCTCCACCTCATGCTACGCGCCGCCGCGCCCCACCGCATGTTTCGAGATCTGGCCGCCAAATACGGCCCCTTAATGCATCTGCAGCTGGGCGAAATCCACTTCCTCATAATCTCATCGGCCGATCTCGCAAAGCAAGTGATGAAAACCCACGATGTCAACTTCGCCAACCGGCCGCCGCTGCTGGTGGTGAAGACGCTTGCCTACAACTTCAGCGACGTCATTTTCGCTCCCTACGGAGAATACTGGCGGCAGCTGAAGAAGATCTGCACGGTCGAGCTCCTGAGCGTGCGGCGCGTGCAGTCCTTCCGCCCCATAAGAGAGGAGGAGAATATGAATCTAGCAAAATACATCGCTTCTTGCCAAGGATCGCCGGTTGATTTGTCGGAGAGGCTCAGTTTGTCGGCCTACGATGTTGTGACGAGGTCAGTGATCGGGGCGAAGACGGAGGAGCGTGCGGTGGTGACTTCAACACTCAAAGAAGTCGTAAAGATATCGTTAGGGTTCATGATGGCCGATCTCTATCCTTCCGTCAAATCACTGCCGTTGATCACCGGAGCCCGGTTCAAGATCGGACGGATGCAACGCAAGCTCGAAAGGCTGTTTGATAGCATCATCGAGCAGCATAGAGATATTGCTGCAGCCAAAAACACCGAAAATGGTGGTGTGTTGGAAGATTTGGTAGATGTTCTTCTCAAGATTCAAGCAGATGCCGGCGAAATGCCTCTCACTAACGACAATATCAAAGCAGTGCTCTTGGTTTGTGCTCCTATTCGAACTTTTTACTATTTTTCTCCTCATCTTCGGTGCCGTTTACTATTCACCCTTTCCATACCCATTTTATATTTCGCTGTTTCTATCCACTTTATTTTACTGTTTCACTATTTCATATGTAAAATATTTCACTATTTGTACTTTATTAAGTACTCCCTCCAATCCAGTGAAATTGTCATGCTAGTGTTCGACACAAAGATTAAGAATAAGGGTAAAAAGACATAAAGTGAGTAGGCCATTGCTTTTTGAGGATTTTGAAGGGTTAAAACTTTATTTATTAGAAGATAACAATATGAGTGAGACGGTTAAATAAAGAAAAGATGACAATATGAGTGGGTCGGAGCGAGTATACAATTAAAAGTTCTACAAAATGTTAATCACGCCGACTATCTCTTTTTATTTGGTAATTGTAACGTTAAATTTTAAGAGCTTCGGCCTCAGGCATTAGCCATACTACTGCAGGCTGCACACACAATGACTATCTCTTTGATTTGTGTTTCAGAATATGTTCACAGCTGGAACTGACACGTCAACCACGGTTGTTGAATGGGCTATGTCAGAGATGATGAGAAACCCTAGCAAACTCAACAAGGCACAAGAAGAAGTGAGAAAAGTGTTTGACGACAAGGGATACGTAGACGAAGAAAAGTTTGAAGAGCTAAAATATCTCAAATTAATCATCAAAGAGACTATGAGACTGCACCCGCCGGCACCACTCTTAATCCCCAAAGTGAACAGTGAAAGATGTGAAATAAATGGATACGAAATCCCACCAAGATCACGAGTGATAGTGAATGCATGGGCACTGGGAAGAGACCCCAAGTATTGGAACGAACCGGAGAAGTTTGAACCGGAGAGGTTCGAGGAAAACTCGATTGATTACAAAGGAAACAATTTCGAATATGTACCTTTTGGCGCAGGAAGGAGAATGTGTCCTGGAATAGTATTCGGGATGGCGAACGTCGAATTTCCGCTTGCTATGCTTCTCTATCACTTTGATTGGAAAATGCCTAAGGGGATGAAAAATGAAGAATTGGACATGACAGAGGCGTTTGGCGCCAATCTTACTAGGAAAAATCATTTGTGTTTGATTCCCATTGTTGAGCGACCTTTGCCGCTAGCTGCTGTTTAATTATATTCACTCTTTTATATATCGAAAGCACCTTTAATAACCTATATGTTTCAGTGAGAGATTTTTTTTTTTTGTTTTTGTTGTTGTTGTTCACGTGGAGGTAAATTGGAGGGCAAGGATGGGGAAGTCACAGCTGCAAGCCATTAATCTCTAAACCTCACCTTTGTAATTTGTAACTTCTCCTCACAAACCACCGCTTCACTTTAGAATCTTTAAAACAAATCTTCAATATTGAAATTCGTATGTAATACTAGTAGTTTTAAATTTCTGGTCGATGATAGTTTTTCGGTAACGTAACTAAGTGAATTAATTTGCTTTATAAGAGTAAAATACTACTTTTGTAGTAAAATCAGAGATATGATCAATCTTGGAAGTATGGTTTACCTGCCTTGTGTGGTTTACAGGCTACAACAAAAGGACGGGTTTCCCAGTACACACTGAAGGCAGCAGCTTCGGGTTCCCGCGAATTTATAAAAAATGATCAATTGGAATAAAACATGGCTCATTTATTATGATCGAGCATGTTCGCTGTGGCTTAAGTGTGATAATCAAAATATTGCCACTTCATTAAATATTTGTTGTTGAATAATTAAATAGTTAAATTGCAAATAATTAGTTGCGGCCACTGGGTCAACTTGCATATAATATTTAATTTTTATTTAATACCATGTTTCAAAATCTTGCATCCTCTATTATATAAACCAGTGTGTAATCCGTCGAATTCGATGGAGTCACTTAACATTATAATATTAATTTTGAAAACACAGCTAAATAATTTGTAATTATTGGATTTTTTTTCCATGTGGAGGTAAATTGGAGGGCAAGGATGGGGAAGTCACAGCAGCAAGCCATTACTCTCTAAACCGCCCCTTCGTAATTTGTAACTTCTCCTCACAAACCACCGCTTCACTTTAGAATCTTAAAAAAAATCTTCACCATTGAAATTCGTATGTAATATTACTCCCTCCGTCCCGTTAAACTTGTTCTATTTGGAATCGGTACGGAGATTAGACAATAGTATTAGATGATAAATGGTGTGTTTAGTGTAGTGAATAAAGTGATACAAAATATTTTTTAATTGATAAAGTGATATAAAATGTTTTTGAAGTGACATAAAATTATATAAAGTGTATTTGAAGCTACATAAAGTGATATAAAGTGGTTTTGAAGTGATATAAAATTAATAAAGTGATTTCTTAATTGTTTCCTTAACAGGAAATCGGACAAGTTGAACGGAACGGAGGAAGCAGTAGTTTCGAATTCCTGGCCGATGATAGTTTTTCGGTAACGTAACTAAAGTGAATTAATTTGCTTTATAAGAGTAAAATACTACTTTTATAGTAAAATCAAAGATATGATCAATCTTAGAAGGTGTAGTTTACCAAACTTATGCGGGTTCCACGAATTAAAAAAAAAAAAAAAAGATATGATCAATTGGAATTAAACATGGCTCATTTATTATGATCGAGCATGTTCGCTCTGGCTTAAGTGTGATAATAATTAAAATATTGCCACTTGATTAAATATTTGTTGTTAAATAATTAAATTGTTAAATTGCAAATAATTAGTGGCGGCTACTGGGTCAACTTGCATATAATATTAAATTTTTATTTAATACCATGTTTCACAATCTAGCATCCTTTATTATATAAATTATTCGAATAAATTAAGGATGAGATTGTGAAACATGGTATCATATAAATTTTACTATGTGACTATCACGACAGTAGCTGGCTTAAGACCACGTACAAAAAATTATTAGAATTGTAAAAAAATTATTAGAATAAAGTATTTTAGAGGAGACAAAAAAATTAATTTCTATAATATTGTTAGGTAGTGCTAAAATTAAAATAATAGATATCTGGTATGCGAATTATTCAAAACAGAATTATTTCAACTAGCGTATAACCCGTCGAAAATCGACGGAAAATTATATTTTAAAAAATTAATAAAATTATTAGATAGTAATATGTGATAAATTAATTAAAAAAAATTACTTGTTAATTATTTTTGTTCAATCATTTGATTATGCAATCTATTTAATTCGTTTAGAATTTATATATACTTAAACATATCTTAAATTTATTGTTTGTTAAAGATTCTAATCTAACCTACCCTCATTTCTTTGATAATTTTCAAAGCTCTATTCTTCTCCAAAATCGATGTGGGCAAAAATATATTTGACTTTCAAAGATATTGTCCCAAATTGACTTTGTATGAAAATTGAGATGAATCGGGCCTTTTTCATTGCAAATATTACTTGTCCCCACATTGATTTAGAAAATAAATTAATTTTGAAGATTGTTTATAAGAATGAAATCGATTATACATACCCCACATTATAAGTTCAACATAAGATTCACAAAAAAATAAAAAATGTTGAACCACCACTTCGCAATAATCCCGTTTACCACATGGTTCCGACCCAGAACCAGCCTGTTAACTAAGATATTGATTTAATAGAAAATAATAGTAAATAAAGACTCAAACTTAATTATAAAGTGATTGTAAACTAATTTAAATTTATAAATTATATAAATAATCAAATATTATGATAAAATTTATCGCTATAAAAAGTCAAATACTTGTCACACAATATTTAATAAATAAAAATTCATATTATATATTGAACCGTCTGTCCAAACCGGCCTGTGTCTGCCCTTACAGTTCCAAATCGGAATCCTCCTGTTATGTTGTACAACCGTAACTGATACGACCCCCGTTATGTTAAACTGTTGTAACTGTATCCTCCCTGTTACATTTACCTCCACGGTTCCGATCAAAATCAACTTGTTGACCATGATCTTAATTTTTGTGCATAATAGAATATATGAATAATGCACGACATGTATAAAATAAGTAGTAGGTTATATAATAGTAGGACTTAATAATATATTAAATTATTTATTTAACTAACCGAATGGGCTCCATTTTTATAGATAATTTTTAAAGCTCTATAATCGTTTGGGGGTGCCACTGACATTTATTATTGAATTAAGTATTTAATTGTTTCTTACGTGAAATATCATTTAAGAAAAATTCGTTCACAATTGTGAATCGAATAGTGTAAAATAATTATAAAATTTTGAATCAATATTGGAATAATATGTTTATAATAAACATAAAAAAAATAAATAAATAGAATATTTGATTCAAATTGAATATCATTACGAATTGAATACGAATCAAAAAAATATCCCAAGTTGATTCGAATATTGATTCGAATATGCGAATAATGCCACAAATTCGAATTTGAAACCATTTATTTGGTCAACTAATAAATTGGTTCTCTAAAGAAATTAATTATTTATTCGGCCAACTAAAAAATTGGCCAAATTAAATTAAATTATTATTAAACTATAAAAATTAGTATTTATTTGGCCGATTGATAAATAAATGGGCCAAATAAAACTTGTGGTGCAAAAAATGAAAAAATACCTTTTGATTCTAGGTATTTATAGACTTTTCAATATGTGATGTTTCATTGAATAATCGATGTAGGATAGAAGATTTTAGTAGATATTTAAAATTTATTATTTTATGTTAAAAAATTAAAATTTTTGAGAATTTAGATAAATAAGAATAAAGGAGTAAGAAAGGTACCACATAAGAGTTTTTTCAAAGTAAGAATCATTTTTCAAAATCGCCAAGAAAATATTTTTTAGTATAATTAGTAATAAAATATTGTTCATTAATTATTTTTAAGTTTTACATTTTGTATGATTTTTGTCGGCAAGTTTGAAATCGACTCTCTACTCTATGGTTGAAGGTCGGAATCCTCCCGTCGACTACAATTCTTAAAAAGTTGAACTATTGGTTTGGAAAGTCCCGTCTACCCTCATGGTTCTAAGTCGGAATCCTCCCGTTAAGTTGAACAGTCGTAATTGATATGATTATAATAATAATAATAATAATAATAATAATAATAATAATAATAATAATAATGAACTCGTCTACCCCACGGTTTCAATCAGAATCAGCCCGTGGACAATAAAATAAATGAATCAAACGTACACGAAAATAAATAGTTTATATAATAGGACTTAATAAGTACTGGTCATATTAAATTATTAATAAAAAATAGAACTATTTATTTGATCAACTTGATATGAGAATTTGAAATATAATTTTACATTGGTTAGCGGATACTATTTTGATACATCACATCAATTTATATACAACCTAGCACAACAAAAACCTACATATATTTTGAATATATATATATATATATATATATATATAGATATTGATAAATCTAAATAGATAAAAATTGTTACAGTCGTTACAATTTGAATATATGAATTCAAATTAATATTGCACAAATTACCAGAATAAATGAAAATATGATAGTTTTTTATTTTGAAGATTTGATCTTATTAAGATTTTGTTTCCATATCATATATAATATAGAATATAAATATGATAAATATTGATTTTAAATTCAGAAAATTTGAGAATTTAGATAAATAAGAACGGAGGATTATGAGACGCGCCACATAGGATTTTTTTTATGAGACGCGTCACATAGGATTTTTTTTACGAAGAATCGTTTTCGTTTATATAATAATAGGAGATTTATTTACCCGACGTTTCCAACACGGTAGGACATACTACTTAATTACTAAATATTATATATATTAAACCCAATAGCAAGTTTAGGGATATCACGCTTTTAATATAATCATAAGTCAATGGTTTCTTCCAATATACACATTATGGAGTATTATATAATCAGAGTCAATGGTTTCTTTAATATATTAAGTACTTAAACACGACATATGCATCGGCGGAGTGGGTGTAAATTAATTTGTCATAATTAATTAATTAATTAATGTTCCAACTTATCAATTTTCTTCAAAAATGACTCAACATTTCAATTTTTTTATAACAGTGTCCCGTAAGTGATTTTCGGCGAGTTTTGTCCATCTAGTTGTCCACGTAGGCGAGACACTTGTAAATACACATGGAATTTTGGAAATGAAATAATTTTGTTTTTTAAATAGATAAAACTCGCCGGAAATCACTTACGGGATAAAGTCATAAAATAATGAGGCATATTTTTAGCGAAAAAACTGCTGTGATACATGATGCAAATCGTACAAAATCGGGAAAGTATTTCTATATATATAGATTAATAAAATGCAAAATCTTCAACACAAGAGATTATGCATTACTACATTTGTTCTTTATTTTTTTTTTTTTAAATTCTTTAATTTTGACATTCTCGTCGTTGAGGATGTTTTCAGTAATAGAAATATTTCATCGAGAAAATTAAATTAAATTAGTGAAAGCAACTTAATTAAAGTTCATTTTTCAAATTAGAGTTTTACTTATGATTCGACGCTGTTAGGTCATACCCCCTCCCTCCACTGTATATTTCTGTTTTGGTCCTTCACGAAAAGTGTGGTTTTTCTATTTAGAGAAATGACATTATCCTCTATCTTATATTTTAGACCTCACATAAATTCAAAATGGTAGGTCTCTCTTTCCAAAAACTACGGTTAAAGTAATTACTAACTTATGAATTTTTAATTAAAATTAATTACATACATTTATTAATTGAAAATTAATAATTAGGAGGACCTCACCATCCATGCGTACCGGAATCCACACCTTATGAAATAACTTGAAATGTTAAAAGGTACCTATCTAAAACTATTCAACTACGAGGACAAAAACTTATGTGCAACATTTGCACCGTGCAACACCCGCCCTATGACCAGTTTTTTATTTTGTTTGCCGCTTCTTCTTTGGTCAAGATTCGAGCGAGGGGAGCCGAAGGCTAGGAGCGAGCCGAAAAAATTCAAATTATTGCCTGCCAATTATCCTTATTTTAGTAATTAGAGAGAAGGCGGAGCCGTAAAATCGGAGTTTAAGGCTTCGTCTGAAAAAAAAATATGAAAAAAACAGGGTCGCGTGAGACCCACGCGCGGCACGTGGGACGGGGCGGGGCGGGTCGGGTTGTGTGCAAACGGTGCATACATATGCACGGGAGTGTTACTCAACTACGAGACCATGATGATTCTTTTTCTCTGTCAGTTTTAAAAATATAATCTGTCACTAACGATCCAAAAATTATACACAAAATTAATAATATCATCTTTTAATATTTTTTCCTTCAATAGTCATTTATGATCCCATGTGCTTCTTAGTAAAATACTCATGATCACTAACGATCCAAAAATTATACACAAAGTACTTTTTTTTAGTTACGATACACACGTATGACTTGAATCCTCTATTGCGCACCGAGTTTTATTAAAATAGTACTTATAGAGACATTGAAGATAAGCCCAACTCATAGTAATGGGAGTTTCTTTAAGACATTAACTTATAGCAGTTTGTAAATAGGATAATTTTTTTCGGGCTTTTAGTTGAGATATTTTTGAAAAATCAAACAACCCCAAGACCCAAAATCAACAACTAGCGACAAATAAATAAAAAAAAAAACAACAAACAAATGGATGTTGAGCAAAGTAAAGAATAGTTGCAAGAAAATTCGAAGAAACACATAACAGACACGAACATATGTTTCAATGTAGGTAGGGATCATGAGCAACATTTCAATTTCTGCCACGTCGACTGTCAGCGAAAAAAACAGTTTTGATTTTTTTGAGCTCATTAAGAACCTCTGCCATCGACATTCGATCTCTGGCAATTTCCATTGAGCATCTCACACCTATCCTCAAAATCGAAACAAAGCAATCCAAATACTTTTCACCTTGGCTAACTTCTTGATGCAGAAATGGATCCACTGCTTCCATTACACGATAAGGCGGTACTAACGAAATCTTTGAGATTTGCGTACCCCTCCAATGAATCACCACGTCTTCTGTTTGTGAACATCTCTAGCACGAGAACCCCAAAACTGTATGCATCCCCTTGTGTTGATACAACATTGTTCATCCCATATCCCTTTATTGCAATTGAACTGCCTCTCTCTGCTGCTGTCATGTTTTCTGACATGTTTGAAATTATTTTGGCTAATCCGAAATCACCGACATGGGTGACCATGTCTTGATCCAAGAGAATGTTACTGGGCTTCAAATCACCGAAATCACTAATACTGTCTTGTACTTAACAATCTCTTGGCTGGACTCGCTCTTGGAGATCTCAAGTGGGTGAAAGATTTATACGATTATAAGACCTTGGCTGTACTTTTCCTCATTGGGTCTGTTTTATTATTTCCGACCCTTCTGAAGAGAAAGCGAGTACACGGATAGAGCTTTTCGTGCATTTCCTGCCATCTCTGTTGAGAAGATAAGTCGGAAACATATGGTCTGCGATGATTCCTTCATCATCTGAGGTGAGTATGAAGTGTAGAAGCCTGCTGCACATTCTTTCCTTCAAGATACATATAGCAGAAATTGTGAGTTTTGACATTCATGCGACATGAAGTAACACATGATGTTACTATGTATATATTAATTCAATTTGTATTTTCAAATGTCGCTTGTAGAGATTGTTATTCTGGTGTTTACATCATGCATCATTATTGAGCTCTGAATTATTTATTTTTCTGATGTATTATGACAGTGTAAGCTCACACCATATAGATATATTGTATTTCATATGCTGCTTAACTTATAATCTCTTAAATTTTTATCCCAGGCTCCAGTTGTTCCAACTTGGTGTTAAATTTTTAAATTTAATTCATTTATTATTGAATTGATTGTTTTTAGAACATCATTGAATCGGTTTGAGCTTTTATTTATTGAACATTTCAAACATCCGAGTTTACACAAGATAAAAAATTGTGCAAATTAACACTCTTCGTTCAAGTCAAAATCATGCAAAATAATCTTGCATCACCAAGTTTCACTACAATTCTCTCAAATAGAAAATAAGTATACAATTAATTCACACAAATCGTAACTTGACACTCAAACATAGATTTGCCCATATGTCACTATCTCCACCACGAATATGGAAAGCATGCATAAATCAAAAAATCTTTTCAACGGGTTGTAACACAGCTAAGGTGTATAGGTAGGATAAAAGGATAAAACGGCTAATATGAATGAAAACATGCAAGTATATTCGCACACCCATCGTTCAATTTTAACCAGCAACTCACCAGAATATTGTCATCTCTCAAAACCAATCGTGCTGATCTCTAATCATACAAGGCACCAGAAAAATCAAACCAATAACAATACCCCTGCAATTCCCATGTTCTTTCAATTTTTTTTTCTTTTTTCCATTTCTTTTTCTCTTTTTTTCATTTTTTTTTCATTTTCCCTTTTTTTCACTTTTAAAAATAGATATGCAACTTTGCAACTCCACAACACAAAATAACCTCAATAGAACTCGAGCTCATATCAGCATAGTTCAATATAACTCACATGTTCTCAGGGGACAAAAGCAAACCAAATAGGCTTAGGCTTAATGATATAGTGGCTGTTAATAATCAAGAAAGAAAGATCAGGCACAAACGAGCTCACTAGTGGAAAATTGAGGGTGCGATAATTTATTGAGGCCAAAACAATGGTTAATCCTAAATGTCTTAATCATTTTCATGTAAGAATCTAAAAAGTGATTTCGATTATGGCAACCGGGAAAACGAGAAATCAAGTATACAAGTTCGATACACTCAGCAAAGAAATAATAGAGATTCTTCAAGCTTTTACCATGCTCATCAGGCTTAATTCTCACAATATCGAAGGGTTCAAAATATTTGATCAATTTTGCATTTTTTCCTCATCCAAGAACATATACGAGCATATCCACAATCTTATCACAAGAGAAAACAACCATTCATTCCAAAATAATATCTTAATCCCTCCTATTCAAATTATTCATCTCCAAGTTGCCAATGACGCAGAAGACAAAAACAAAACCAAAAACAAAAGAAACTTTTTTTTTAACAAAATAAACCTTAAAAAATAACCAACTTCTACCCCCACACTTGGACGACACGGTGTCCTCACTATGTGAAGGAAAAGAAGTAAACAGACACAAAACATAATAAGATGCATAAAAAAATGAAAATAAAATAAAATAAAATTAAACTAAAAGAATAAACTTCCCTTAAACTTCATGAATCGTTTGGTGGCCTTAACTTTCGCTTTGGGAGTTTCACAATAGACGGTACAAACCGTTTAGAGTTGATTTCTATCTCCTTAAATATCTCGAGGACCTTCTTTTCATCTTCTTCTTTCTGGTGTTTGGACAAAAGAGGCTTGTCAAGCTGTTGATCTTTGGCCACTCCATTTCACTCATTGAAGACATAGCATAGACATGCGCTATAGGATTTACTTGTATCTCGGATGGAAGTCTGCATTGAATGGCTTGCTATGTGTTCATCTGAGTAGCAAGTTGGTTAATTATGTGCCCATATTGCCCAAGGCTCTTAAGAATATCACTAATACCATACTTCCCATGTTGTAGATGATCATGAGCATACATTCCAAGGCCTTTGTCTTGACTCCAACTGAAATTGGATTGATTTCCCCATCCAGAGTTACAAGTATCCAAGAATGGGTCATAAGGCATGTGTCGTTGAAAATCAAACTGTGCATAGCCATGATCATAGCTCGCTTCTTCGTAAAGTGAATGTCTTTTGGTTTGAGCTGTAGCAAAGCCTCTGACTAGAGAAGTTAGAGCGTGGATCTTATCGTTTACACACTCAAACTATATGCTCCTTCTGCCCTTTTCACATACCTCATCTTCATATTGTTGGCCATTATAAACCATATCCATAATAAGCTGCCTTGCACCATCCAAAGTTTTGCTGCTCAAAGAGCCTCCACAAGCAGCATCAATAATTTTCCTATCAAGAGAAGACAAGCCACGATAAAAATAATTAGTGAGCAGTTGGTATTCGGAAAAACCATGGTGTGGACATTGACGACACAGTTCTTGAAATCTCTCCCAATAGTTAGCTAAACTCTCTCTTTGCTCCTGTTTGATGCTACTTATAGCCATTCTTAGATTCACAGCCTTAGATTCGGGAAAGAATTTACGCAAGAAGTGCTCCTCTAAATCATTCCGATTTCGAATTGATGCGGATGGAAGATCAAACAACCAATCTATAGCTTTGCCCTGTAATGTATGAGAAAAAGTCAGTTATCTCAAATTATTTTGAGTAAAACCTTGTGGGCGAAAAGTAGAGCAGACTAAATCAAATTAAGAAAGATATTTATGTGCACTCTCTCCACGTGAATTACTGAATTCGGGAAGAACTTAAACGAATTCAGGTTGGATTTCAGCATTGATTAATTGTGGGCAGCACAATGCATAGCGGACGAATGCTTCTATGACGACCCAATTCCCTTATCAATTCCATGTCGACTTGAGCAGTAGGATCACTAACAGAAAAATAAAATAAAAAAAACCTAAAAAATAGGAAAATTACAACTTAAACACCGGTCCTCGACAACGGCGCCAAAATTTGGTGCGTCGTTTTTCACCAAAAATATTCTGATACGCAGTCGGTATGCCCACACCAGACCGTACAGTGGTAAGCAAGATTGTCTCCCAAAGGACCGGTGAGAATTCTCCTAATTTTCAATCTGCAAAATATTTAAACTAAACAAAATTAAATGATAGATTTAGGAGTTTATAAACAAAGAAATTAAATTAACTAACGAACAAGAAATTAGAATTAAACAAAGATAATAAAGATTCCGATTTCCAATTAATTCCACCCTCGCTTGATTATTCTCATCCTCAATGCAATGATAACTTTAACTCCTGCAAACAAATCGGTTATAACCACCGAAGACACTTCTAACGCGATCTTATCTCGCCTTAATTGTTCGATAATTGGGAAGGCACTTCACCAATTATTTCCCTAATCGACTGAAAACCGTAAGAGACACTCTACAAATTTAATGAGCCGACATCATTAACAACGAGAGAGACCCAATTCAAAACCAATAAACTTTGACACAAGACTATAGAATTAAGATTGTTCTTCCCTTGATTCTGAAGAATCAATGTACCACAAATTAAACCTAAACCACAATTACGGATGACCGCTTTAATTGGCTACTAATTAATTCCGAACTACTAAATATTTACAACTATCTACAAGAATCGAAACAATTAACAACATTAAATAAACAGAGAATTATAGATGCTTGCATAAGAATTAAAGGAGAAAACAAATTTGATCTCACAGAAAATCATGCTAGGGCTTCATTAACCTTCGTCAGAATGAAAGTGCCTAGCTTGAATTCATAGACAATGTCATAGCCCCAAATCCTGAGGAACAGAAATACCGGGGTGCAACTAGGGGTTGGATTAAAGAAGTGGGAAAGAAGGGGGGATAAATAAATAAAGTATGCAATAACTAAACGATAATTGATATCTATGAACAGATTTTATTGAAAGAAAGAGAGTCGACCTTCAAGGATCGCTCGACAAGTTGTTCTCAAAAAGTTAACTAAGTTCATTGTACGGGACTTAGACAAAAAGATAGGTTTATATTGACTCAAAATGATTGGCAGCGGAAAACGTAAAGCTTGACACAAGTTCTTCTTCCTAACTACAACTCTTTACTCAACCTCCGCCGCTCCCGACACTCAACCTACACATTTTATAAAACATACGTAGGGCTAAGTATAAACATACTTAGTGGGCACAAAGCCGAAAATATATCATAAGTATAGATTAAATCAGGCATCTCGATAAATAGCGCATCAGGGTTTTTCATCAAATACCCGAGCCTACTAAACATTTTCTTTCACTTTTCACAATATAGCTTGCAAGCATTTTTCTGACAGATGTTACGTTCGATTTGCACAACATTCCTCACCGTAGCTGGCTACCCCTCAACAGGGTACCACACACACCGGCTACCATGTACACAAACTCTGGAAAGTCCCCCTTGTATACTAACTGAGAGTATGATCGATTTAGTTAGCCCCATTGTATCTAACTCATAATTTCTGGAAAGCAGTCGGCTAACTCAGAATGGCACAAATGAACTCACATAAAACAAATATTTTCATGCCTTGATAATCACTTTAAAACACAGTTATAAAGCGATAAGTAAACATTTTCGAGCATAGCTCATTTGATTTGTTATATAGAAAAGCCCACCTTAGGCAATTTACAGAACAACTACAGCTTTCGTCTTCTGTCTTCCGTCCTGTCTTCTAAACTCGACTTCCTCCTTTGAACGCAAATAATAACACTTTAATAAGCGGTCGAGACGGTAAAGGAAAAGGAAATCGAATTCGTTTTAGACTTTTAGGCTTTGCACTTAACTACGTTCTTTTGATTATCAAAGAAACGAGACTCGAACAATTCTCGCTTAGAAATTGACTCGGCTCATTACTCGACACTTATGTCAGTTAATTAATGGAAGTCGATAACTTATAACGACTTAGAAGTTCACAAAGAACGAAGTTAAAAAGGTTTCAACTTAAGAAAATAGGTTTACAAAAGTTTCTGCACAAAGCAGAGGTTCTGGAGTTCATACAGAACGGATTCCTGCGAAACAGGGGATGAAATTTATACCAAAAGAAAGCTACGGATGTCTAGTTTATTGTCCAATTTACGGATCTCGATTTCGTTTAGCAAGCTAAAAGTTATGACAGTTTCCGTAACGCATCACAAAACAGTCCGAGCGAAACCCTAGGTGCTCGTAAAACTCGACGCACGATTTCCTAGGTTCGATCGATGCTATACAACCTTTAAGCTCACGAAATTATTTAAAAAATTACAGTCTTAAGGCAGCCAATACGCATGTCTCTTATTCGGGTATACATTTACGTCTTTTTGATTAAACAAACGACGAGCATTTCCTCGTCTTTTAAACTATCCAATTACTAAACCATTTCAATTCAAATTCAATTACATTCTTCAATTACTAACTTATAAATTATAACTTATATCATCTTATATCTCGAATTGAAATATCGTCAACTACAAACTCGTTTATCAAACGACAACAATCATTAATATCAAATTGGTTTTCCTTATTCGACTTTCCTATCAATACTTAGACTCGTTTCTTCGTCTCTTATCAAAATTTCAACTTCTTTACAATTCGTTCAAATTTTCCGATTACGATTATTAACTAACAAGATTAACATATATTCAAATCATAAACCTAAATCATTATTCAATCTCGACTTATCGACGATTCTTCGTCTCTTAATAAAAATTCGACGTTCTCCGATTTTGCTCAAACTTTCCACTAACGTTCATCAACTATCAAGATTCAACAATACAAAAACCATATACTCAAATTATTATCGAACCTTAACTTATCGTCGGTTTTTTCGTCTCTTACGATTTCTATTTTATTTTTAGAAAAATCCAATTAAATTATATAATCATCCACATACTTACTATAGATCATTTCTATCATAACATCAACCAAAACATAACATTCACTACATCAAATCCTCACTTCTTCATCTCTTACCTTTTTATTTTTATTTTTAGAAAATTCTAAAACAATTCATGCATCAATCTATCAATATATAGAACACAAATCCATTGATCAATCATCTAAAAAAAATCGAACTAACATCAAACCCCTAAATTTCCTATAATTTTCGGTAATAACAAATAGTAAGGGGGGTGATTTCCACATGATTTCTATCCATGAAATCCATTCCTATGCATACTATAACATGTATTTAAACATAGAATCATCATGCTGTCATCCTCAAACTTTTCGAAAAAAAACAAGACTTGAGGGAAGGAAGTTTTTGTTCGGTTCAATCTCGAGAGGAAGCTCCTACTTTGTCGATTATGGACTCGAAAATATGATTGATCGATAGATGAATAACTTGTGGAGCTTGGGAGCTTGAAGATGACTAACAATGGAGGAATTGAAGAACAAAAGAGAGAGAGAAAAATGAGAGAGAGAGAGTGGCGGCAATAGGGAGAGAGAAATGAGGGAGAATGGTGATGAGGTGTTATGATACTATTTCATAAAGTGATAAAAATCTAACAAGGGATGAGTCATCATCCTCATAGGCGGTTTAGGCTTAGATATTTAGTCGAAATATCGCGTTTTACGGGTCTAAAACGACGTTATAAAATCGAGAAATTAAAACCCTAAACGGCTACGTTTTGACGAAATCTAATTCAACCGTTAGATTAGAAATAAATCACTAACTCAGAAAGCATATTTCGATTTTCAAAATCCGATAAAAAGTCGGGATAAGACAGTCCAAAATTCGCCAGAAAAATAATAAAAACTGACTTTCTCCGGTAAACTCGTATCGCAGAAAAAGTGAATGTAAAATCTGACAGTTTTTCGATCTGAGTTTTCAGACGAAAATTTTATCGGACGCGAAAACCCTAATACATTAGTCGTTCGACCGACTTCTGGAATTTATTTTCAGAAACGGATTTCACCGTCAGTCTTAGAATCAAAAATCCTTAATTTAAGCGTGCAAAACCTTAATTAATAATTAAATTTTTATTTCAACGACGGAAGAAATATTTGGGGTATTATAGACAAATTCAAGCTAGAGGCAGAAAACAGAAAACTATTGCTGTGGAGAAGAGAAGAAACGTGAAAACCTATTCTAAAAAATGTGTGTGCTCTTCTACAAGGAGTATATATATAAGTACCTAATAAAACTTATAATAATAAGGAAATAAAATATATAATTCTAATCTAACTAGGAAATTAATTAAATAAAGTCTAATAATAATAATAATAATAATAATAATAATAATAATAATAATAATAATAATAATAATCCAAAGGCCAAAAGGTGAATTTTCATGTAGCAACCCAAAAATCACGTGCAAATCAACCTTCCAATAATATCTCCAAACGCTCAACTTCAGCTTTAGTATATATTATGCGGTATGCCCATACCGCTCGACTCTCGTACATGCTAGAACTTCCTCTAAACATCTTTAATACTTCAAAACTCCTCTGTAATCATGCTTTTTCCTCCAAATTAAGATCAACACCTACAATAGATCGAGAAATATCCAATTAACTCTATAAACATGATTATATGAATAATAAAAGCCAAAACGCCATAAAAATATTCCAAAATATATCACCAAACCACGGCCAATCATGTACCCGTAAGGTGCCTAACTTTTAGCGTTTTGCAATTACGGGCATATCAAAAATATAATTATAAAAGCAAGTGTTATTTTCATTTACCACCACAATCTTAAAATTGAATTTGAAACTTAAATTACAATCAAAATCAATTCTACTCTCCCTCTCCGCTAGCGCTAGTCTCCTACAACTCTGTTCTATTTCTCCCTTTTCTTACTTCCATGTAACTACTAATCACAAATATTTATTTTTCTTAAGGATAAACTCAAACGGTGCGACTTCCTATAAGTAGTGAGGTCTTCAAACCTCACTCCTCATCCCTATCAAAAAATAAATAAATCACAAATGTTGATTTAACTAATTGATGATCTCCAATATCTATTTTTAAATGGCTGAAACACTAAATTGTGAGTTGTGTAGTCCCACTTAATAAGGAAAGCATTGACTAGATCATTTATATTTTGAAACAATTCATTAGAATAATGAAAAAAATAGTAAGATATTCAATACTGTAAACTCGTTATCATAATAATATTATGATGGGTAATGATATTTGGCCACACGAGCTAAAAATGGTAATATAGGTTTTTAAAATGGAAATATACCCTAATTGAGAAACATAAACCCTAAAGGGGAAATGTGATTATTTCCATTTTTATAGTCAACTTTTCTTTTTTTACGCGTGTGGCCGGATATCTTTATTCTATTATGATATTGGTGAATCTCACCTATCACATGGTGAGTCAAATTTTGCATTAACTATTGGAATTATTGAATAGAAGTTGCTTGAAAACTACTCCATTTGCTCATTATTTTATATATAATATATATGTCATTATGTCGAAATTGCTTATTATGTTAGCTGGCAAAAAGATTCCATTTCCAAAGGAGTAATTCAGTATAGATGATTTTGCTGCATTCCATCATTATTCATTTTCTGTGACGAGCCAATTTTATCAATTATTTTATCCCTTTGCGTTGCTCACATTTAACTATTTTTTTTAAATATATTGATCAATTATTAAAAAAAACAAAAAAATCGAACAACTCCCTCCCTCCGTTCACGAAATAATGCCCCATTTGGGGTTCAACGTGGAAATTAAGAAAGATGATAAAGTTGTTTTGAGTGGGGTAAAAGTTAGAAAGTAGGGATAGTGAGATAATAACAAAAAACACTGATAAATGATAAAAAAAAAAGAGGTGATATTGACCAAAAAGTAAAAATACAGTTGTTGGAATGACAAAAAAATAGAAATAAAGTTAATGTGAGGTGGGGTCATCAATGGCAAGGGATAGTGAACGGAGGGAGTACTTGTTTTATAATTATGATTGGATATACATAGTACCAGCCTACTACCAGGTGAAAATGCTTAGCAGATACAATCATCATCATTATTATATTATATACTCTCTGTGTCCCACTCCAGTTGTCCTAGTTTTTCTAGGCACACGAGAATTAAGGAAAAAAAAATTAAGGGTAAAAAGTGTGTTTAATGGAGTTATTAAAGTGAAATAAAGTAGGTAGAGAGAGTGAATAGTTAAATAAAGTGGAATAAAGTAGGTAGGGAGAAAGTGAATACTGAAATAAAGTGGAATAAAGTGAGTAGAGAGAGAATAGGAATAATGAATGATACAGAAAATGACGAGAAAAGTAGGTTGAAAAGTGTAAAGTGAATGTAATTAACCAAATTAATTATCTTCAGAAAAAGAAATAGGACAATTGGAATGGGACACCCGAAATAGAAAGTAAGACAAGTAGAGTGGTATGGAGGGAGTATATATTACTAAAAGGGAAATCATTCTATATATTACTAAAAGGGAAATCATTCTTACTTTGAAAAAATCCTACGTGGCACCCCTCTCAATCTTTCATTTCTATTTATCTAAATTATCAAATTTTCAAATTTTTAAATCTAAAATAAAAGATTATAAATATCTACTAAAATTTTGTGTCCCACATCGAATTTTCAATGAAACTTCACCTATTGAAAAATCAATAAATACATAGAATCAAAGTGTATTTTCTCATCTTTTACTCCATCAGTTTTATTTGGCCTATTTATTTATTGTCGGCCGAAAAAAAATATTTTTATAATATAGTTTAATATTAAAATTTAACTTGACCAATTTAATAAGAATCGTCATCTACGAATTGATTTTTACTAATTTTTAGTTGGGTTTCCAAGTTTGCATAATTTATAATCATGAATAGTATATTTAAGATGAGAACGAATAGTACAATCAATTTATTTTTTTGAAGTTTTGGGTCTATATAAATTCTACACGAGTTTTATAAATTATGCATTTATAAATCAAAACCGATATCAACATGCTTATTCTGACTTGGAACAGTGGCGGTACACGAGCCAATTCCCAACCGACACTTACCTCAACTCGAAAAAAATTTCATTTTATGTTTTTTTTTTCATGTATTTTGTAATATCGTCATCCATGAATTGTATGCTTTTGTAGATTTTGACATTGCCGCCAGCAGTCGCCTTAGGGGGCGAAAACGATGTCACTGTAGTTGTAGACCAGCGTCTTCAGCACCAGCAGCGGTGGTCAGTTGGCGAAGTTGACGTCGTGGGTTTTCATCACTTGCTTTCCGAGATCGGCCGATGAGATTATGAGGAAGTGGATTTCGCCCAGGTGCACATGCGTTAATGGGCCGTATTTGGCGGCTAGATCTCGGAACATGTGGTGGGGCGCGGCGGCGGCGGGTAGCATGAGGTGGAGGTGTCCGATGAGGGGTAGTGGTGTGGGACCGGCGAAATGCGAGTATACTTTTGTAGATTTTGAGATTGTTAGCAATTTAAAAAAGATTTAGATGAAGAGGAGTGTAACGCCCCAATTTTACTTAATAAAAATAAACGTTATCTTTCTACATCATGAAAATAATAGAGACTTTTACAGCGGAAGACTATATAAATGACATTTAAATAAAGCTCATTTTGATTCTTTGACCATCATTACTCGCTCTGCCATACATCGCACGGGTCTCATCCTGAAAATATATTAAATGTTTGGGGTGAGTACTTTAGACTTAGTGGAGGCATTTATCCAAATTATATAACTCACAACAAGAATATACATGAATTGAAACTTTCATATCATTGTCCGTAGACGGAAACTAGTAATTCGAAGACCACAACTTCCTCTCATTTTTAGCCTTAGACTAACACTGCTTTTGTAATTAGTCCCAAGACCATAGCTTCTTTTCCTTTTTTTTAGCCCGAGACTAACACTGCCATTGTAATTAGCCCCAAGACCATAACTCCTTTAATGGAAACCCGAGACTGTCACTGCTTTTGTAAATAGTCCCAAATTATAACTTCTTTCTCATATAACCTGAAGGCTATGCCTGCATATCACATGTATAACTTGTGAGTATATAATAAGGATAAACAAAGTTGCAACTTAAAACCCCACCTTAACCTTCTCGACTCAACATGCAAAAACTGCAAATTAATTAATCAAGTCTTGCGTGCCAATCCTTATAATAATCATGAAATGTCAAAATGCATGCTTTCGTAAATGATTAAAACTTACAAATAAAAGACAAGACTCATCTATATCGAGAAATACTACTTCTTAAGTTATTAATCTTAGAATGTAGAGACATGTACATATACACACACACGAAGGAAACCAATCCAATATATTTAACCTCAACCTAATTAGGTTTTATATTTAGTACTTACATAGAACATGCAAAACAACAAAATGAAAAACAGTGAAGACACTTATTATTCCATTTTTCCTATAGTGTTATAAGATCCACAAGTATATATACTTATAAATTACAAAAATAAGAGCATGCAAATTATTAACTTCATTTACAAATTCATTAACCATATAAATTTAACTATTTCTAACTAACTTATTTTATATACGATTAAAATTCTTAAAAGTATTAAACAAAGCTAAATATTTATCTTCATAGACGTACTGACATACACACTTGCCTTATACATAACCATATCACATACTCATGCATAGTTCTTATTTATATAAACATATTAAAATATACATATACATATGCATAGGCTTATCTTATACACAACTTACACAACTACTTCCTATACAATGAATTTTCGAGAAGATAAAACAATAAAGACTTGGACACAAGCAAAGATTTTGTCCATTTCGACGATGAAAATATGCAAAATTAGCAAAAAATGAAAAAAAAAGGTGTACCTATATATTCAAGATCTGAAATTACTCTTCCAAACAGAACGATTTGGGGGAGTGTGAGGAAGAAAGTTAAGATTGGACACATATCCCTATTTATACTAGAAGTTGATATGATAAGGATACCTATAAATTTTAACAACTTAATCTCTTAAAGGATTTATAAGAGGCAGATGAAATTTTATGATAAATTATGATTATTATTATTATTATTATTATTATTATTATTATTATTATTATTATTATTATTATTAGTTGTTGTTGTTGTTGTTGTTATTATTATTAATATTATTATTATATATCTAATCTAATAAACTCTCGATAACACACCTACAAACTAGAAGTTCAAAGATAAGCATCTTAAACATTCACGTGACCCACAAGAAATATAACACTAAAACGCAACTAAATAAAAATAAACTCCACCCATACAAACATTAATCATAAAACCTTAGACAAAAGATTCTCAAGTAACTACATATTACCCACATATAAAAATTCCCCAAATAAATAATAATAATGAAACTCTCAGCAAACACCAATCTTCTTTAGACTTCGGACATATACACAAGGGCATGCAAAACTAAAAAAAATGTCATGCAAATAAATAAATGCCATGCAAATAAATAAATGTCATGTCATGCTCATGCTCGTGAATATTACTTCTAGCGCGACTTATAAGACTCAAATAATTAATTGCATAAAGAAAAATATTATATAATCTCTTTCAAAAGTAAAATAGCTTATAAAAGTTTGGGTTGTTATAAGGAGAGAAAAAAATAGAGATATTATGAGTGTTGATGGGATGTCAAACTCCATAACGTTGTAATTAAAATGAAATGCATAATTTCTTTTGTTGAAGAATTTGCATTTTATTCGTCTATATATAGAAGGACTTTCCCGAATTTCTTCGTTTCACATTCTGTGACTCAACATTTTTTGTGCCCTTGCTAAAAAAATGGTCTGTTTGACTCGGAAACGTGTAAACATATATACTTGGAAAAAGAAAAAGCAGTCATTTGGTTTCCAAAATTTCACATGTAATTACATGTGTCTTGCCTATGTGGACAATCCGGGAGCCGCATGGACAAAACTCGCCGATAATCCCTTACAGAGGGAGCTTAATAAAAAAACTGAAATGTTGAATCATTCTCTAATTAAGAAAATTGAAACATTTTTTGTGATAAATGAGAATAAATGTGGACCTTTGATTTTTGTTAATATATAACTCAAATTTAACGATGCATTAAGTTACTATAGTTTATGTATTACTTCCCCGTCCCGATATTGATGACCTGTTTTCTTTTTTGGGTGTCCTGCTATTGATGACATGTTTCCTTATTTGGAATAAATTAGAATGTAATAAAATTTCTTAAGTATCCTACATCATTACCTAAATATTAGAACGTAATTAAATTTCTCATGCTACATCTTTACCTAAAATCGTTTTATTGGCTTAGGTCCATAAAGTGTTTTATAGCCTATAAAGCATTTTATGGACCTATAAAACACTTTATTAACAAAATTTAAATATTCTGTAAAATTACACTAAACATGTGCGACAATACCTTTTCATTCATAATTCTCTTTTCCCTAGTTACTATGTTGTAAACACATGAGCCATTAATACCGGGATGGAGGGATTACTATATTAATGAGTGTTGTAGTTTATGCATTAAATCCTGTGTGCATTACATATTTGCAACATATGCATTACCGATGTGATAAAACTATTACTCAACGCATTTATTGCACCTAGATTTTTCACTATTCTCGATCACCACATCTGTATCCCTTAAAACTATTCAACTACGAAATCAAGAATCTTCTTCTGTCAAATGTAGTAGTAATTTATCTGTCACCACGATCCAAAACAACACAAAAAAGAGGTCGAAATGCGGACGTTGAATGCATAGCTAATGCTATCCATTTAGCTAAATAGATTAACTTAACAGCACATAAACTGAGTATTTGAAAGATTATGGTATTATGTTTACAAAAATATATAAAAAAATTGTTGACATTATAAAATAATGACTTTTGGGGAAGTTACATGAAAAAATGTTGAGTTACAATTGGGTGCAACGTGTCGCACACTGTACGACGCGAGCATGGCGAATGCATTGCACGTGTGCGCCGCCTACGTGCGGCACGTGATATGCACGTGCCCTATTTTTCGATTTTTTTTATAAAGCATGTTGCATCTTATTTAACGTTGTGGTGCATTTGAATACACAGTATGGTGTATCTCAGTACACAAGGAGGTACATCTCATTATGCATGGTAGTGCATCTCATACACTTTTTTAAAAATTAAAAAATTGAATATCAAATAAATCCTAATTGGAAACTAATAAACCTTAATTAGGAATTAATAAATCGAAATTGGAATCAATTAAAAAAAAAACAAAGTGTAGGGCATCTCAGTACGCATCGTGGTGCACCTCATTATATATACATATCAATACACGGTATGGTGCATATCATCTGACCGTAATCTGCATAAACTATGTGGTGCATCTTAAAAATAAAAGTGAAAAAAAAATATTAATAAAAATTAAAAACTGGTGTATCTCATTACACATGCATATCAATATACGTTGTGGTGCACCGTAAAAAAATATTAAAAAATCAAAGTCAATAGTTTGACCGGGTCAACCCGGATCCGGATCCGACCAGAATCCAGACCGGATCTACGCGCTCTCACATAATGAGACCGGTCTCACACAAGAAATTGCCAAAAGGTTTCAAATAGTTATGTTTACTTGAAAAATAATTTAGTATTTGAAAAATTACATTAAAAAACATGCTTAGAATTGTCCGTTTCTTATTACAAAAGAGACTTTGTTTTGTGAAATTTATTTTGTCTCGTACATTCATACCTATAATAATAATAATAATAATAATAATAATAATAATAATAATAATAATAATAATAATAATAATAATAATAATAATAATAATAATAATAATAAGTGCTAAAATAAAAAAATATATAAACTATAATAGATATGTAGTACGAATTATTTAAAAAAGAATAATTAATTATATTAAACCCAAGAGCTATAGGTTTAGGGGTATCAGTATCATACTATCACGTCCTGTGACAGAAACAAGTTTGAGAACGGGCAAATATTTCTATTATATATGTAGATGTATAAAATGCAAAATCTTCAACACAAGAGATTACATTACTACGCATTTTGTTCCTTTTTTTTAATATTAATTTGTAATTTTCATGTTCTCGTCATCGATGATGTTTTTCATCTGTAATAGAAATATTTAATCTAGAAAATTAAATTAAAGTAATGAAAGTAACTTAATTAAAGTTCACTAATTTTGAATTAAAGTTTTATTTATAATTCTACGTTATTAGGTCATATACTCCCTCCGTCTACAATATGTGTGGTCATATTTCGGTTTTGGTCCCTACATAAATTCAAAATGGTTCATTCAAATAATATCAACCTTAAATTTCTTAAAACCCATACCATTTTCTACAAATCACACTTATCGTAGATCGAAAAAGTAGCTATTAATTTATTAATTAATTAAAAATTAATTACGTACATTTATTAATTGAAAACTAATAATTAGGTGGACCTCACCATCCACGCGTAATAAAATACCAACTCGAAATGTTAAAATAATTTGTCCACGTGTAAAAAAAAAAAGAAAGCTCAAAATAATTTGTGATTACTTGAAAAAAAAAGTTAAGAATTTTATGACATGGAAATAAGTAATAATTTAGAATTGCCCGGTTCATACCTATGGTAAAAGAATTTTGTTTCACAAAATTTAATTCTGCTCATCTACGCATAGATGAGTGTGTGCCGTCTTGTAGTATATAGTAACATAAAAAAGAATTATTTAAATTTAGTAGCCCGACATATTCAACTAATATGGTAGGACATACAATAAAATACTCCTTCCATTCCGCTCATTTTATCTATATTTCTTTAAATGTACGTTCCATTCAATTTCTCCACTTCGCAATAAAAAAAGAATTAATCTTCAAAACCCTTGAAAAGTAATGAGAGTTGTTCACTTTTTATCTTTTTACTCTTAGGGTGTGTTCACTTGGAGGTAAAATGAGGTAAAAGGAGGTACAATATTATTTTACTCCTTATATCTTGTTTGATTGCGATCTAAGAAAAATCCGGACAGGAGGTATAAATTTTCGGGCAGCCGCTTTTACCTTGCCCGGATTATAAATTTATACCTCCAAAATAGAACTATAATATTATACCTCCCATGTATTTTAGATATTTCCTTCTTTATCTATCAATTTCATCCAAAGTGAACATGATATAAATATTGTGGTCCCCACAATAAAGTATAAATTTATACCTCATAATATTATTCCTCCATTTACATGTATAAATTTATAGTTCAAAGTGAATACACTCTTATTCTTAATCTTCGTGCTGAATAATAGGTACACAAAACGAGCGGTACGGACCAAGTATTAAATTAAACCCAATGGCTATAGGTCTAGGAATATATATCAAAGTCCCGTGACAGAAACAAGCTTGAGAACTGACAATTGTTTCTATATATAATTTTTTGTTTCGAAAACTGTTTCTATATACAATTGAATTACATGAAACAGCTTCCAACATGAGATATTATAATGTAATTGGAGTTGCTTTAAGACATTAACTTATAGCAGCAATTGGCGAGTAGAATTTTTCTTTTCGGACTTACAGTTATAGAAGATATTTTGAAAAGAGTAGTGATAAATGAACATCTAGTGTCCTAGTAGCCCCTTAGACAGCTCCGCGTTATAGTGCGAGCCATCATAACACCATGGCACGGGCTGCGTCGGGTAGCGATAATTCGATGCGAGTTTGAGATGATGGTGTGTCCAGATGAGCCGGATGATTGAGGTTTGCTCGGCCAAGTGGGTAAGAAAAAGCTTTGGCACGAGTGGAATTTAAGTTACTGGAGTTTGGCTCGGACGTGTGTCGAGGCGGGTTCATGCGACGACGCGTGTCGGGGGAGTTCAGAATGTGTTGTGAGATGAGGCATGCAAATGATGCTATTCTGTGAAGTTTACTTGGCTCAGGGAAATCTCAAAGATGGGGCATTTGGCACGGGGAGAACTTATTTGAGCTAGTCTTGGTCGAGTCATGATGCCTAGAGAAAACTTGTTGTTCCATAGCACTTTTAGTGTTTAGTGCTGCCACCAGGGGTTTTGCTCTTTTAATATATATAAAGGGGTATGTGAAAGATGATGTTGCCGGATTGGGGCAAGGAGTAGATGCGTGGGCAATGTATGTGGGCTTGGTGCTATGCTAGCACGAGCGAAAGATGGTGAATCCTAGTCGGGCACAGGTTATGCTTGTTCGACGTGTCGGGAGATCGATGTGCTGGTCGGACGAGGGCTGAGGCAAGTCGTGGCTTGGGTGCGTGCGTAAAGACTTGATGCAAGACGAGTAGAATTCTAGTGGGCAGACCCCGGTGCTGGGGGTCGACACCCGTTTGCACAGGCGATGCGCGCTTGGGCCAAGTCTGAAGGATGAAAGAAAACAAAGGCATGGGAAATTGTGGCGTGGATGCGCGCTTGGTTGATTCGAGAAAGTGGCGTGGGGCAGTTGCTCGGAGCCAACTGCCCACGCCCTGATTGGCTGGATCGATGTAGTGGGCACAAAATTGCCCGGCAGTTACTTACAGTCTTAGTGGACGGTTTTTCTAGTGAAGGGGGATGTCCTTTACGCCTAAAATAGATGTTCAAAGGCAACGAGCCATAGTCGATAGTGTGTGTGAGCTTGAGAGCATATTCTTATATTGATTTGTGGTAAATTAATAAAGGTTGGGTGAATTCCCCTTAAATGTGTGTGGTTGCTTTCGTTGTTCATGTTGTTTGATTCCGCTGCGTGTGAACTTTGATTCGTACACAAATTTGCGAGCCTCATACACTTGAGTGCCAAAGAGTATCGGTGAGGGAGATGGCTGGTCGGGTTGCGGTGATCCGGCGACTTCACATGGCAAAAAATTCTAATACGTGAAAATCTTATGACACCTAGCCACTTATTGGTTTTATAGCAAAATTAGACATTCCCAAGACACATTTGACAGTGATTTATAAATTTTGGGCTAATTTGCCAACTAAGTCATTCAGCAATTAGTTAAGCACATGGAGTAATACCGTAACAAAAAAAAAAAAAAAAACGAACCGAAACGAACTGCACAGAAAAAGGAAAATTTCATTATATATTACTAAAAGCAAAATGATTCTTACTTTAAAAAAATCTTACGTGGCACTCCATATTTATATAAGTGTCCTAGTTTGACCTGGCACGAGAATTAAGAAAGTTGGTAAAGTATTGAAATAGAGTAAAAGTTAGAAAGTAGGGGTTGTGGGATAATGACAAAAAAATAGCGGTAATGCCAAAAAGAGGTGATATTGACCAAAAAGTAAGAATAAAGTTGTTGGGATGATAAAAAAGTAGAAATAAAATTGATATGAGGTGGAGTCATAAGTGGCAAATGATAGTAAATTTAAAAAGTAACGAGAGTATGATGGTAAAAAAAATAAAGTAGGACATTTATAAAAATACATCAAAAAGTGGTGAAGTAGGATATTTATGAAAATACGGAGCGAGTAGTTTTTAAATATCTAATAAAATCTTGTGTCGTGTTTTTCAATGAAACTTCACTTATTGAAAGCCTATAAATACCTAGAATCAATGTTTATTTTCTCATCTTTTGCTCCATCAATTTTATTTGGCCAATTTATTTATTAGTCGGTTGAATAAATAACTATATTTGTATGATTTATTTTAACTTTATGAGGCCAATTTATTAGTTGGCCAAATAAATATTTTTTTTAAGAAACTAATTTATTAGAGGCCGAATAAATGGTTCCGAAATAATGTGGCTAGTTTATTGATTGGCCGAATTAAATTTTGAAATAGTCTAAATTTTTTATTTAATTTAATAAAAAATAATTAATTTCTAATTGCGGGATATATAACAATATTATAAAATAGAGTAATAATATGCGTGAAAAAAGGAAAGTAGTATGTAAAAATGGAAATAATCATATTTCCCCTTAGAATTTATGGTTCCCAATTAAAATATATTTTAATTTTCAAAATCTATATTACCATTTTTAGCGATTGTGACTGACCACTTTGTGCCAGAATATCTTCACTCTATAAAATGATGAGACATATTTTTCGCAGGGGGACATAAAAAAATGTTGACATACAACACGCCAATCGCAGAAAATCGGAAAGTATTTCTATATAGATCGATCAATAAAAAGCAAAATCTTCAACACAACATTATGGAGTTTGACATCCCATCAACACTCATAATATCTCTACTTCCCTTTATCCTCTTCCTCTCCATCTTTCTAAAATCGAAAACAATCTGAAATAATGCAAACACTTCCCCGGTCCCACACCACTTCCCCTCATCGTAAACCTCCATCTCATGCTACGCGCCGCCGCGCCCCACTGCATGTTCCGAGATCTCGCCGCCAAATATGGCCCCTTAATGCATCTGCAGCTGGGCGAAATCCACTTCCTCATAATCTCATCGGCCGATCTCGCAAAGCAAGTGATGAAAACCCACGACGTCAACTTCGCCAACCGGCCACCGTTGCTGGTGGCAAAGACGCTGGCCTACAACTTCACTGACGTCGTTACCGCTCCCTATGGAGACTATTGGCGGCAACTGAAGAAGATCTGTACGCTCGAGCTCCTGAGCGTGCGGCGCGTGCAGTCCTTCCGCCCCATAAGAGTGGAGGAGAATATGAATCTAGCAAAATACATCGCTTCTTGCCAAGGATCGCCGGTTGATTTGTCGGAGAGGCTCAGTTTGTCGGCCTACGATGTTATTACTAGGGCGGTGATCGGGGCGAAGACGGAGGAGCGTGCGGCAGTGACTTCGACACTCAAAGAAGTGGTAAAGATATCGTCAGGATTTGTGATGGCCGATCTCTATCCTTCCGTCAAATCACTGCCGTTGATCACCGGAGCCCGGTTCAAGATTTGACGGATGCAACGCAAGCTCGAAAGGCTGTTTGATAGCATCATCGAGCGGCATAGAGATATTGCTGCAGCCAAAAACACCGAAAATAGTGATGGTGCGTTGGAAGACTTGGTAGATGTTCTTCTCAAGGTTCAAGCAGATGCCGGCGAAATGCCTCTCACTAATGACAATATCAAAGCAGTGCTCTTGGTTTGTGCTCCTATTCGAACTTTTTACTATTCTTCTCATTTTTGGTGCCTTTCACTATTCACCTTTTCCATACCCACTTTATATTTCACTGTTTCTAGCTATCGACTTTATTTCACTATTTTCATATGTAAAATATTTCACTATTTGTACCTTATTAAGTTCTCCCTACGACCCAATGAAATTGTCATATTACTGTTCAGCACAGAGATGAAGAATAAGGGTAAAAAGACAGAAAGTTAGTAGCCCCATTACTTTTTGAGCATTCTGAAGGATTAAAACTTTCTTTATTAGAAGATGACAATATGAGTGAGACGTTTAAATAAACAAAGGATGACAATATGAGTGGGTCGGAGGGACTATTCAATTAAAAGCTCTACAAAATGTTAGTCACGCCGACTATCGCTTTTTATTTGGGTAATTGTAATGTTCAATTTTAAGAGCTTCGGCCTCACGCATTACTTTGATTTGTGTTTCAGGATATGTTCACAGCTGGAACTGACACATCAACCATGGTTGTTGAATGGGCAATGTCAGAGATGATGAGAAACCCTAGCAAACTCAACAAGGCACAAGAAGAAGTGAGAAAAGTGTTTGACGACAAGGGATACGTAGACGAAGAAAAGTTTGAAGAGCTAAAATATCTCAAATTAATCATCAAAGAGACTATGAGACTCCACCCGCCGGCACCATTCTTAATCCCAAAAGTGAACACTGAAAGATGTGAAATAAATGGATACGATATCCCACCTAGATCACGAGTGATAGTGAATGCATGGGCGCTGGGAAGAGACCCCAAGTATTGGAACGAACCGGAGAAGTTTGAACCGGAGAGGTTCGAGGAAAACTCGATTGATTACAAAGGAAACAATTTCGAATATGTACCTTTTGGCGCAGGAAGGAGAATGTGTCCTGGAATAGTATTCGGAATGGCGAACGCCGAGTTTCCGCTTGCTATGCTTCTTTATCATTTTGATTGGAAAATGCCTAAGGGGATGAAAAATGAAGAATTGGACATGACAGAGGCGTTTGGCGCCACTCTTACTAGGAAAAATCATTTGTGTTTGATTCCCATTGTTGAGCGACCTTTGCAGCCAGCTGATGTTTAATTATATTCACTCTTTTATATATTAAAAGCACCTTTAATAATCTATATATTTCACTGAGATTGATTTTTTATTTTATTTTATTTATTATTCTTTTTTTTTTTATTTCATGTGGAGGTAAATTGGAGGGTAAGGATGGGGAAGTCACACCTGCAAGCCATTAATTAATCTCTAAACCTCCCCTTTGTAATTTGTAACTTCTCCTCACAAACCATCGCCTCACTTTAGAATCTATAAAACAAATCTTCAATATTCAAATTCGTATGTAATACTAGTAGTTTTGAATTTCTGGTCGATGATAGTTTTTCGGTAACGTAACTAAAGTGAATTAATTTGCTTTATAAGAGTAAAATACTACTTTTGTAGTAAAATCAGAGATATGATCAATCTTGAAAGGTTTGGTTTAGCTGTCTTGTGTGGTTTACACGTTATAGCACAACGAGCGCAAGGACGGAATTTTCTCATTGCGTAGTGAAGGTAGCGGGTGCTTAAAAAAATATGATCAATTGGAATAAAATTTGGCTCATTTATTATGATCGAGCATGTTCGCTCTGGCTTAAGTGTGATAATTAAAATATTGCCACTTGATTAAATATTTGTTGTTATAAAATTAGATAGTTAAATTGCAAATAATTAGTGGCGGCTACTGGGTCAACTTGCATATGATATTAAATTTTTATTATATAAATTATTCGAATAAATTAAGGATGAGATTGTGAAACATGGTATCATATAAATTTTACTATGTGACTATCACGACAGTAGCTGGCTTAAGACTACGTACTAAAAATTATTAGAATTAAAAAAAATATTAGAATAATGTATTATTAGAGAAGACAAAAAATTTAATTTCTATAATATTGTTAGGTAGTGCTAAAATGAAAAAAAATAAAATAACAGATATGTGGTATACGAATTATTCAAAAAAGAATTATTTAAATTTATTTACCCGACATTTCCAACACGGTAGGACATACTACTTAATTACAAAATATTATATATATATATATATATTAAACCCAATAGCAAGTTTAAGGATATTACTAGAGATGGCAATGGGTCGGGTTTTCGTGGGTACCCGCACTTCCCAAACCCTGATGGGACGAGTTTGGTAAATATTAAATAGTTTTGGTACGGGTTTGGATAACGGGTTTGAGCAAATACCTCCGGGTATCCGCTACCCAAACCCATTTATGTACCACAACATGGCCAAGCATCGGAATTGTGATCACAACATTCTCTCCTGATTTTCTATGTCTTCTATACATACGCTTCAACCTCTTCACGGCCTGCTGAGTCATGGCTTGGTAAGGCGTCTGCATGGCGGCAGACGGTCTCGTCTTACGACGACCTTGCACCTACTCTCACTCCGCCAATTCGTAATCTTGCTCAGCAGACTCCTCATCAGAGGATGACGACCACTGAATATTAACAGGTGAAACCTGCCGTCTGGGTTGCTCGGGTGTGGTGTCTTCCACAGTAGGAAAAAACGACTGCTCCTGCTGGTACTCAGGTTGGTAGGAAATCTGCTGCTCGTGTGGGGTGAACTCGGCAGTAGGAAAATGGTGACTGCTGCTGCCGTCGCCTGGAAACACTGACTGCTGCCAGATAGGAGGTCGAAACATCGGAGGCTGCCACGTCGGAGGTTCGTACTGATGCAGAGGTCTACTGCTATAGCCAAAGAACATCGGCGGCTGCTGCTGCTGGGCAGGTTGATACCCCCACGGCTGCTCAGGTGGCTCGCTTTGGTGGGGTATAAGATCAAAGGATTGCCCTAACAGGTGGTGCATCGGCTGCTCGGTACGCTCAGGGATGTGGTGACTGTGCTGTCCCTGTAGAGTTGTAGCTGCAGAGTGACGAGGCGGGTCCGGAAACCTCCGGTGTATGCTAGAAACCTCTGAGTGACGGTGTGGCTCAAGGCTCCTCCTGTGGCTCCCAACAGACGGCTGTGGAGGGCTCCTAGACCGTCTGTGTCTTGGACCGAAATACTCCTTCACCTGAGCAAAGAGCTTCTGGGAAAAGGTAGCAAAGAAGCCCTTGTCAGACTCGTCCATCAAGACCACCCTCAACCGGCGATCGAAGTAGTCGTCTGTGTCGTCCTTCGTGTGGTCAGGACAAGGACGTCCGTGGACACAACACACTCTATCTTCGGGTCTCTCCTGATAGACCGGCTCTGCTGTCTCAGCTGTATCTACTGGTGGTGGTGATGGTGGGGTGCTTTGTCGGCGTCGTTTTGGGATTTTCTGTGCCGATGAGGTCGGTTTAATTATCTTCCCCACCACCTCCGCAGCCTTTGCCAATTTTCCCTTCTTTTTCACCTTTTTCGGGGAAACCTTTTCTGTATTCTTCTCTGTTAATTTTCTTGGAGGTTCCCAGTGTACATGATACACCGAGTCAAGACTGAACCAATACAGCTCGTCCATGTCTTCCGCAAGAATAGGCATCGTGTTATGTATGACAAGACCCTAAACAAGTTATGTAAAATTATTATTAGATCACAAATTAAATATGTAATATAAATGATAAAATATTATAAAAATAAAGGCAAGACACGTACCTCTCTCTCGAAAAAGGTGCTGAAATCTGCTTTAAGACATCTCGTAGTCCACATAAAACATCGAGGAACTCTAACAGTGGATGATCGGGTTCCACAATTCCGTCCCAACAGTGGAATACACTCGTAAGACCAAATTTGTAAAATCCAAATCGGTCCGTAAAAGTGATAAGTTCCAATATCGCATTGGTTGGGATTCTTGGCGGTGTTGTTGATGTAGTAAGTCAATGCCCGATATGTGTAATCACCCCACGGAAACTGTTCCCAACTTTCCGGATCCTCAACTAATGCCCATGCCCATTCCTCCACATCTATATTATGGTCCGGACACAGGAGAAACCGGTAGTAAGGTAAGAGCTTAGCCAACCTTCACATAGTCTTCGAGGTTGTCTCCCAAATCTAAATCTTAAACCTATTATGCATTTCGATAACTTTAGTTTTGCGGCCTTTGAATACTCTATGGAAAAGACTGTCAGGCCGGAGAAGATGTCTCTCATTTGGATCAAAATTAATCTTCCCAAAATTCAATCCAGTAATGCACGCAAAGTCGCGTGCTGTGAAGCGGAGGGTTCTCCCGGCAATTTGGAACCACGTCTCATCCGCGGGGATCTCTGTACCAGTCAACTGACGGGCCAACAAATGATGCAGGACACTATTTGTACTTCCAAGTCTCTTATGTTTAATCAAACGGCCAACAATTCCCGCCGTAAATTCATCATACACTTCTTGATACAGTCGAGGATTGTGCGTGAAGTGCCGAAATACCTTCGGTATATCTTTAAATAGGATCTCACGACAATATATATTTATTAATTTGTTATGATGACGCAATTCAGGTCTCATCCAATCACAACCGGGCTGCAATATAAACACATAAAGTATAAGGATAGAAGTTTGATCACTCAAACAAACAAAACCACATAACCCAAAGCCTATAAAATAGTCCCTGGAAACCCACGATGGGGCTGCCCACGACGGGGAAACACACGACGGGGCAACCCACGACGGGGCAACCCACTATGGGGCTGCCCACGACTGGGTGCCCACGATGGGGTGCCCACGACGGGGTGCCCACGATGGGGCTTCCCACGATGGGTGCCATCGTGGGTACATAAACACTCACCGTGGGCAGCCCGTTTTTCACTTAAAATCCCAATTTTTATCAACAAATCTTAGATATAACACTTCTAATGCTCATAAAATCAAGTATATTGTTCTCATATTCAATAAATCGAACATAAACACACACTTAGAAGCATATATTTTGCTCCTAATGTAGTTATTTCTAGGGATGGCAATGGGTCGGGTTTTCGTGGGTACCCGCACTTCCCAAACCCTGATGGGACGAGTTTGGTAAATATTAAATAGTTTTGGTACGGGTTTGGATAACGGGTTTGAGCAAATACCTCCGGGTATCCGCTACCCAAACCCATTTATGTATATATATATATATATAATAAAAGATATTATATGTATAATTTATCATATAATTACAACTACTAGTATAAATATTATAATAGATTTAGGGTTTTATATTATTTTCTTAACCCACACATACATTCCGTAAGAGTCGAGTCTTTAATGTTTCTCCTCTACTTCTGTTAATGTACTTCCGAAATATGACGATACAGTGGCAGATTCAATAATTCATAATTTTCTAGTTATGTTTTAAGATTTTGTAAGTTCGTAGTATTTTTCATTGACATTAATGTTAGTGAAATTTTCTATTGATGTTTATGTTTTAATAATATTTATAATATTTTGTTATTTGATGTTTACTTTTTAGTATTCGAGTTTTTAGCGGGTAATAAACGGGTATTATCCAATGGGTCCGGGTCGGGTATGGGTTTTAAAATTATTTTTTAATCGGGTTTGGGACGAGTCTGGGTGTGGAAAATTTTCATGAATTTGAATTTGGGAAATGCTTAATGGGTGGGTACCCGACCCATTGCCATCCCTAGATATCACCCTCACGCTTTTAATATAATCAAAAGTCAATGGTTTCTTCCAATATACACATTATGGAGTATTAACAATCAGAGTCAATGGTTTCTAAGATATTAAGTACTTAAACACGACATATTTATCGGCGGAGTGGGTGTAAATTTTATTTATTTTTGTCACTTTTTGTCCCAACGATTGAGTGAATTAATTTGTCATAATTAATTAATGTTCCAACTTATAAATTTTCTTTAAAAATGCATGACTCAACATTTCAATTTTTTTATAACACTGTCCCGTAATTGATTTCCGGTGAGTTTTATCTATTTGGCTCGTCGATGTAGGCGAGACAAGTGAAAATACACTTGGAAATTTAAAAAACAAAATTACTTACGGGACAATGTTATAAAATAATGAGACATATTTTTAGTGACGGGACATAAAAAATGTTGTGATACAAGATGCAAATCGTAGAAAATCGGGAAAGTTGTATTTCTCTATATATAGATTAATAAAAGTGAGAATGTATTTTTAAATACTTTTTTATAAAACATAGAAGTTTTTTACACCCATTCATAAGAACATAAGTTTTCTATACCAAAATCATGTAAAAGACTAAAATACCCTTACTTTTAATAAACAAATATGAAAAGACAAAAATTTGACTTTTTTTTTATTTACACGCTGGTTTCTCTCTCTCTCTCTCTCTCTCTTTCTCTTTTTTCTTCCTCTAATAAACCCTAAACCCAAATAATATCACCAACCAACCTTGATGACATTAAATTTGAACAATGCTCATTTATGTTTTGGAAGAGAGGCTGTTTGCTCTCATTAAACACACAACAACTAATGTAATTGTGTAATGCAAAATTGTCACACACACGAACTTGAAACTCACGACATAGAGAATAAGAGAGAAGTGGGTCTTCAAAAAAAAACTATATTTACGACGTAAAATTCTCAAACACACGAAGTTGAAGCTCAAACAGAAGGCTTTCGTGTTTTTGGGATAGAAAGAAGGTATGCAACTATATTCACCACGTAAAATATGATTTTTTTCGACGAGTGTTTATACACACGATGGCAAACCTACGGTGGATGTATTTTTTCACACGATGGTAGAAAATTTTCATGTACATGAATTATATGTTGATATTTAGTCATAAGAGAGTATATTTGCATGTTTAGAAATATTTTTAGAAGTAAAATAGCCGTATTAATATATCCCTGTCGTGTGTATAAGAATTCTGCATTTTCTGGGCCCGTTTCTGCAGCCCACGATGGCCTACCCACGATGTGGGTTGTACCATCGTGGGTTGCCCCACCGTGGTTTGCCCCATCGTGGCAACCAACGATGGTTACCACCGTGGAACCCACGATGGTCCATCATGGGTATCCCTATCGTGGGTACACAGGGTCTTCATTTTTAGCGTGTTCGATCGGATTTTTTATAATTTCTTGGCTATTTTTTTATTTTTCAGATGTCGTGGCAACGTATGTTGATACATCACAGCGGTCGTTGGGATTGATCGAATTATATAGATGGGGATTTTTTTTTTGTCTTCATCGATAGTGCTACAGTGAACCGTGCAAACCTTGTTGAACTTATTGGAGAAAGGTTGGGAAATATAAATCCGACCGACTACACGTTGTGGTACTTGACACGCATGGGCAACGGAAACAAAGTAAAAGTTCTATTGCGGAGTGATATCGAGTTACTGCGTCTTTTAATTGAACAGAAAGACGATCCGGAGGTTTACGTTGATTACGGCGGCTCATCCGCCCCCGGGGTTAAGTTTGGTGGTAACAGCTCTGGATTTGAGCACCACGACGTTGACAACCGCATGCCCCACTCATATGAGCAATATGAACAAGATGATGAAGATGAGGATGAAGATGGTGACTACCAACAAAATGAAGAAGATGAGGTGAGTTCGTCCGAAGACGAAGCAGATGATCGTCGCAAAGAATTGCTTGATTCGCTATCTATTGATTTTCTTGCTTGGATGCGACAGCCGGAACAAATGGATAGAGTTTTTGGTCATCGAAACTTCACATCGGACCATTAGTCCGAACGCGAGACCGAGCATTTGCGCGCAATGCGCAATTGGATCATTCCATTTCCCGATCTTGACACAGCAGGGAGATTAGGGTGGGTCGAGCAACCACCACCATTGCGTGGGGAACTCGAAGTGGGGGCCTTATTTAGGTCGAAGAAAGACTTGAGGATCACTGTTGGAATGTATCATCTGGAGAACTTTTTGGAGTGTAGATCGAAACGTTCGGCTCGCAATCGTACGACCTTCCTATGCAAGACTGGCAGAAAGAATTGCAGCTTTAGAATTTGTGCTGTTGAGGGCGGCACCATTTGGAGAATTACTAAGTTATTCCTAGATCACACATGTCACCACGATTTGAATCGTGCTGCTGCACGATCGGTATCTTCTGATGTTGCTGCATTTTATTTTGCTAAGAGATTGACCGGCGAAGCGGTTACGTTGAAGCCAAGGGAGATGATGGAAGAGATGCGTAGAGTGTTTGGTATTAACATTCTATACAGTTTTGCTCTCCGAACGAGAAACATAGCCATAGAAAATACGTATGGCGACCACATCTCGTCGTATCAGAAGATCCCGTCGTATCTATATTTGTTGAAGCAGCATAACCTGGGAACTGTTTATGACTTGGAGATGACCGTCAAGGGCTCGCTATGTCACTTATTTGTGGCGCTCGGACAGAGTATTCGAGCGTTTGATAAGTGTCTACGGTCGGTGCTTGTAGTGGACAGGACCCATCTTAAGGAAAAGAACCGAGGAATTTTATTTATAGCTGTCACGCTGGATGGGAACAACCATGTCTTCCCCCTTGCAATTGGCCTCGGTCCCAAGGAGAATGATGAGTCGTGGGTATATTTTCTCTCCAACCTCCGTAGATGCTACAACCCTCTAGATGATTTACTGATTGTGAGTGACCAGCATTTGAGCATTAGGAATGCAGTTTGAGCTGTTTACCCGAATGCATTCCACGGGTTGTGCTACCACCACCTTCAGAAAAATCTCACGCCCTACGGAAAGCACATAGCCACTATCTTCGAAGCTGCAGCATATTGTAATTGACATGAAGAGTTCGAAGATTTGTTCTCAAAACTGCATCAAGTGAGCCCCAACGGAGCTCACAGACGGCTTTCTGACATTGGACCGGAGAGGTGGGCTAAGTGTAAGTGTCCGGTCCGATGCTATGACTTCTTGACCTCCAATTATGCCGAATGTTTGAACTCTCGTATGTTATGGGCGCGGCGTCTCCCAATGCACTCGATGATTGAGATGTACCATTTTATTGTAGAGAAATGGACCGATGAGCATCGAGAATAAGCTGCATCGAGAGATCATGAGTTGACACAGAACGCATTGGAAAAACTTTCTTTATCCGTGCAACACGGTACCCGTCTTGCAGCTCGAGGTAACACCACCACACATGTTTACAGGGTTGAAGAAAGAAATGTTTCTTATAACGTTGATTTAAGAACCTGGACATGTACGTGCCGAGCGTGGGATTTAGATTTGATTCCATGTCGCCATGCTGTTGCCACTATAAGGTAACATGTTCAATTACTAAATATTGTTTGGTTGCACGAACTTTCATTTAGCTTAGCCTATCCAGATGTTGAAATTGTCGTCATTTTCTTATTTAACAGGCGTGCATGTATTGGTTTGTCTGTGTACGATTTTGTAAGTCGTTATTTCAAACAGGAGACATTTAGAGAGACTTATATGAAGCATATTAACCCAATACCGCATCCAGATGAGTGGGTTGTGCCTCCGGAGATCTCCGCAATTGTTTGTCTTCCTCTGGATGAGGTACGTCAGGCTGGGCGGCCAAAAGATAGTCGTGCACGATCCGCAGTAGAAAATTTGGTGAGACGTCCCCAAGTATGTGGTAGGTGTCATGGAAGGGGCCACAACAAAAAGACTTGCACAACATCCATCCCGTTCAGTGGTGTTGACTTGAATAACCCCCCTGAAGATGCAGAAGAGGCCGAAGGAGAACAGGTAAGGCAAATGCGTCGGCAGAAGAAAAAGTGCAGCATTTGTCGTCTTGATGATCATGATGCGAGGAAATGTCCCTATCGTGAAACGTAAATATATTATTTTTTTGTTGTTTAAGATGAATTTATGATTTGTATTAGGAGAGAAAGCAAAACTAAATTTTAATATATTTGAACTTATTTTATATATGTGAGTGATACTTGAATGAGGTTTAAAATAGCAGGTGAAAAAACATCACTCCCTGGATACCCACGATGGCCGAACCCACGATGGTGGCCATCGTGGGAAGCCCACGATGGGCAAAACCCACTATGGTGCCCATCGTGGGAAGCCCACGATGGACAACCCACGATGGACAGCCATGATGGCTAGCCCACGATGGGAAGCCCACGATGGGCAAGCCCACGATGGTGGCCATCGTTGGCAGCCAAAGATGGGCAAAACCCACTATGGTGGCCATCGTGGCAGCCCACGATGGTGGCCACCGTGGGAAGTCCACGATGGGTAGCCCACGATGGTAGCCATCGTGAGCACGGTGGTGAGTAGCCACCGTGGGCACAAGAACATGAGTGAATTTCATTTTTTGTTCGATTCCTTCTTCGATTTTGTTGTTTAGTGCTTGTATAATAGCTTATTTTTCAATTTAAAACTACTTTACAACATAATCCAAACACCCACACGTGACCTTCATCTAATTCATTAGTAAATCAGGTACTTCGTACGAACGTTGAAGTTAGTGATACATAACCATTATCTGTACATTCATCCTGTATTGTACGTATAGTATAAGTTTTTTTGCACGAAATGTTACATAATTGAAATACTAATCATTGAATTAACAAAATGTATCATATAATTTATAAGGACGGGATGAATGTGCAGATAATGGTTATGTATCACTAACTTCAACGTTCGTACGAAGTACTTGATTTACTAATGAATTAGATGTAGGTCACGTGTGGGTGTTTGGATTATGTTGTAAAGTAGTTTTAAATTGAAAAATAAGCTATTATACAAGCACTAAACAACAAAATCGAAGAAGGAATCGAACAAAAAATGAATTTCACTCATGTTCTTGTGCCCACGGTGGCTGCTCACCACCGTGCTCACGATGGCTACCATCGTGGGCTGCCCACTATGGCCACAATCGTGGGCTACCAACGATGGCAACCATCGTGGGTTTGCCCATCGTGGGTATCCACCTTTTTCACCTGCTATTTTCAACATCATTCTCACATCTTAAACAAGCAAGATCAAATATTTACAAAAATGACAAACAAGTTCAAATATCATATAAAATAAGTTCAAATATTTACAAAAATGATATTTTAGCTATGCCTTTTCTCCCATAACGAACCCTCTACTCCTAACCAAAATATTCTAGTTCCAACAAAATACCTATACTTCTCAATGTATCTATCATCAATTGACACATTACGATGTGTCGATGTTAAATTGATGAGGCGATCAACATACATAAGAGAGTATGGGCCACAATTTGTCCCGCCAGTCTGGATGAATTGCTCCTCCTCACGCATCTTAATCAAGAGCGGAGGGTTTTTTAACCTTTGTCTATGAGAATTTTGCTCCCAGTATCCTGATGCAAGCAACAGTCGAGGTAAGAGATCGGTCACACACTGTAATTGCTCCTCGCGCACGTTCGTTTCCCTGTGATGGATCATGGTCGACAGTCCAATCCTTCAAACAAATGCGTATGGTGACCCAATGATTCCCCCCGACAGTCCAATCCACCAAGCCGTTGCTAATTCACTTTCTGTGCCATCAACCATATGTATAAGAGCATCGGGTACACGCCAATTAGTATGTAGTCTAAGCCCTGGCGGAATTTCCTTTCTCTCTCCTCGTGCATTAATAGGGAACAACTTATCCCACTCACTTCGCAAACCATTCTAGTAATACAACCAAAAATTACATAAATCAAAAAGAATATTAATATAATCAAGATTTACATAAATCGAAGAGAAATACTTACATAGAAACCAGTGCCGACTATAATGGTGGTTGCCTCACATACTCCATCAGTTGTCAACCTATCTAAATTTCTCACCTTGAATTTCATATAGTTTAGTTACAACTCTATCTCCTGCAATGTTATTTGATTTTGCAAGTTATAATATACAAATAAGTTTGAATTATTGTAATTTAAGATAGAATTGTACCTCTGCCCACATCATTTGTCGAGGATCCTCCACACGATCAAAAACAGATTGCACCACAACATGGCCAAGCATCGGAATTGTGATCACAGCATTCTCTCCTGATTTTCTATGCCTTCTATACATACGCTTCAACCTCTTCGCGGCCTGCTGAGTCATGGCTTGGTAAGGCGTCTGCATGGCGGCAGACGGTCTCGTCTTACGACGACCTTGCACCTCCTCTCACTCCGCCAATTCGTAATCTTGCTCAGCAAACTCCTCATTAGAGGATGACGACCACTGAATATTAACAGGTGAAACCTGCCGTCTGGGTTGCTCGGGTGTGGTGTCTTCCACAGTAGGAAAAAACGACTGCTCCTGCTGGTACTCAGGTTTGTAGGGAATCTGCTGCTCATGTGGGGTGAACTCGGCAGTAGGAAAATGGTGACTGCTGCTGCCGTCGCCTGGAAACACTGACTGCTGCTGCCAGATAGGAGGTCGAAACATCGGAGGCTGCCACGTCGGAGGTTCGTACTGATGCAGAGGTCTACTGCTATAGCCGAAGAACATCGGCGGCTGCTGCTGTTGGGCAGGTTGATACCCCCACGGCTGCTCAGGTGGCTCGCTTTGGTGGGGTATAAAATCAAAGGATTGCCCTAACAGGTGGTGCATCGGCTGCTCGGTACGCTCAGGGATGTGGTGACTGTGCTGTCCCTATAGAGTTGTAGCTGCAGAGTGACGAGGCGGGTCCGGAAACCTCCGGTGTATGCTAGAAACCTCTGAGTGACGGTGTGGCTCAAGGCTCCTCCTGTGGCTCCCAACAGACGGCTGTGGAGGGCTCCTAGACCGTCTGTGTCTTGGACCGAAATACTCCTTCACCTGAGCAAAGAGCTTCTGGGAAAAGGTAGCAAAGAAGCCCTTGTCAGACTCGTCCATCAAGACCGCCCTCAACCGGCGATCGAAGTAGTCGTCTGTGTCGTCCTTCGTGTGGTCAGGACAAGGACGTCCGTGGACACAACACACTCTATCTTCGGGTCTCTCCTGATAGACCGGCTTTGCTGTCTCAGCTGTATCTACTGGTGGTGGTGATGGTGGGGTGCTTTATCGGTGTCGTTTTGGGATTTTCTGTGCCGATGAGGTCGGTTTAATTATCTTCCCCACCACCTCCGCAGCCTTTGCCAATTTTCCCTTCTTTTTCACCTTTTTCGGGGAAACCTTTTCTGTATTCTTCTCTGTTAATTTTCTCGGAGGTTCCCAGTGTACATGATACACCGAGTCAAGACTGAACCAATACAGCTCGTCCATGTCTTCCGCAAGAATAGGCATCGTGTTATGTATGACAAGACCCTAAACAAGTTATGTAAAATTATTATTAGATCACAAATTAAATATGTAATATAAATGATAAAATATTATAAAAATAAAGGCAAGACACGTACCTCTCTCTCGAAAAAGGTGCTGAAATCTGCTTTAAGACATCTCGTAGTCCACATAAAACATCGAGGAACTCTAACAGTGGATGATCGGGTTCCACAATTCCGTCCCAATAGTGGAATACACTCGTAAGACCAAATTTGTAAAACCCAAATCGGTCCGTAAAAGTGATAAGTTCCAATATCGCATTGGTTGGGATTCTTGGCGGTGTTGTTGATGTAGTAAGTCAATGCCCGATATGTGTAATCACCCCACGGAAACTGTTCCCAACTTTCCGGATCCTCAACTAATGCTCATGCCCATTCCTCCACATCCATATTATGGTCCCGACACAGGAGAAACTGGTAGTAAAGTAAGAGCTTAGCTACCTTCACATAGTCTTCGAGGTTGTCTCCCAAATCTAAATCTTAAACCTATTATGCATTTCTATAACTTTAGTTTTGCGGCCTTTGAATACTCTATGGAAAAGACTGTTAGGCCGGAGAAGATGTCTCTCATTTGGATCAAAATTAATCTTCCCAAAATTCAATCCAGTAATGCACGCAAAGTCGTGTGCTGTGAAGCGGAGGGTTCTCCCGGCAATTTGGAACCACGTCTCATCCGCGGGGATCTCTCTACCAGTCAACTGACGGGCCAACAAATGATGCAGGACACTATTTGTACTTCCAAGTCTCTTATGTTTAATCAAACGGCCAACAATTCCCGCCGTAAATTCATCATACACTTCTTGATACAGTCGAGGATTGTGCGTGAAGTGCCGAAATACCTTCGGTATATCTTTAAATAGGATCTCACGACAATATATATTTATTAATTTGTTATGATGACGCAATTCAGGTCTCATCCAATCACAACCGGGCTGTAATATAAACACATAAAGTATAAGGATAGAAGTTCGATCACTCAAACAAACAAAACCACAAAACCCAAAGCCTATAAAATAGTCCCTGGACACCCACGATGGGGCTGCCCATGATGGGGAAACACACGACGGGGCAACCCACTATGGGGCTGCCCACGACTGGGTGCCCACGATGGGGTGCCCACGACGGGGTGCCCACGATGGGGCTTCCCACGATGGGTGCCATCGTGGGTACATAAACACCCACCGTGGGCAGCCCGTTTTTCACTTAAAATCCCAATTTTTATCAATAAATCTTAGATATAACACTTCTAATGCTCATAAAATCAAGTACATTGTTCTCATATTCAATAAATCGAACATAAACACACACTTAGAAGCATATATTTTGCAAATCCAAAATTCAATTTCGTGTGGAATTTTAGCACTAACCGGTGGTTCGTTTACGACGAGTCGTACTTCCTCCTCGCCGGAAGTAGATGCCGACGCCCTTGACTCCCCATCGTGGTCGGAGTGTACACTCATATTGCCGTCGCGTGTGTGTTTTTTTTCGCCAGCCGTGTGTGTGTCGTGGGTTGAGAGGGAGGGAGAGAGAGAAAGTGATGTGTGGTGGGGGAAGTGGGGGACCGCATAGATTTTAGGGTTTTTTAAAAATTTTTTGTCTTTTCTTTTTTCTTTATTAAAAGTAAGGGTATTTTAGTCTTTTAAGTGATTTTGGTATAGAAAACTTATACTCTTATAAAAGAGTGTAAAAAACTTCTACTTTTTATCAAAAGGTATTTATAAAGAGTTTTCCCTTAATAAAATGCAAAATCTTCAACACAAGAGATTATGCATTACTACATTTTGTTCTTTAATTTTGACATTCCCGTTGTTGATGATCTCTTTAATCAGTAATAGAAATATTTAATCTAGAAAATTAAATTAAATTAGTGAAAGTAACTTAATTAAAGTTCATTTTTCAAATTAGAGTTTTACTTATAATTCTGCGTTGTTAGGTCATACTCCCTCCGTCCACTGTATATTTCCGTTTTGGTCCTTCACGAAAAGTACTGTGGTTTTTCTATTTAGAGAAAAATGTTATTACCCTCTATCTTATATTTTAAACCTCACATAAATTCAAAATGGTAGGGCTCTCTTCCCAAAAACCATAGTTAAAGTAATTACTAACTTATGAATTTTAATTAAAATTAATTACATACATTTATTAATTGAAAATTAATAATTAAGAGTACCTCACCATCCACGCATACCGGAATCCACACCTTATAAAATAACTTGAAATGTTAAAAGGTAAGTATCTAAAGTGTTCAACTACGAGATCACGAATCTTTGTTTTGTCGGTTTTAAAAATAGATAACTATACTTTATGGTCGGAGCTTTTACTCCTTAGTTATTTTATAACCCCAACTTTTAAAAAATACAAATATTGCCTGACTTTTGCCCTTATATGACACTTATGGCACGAGACTAGAAATCCAACGATGGAAAAATGATTAGGATCATTGGATGGTGATATGGATATTTTCATATCTAGTTGGATAATAAAAATTAATAAAAATAAACGCTCTCTCTCTCTCTCTCTCTCTCTAGTTTTTCCCAAATCTCCTGCACTACTTCTTCTTCCACCACCCTTTGCTAAATTTGATTAGCTAGCCTCCTTGGTTGACCAACTAGATCGAGCATTTTCTTTCTTCTTCACTCTTGTTGCAAGTGTCATTGACTTGCTCCTCGAATTTGCTAAAATCCAGCTGACAGTTGATTTCGTATTTTAAGATTTTTAAATGATAGATATTGTTTAAGGTAGATTTTGGTTCTATGTACTCCATAGAGAGAGAGAGATTATTTTGTATTTTATTGTTATTTTTATTTGTTGCCAAATTAAATTGCATTGCTATTTCTGATGGATTCTTCTTGAAATTCCCTAACTTGGCGATGGAGGGAGGAGAATTTGCTGTCAAATTTGTTCTGCATTTATTCAAAACCTTCAATCCTAAGTTGGTTTTTATGGATATTTAGTAACATTAGAACTGAGTAACGTGAACAAGCACTCTGAGGACAATCCGCCTTCGACGGCTGTGGAGAATCCGTCGGTTGAAGCCGACGAAGAGCCTCCAAGCCAACAACTTTTGCCCAGCCGTCGATTGGAGCAGGTGGACGAAGAAATGGTGCAGGAGATTGGGAAAAAAATAGAGGGATAGTTTTTCTTTTAATCTTTTATCATCCAACTCGACATGATAATATCCACATCATATCCCGAGGATCCTAACTATCTTTCCTTCGCCGGATTTCTGATCCCGTGCCATAAGTGTTATACAAGGGCAAAAGTCAGGCCATGTTTGTAATTTTTGAAAGGTCGGCTATAAAGTAACTAATGAGTGAAAAGTCGGGCCATAAAGTATAGTGAACCCTTTTAAAAATACTAGCAGAGACTACGTGCGTTGCACGTATAATCTCATATTTAACATAATATTTTATTTTATAATAATGTATTTGAAGATAATTTTATTAAAATTAATAAGAATATATTAATTATTGATTATTAACTTCAACAAAACATTATCAATTAACGACATATAAATTATATCTTGTGTATTATCAAAACTTTTGCAATGACAACTTTTATAATAATATAGTAACTAATTTGCTAATTAAGCACCTTGATACTTTAGAAGAAACTAAACGAATAATTGGGAATTGCTAATTAAGCTACTATGGAACGGATATATGCATATTATGAGGCTTGCTGAGATGGATTAATTCGGGTATGTAATTCATAATTTGGAATTGGAGAAATAAATGAAAAACATTTTTTAAGAACTTTTTACAATTCACTTTATGGTTCATTTGCATGCGTAAATTTCAATTGCTCATTTCGTAGTCGTTTATAGTCATCTGCATGCTCTCATCTCAAATCTCTTAATTGAGCATCATATGGAAACGTATCTCAAATTTCTTAATTGAGCATCATATGGAAACGTAAAACACTTTTATTCTATGATATATGTTTAGACACAATATGATTAATTTCTCATTCACATGCCGAAAGTATTACTCTCAAGTCTTAACATGCACAACCTCATTCAACTAAAGAAAAGAAACTCCACAAATTCAAACATAAATTTAAAAAAGTATGGAGATGACGAGTTTTTTTTGGTTGGGCAGAAATGATGAGTTTTCTTCATTTAAAGTCCTTATTTTTTATTTTAGGCTGCAAATGTGACAATTTGATAATTTCTTTCTTTCTTTCTTTCTTTCTTTCTTTCTTTCTTTAATAAGAGGGGGGGGGGGGGAGAGAATGCCAAAACTGTGACATGGCACGCCCATGTCAGCAACAGGCTCTAAATGTCACCAAAAAGTCCAAATAATTAGTTTTGTTTCAGAAATAGGAGTACAAATGCAAAACATGGAAATTATAGTCACCATTCTCAAATTTCGTATCATATAGTCTTCTTTGTGTACTCACTGAACGTTAGGGTACTGTTTTAACAATTAACTCCACTTTTATCTATGATATATGTTTATACACAATATCATCCATTTCTCATTCACATGTTGAAAGTATTACTCTTAAGTAACATGCACAACCTCATTCATCTAAAGAAAAGAAACTCCACAAACTAATTAAGTTAACCTATCTCCATAATAATTAACTTCGAAAAACAACATCACCACAAGTCACACTAATATATACTCCTTTTGATCTAGAACAATTGTCTTATTAGGGGTGAGCAAAACAAACCGAAAAACTCAACCAACCAACAAAACATACCGAAATCGTCGTGGAAATATGATTAACACCGAACCCACAGTTTCTATTAATTTTTCCAATTTTAAAAATTCGAGAATAGTGTTAGGTTTTTATTTTTTATGTGTAAAAATTTACGGTTAACCTAACTGAATCAAAACTCATATAAAATTACTAATTTTACTAATTATATATTATAAATTATTATACTAACTAATCACTCCACATGGGAGTGTGTTATAAAATTATAATATTAGCTAACTTAGTTTTACTACTTTGATTTAAAACATGAGAGTGTTGTTCAATTACTATTTATTCTTTTCTGAATTTAGGTTCGGAATCCACATTATAAGAGATAACTTTTTTTTTGCTATGAATTATGAAAAAAAAATTCAAAACTTCTCGTTTTTCATGATTAACCGTTGAATAACGATTAACCGAACTCATTAAAAACAGTATGGTTGATTTTTCTATGTGGCAAACAGTTGGTTGAACCGTGTTCACCCCTAATTTTAATTGTCAAATTTCTCATGTAACCCCTGTTTGATTTTTAAATTAAATAAATAATATTATGATATTGAATCCTCTACATATTCCCAACAATATAGTAATATATTAATTTTATAGTTAAATTGATACTCCCTCCGTATGTCTTCATTAAGTCTATTTTACCTTAATTGGATGTATCATTTCATTAAGCTCATTTCTTAAAATGAAAATGCACTATATGATAAGTTTCTCATTATAACTCATAAATTATCATATATGCCACTAAAAACTACTAACTTCATTCCAAAAAGTTGTTTTATCTTTTAAATTTTAAATTAATTTATACTCCTTGGACCCCTAAATTTATGCATACTTTGAGACGACATGAGTTTTTAAAAAATCCTTATAATGAAGAAAGATATAAGTAAGAGAAAAAATAGAATTAAAGATAAAAAGTGATAGAAAGTGGTTGGTCAACGTGGTAGAAAGTGTAAATATATGAAAATTATAAGGGTAATGAGTGAGAAAGTTAATTTCTAAAATGGATTATGCATAATTTGGGAGACAGACGAAAAATGAAAACTATGCATAAAATTAAGGGTTAGAGAAAGTATATTTTAATTTTTTGCACACATACTTTTCTTCAATTCCCTTTTCCTATTCTCTTATATATTTATTTTTATTTCATTAAATAGTTAGTAATATCATCTTCCATTCAATTTTTTATAATTTTATTAAACTTAAAGTAATATGCCTATAAGTCTTAACATGTACTCTGCCCCTCAGTCCCGCTCATTTTGTCTCACTTTCTTTAAATGGATGTCCCGCTCAATTTGTCACATACCAAATATGGAAAGAATTTATCCTTTAAAAATAGTGGAACTTATCGACTTCATATCTTTTTACATTTATTTTTAATCTCCGTACCCAACAGTAAGAAAATAAATTAGGCGGGAGAGAGGAAGTATGAGCTAAACGAAACTGAAAGGCACATGACGCGCCCACCATTAATTTGGTGGCGGAATGTAGACAGGAGAGCCAACACATAAAAACATTCACATTTTTACTATTTCTCAAAACTTATTATACTATTTTTTCTTGAATAAATTTTACCTAATTATTAAATTATAAATGGCATCTCACCTCAAATCATTGCATTCTTAGGCCTCCAGGCCCTCCACCAATACAACTGCATTTTTTTTAATAAAATTTTGTTTGAATTCAACGGATTTTTGAAATTATTTTAACTTTTAGGGGGGTGTATTCAATCATGATTTTATGGAAATTTTAAAGAGTTTGGAGAGTATGTGGAGTTTTGGAGTTGATTGACTCCGCGTGGAGTCTTGATACGTTCGCGTAGGATTAGAACGACTCTGCAGGAGTTGAAGTCGACGAAAGTCAGCGCCGGCTGGCCTCCAGTACAACTTAAAGCCAGCGCTGGCTAGCATGCCGCCGCCGCTGGGTCTCTGGTAGCAGAGTAGATGGCTAGCATGCCGCCGCCGCTGGGTCACAATCGTGTACAAATTCCAGCCGAGGGCCGAATAGAGTCCAGCCGATTCTGGTAAGGCGCCGGCGCTGGTGTTTCATGGACTCTCAAATTCTCGTGGTTGAAGGTCGGAATTCGTTCAATACAAATATTGCGTGAAATCAAAATGAATTCCACCAGAGTCAACAACTTTAGAAAGTCAGTGGAGTTTTGAATACCACCAAATTTTTATGGAGTTCAGAAAGTTGTGATTGAATACCACCAGATTTTTAAGGAGTTTGAAAAGTCTGGATTGAATACACCCAGACTTTCAAACTCCTAAAAAATCTCACAGAGTCATGATTGAATACACCCCCTTAGATTTAAACATAATTGTTAATCTTAGTATTACGTACATTTCTTCAAAATATTATAAAATGAACTATTAATATTTATTTATGCGAAATAGATCATGCCTATCACAAACTGACACTTATTTTTATAAAAAAAAAAAAACTACAAAAACACGCTAATACAATACTCCTTCGATATTAATATTTTAACAACATGTAATATTGAATGTGCGATTAAAGGTGGTAGAAAATGATTGATATTAGGAGGATAACTGTAAATCCAAAAACTCCAAATTAAAAATTAAGGGAATTGTCTATCCTAATAAAACTGAATCAAGTTTGATATATGCTGATTAATTGAGTTTCGAATATAATTGAAAAGATTAGCTTGAAATATGTTTGTGGAGACGTAATTAAGTACAAATATAATTTAAGGTAATTAACAATTTTAATTAGGTAAATTAATTTTTAGACTATTATTAAGTTTAAAAACACTTTATAGTGAAATAATGATTGAGAAAGTAGTAAATAAAATTGTAGTCAAAGTACCCCTCGTATAAAGAGTCCAACGTTGTTTAGAATCGTAATTGGAGCGGATTATTGTTTGTTGTTCGTTGGATTAAGATTGTTATAATAATTATAATGATATTACGGTAATGTCCTTAAATATACTCTATAATAGGGATATAATGGGTAAATCAAATTTTGTAAACAAGGGTCTTTTATAATAAGTATGGATAATGTCACTACGATTTAAAAATTATACACAAAATTAATAGTGACCATCTTTCAATATTTTTTCCTTCAATAGTCATTTATTATCCCATGAGCTTCTTAGTAAAATACTCATGATAACTATACTTTTTTTAGTTACGATCCACACGTATGACTCGAATCCTCAACTGCGCACGAGTTTTAATAAAATAGTACTCATAGAGACATTGAAGATAAGCCCAACTCATAGTAACGGGAGTTTCCTTAAAACATTAACTTATAGCTGTTTGTAAGTAGGATAATTTTTTTCGGGTTTTCAATTGAGATATTTTTGAACATCCCTAAAACAAAAAATCAACAACTAGCAACAAATAACTAAAAAAACAACAAACAAATAGATACTAGAAGAACCATGTAATCCACATATTCTTAGAAAGAAAATTCGAAGAAACACATAACAGACACGAATATGTTTCGATGTAGCTAGCGATCATGAGCAACATTTCGATTTCCGCCACTTCGACTGTCAACGGAAAAAACAGTTTTGATCTTTTTGAGCTCATTAACAACCTCTGTCATCGACATTCAATCTTTGGCAAATTCCATTGAGCATCTCACACCTATCCTCAAAATCGAAACAAAGCAATCCAAATACATTTCACCTTGGCTAACTTCTTGATGCAGAAATGGATCTACTGCTTCCATTACACGATCTGATAAGGCGCTGCTAACAAAATCTTGGAGATTTGAGTACCCCTCCAATGAATCACTGGTGGGTCTTCTGCGTGTGAACATCTCTAGCACGAGAACTCCAAAACTGTATGCATCCCCTTGTGTTGATACGACATTGTTCATTCCATATTCTGTATAAATTTAATAAGCATACTTAGTAGCTATGTATATTAATAAAAAAATTGTAAAATCAAAAAGGTTAAAAGTTGACCTGGAGGGATGTAGCCTATGGTACCCTTTATTGCAATTGAACTGTGTGTTGCTGTCATGTATCGTGACATGTTTGAAATTATTTTGGCTAATCCAAAATCACCGACATGGGCGACCATGTCTTGATCCAATAGAATGTTACTCGGCTTCAAATCTCCATGAATAACTATGGAGTCACTATCTCCATGCTAGTACTCTACTCCAAATGCAACATCAATGGCAATATCAAGTCTTTAAATAATGCGCAAACTTCTGCCTTGTTGCTCGGAATTTTGATGCAGCCAATCCTCGAGGCTTCCGTTGGCCATGAATTCATAGACCAATGCCTTGAAATCATTCCCTTGAAAATCAATGGTGTCACAAACGCTCATGATCTTGAGCAGATTTCTGTGTCTTAAGCCTCTCAATGCATTGCATTCTGATGCCAAGCTTTTATATGCTCCTCTGATGTTTAGATTTAGCGCTTTTACGGCCACTACTTTATTCACTTCCTATCATCATCATTAACAATAGTTCCTTTATATACAGATCCGAATCTCCCTGCACCAACTAGATTCGACTCCGAGAATCCACCTATGGCATTCAAGAGATCTGCATAGGACAGCCTCAGAAACTCCGGCACCATGAATATGGATGCAGGGGTTCCAGATTTTTGCAGTGTTCGTCGCCTGTAGATGATGAGACAGAAGCATAGTAGCAAAAGGGCAAGGCATATGGCTCCAGCAGTTGGGATCAATATTTTACCCAAATTTGATTTCTTGTTGGAATTTGGTGATGGGCAAGGAGGTAGATTTAGGATTGGGATACCTCCACACAAGTCGGGGTTACCTTGGAGTGAGATTGCACTTTGATTTTGGAAAACTCCGAGAGTAGGGACTTCACCTTGCAGCAGGGAATTGAATGAAAGGTTGAGATAAAATATCTGGGGAAAATCAGCCAGAAATGTTGGAATGTTACCAGAAAAGTTATTATGGGAAAGATCCAAATACTGCAAACCTCTCAAAGCCCTTAAACTGCTAGGTATGTCTCCTCGAAGAGAGTTGCTCTCGAGGCGAAGCCAAGTGAGCGTGATGCAGCTGCTCAAAGAAGTTGGAAGGATTCCGGATAATCTATTGTAAGACAAATCCAAGATCCCAAGATTTCTCAAATAGCCAACCTCTGATGGAATAGTACCCGTCAATAAGTTGTGGGATAGGTTAAGTTTTATAGAAATGGAGGAAAGCCTCAAGATTTCGGGTGGTATAGAACCATTGAGATTGTTCTTTGAAAGATCCAAGTCTAACAAGTTGGTACAGTTGGCAAGACTGTGAGGTATTCTTCCGAACAGATTGTTTCCCCCCAAGTAGAGTTCGTTAAGCAAAGTCAAGTTGCCAAATGATGATGGAATCTCATTTGTCAGCTTGTTTCGTAAAAGACCAAATCTTTGCAACTTATTAAGTTTTCCAATTGAGGAAGGAATTGGACCTTGGAGATTATTGTCATAAAATGATAAAACAGTGAGAGCGACGAGGTTTCCAATGCTAGATGGAATGCTTCCACTTATCTGATTTAGACCAATGTTCAAGAAAGATAAGTATGTGGAGAGATTGCCAATGGAATCTGGCAACGAACCAGTGAAACGGTTATCAATAAACGACAAAGTTTGAAGGCGAGTGGAGTTGGTAAGGGATGCTAAAATAGTATGGATATCTCCCTTTAAAAGGTTAAATGAAGCCACAAGATCTTCAAGAGCTGGAAGCCTTGTTAAATCTATCATTTCTCCAGTGAAATTGTTGGAAGATAAACGCACGCGTTCAATGAGGGAAGAATTCGACAGCGAAGGTGGAAGTGCTCCGGTGAAATGATTGAGGCCCAAATCAAGATAGTTCAAATTAGGAAGTGTAAAGGAAGAAGGTATGGTTCCATGGAGTTGATTGTCACCCAATGAGAATCCCTCTATGGTTGAAAGATTAAAGAGGCCAAATGGAACAGAACCACTAAGACTGTTTCCATTCAAACGTAGATCCCGCATTCTTCGGAGTTGAATGAGCGACTCTGGAATCTCTCCTTGCAAGCCGCTCTCCCTCAGTGAGAGTCGGAGTAGATTTGTGAGGTTTCCTAGGAATGGCGGTATACTCCCTGACAGCATGTTCTCCGACAAGCCTAAGTTTACGAGCTTGTCGAGAGAAGTTAACTCGGGCACTATGGATCCAGTGAGCTCATTGTCGATCAAATTTAGATAATTAAGATTTCTGCAATGTGAGAGGTTAGTTGGAATCCCACCTCCGAAAGAATTGTTACTAAACACAATCACTTGAAGCCTTCTCAATCGACCAATCTCATTTGGGATTGGGCCGCGGAAGGTGTTGTTTTGCAAGATGATGGTTCTGAGAAAAGAAAGGTTACCTATGTGAGGTGAAAGTGATCCCACCAGGCCTTGGGACCGCAGCAAAACAGATACAACTCTGTTTGGATGCCTTTTGCCGCAAGAAACGCCATTCCATCGGCAGAAATGCGTTGTCTCGTTCCATGAGCTCAGAGCCCCCAATGGATCGTCGTGTATGGATTTCTTGAAGGCCAGAAGAGCTTCGAAATCGGTTTGGTTATTGTTGGAGTACGAAGGAGGAGTAGTTGAGATGATGAGGAGGAATATTGGAATAATGAAGAAGAAATTGGTGGTAAGGATGGAAGGTTTTGCCATGATGTTTTAATTGGTTGTCTTAAACAGAGTAGAACAGATCGCTTGGTTTTATACAAAGATTTTATGTACAAAACTTTTCAAACACGTCATATTTGCCAATGGAATTAACTACACTCATTTTTTTTTCCTCCAAGTATAGTCTACTCTGAATTTCGTCACTTTATTATTCAACTTGGAATTATAAAAAGCCCAAAAAATTATCCAACTTGGAAGAAATGAATGAATATATACATCATAACTCAAGAATAACAAGCAATAGTCATAAATATTAATCTCGTATTTTCTCATACGCATTCATTTTCCATTAATAATAGTAAGAATCCCCTTATGTTCTGTGCATCCTTATTTTCTGTTAGTCTTTTAACTTATGTCCTTTTCTTTTCAGTCTGGGGGAAGGAAGAATAGTTTTGAGCCTCTCTATCTATTTACCGATGAGGTGGATTTATTGGAACCAAATGTGGGACCCACCATACTTGAATGTGTGTTAGTATAATACTCCCTCCGTATGTTTTCATTATGACCATTTGGTCGAATACACATATTAAAAAAAATGAATTATTAATTACCTATTTAGATTACCTATTATACCCTTAGTATATGTGTAATATAATTATTAATTATTTATTTGTCCCTATTTTATATCTAATATAAGAATATAGTAATATTATATATTATAGAAGATAGAACGATATAGTTTAGTGTATATCTTTATAATAATATAATAATTTGATTAAAGTGAAACCTCATAAGTTTTAGATTTATAGTAATATTATATATTATAGAATATAGAACGATATAGTTTAGTGTATATCTTTATAATAATATAATAATTTGATTAAAGTGAAACCTCATAAGTTTTAGATTTAACCTTTTAAAATAATATCTTATATAAGAATATAGTAATATTATATATTACAGAATATAGAATGATATAGTTTAGTGTATATCTTTATAATAATATAATAATTTGATTAAAGTGAAACTTCATAAGTTTTAGATATAGCGTTTTAAAATAATATAATAATTCGTATATAATAACATAAAAATAAAAATTGATGTTGGGTCGGAATCAAATCCTATGAGAAATAGAAAAGTGATGATTATAATGATCGTAAAATAATTTAGTAATTTTAATAAAGTGAAATTGTATATCAGAAAAGAATATACGTGTGTACTGGATGTAAGATAAAAAAAAGATAAGGCCATGCATTAGAACAAAATAACTTAAAACTGTATGCAGAAAAAGAAAATAGCACTAACAATTACGCAGAAAGAAATTAATGCAAAGGAATCGTAATGAAACCAGATTGAGATCGAGAAAGAATCAGCGCCATAAAAAATACCTCGAAAAAATTAATAAATTAAACACCGATTGGGTGAACCTCCAAAATATTTAAGAATTTTAGGCGAAATCTCTATGAGATTGAAGGCGGCTTGAGTTGTAAAAGTGAGAAGGAAGAATCACATATGCATGGCTTATAAAAACAATATTGGTATCAAAGATGAATAAGCCTCAATGCAGGATTGTATCAATAGGTCAATTAGTACTTAATAAGGTAATTTTTATTTTGGAACTACTAAACACACTCAATAAACAAAAAAAAATATGACTAATTTAGATTTATCTAGAAGAAATATATTTGTCCAAATTATTAAAATATGTTTACTTATTGCAAATTTGTTGTAACCTTTACAAAAGTCCACATGTCCTTAAATCAAAAGCAAAAGAATTTGATTAAAAATTGTAGATATAAACTGAAAATCATAGCAACTAATACAACAAGACAGCCTCGCAACATTGAGCACCATGTAAACGTTATTACAAACTCTCACCCTTCCCCTCCCTCCCTTACGAGAAAGCACTGATCACAAATTAGCACAAATTGGAGCAACCCAAATTAGATTTTTGACCTTTGTTGAGATTTGATCAATGTCATGTGTTGAGCTCATTTCTCTTCTGGGTTGTTTCCCTGCAATCAGTTCAACATCAAACTAAATCTAATTAAAGCAGTAGCTTAATCAATCTTACCTTTTATTCCTCTATATGTAGTCACTTGTCACCAGAATATGCTCACGAAATATTCATCATTTCGTTATCTAGTTCATCAAAATCCTCTTTATGTTGTTGTTCTAATTATCATGTAAATGCTAATTTCCATCATTGACTAATATAACATGTACATAATATAAAATGTTCTTGGATAAAATATCTACGTGTTGTTAGAATTCCTGTGTATACAATATTCTTCGTAAACACATTCTCTCTTATTTTTGCCGCGTCCGGCTTGATCAATACTTTTGTGGTAGACATTGACGTTCCTCGAGAAAGAGCAACATATAATTGTCCATGAGAAAATACTGGAAATGGCAAGTAGACACCAACATTTGGTATAGTTTGTCCTTGAGCTTTATTTATTGGACAATTTTTCTTCAAAAACAACCCATGCGGAGGTAAACCATTTGGTATCAAAGAGTTTAGAAAATTAACTTAATATGCATTTGTCTCATCAATAGCTTCATCAAACTATTGAAAACTTTTGCATGATCAACTCATCATTCAGCTTATCTACATGCTCATTTTTAGGAATTAATATTGCTCGATTTGATATGTACTCCGCCGAATGTGCATTCTGTTGTAAACTCGGAAAAATGGATTGAATGAGGATTTTAATGGAACTTTCTTCATTATCATACTTAATGACCATCTTATTCATCAATACGTTCCTCACCATTTCCTACTCTTAATAAAAACTTGTTGAATTATGGATCATTCTTCGATCTCATGTTTATGGACAGTTTGATTTTTTTTCATTTTGGGCCGCAAAAAATACTTAACCAAACTTGCAGATATAACTTGGTAAGTTGTAGTTTTGGGCACAGCTGGTAATACTTGTCTAAAATATCCTTTGAGTACTATACTTTTCCGCCAAAATAATTGTCATTTCCCATCACATCCTTTAACAACTTATTCACATTTTCAATTGCCATTTTTTTGCCATAGGTGCTTCACCCCATGAAATTAATTGTGCTCTACGTAACAATTCTGTTGCACTCTGTTTAGACATTGAATGATCACATGATTCATCAGCATTTATTGGGATTTTAAAACGTGAATGTGTTGTTCTTTCCCCGTGCATTATACCATCAGCAACTCCAAATGTTGCATTAGCAAGAGCTATTAGATTTTTTTGTTTGAGATGAGCTAATAATGCACGATATAAGAATGTTTTTCCAGTTCCATCCGGTCCATCTATGAAAAACATTCCACCTTTTTTTTCTCTATGCAACCCAAAATCATTGAAAAAGCTTTCCGTTGTTCATCATTCAATTTTGACTCTGCATTATGGTCTTCATCGGGTATTTCTATGGACATTTCGTCTTGTATCTCACTAGGACATTCATTATCAATAGTTCTAATAGAAATAGGAATCTCTGGAAGATCATAAGAACTAATACTTTTCCCCATGTTGTCTAAAAAAGCACTTAAGCTTTTCAAAGTTTTGGAAACTCTGTGTTCAATTGAAGTGCCTATTTCTCTTTTAAAATTTCCAGACATTGCATCGAAGTAGGTATCCCAACGGATTTTGACATGTGTAGGTGCACAATGCACCAAGATTATTGCAAAAAATCTTCATAATTCATGTGGCATCTGAAACGTTATTGCCTTATTCAGACACTCAATAATACTTTGGTCAGCTTCCAACAAACCTCTTTTTTGTGTTGCTTCTTCGAAACTGGAGCACTGCATGCCGTTGACAGTCAACAAATATTGGAAAGATCTTGCTCCCCTAACATAATTTAATAGTAGACTATGATAATATATTTCTCCTTCAATTGGACTTACAACACTAAAACATCCAATAACATTGTCTAATTCCCTTTTCGTCCAACGTTTACTTTTTTTATTCCACGCATATTCCTCAGGAAATTCTTTATAAAAATACTCCGTTGCATTTTCATATGTATCACACATTAAAAAATATTATGTGAGCATTGTTTTTTAAACATGATCCCACACCAAAAGATTTTCCAAATTTTGGCTTGCGTGATATGCTACGAACTGTTTATTTTGAAGATGAACAGGCAAATTTTGTCATTCAAACTAAATTCATAAATTCTCCACATTGCTTCTTGAGCTGATACCCAACGTGCATCTTAAAATTGTTTGATCTCATCAACATGATTTTGGTCGTCATTTTGGGACATTTGAATCACCACTCTATCATTACTCTTATAGATATATTTGTACAAATACTTCACTGTTGTGATACCGGAACAAACCTGAACATTGATGTGACAATTATATCTAGCTAACAAATACGCATTATATGGGAGAACCCAACGGTTGTCTAGATCTACATTTCTTACTCATAGAGTTGATCCATTATCTTTTCTCCTATAAATTGAATATCCATCTCTACCTTGAATCATGCTTTCGCGATATGACCGTGGGTAATGGCATTTGCATTTGCCTTTCACCATACAGGAATTTCTTGGATTCTTCTCTCCACAGGGCCATGCATCATATGTTTCTTCACTAATTCAAACAATTCAGGATTGTTTTCTTAATTAGGAATTTCGGCACACACAAACTTATCAATTTCGTCCGAAGAATTTATCTTATTTTCAGACTTAAAAATTATCAACATATGGACATGCGACAAACCTCTTTTCTAAAATTCGATTACATGAACATGTGCTGCTACATCTCTGAAAATCTCATTCTTAAATGATTGATATTTCAGGTCTAGCAACTTTGCCCGAAATACTCTTGAAGTTAAATTAGGACGATCTTAAGCCGTTTAACCAACATATAACCTTTCTTGTATTTATTTCCATTAAGGGTTGCAAGTCATTGTAATAAATAGATCAGGTTTCCCAAATTTTTGTACTAATGTCAATGCATCAAGATATCTACGCAGCATATCTCTTGGACCCCCAATAAATGTTGCAGGAAGAACAATTCTTTTGCCAACTTCATTCTAAGTGGGAGACTTGATGCCTAAGAAATGACTTGTGAAAATCTTATCTAAGAATTAAAAATATAATTACATGAAAGAAATAAGAACTCTAACTTTTAGAATAAGAATACACTCTTTCAATTGTAAGCTATGGAGACTGTGATAGTTAATTAATTGTAGTTGATTTGCTTTTGTTATTTTACATGCTAAATAAGTTTACGGAAATAAATTTCAAATGAATTATGAAAATTAAACTATTGATATAAAATTTCACTTCAATCACAATTTTATTATTATTATTATTATTATTATTATTATTATTATTATTATTATTATTATTATTATTATTATTATTATTATTATTATTATTATCCACCACTAGAATTCCAATGTAATCAATATACAATGAATCGTAATTTAAGAGGCTACAATATTAGGAGTCCACCATTTGTTAAGAAATTGTGCAAATTATCTAACAACTATGACTTTGGATTTTTGATTGAAACTTACCAAACTTTCACCTTCATTAAAAATAAATTGCAATTTAAATTTAAAAATAAATAATATTTGATTAATATTGCAACTTTCCCTTCTCATATAGTTCTTCCTCTAAGTGTACGCCTGCATATAAATGTATGATTTATACATTTGTCTTACGACACGATAATGATGAATAAGAGTAAAAAGGAAAAAAATGGGTAGGTCATATCACTTTTGAATGATTTAAAGTGTTAATTCTTTCTTATTTGGAAATAGATAAATTGAGTAGAACATCCATTTAAAGAAATACACACAGATTGAGTGGAACAAAGGAAGTATGACTCTTGACTATGGAGATTGATCTCCTTCTTCAATATAAAAGAATGAGTCTTCATGACGGTGCAGTGCTACATCAAGCTCATTTTAAGGGCTATTTTATTTAAATTATTTTAATAACATTTTTAATTTTTATATTTTTATAAAATTCATGGTTTTCATTTATTTATTTTATATATATCACGATTGATCAATTTACTTGTGTCATTATTTTGTTATACATATAAAATTTGTGATTTATTAAGAATTGCTGAGGCATAAGTGATTCAAAAAATAGCAAGTGTAGAGGAAGTGACGTTGGAAGACCTTCAAGATAAATTACATAAACCAATCAAAGGTACTATTTATATATCTTTCACAGTAACAATTTTGTCTTCTTCTTATTCTTTTGGACGAAGCACAATAACTAACAAAAAGAATTATTTCTCAAAATTAATGGTAATATGTTTGATTCCATAATTTCAAAATTCACATAGTTAAAAATTATTGAGATACTTTACTTTATAAATTTTCTTTTCATATTTGAGGAATTTAACTATATATTGTTTTATGGGAGTTGTCGATGAGGTTGAAAATCTATATAGTACGACTCGTGTAAAACATGTGGAACATTGGTCATGTCCAAAAAATGATGAAATTACACTATGCAAAAAATTACTATGAGGAAGTTAATTAGACAACTTTAAGGTAATCATACATGTATATATATACATGCATAAAAAAATTCACCAAAAATTTATGACACTCTAACCCTTAATGTTAAACAAGGGGATAACAGTGCACATATTATCATGTTTGATGAAGTTTCAACAAATATATGTGTGATGTTTGGTACATGAGTATATTTTGTCAATAATTGAGATGAGTTTTTATTATAAATGATTGTTTTGAAGGCTAACTAATTCAAATTTTCAATGAAACTCTTTACAACTTTAAATTATAACAAGATCAACATGGCCAAAATAATTCTGTATACTATAAATTTTAATATGCTTTTTTTTTATTTTAAAAAAATCTACAATGTGAAAATGATTATTCATAAAATGTTAATTTGATCCTTGGTTGGTATTTGATTCAAATTGGTCGTCTGAGTTGATTTCCTGCTTTGATCTTGAAACTGAACTTTTTAGCACTTTTTATTGTCCCTCTGTTCCTGAAGGTAAGGGATTTTGTGGCGATATATCTGGTGTGGACCATTGCCTATGTGTTTGTGAAAATACGGGTGATGTAATAGTCACAATCCAGTCCTATCAATGCAGAAATTGCAATTAACGCAGTTCAAGATCTGCAAAAAAATAAAGGAGGAGAAAAGAAAAAAGCAGAAAAGAGAAAATCAAAGAAAAGTGTCGAGCCAACACAAGTGGAAGTGTCAAATAGAGAGTTAAATGTTCGTGAAGTGCAAGGAAAGAGGAAGGAAAAATACCAAAAAAGTTTAATGATTGAAGCAAAGATTGAAGATCGCATTGACATCCCAAGCGATAGCGATAATGATCTGCCATTGGATAAACTAATCTCGAAAAGCAAAAAGAAGAATAAATGCTCTCTACCCATCAAGGTCAAACATGCATTTTAATAATATTGGTTAGTTCACATGCATTTTAAATAGTTCACATGCATTTTAAAAATATTGGTTTTGATTTTTACGCTTTTGTTTCACTTTACTTAAATACAATAGTACATTTATTTATTTTTTGTCCATGAATTGTAGCCTCTTGATTTATGATTACATGAATAAATTAACATCATTTCAAATGTAGATTAATATACACAAGTACGGACATAAAAATGACATGATTGTATTATTTTTCTCTTTTTTTAAAAAGGAAAATAGAAACCACGTGCAACGCGCGCACGTTGTCTCTGCTAGTTTAAATAAATGGCTAGGATTTATTTTTAATTAATACCTATGAATTTATTTCTATTTGATCTTTTTCCTCTCTCTCTCTCTCTCTCTCTCTATATATATATATATATATATATATGTGTGTGTGTGTGTGTGTGTGTGTGTAAATAGGTTATATTAAATAGGTTATATGGGAGCCAAAGATGTTAAGTCAGCATTTTGGAGTAGGCAAAATTTGTGGGAGCTGAAGAAACTATTGATATTTGATTTCATTTGGATTTGAGGACATTTGTATGTTTTAAAGGCTTTTTGGATATTAGGAATGAACATTATGTTTTGAAATATTGGCAGCTTTTTATTTTTATGAAATCAGTTTACCAATTTATCATTTAGAATATTGTTGAAAATGCCTACAATTGTATAGTACTACAACAAATTTGACCAATATATACGACAACAGTTTTTAACCGTTGTTTGGACAATATGATTCCTACAACAACGGTTCTAAACCAACGTCTAAATGCATACAACACTAAATATGCAAACAACAATGGGTCTAAACCGATGTCAAACCGAGATCAAATTTTGACAATATCACTTACGACAACAGATTTAAAATCCATACAATTTATAATTGTTGTGATATTAGATACGATATCGGTGCATAACCGTTGTCTATGTGCATTTTCTAAAATACCTATCACAACACCACCTACAACCTCAGTTAATTTATGCCTATAACAATGGTTATAAACCCTTGTCTATGAGAATTTTTGCAATAGTGAGGAGATTACGTGCAACGTATAATCTCTCATCTAACATGATTAATTTATTATAAATATAATATGTTTGATATAATTTTTGTAAAGTTATAAAATTATTAATTATTGATTATATATATATTTCAACAAAATGTTAGCAAGTTTGTGAGTAGAAAAAATGAAACCAAATTTCTCATATATAATAATAATCTATTACGAATGCATGTATAAAGAAAAAGAAAGAAGAGATCCAGAACCTATATTCTAGATATAACAAGCTTATTATACCTCTCATAAAACTTTTATGTATAAAATTCTAGCTAGTGGGACAACTAAGAAAAAAAAAGCAATGATCTCTAATTATTAAAGTGACCTATGAAAAAGCAAACATACATATTAGTATATAGTTTCAATTACAATGTTGTTAAATTAGTGTCATCTTAATTAGTTTATACTTTGTTCGTTAGATCTATATATTATTAATACCGATGCGAATTCGAGACCTCTCCTTTAATTTAGGTCCTATGTAGCGCAATCACAATCGAATACTTTGTTTCTTGTTTGGTAAATATGCAATGGGTAAACATACAATGCATTATAGTGTTTCACTTGTTACTAATTAGCATATCGAATACTCTGTTTCTTCTTTGGTAGTTGTACACCTCCAAAATCGAATGCATTAAGAAACATAATTACTTATTTAATGACATATATAGAACAAAATCATCTGATCGTATGAAGCAGAAAATAGTTGCAATACAAAACATCTAATCCATTTATTCTTAAGAAGAAAATTCAAGATACACATAACAGATACGGACATATGTTTCAATGTTGGTAGGGAGAAACATTCCTATTTCTGCCAAGTAGATGGTCTGCAAGAAAAACAGATTTTATCCTTTTCAGCTCATTAGCTACCTCTGCCATCGACATGCGATCTCTAGGAAGTTCCATTGAGCATCTCACTCCTATCCTCAATATCGAAACAATGCAATCCCGATACTTGTCACCTCCATTTAGTTGTTGATGCAAACTTGGATCCACTACTTCCATTACACGATGTGTTAAAGCACTACTAACGAAATCTTGGAGATTTACGTACCCATCAAATGCATCACTGGTAGGTCTTATGTTTGTGAACATCTCGAGCATAAGAATTCCAAAGCTGTATGCGTCCCCTTGTGTTGATACGACATCATTAATCCCATATTCTGCATAAATTTAATAAGTATACTTAGTAGCTATGTATATTAATAAAGAAATTGTGTGAAATCAAAAAGGTTAGAAGTTGACCTGGAGGGATGTAGCCTATGGTACCCTTTATTGCAATTGAATTGCTTCTGTGTGAAGTTGTCATGTTTTCTGACATGTTTGAAATTATTTTGGCTAACCCGAAATCTCCGACGTGGGCCACCATGTCTTGATCCAAGAGAATGTTATTCGGCTTCAAATCTCCATGAATAACTACCGAGTCAGTACCACCATGCAAGTACTCTACTCCAGATGCAACATCAATGGCAACATCAATTCTTTGAATAATGCTCAGATTTCTGCCTTGTTCCTCAGAATTTTGATGCAGCCAATTCTCTAGGCTCCCGTTGGCCATGAATTCTTAGACCAATGACTTGAAATCATTCCCTTGAAAATCAATGGTGTCACAAACGCTCATGATCTTGAGGAGATTTCTGTGTCGTATGCCTCTCAATGCATTGCATTCTGATGCCAAGCTTTTGTATGCTCCTTTGATATTGAGATTAAGCACTTTTACTGCCACTTGTGTATTCTCCTCATCTTCATCATCATTAACAATAATTCCTTTATATACAGATCCAAATCTCCCTGCCCCAACTAGGTTCGACTCCGAGAATCCACCTGTGGCATTCAAGAGATCCGCATAAGATAGCCTTAGAAATTCCGGCACCACCATGAATGTAGCCGTGGGGGTTCCAGCTTTTGGCAGTGTTCGTCTTCGGTAGATGATGAGACAGAAGCATAATAGTGAAAGGGCAAGGCATATGGCTCCAGCAGTTGGGAATAATACTTTACCCAAATTAGATTTCTTGTTGGAATTTGGTGATGGGCAAGGAGGTAGATTTAGGATTGGGATACCTCCACACAAGTGGTGGTTACCTTGGAGTGAGATTGCACTTTCGTTTTGGAAAACTCCGAGAGTAGGGACTTCACCTTGCAACAGCACATTGAAAGAAAGGTTGAGATATAATGTCGGAATGTTCCCAGAAAAGTTATTATGGGAAAGATCCAAATATTGTAAACCTCTCAATGCCCTCAAACTGTCAGTTATCTCACCTTGAAGAGAATTAATGTGGAGGTAAAGACCATCCAGCATGATGCAGCTGCTCAACGAAGTTGGAATGAATCCGGATAATCTATTGTTTGACAAGTCCAACCATTCAAGATTTGTCAAAGCGCCCACTTCTGATGGAATAGTGCCTGTGAAGACGTTGCTGGACAGGTCAAGTGCAATAGTAATGGAGGAAAGCCTGAGAATTTGGTATGGAACCATTGAGATAGTTTTGTGAAAGATCTAAGAGTGACAAGTTGGTACAGTTGGCAAGACTTTGAGGTATTCTCTCAAACAGATTGTTTTGCCCTATGAGGAGTTCGTTCAGCAAAGTCAAGTTGCCAAATGATGATGGAATCTCACTTGTCAGCTTGTTCTGTCCGAGGTCGATGCCATACAACTTCTCAAGTTTTCCAATGGTTGAAGGAATCAGTCCTCGGAGACTATTTTCGCTGGTTACTAAAACAGTGAGAGCGACGAGGTTTCCGATACTAAACGGAATACTTCCACTTATCTGATTTAGACCAATGTCCAAGTAAAATAAGTGAGTGGAGAGATTGCCAATGGAATCCGGCAACGTACCAGTGAAAAGGTTTCCATTTAAATCCAAAACTTGAAGGCGAGTGGAGTTGGTAAGGGATGACAAAATAGTACCAATATCTCCCTTCAAATGGTTATTTAAAGCTGCAGCAAGAAATTCAAGAGATGAAAGCCTTGTTAAATCTATCATTTCTCTGCTGAAATTGTTGTAATAGATATCTAATTCTTCAAGGAGAGAAGAATTAGAGAGCGACGGTGGAAGGGGTCCAGTCAAATAATTGGTGTCCAATTCAAGAACCCTTAAGTTGGGAAGTGTAAAGGGTGAAGGTATGGTTCCATGGAGTTGATTCTCACCCAATTCGAAACACTCCATAGTTGAAAGATTAAAGAGGCCGAATGGAATAGAACCACTCAAACTGTTCTCATACATAAATAAATATCGCATTCTTCGGAGTTGAACAAGCGATTGAGGAATCTCTCCTCGGAAGCCGCACTCTGCCAACGAGAGTTTGATAAGATTTGTGAGGTTTCCTAGGAATGGTGGGATAGTCCCCGAGAGCATATTATTCGACAAGCCTAAAAGTTCAAGCTTGACGAGAGAAGCTAACTCAGGGACTATGGATCCAGTGAGCTTATTGTCGATCAAATTAAGCCAGTAAAGATTTCTACATTGGGACAGATTAGTTGGAATCCCACCTCCAAAATTATTGTTGCTAAATTCGATGAATTGAAGCCTTCTCAGTCGACCAATCTCATTCGGGATTGGGCCGCGGAAGGAGTTGTTTTGCAAGTCAATGGTTCTAAGAAAAGAAAGGTTACCTATGTGAGGTGAAAGTGATCCCACAAGGCCTTGAGACCGGAGAGAAAGAGAGACGACTCTGTTTGGATGCCTTCTGCCGCAAGAAACGCCATTCCATCTGCAGAAATCCAGTGTCTCGTTCCATGAGCTTAGAGCCCCGAGTGGATCGTCGTGTATGGATTTCTTAAAGGCAAGAAGAGCTTCAAAATCTGTTTGGTTATTATTGGAGCATGAAGGAGGAGTATTAGAGAGGACGAGGAGGAATAGAATATTTATGAAGGTAAACATAGAAGTTTTTGCCATGCTTTGTAATTAATTTGGTGTCTTAAGTTATGAGAATGGAGAGCCTTGCCAGTTTTGTAGAAAAAATAATGTCCCTACACTTGATTTCTCAACTATGTAGTCCCCCAGTTGAGCATTAGAATTAATTGCAATCTTTTACTCTTTTGGTCCCCCACTTTGTTTGTTAAGAAAATGAATTGTTTATTAAAGTTGAAAGGATAAAGTAACTTGTTGTCGGTTTGTCAGATCAAGTAGGAGAGATAATAAAGTTAGTAGTTTTTTAGTGGCATATATGGTAACTTATAAGTTATAGTGAGATATTTATCATATGATCAACTTAACGAAATAATATTTCCAAATAAAGTAAAATGAGTTTAAAGAAATGATACGACGGGAGTATATTCTTTCCAATGTAGGATATGACCTACAATTTCCTTATATTTTGAACCTCATCTAGATTAAAATTGGTGGGTCACTTTCCCCTGCATTTAACATTTACCTTATTTTTTAAAATTAAAAAACTCGTGTCACAATCGAAAACATATAAAATATTGTCGGTGGATGTAAAAAAAATATGTAAATTGGAACAACACTTTAGTTAATAAAGTTTTTTCCGCTCTTTGGGCCTCAGAGTCCCATTTGAAACTCATGCCCAAAATTAATGTCTCATTAGGTCCATAATCTATATTGTTTCAATTTTTTGAGTTGTGATTTATAATATTTTTGAATATAATTTTACAATTATCAACAAGGGTTCATCCACTCAAATATGACATACATGTATATATAATTTAATTTGTATTTTCTAAATTTTTAATTGATTATTGAAGTTATTCTATAACTAGGGTATATCTTTTAATTAAGTTTAATTTTCATAGTAAAATATCAAATAAACTTCATTATTAATAAAAAAAATTCTCTCTTGGTTCCACCCAATTTATCTACTTATTGTGTGGGTCGGAAATTTATGATAAGAGTTAAAAGATAAAAAGTGGATAGATCCATCACTTTTAAGGGGTTTTAAATAGTTAATTATTTTCTGAACAAAATTTTCCTTGCATTGTTATGTGCATTATTAATGAAAGTTTAATGAGACTAGTCCGTAGGTATATTGACTTTACTATATGAGCAAACTCAAAAGTCACAAGTCACATCTTTTTTTTCTTTGTTGAGAATTGTGTATTTATACACAATAAGAAGACTTTAAACTTTTCTGTAGACCTAACTCACAAGCCACCCGTCAGTTATCGTGTCTCAAATTTTCTAATTTTAAATCAAATATTCAGCACTTGATAAAAGTGATATTAACTTACATTTTGTGCTTCTAAAAAAAAGACTTATATTTTGTGAAGGAGGTTAAGATTATGTCAGATTGACTAAATTTCTTTTTTGTATTATTTTTGTTTTATAGAGGTCAACTAACGTGTGACTTGGATCATTGGGAATCTAGAGCAAAATTCTAACCTTGTGCCGAAATTTCATAGAAGTTTGTTTGGTAGCAGCCAAGATCCTTTACCCCACAAACATGCAGAATATTGATTCATGCATCCAAAGACATTCATCCACATTTTTTATTAGGGTGCATTTACTTTGATAGAAATATTTCCATTAGAAAATGATGGATACGAAAAGATGAGAAAATATTAACATTTTCATCGTTTTTATCACATGTTTTTTAGGATGGAAAAGAAAATTATTACATGGTTCCCCCACCCCTAACCCATTTTTATGTTTTTTATCCATTGAAACATATTTTCACAGCAAAAGTTAAAGATAATATTATCCAACATTGAGAGAAAAAGAGTGAAAAGGGCCGAGAAAAATTTCTAACCTACCCGAAGAAAATTTCTAACCTGCCTGAAGAAAATTTTCTATAACAGTAAACATGTGAAAAGGATGGAAAAGGGGTGAAAATTTTCCTTTTCCACCCTTTTCCATCAAAGTAAATGCACCCTTACTCTTAGATTAGTAAATGTCAGTAAATGCCTACCTACTTGTATGGTCTTATTGTGGACTTGGTCATTCAATTTATTTGTTCTAATTATCATTTCCATCAACTTGAATTGTTAGTGGGAATGAATGAGTGATGGAATATACTTATGGGACAAATGATACCATCCGAGTAGCTACAATTTCTTTTCTTGACATTACAAGAACTATCATATATATTCATACTAACTGTGGATGCCCTTTTTGTCTAAGAATATACATCAAAATTTTCCAAATAAAATCCAAGAGTCAAGTTGTGGATGAGTATGATTGGGTTCAAACAAATTAATTTATCACCATAAATTATTCTCATATTGATTAGAGGATTGAAAATTTTAAATGCAAAATTAATTAGACGATTGAAAAATAAATGTACGTACAATTGTAAGTCCAAAAATTCCTTCAAATTTTCTTAAACTTCCACCTAGTTTGTAACTGCCAAACTTTGTCCAAAATATAAGATTTTTAGATAAATTTAAAAGAAAAATTCCTAAAATTCCACATAGGATAGAGAATGGATGTGAGCTTAGGAATCAGCTGTCCTATTATAAAGAAGATTCCAATATATATGCCATAATAGACATGTTAATTAAATTCAAAGATGGAAATCTATGACTATTCAAATCGTAGATTAGCTTTGTTTTAAGATATTTAAAATCTTTAGACATTAATTTTATGGATCAGAGTTCTAAGATTTGAGAAAAATAGGATTTGAAAGATAGCATGCCATATAGAAAAGAGACACTTTGAATTTGTATACACTGATTTTGAGTATTTTAATTATTGATTAAATTAATATTAATCAAATTAAAAATTTCACTAAAAAATATAACTATTTATTCGGCCAACTTATTATTGATTAAAAAAAATTATTTATGCAAAGGATGAGAAAATACATAATGATTATAACTATTTATTCGGCAAATTAATTATTGGCCAAATAAAATTATTTGTGCAAAGCATGAGAAAATACACATTGGTTACAAATAAAACTATTTTTTTAACCAACTAATTAATTAGCAAAATTAAATCTATAAGAATAAACAATGAGAAAATACACATTGATTTTAGATATTTATAGGTTTGTCAATAGTTATTTAGTTACAGTTTCATTTAAAAGCTATGTGGGACAAAAAAAATATTTATAATATTTAATCTATTATCTACTTATATCGACAGAATGAAATATTAGTAATAATTAGAAAATAATGACGCTACCCAATCCATGTATATGGAAAGAATCTATCAAATCCAATTATATAGAAAGAATTAAATATGATAATTAGGTAAGACGGTTTTTTTTTTTTTTTTATGTTGAGATGAATAACTAACTATAATATCATATAGATAATTTATAAATTTAAGCACTTTTTCATCCCACAAAACAGGCTAATTCTTACTGGAAACCTTGAGGGTAGACGGGCCAATTTAGAATCGACGGTTCAATTTTTATTTTTTTTATGATAAAACGTTGAGTACAATCTTTTTTAAATTAGATCATGATCTATATAAATTCTAAATGAGTTCCATAAATTATGCATTCATACTTGAAATTATCTCTTTTTTGTTTATCTATCTTTTATAGTATGTGCAAATGTGACCCAAAATCGTGTGGTAGATGGGTTGATTCCGATCAAAATTGTGGTTGGGACGGGTCAATTCTGACACAGAACCATGGGTTATACGGGTCAATTCCTAAATGATAGTTCAATTAAATTTTAAAAAAAATTATATTGAATTCATAAAGTATGATATTTTGGGTCAACTAACATCTAATAATTTATTTAATTTTATTAAATAATAGTTTTTTGTCGATTTTCGACGGGCTACACACTAGTTTATTTTATAGCAAAAATATATTCTACACATAGTCAATTTTTATCTGCATAACATTTAATCAACATTTAAATGTGATGTTGCTTTTAAATGAGTTAGAAATAAATCCTAAATTCGTGTAATTTTTTTCACTAAAAAAGTTTAGATTAAAAATCCATTTTTTTCTTTTTCAAAAGTAGAAAAAAAATGATGATTTATATAAGTGAAATTGTTTTTTTTTTATAATTTAAAACGTGGTCTAAAACGCATTTAACCATGACTGACACTTTTATTTACTGACAATTTCAGAGTCCAATTAATTCAAGTAGCAAATTACTTAATACTGTTGCTTATTGGCTAGGTGGCTTAATTAATATGTGTAAGAGAAAAAATTGAGCATATGAAACTATAAATAGTTGCAACAAAAATCATACAGTATAATCCATATATTCTAGTACATGTGCAGAAAATTAAAAGATACAAAATTCAATGTTGTTAGGGAGCAACATTTCTGCGTTGTCTGTCTGCAACAAAGATACTTTTTATCTTTTTGAGCTCATTAACAACCTCAGCCATCGACAATCGATCTCGAGGAAGTTCCATTGAGCATCTGATTCCAATCCTCAAAATCGAAACAATGCAGTCTACATACTTGTCACCTTTGTTAATTTCGTTATGCAAAAATGGATCCACTAATTCTGTTATGTGGTTCGGTAAGGCACTATTAACGAAATCTTGGAGACTTATGTACCCCTCGAATGCATCACTCGTTGGTCTTTTGTTCGTGAACATCTCTAGCACGACAATGCCGTAGCTGTATACATCTCCTTGTGTTGATACGGCACCGTTCGTCCCATATTCTGTGTACAGTCAAATACATACATAGGTTAGAACTTGGTGAAAGTATAAAATGGCGAAATTTCGAACTGCAAAAAGGTTAGAAGTGATCACCTGGAGGGATGTAGCCTATGGTACCCTTGATTGCAAGTGAACTGCTTCCCTCTGCTGATGACATGTTTTGTGAAATGCTTGAAATTATTTTGGCTAATCCGAAATCCCCGACGTGGGCCACCATGTCTCGATCCAACAGAATGTTACTGGGCTTCAAATCTCCGTGAATGACCAAAGAATCGGTTCCGCCATGCAAGTAGTCAACTCCAGATGCAATATCAATTGCAATATCAAGTCTCTGAATAATGCTCAGGTTTCTGCCTTGTTCCTCAGAGTTGTGATGAAGCCAATTCTCGAGGCTTTCGTTGGCCATGAATTCATAAACCAATGCCTTGAAATCATTCCCTTGAAAATCAATGGTGTCACAAACGCTCATGATCTTGAGGAGATTTCTGTGTCGTATGCCTCTCAATGCATTGCATTCTGATGCCAAGCTTTTGTATGCTCCTCTGATGTTGAGATTAAGCACTTTTACTGCCACTTCTGTATTCTCCTCATCTTCATCAGCATTAATAATAATTCCTTTATATACAGATCCAAATCTCCCTGCCCCAACTAGGTTCGACTCCGAGAATCCACCCGTGGCATTCAAGAGATCTGCATAAGACAGCCTCAGAAACTCCGGCACCATGAAGATAGCTGCGGGGGTTCCAGCTTTTTGCAGTGTTCGTCTTCGGTAGATGATGAGACACAAGCATAATAGTGAAAGGGCAAGGCATATGGCTCCAGCAATTGGGATCAATATTTTACCCAAATTTGATTTCTTGTTGGAATTTGGTGATGAACAAGGAGGAAGATTTAGGGTTGGAATACCTCCACACAAGTGGTAGTTTCCTCGAAGTGAGATTGCACTTTGATTTTGGAAAACACCGAGAGTAGGGACTTCACCTTGGAGCGCATTGAAAGATAGGTTGAGATATAGCAGATGAATTTGAGCCAGAAATGATGGAATGTTCCCAGAAAAGTTATTATGGGAAAGATCCAAATATTGTAAACCACTCAAAGCCCTAAGACTGTCAGGTATCTCACCTTGAAGCGAATTACTGTAGAGGTAAAGTGTATTCAGCATGAAGCAGCTGCTCAACGAAGTTGGAATGAATCCGGCCAATCTATTGTTTGACAAGTCTAAGGCCACAAGATTTGTCAAAGCGCCAATGTCTGATGGAATAGTGTCTGTCAAGAGGTTGCTGGATAGGTCAAGTGCAATAGAAATGGAGGAAAGCCTGAGAATTTGGGGAGGTATGGAACCATTGAGATAGTTTTGTGAAAGATTTAAGAGCGACAAGTTGGTACAGTTGGCAAGACTTTGAGGTATGCTCCCAGAAAGATCGTTTCCCCCCAAGATGAGACTATTCAACAGAGTCAAGTTGCCAAATGATAATGGTATCTCATTCGTCAGCTTGTTTTCTTCGAGCTCGATGTCATGCAACTTATCAAGTTTTCCAATGGATGAAGGAATCGGACCTCGGAGATTATTTTCTCCGGCTGATAAAATAGTGAGAGTGACGAGGTTTCCGATACTAAACGGAATACTTCCACTTATCTGATTTAGACCAATGTCCAAGTCAAATAAGTGAGTGGAGAGATTGCCAATGGAATCCGGCAACTTACCAGAGAAAAGGTTTCCATTTAAATCCAAAACTTGAAGGCGAGTGGAGTTGGTAAGGGATGACAAAATAGTACCAATATCTCCCTTCAAATGGTTATTTAAAGCTGCAGCAAGAAATACAAGAGATGAAAGCCTTGTTAACTCTATCATTTCTCCGCTGAAATTGTTGTAATAGATATATAATCCTTTAAGGAGAGAAGAATTAGAGAGCGAAGGTGGAAGCGGTCCCGTCAAATAATTGGTGTTCAAATCAAGAACTCTTAAGTTGGGAAGTGTAAAGGGAGAAGGTATGGTTCCGTGGAGTTGATTCTCAGCCAATTGGACATTCTCCATAGTTGAAAGATTAAAGAGGCCGAATGGAATAGAACCACTCAGACTGTTATCAAACAGAAATAACGCCTTCATTCTTCGGAGTTGAACAAGGCATTGAGGAATCTCTCCTTGGAAGCCGCACTCTGCTAACGAGAGTTGGATTAGATTAGTGAGGTTTCCAAGGAATGGTGGGATAGTCCCCGAGAGCATATTCTTCGCCAAGGCTAAGTTTTGGAGGTTGACGAGAGAAGCTAACTCGGGGACTATGGATCCAGTGAGCTTATTGTCGATCAAATTCAGCCAGTAAAGATTTCTACATTGTGACAGGTTAGTTGGAATCCCACCACTGAAAGTATTGTTACTTAAGTCAATCCCTCGAAGCCTTCTCAGTCGACCCATCTCTTGAGGGATTGGGCCGCGGAAGGAGTTGTTTTGCAAGATGATGGTTCTGAGGAAAGAAAGGTTACCTATGTTAGGTGAAAGTGATCCCACAAGGCCTTGAGACCGCAGAGAAAGAGAGACGACTCTGTTTGGATGCCTTCTGCCGCAAGAAACGCCATTCCATCTGCAGAAATCCAGTGTCTTGTTCCATGAGCTCAAAGCCCCGAGTGGATCGTCGTGTATGGATCTCTTAAAGGCAAGAAGAGCTTCAAAATCTGTTTGGTTATTGTTGGAGTATGAAGGAGGAATATTAGAGAGGATGAGGAAGAATAGAATATTTATGAAGGTAAAGATAGAAGTTTTTGCCATGCTTTGTAATTAATTTGGTGTCTTAGGTTATGAGAATGGAGAGCCTTGTCAGTTTTTGTAGAAAAAATAATGTCCCTACACTTGATTTCTCAACTATATAGTCCCCCTCTTGAGCATTAGAATTAATTGCAATCTTTTACTCTTTTGGTCCACCACTTTGTTTGTTCAGAAAATGAATTGTTTATAATAAAGTTGAAGGAATAAAGCAACGTAGTTTTGACATATCTAGGAGAGATAATAGAATTAGTAGTTTAGTGAGATATTTATCATATGATGCATGTTCATTTTAGAAAATGGGCTTAACGAAATAGTACCTCCAAATAAGATAAAATGGATTGAATGAAATAACATTGAGGGAGTATATTCTTTTGATTGTAGGATATTACCCACAATTTCCTTGTATTTTGAACCTCATGTAGATTCAAATTGGTGGCTCACTTTCTCTATGCATTTAATATTTACCTTATTTTTTTTTTAAAAACTCGTGTCAATCAAAAAAAGATACTCCCTCCGCTCACAAGTAAATGTCCACTTTGTGCTGGACAAAGAGTTTAAGAAAGCTGATAAAATGAAAATTAGTGGTGTAAAAGTTAGGAGGTAGGGATACTGAAATAATGACAAAAAAAACAATAGTAATGACAAAAAAGAGGTGGTATTGACCAAAAGGTAAGAATAAAGTTGTTGGGATGATAAAGATGTAGAAATAGATACTGAGTTTAAGTAAGCTGATAAAGTGAAAGTTAGTGGGTTAAAAGTTAGGATGTAGGGGTAGTGAGATAATAACAAAAAAAATAGTGGTAATGACAAAAAAGAGGTGGTATTGACCAAAAAGTAAGAATAAAATTGTTGGGATGATAAAATTGTAGAAATAAAATTGATGTGAGGTGGGATCCTAAATGGCAAAGGGTAGTAATTTCAGTAAAATTAAGAAAGTAGTGTTGTACGAAAAAGTAAACTGGACATTTACTTGCAAACACGTTATGAACGGAGGGAGTACAATTTATTATCGGAGGATATAAAAAAAATATGTAAAGTGTAACAACACTTTAGTTACTCAATAAAGTTTTTTCCCCCTCTTTGGGCTAGCCTCAGAGTCCCATTTGGAACTTGTGCCAAAAATTAATGTCTCGTTACGTCCCATAATCTATATTGTATCATTTATTTGAGTTGTGATTTATAATATTTTAGAATAATTTTATAATTATCAATAGGGTTCATCCACTCAAGTATGACATACATGTATACATATTTTAATTTGTATTTTCTAAATTTTTAATTGATTGTTGAAGTTATTCTATAACTAATGTATATCTTTTAATTAATTTTATTTTTTTATAGTAATAAATATCAAATAAAGTTCATTATTAATAAATAAATTATCTCTTCGTTCCACCCAATTTATCTTCTTATTGTGTGGATAGGAAATTAATGATAAGTGTTAAAAGATAAAAAGTGGGTAGATCCATCACTTTTAAGGGGTTTTAAATACTTAATTATTTTCTGAACAAAGTTTTCCATGCATTATTATGTGCATTATTAATGAAAGTTTTGTCACTCAACATAATGAGACTTTTCTGCAGGTATGACTATATGACCAAACTCAAAAGTCACAAGTCACATCTTTTTTTTCTTTGTTGATAATTGAGTATTTATACACAATAAGAAGACTTTAAACTTTTCTGTAGACCTAACTCACAAGCCACCCGTCACTTGTCCTGTCTCAAATTTTCTAATTTTAATTCAAATATTCAGCACTTGATAAAGTGATATTTATTAACTTACATTTTGTGCTTCTAAGAAAAAGACTTATATTTTGTGAAGGAGGTTAAGATTATATCAGATTGACTAAATTTCTTTTTTGTATTATTTTTGTTTTATAGAGATCTACTAACGTGTGACTTGGATCATTGGGAATCTAGAGCAAATTCTAACCACACAAACATGCATAATATTCATTCATGCATCCAAAAACATTCATCCACAATTTTTATTACTCTTAGATTAGTAAATGCCAGTAAATGCCTACCTACTTGCATTGTATAGTCTTATTCTGGACTTGGTCATTCAATTTGTTTATTCTACTTATAATCTCCATCAACTTGAATTGTTAGTGGGAATGAATGAGTGATGGAATATAGTTATGGGACACATGATACCATCCGAGTAGCTACAAATGCTTTTCTTGACATTACAAGAATTATCATATATATTCATACTAATTTTGGATGCTTTTTTTGGTCTAAGAATATACATCAAAATTTTCCAAATAAAATCCAAGAGTCAAGTTGTGGATGAGTGTGATTGTGTGCAATGCAATTTGCATGTGCATGTTTGTAAGAAGACTAGAATTTTTCGTAGAATTAAATGATCCAAGTCACAATCCAGTACAATTTTGAGCAATTGAAAGTAAAATATTGTTGTTATATATGGTTTTGAAACCAGTTTGTGAGTGATCTTGCATCACAATGCAATGCATTTAGAGGCATAAGACAAAGAAACCAAGCTAACACCTCCCATTCTTCCCAAATTGAAAAAAATGGCCAAAACTTATATTTTTGAAGAAGGTGGGCCAAAATTTATATTTTAATGGTCATTTTGGCTATTTCAAAATTTGTCTCATAATTATAATAATATTTATGATAATAATAAATAAATTATTATTATTTAATATTATTTAATTATAATTATTAGAATTATTTTGTAATAATAATAATAATAATAATAATAATAATAATAATAATAATGGAATAACTAATACCATGAGGAGGGAATGAATGGCTAAACCAAACGAAAAACAGTAAACCAACATAAATAATTGTAAATAACAATGAGATGAATATATGCAAAGCAATCAAGAGCAATATCAAAGTTTAGTAACTTACAGGAATCTCATTGACGCATTATTTCAAACACCTTGCGTGCAATATGATCTTCACCATGGATCTCAACTAATTGGTGAAATCCACACAGCAAGAGTGGAACCTCACATTCAGTGTCTCCTTACATTTACCAACATCTTCATTGGGCGCAGAAATTCACCAGATATCGATTTTTAGTTGGGGCAAAAGTATCCCTCTAAATGATGCATTCCTCGGAAATGGGAAAGGAAGAAAGAGGAGAGAAGAGTGTTGATGACTGTGTCGTTTCAACTTTAAGTCAATAATCTTTGTTTGTACTATTTTATTAATATTTTTCTTTTTTATAAATTCAAAATTAATAGCCAAAATTGTGTTATAGCTCGACCACAATGGCAGCTAAGCTCAGAAACAAGAATATTTAATTGAGTTAATTTCTAGCACACTATATTTGATTTGACTCCATTCTTTTACAGCAGTAAATTAATAAACTATTAATGAATTTTGGTTCTTAACAAACCTACTATTTTGAACAAACAAACAAAAAAAAAGAACTTTATTACTCCCTCAGTCCCGTTCAACTTGTCTCATTTTGATATTTTGGGTGTCTCGTTCAACTTGTCCCATTTTCTTGTAAGGAAATAATTAAGAAATTACTTTATTCACTTTATATCACTTCAAAACCACTTTATATCATTTTATGTCCCTTCAAGAACACTTTATATCACTTTATCAATTAAAAAGGGGAAAAGTGCAAATATAGCCACCCCTGAAAAGAAAAGTGCTAATATAGCCACTTTTTAAAAAACGATCAAATATGGCCATACATACACGACTGCTAACCATGCATATACGACCATAGCAATATACACAATAATGCACACACGACTAGCATACACGATTATATCAGCATACACGACCTGAATATACGACTAGCATACACGGCCATATCAGCATACACGACCAACATACACGACTCGTGTATGCTGGTCGTGTATGCAAGTCGTGTATGCGTGGCCATATTTGATCGTTTTTAAGAACGTGGCTATATTAGCACTTTTCTTTTCAGAAGTGGCTATATTTGACTAATTAGCACTTTTTTTTTTAAAAATGATCAGCATGGCTCGAGCTCTTCCCCTCCGCCACGCAAACGTCTCGAGCCACCCCCTGCTCGATGCCGGCTCAAGCACCCTTGCTCGAGACCGGTTGCAGATAGTCTTAGAGACGAAAATTCGGTTGTTAGTTATGTCGTTAGATTAGGCGGGCAAAGTTGGCGCCAAACATCCGTCGTTGAGTCGTCTTTAGTCCTTGTTGTTAATTTTGACACAAAAAATTCTTAGACAACTATTAAGTTTAATTTATGTTTGCATTTACCTTTTTATATATAGAAATAGGCCCACTCAAGGCCCATTTGATGCAAAGCCCAGAGAGGGCTAGAGCTACAAAATATATCAAGTTAGTGTTCAAGGTGGAGGCCCAATCCAATCTCGCATTATTTGTTACAAGATGCAAAGCTAATTAAGGGATTTGGCTTTCCAAAAAGAAATTAAGGAACTTGACCATACACCAAATTACAATGGGTAAACATACAATGATGCATCATAATGTTTCACTGGTTATTAATTAAGATATCGAATACTCTGTTTCTTCATTTGTAATTGTACACCTCCAAAATTTTATGCATAAAGTTCCATAATGAAACAAAAAATAGTTGCAATAAAAACCATGCAATCCCATATGTTTCTTGATAATAAAATTCAAATAAATACATCACAAACCGAACATTTGTTTCATTTTCTTTTTTGAGATAAACATTTGTTTCAATGTTGGTGGGGATCATAAGCAACATTCCTAATTTTGCCACCTCGATTGTCTACAAGAAAAATATTTCTTCCGCCCAAGAAAGTGTCCTATGTACCGCGTTTTTTTTCCATGAAAATATGTCCTATTCCAATTTTGTACCATCATACAAAGCAATATATAGAACAAGATTATCACTTACTACTTTTGACTTATTATTATTGAGTGATAATGAATAACCAAGTCCTAGTGTCCACTCAAAGAAACTAAGTGCAATTTTCCAAGAATCTTCTCAAGTATCAACACATTTACTTATCAGGGTTTGGAACAAATAATAAAACGTGTTTGGAAACTATTGTATGGATATGTTGAAAATATGGATCGTTTTGCTTGCACTTGGAATAGGAAACATGCAAGAAAGATTGAGCTTATATATATGGATTCTTACAACATTGATTCCAAACAAGCATAAAGATTCAATGTATTACACTAAATATGCAATGGGTAAACATACAATGCATCATAGTGTTTTACTTGTTACTAATGAAGATATCGAATGCTTTGTTTCTTCTTTGGTAATTGTACACCTCCAAAATCGAATGCATTAAGAAACATAATTACTTGTTTAATGACATATATAGAACAAAATCATCTGATCATATGAAACAGAAAATAGTTCCAATAAAAAACATGTAATCCATGTATTCTTGGGAAAAAAATTCGAAGAAACACATAACACGAACATATGTTTCAATGTTGGTAGGGATCATGAGCAAGATTTCGAAATCTGCCAAGTCGACTGTCTGCGAGAAAAGCAGTTTTGATCTTTTTGAGCTCATTCACAACCTCTGCCATCGACATTCTATCTCTGGGAAGTTCCATTGAGCATCTCACACCTATCCTCAAAATCGAAAAAAAGCAATCCAAATACTTTTCACCTTGGCTAACTTCTTGATGCAACAATGGATCCACCGCTTTCATTACACAATGTGTTAAGGCGCTGCTAACGAAATCTTGGAGCTTCGTGTACCCCTCCAATGAATCACTGGTGGGTCTTCTGTTTGTGAACATCTCTAGCACGAGAACTCCAAAACTGTATGCATCCCCTAGTGTTGATACGACATCGTTCATCCCATATTCTGCATACATATAATAAATAACCAAACATACTTAGTAGCTAAGTATATTGATAAAAAAATTGTGAAGTAGTGAAAAAGTTAGAAGTTGACCTGGAGGGATATAGCCTATGGTACCCTTTATTGCAATTGAACTACTTTCCTCTGCTGCTGTCATGTTTTCTGACATGTTTGAAATGATTTTGGCTAATCCGAAATCACCGACGTGGGCGACCATGTCTTGATCCAAGAGAATGTTACTCGGCTTCAAATCTCCATGAATAACTACGGAGTCACTACCTCCATGCAAGTACTCTACTCCAGATGCAACATCAATGGCAATATCAAGTCTTTGAATAATGCTCATATTTCTGCCTTCTTCCTCGGAATTTTGATGCAGCCAATCCTCGAGGCTTCCATTGGCCATGAATTCATACACCAAAGCCTTGAAATCATTCTCTTGAAAATCGATGCTGTCACATACGCTGATAATCTTGAGCAAATTTCTGTGTCGTAAGCCTCTTAATGCATTGCATTCTGATGCCAAGCTTTTATATGCTCCTCTAATGTTGAGATTAAGCACTTTTACTGCCATATCTCTTTCCACATCCTCACTAATAAAAGTTCCTTTATATACAGATCCAAATCTACCTGCTCCAACTTGATTCGACTCTGAGAATCCACCTGTAGCATTCGAGAGATCTGCGTAAGATAGCCTCAGAAACTCCGGCACCATGAATGGAGCCGCGGGGTTTCCAGCGTTTTGCAGTGTTCGTCGCCTGTAGATGATGACACAGAAGAATAATACTGAAAGAGCAAGGCATATGGCTCCAGTAGTTGGAATCAAGATTTTACCCAAATTTGATTTCTTCTTTGAAATTGTTGGGGGGCAAGAACGAAGGTTTAGGATTGGAATACCTCCACACAAGTGGTAGTTACCTCGGAGTGAGATTGCACTTTGATTTTGGAAAACTCCGAGAGTAGGGACTTCACCTTGCAGCAGGGAATTGAATGAAAGGTTGAGATATAATAGCAGGCGATACTCTGCCAGAAAAGTTGGAATCTTCCCAGAGAAGTTGTTATGGGAAAGATCCAAATATTCTAAAGCTCTCAAAGCCCTCAGAGTGTCAGGTATCTCTCCTCGAAGAGAATTGCTCCCGAGGTCTAGCCACTCCAGCATGACGCATCTGCTCATTGAAGTTGGAATGGTTCCGGATAATCTATTGTGGGACAAGTACAAGATCCCAAGATTTTTCAAAGCGCCAATTTCTGATGGAATAGTACCCATCAACAAGTTGTGGGATAGGTCAAGTCCAATAGAAAGGGAGGAAAGCCACAAGATTTCAAGAGGTATCGAACCATTGAAATGGTTGTATGAAAGATCTAAGGCCTGCAAGTTGGTACAGTTGGCAAGACTTTGAGGTATTTTCCCAAAGAGATTGTTTTGCCCCATGAAGAGTTCGTTTAACAAAGTCAAGTTGCCAAATGATAATGGAATCTCATTTGTCAGCTTGTTTTCTGCAAGAGTAAATCTTTGCAGCTTATTGAGTTTTCCCATGGAGGAAGGAATTGGACCTTGTAGATTATTATCATCAGCCCAGAAAACAGCGAGACTGATGAGGTTTCCAATACTAGATGGAATGCTTCCGCTTATCTGATTTTGACCAATGTTCAAGAAAGATAACTGAGTGGAGAGATTGCCAATGGAATCTGGCAACGAACCAGTGAAAAGGTTATCACTCAAATCCAAAACTTGAAGGCGAGTGGAGTTTGTAAGGGATGACAAAATAGTATGAATATCGCCCTTAAAATGGTTAGTTTGAGCTGCAAGTTTTTCAAGAGATGAAAGCCTTGTTAAATCTATCATTTCTCCAGTAAAATTGTTGGAAGATATGTATAAAAGTTGAATGAGGGAAGAATTTGACAGCGAAGGTGGAAGTGGTCCAGTGAAATCATTGTTGGCTAAACCAAGATAGCTTAGGTTTGGAAGCATAAAGGAAGAAGGTATGGTTCCATGGAGTTGATTGATACCCAATACGAGTTCCTCAATAGTTGAAAGATTAAAGAGGCCAAATGGAATAGAACCACTCAGACTGTTCTCAACCAAATATAGATACCGCATTCTTTGGAGTTGAACGAGCGACTCTGGAATCTCTCCTTGCAAGCCGCAATCACTCAATGAGAGTTGGATTAGATTTGTGAGGTTTCCTAGGAATGGCGGGATAGTCCCCGGGAACGTGTTCCCCCTCAAGCCTAGAGATTGGAGGTTGACGAGTGAAGCTATCTCGGGGACTATGGATCCAGTGAGGTTATTGTCGATCAAGTTCAGGTAATAAAGATTTCTACATTGTGACAGGTTAGTAGGAATCCCACCTCCGAAACTATTGTTACTAAACTCGATGAATTGAAGCCTTCTCAATCGACCAATCTCATTTGGGATTGGGCCGCGAAAGGAGTTGTTTTGCAAGTCAATGATTCTGAGGAAAGAAAGGTTACCTATGTGAGGTGAAATTGATCCCACCAGGCCTTGGGATTCCAGAGAAAGAGAGACAACTCTGTTTGGATGCCTTCTGCTGCACGAAACACCATTCCATCTGCAGAAATGTCTTGTCTCGTTCCATGAGCTCAGAGCCCCCAATGGATCGTCGTGTATGGATTTCTTAAAGGCGAGAAGAGCTTCCAAATCGGTTTGGTTGTTGGAGTATGAAGGAGGAGTAGTTGAGATGATGAGGAGGAATAGAATATTATTAAAGAAATTGGTAAAGATGGAAGTTTTTGCCATGCTTTATAATTAATTTGGTGTCTTAGGTTATGAGAATAGATAGCCTTGCCTGGTTTTACAGAAAGAATAGTGTCTTAGGTTATAATCTTTTACTCTTTTGGTCCCACACTTTATTTTCCAACTTCATCTCCATCAACTTGAGCTTTCCAATCTTTCTATTTTTATATTCATGCATATTCCTACTAATTATGGATGCGTTTATTTGGTCTAAGAATAGTCTATTTTCAACTACGTTACAAAGGATACATATAAAATCATAATCACCCCACATATCATTCTGTTATTAATGCAAATAGAAAATGCAATACGGAAAAAGAAAAAAGAATCCGATCCAAATCACATTATGGAAACCAGATCTGCTGCATTAGCTGGCACATATATATATATGATTTCTAATGAACTTGTACTATTATTATTTTGAAGTTTTAATAGTTAAGATGCTACAAATATAAAATATGGAAGAAATTGGACAGAAACTGTAGAAGACTGTGTTTTTAAATATATACAGTAGAATGTGATGATCAATTTAGAAGCTTAGAAATGCTAGTCAAAATTCATAAACAATTAGCATATCACGTTCTGGGTTGACTTAATCAAAATAATGACATAATGGTTGTCACATCTCTTTTCAAAATGTGATTGTTACAGCTTGTTGAAATTAACAATTAGTATGATAGGCTGGTTTAGTCATGAATTTTGCCAATTGTTGGTGAGTGTGTTTGGAAGCATTGCAATTTGCATGTGCATGTTTGTGTTGTGGGTAACATTTATAAAAAAAATTCAACACAGTATGAAGAAGACTGGACTTTTCCGTAGACTCAACTCAAATGATCCAAGTCAAATTCCAGTACCATTTCGAGTAATTGAAAGTAAGATATTGTTGTTATATATGGTTTTGTAACCAATTTGTGAGTGATCTTCGCATCATAATGTAATGCATTAAGAAGCATAACACCCATGTCACTCCCTTCGCACCATAATAATAATAATAATAATAATAACTAATTTATTATTATTTAATATTATTTAATTATAATTATTAGAATTATTTTGTAATAATAATAATAATAATAATAATAATGTTCAATGCTGAAGATGTGGAATAACTAATACTATGGGAAGGGAAGGAATGCTTAAACCCAATGAAAAGCATTAAACCAACATAAAATATGCAAAGCAATCGAGAGCAATTTCAAAGTTAGTAACTTACATGAATCTCATTGAAGCATTTTCCCAAACACCTGGCGTGCAATATGATCTTCACCATGGATCTCAACTAATAGGTCAAATCCACACAGAAATAGTGGAACCTCACATTCAATTTCAGTGTCTCCTTACATTCACCAGCATCTTCATTGGGCGCAGAAATTCACCAGAAATCGAATTTGTGCTGAATTTGTGCTTGGGGCAAAAGTATCCCTCTACATGATGCATTCCTCCGAAATGGGAAAAGAAGAAAGAGGAGAGAAGAAGAGTTTGACTGTGTCGTTTGAACTTTCCAGTCAATAATCTTTGTTTATACTATTTCATTAATATTTTTCCTTTTTATAAATTGAAAAATAATAAGCCAAAATTATGTTATAGCTCGACCACAATGGCAGCTGAGCTCAGATTAATTTCTAGCACACTATATTTGATTTGACTCCACTCTTTTACAGCATTAAATTAATAAACTATTAATGAATTTTGGTTCTTAACAAACCTACTATTTTGAACAAAAAAAAAGGACTTTATTAGGATTTAATTTTTAGCCCCAATTTATTTTATAGCAAAAATATATTCTACAAAGAGTAAAATTTTTATTTGTGTAACACTTGATCAACATTTTAAATGTGACGTTCCTTTTGGTTAACCAAGTGAGATTGACATAGTCTCTTTGGGGACGATCTAGTAGTAAAAGTAGGCGTCAGGTTCGAACTCCATGACATGCCTATAGCCACCACATCTGTATTTGGAAAGTGTGGGCCTTTATAGGTCGAGTCTGCCTCAGCTGTACTTGGAACGTGTGTTTTATCTGCATGTGTGGTTTGCAGGCTACTACACAAGGGACGAGTGTTTATCCAGTGTCCCCACGCTATACTCCCTTCGTCCACAAAATGGTTGCCACATTGTGAACGGCATGGGTTTTAAGAAAATGGTAAGCAGTAGTGAATTATAGTGAGTATTATTGTGAATGGAGTAAGGGTCTCACAATAAATGTGAGTGGAGTAGCTAAAGTGGCAACTATTTCGTTGATATATTTAATTAGCAAAATTGACAACCATTTCGTAGACGGAGGGAGTAAAAAAAAGATTGACATAATTTTGTTAGAAAAGAAATTCGAGTTAGAAATAAATCCTAATAAAAGTGGGTGCGTAAGACTGAAAGGTCTCACGTTCGAACCTCATAACACGTCTCTATAGGTCGAGTCTGCCACAGCTGTACTTGAAAAGTGTGGTTTACCTTATCTGTGTGGTTTGCATGCTATTACATAATGGACGGGGATTTTACCAGAAGGTAGCGGCTGCGGGTTCCGACGATATCAAAAAAAAATTGGATTGACATAATTTTGTAAGAAAAGAAATTCGAGTTAGAAATAAATCCTAATAAAATTCGTGTATTTTCTCCATAAAAATGCTTAGATTTAAAAACAATTTTTTTTTGTGAATAGTAGAAAAAAAAAATGATGATTTATCTAACTGAATTTTTATTTTTATTTTTAGTTTAAAACGTGGTCGAAAACGCATTTAACCATGACCGACACTTTTATTTACTAACAAATTTCAGAGTCGAATTAATTCAATTTAGGCGGCCCCCCTCCTTCCCCTCTTTGGCCTTCTCCATTTCTGCTTCTCTCTCTCTCAAATCACTCGTGCAGAATTCAAGGTAATTTTCCGGCGTCCCTCCTCAAGAATTCCAGTTGATTCCGGCGACTTCCTCAAGAATTCAAGGTAATTTCGAATTAGGAGCTTAGCCCCTGTATACAAGTTAACTTTTTGCAATAGAAACAAAGTGAATGTATGATAATATGTGAAGACGAAATACATATGCTATGGTAGCAAAATGGAATTAGTACTATGTTACTTCAGTGCAAAATGGAATTAGTACTATGTTACTTCAGTGCAAAATGGAATTAGTACTCTGTTTTTTCATTAGTACTTAATTGGATGTTGAATTTATCAAGTAGCAAATTACTTAATACTATTGCTTATTGACTAGGTGGCTTAATTAATTTGTGTAAAGATCTGAGCATATGAAACTAATAGTTGCAACAAAAATTATAATCCTTATATTCTAGTATATGTGAAGAAAATTCAAAGAACTACAAAATTCAATGTTGTTAGGGAGCAACATTTCTGCCTTGTCTGTCTGCAACAAAGATACTTTTTATCTTTTTAAGCTCATTTACAACATCAGCCATCGACAATCGATCTCGAGGAAGTTCCATTGAGCATCTTATTCCAATCCTCAAAATCGAAACAATGCAGTCTACATACTTGTCACCTTTGTTAATTTCGTCATGCAAAATTGGATCCACTACTTGTGTTAAGCGGTTTGGTAAGGCATTGCTAATGAAATCTTGGAGATTTGAGTACCCCTCCAATGAATCACTAGTGGGTCTTATGTTTGTGAACATCTCTAGCACAAAAATTCCGTAGCTGTATGCATCACCTTGTGTGGATACGACGTTGTTCATCCCATATTCTGTATACACATAATGACATAATAAGCATGCTTAGTAGCTATGTATATTGATAAAGAAATTGTGAAGTAGTGAAAAAGGTTAGAAGTTGACCCGGAGGAATGTAGCCTATGGTTCCCTTTATTGCAATTGTACTGCTTCGCTCTGATGCTGTCATGTTTTCTGACATGTTTGAAATGATTTTGGCTAATCCGAAATCGCCAACGTGGGCGACCATATGTTGATCCAAGAGAATGTTACTAGGCTTCAAATCTCCATGAATAACTACAGAGTCAGTTCCCCCATGCAAGTACTCAACTCCACATGCAATATCAATTGCAATTTCAAGTCTTTGAATTATGCTCAGATTTCTGCCTTGTTCTAAAGAATTTTGATGCAGCCAATTCTCGAGGCTTCCGTTAGCCATGAATTCATAGACCAATGCTTTGAAATCATTTTCCTGAAAATCAATAGTGTCACAAATGCTTATAATCTTGAGCAGATTTCTATGTCGTATGCCTCTTAATGCATTGCATTCTGTTGCCAAGCTTTTGTATGCTCCTCTGATGTTTAGATTAAGCACTTTCACTGCCACATCTTTCTGCTCATCTTCATCATCACTGATAATAGTTCCTTTATATACAGATCCAAATCTCCCTGCTCCAACGAGATTTGACTCCGAGAATCCACCTGTGGCCTTCAAGAGATCTGCATAAGATAGCCTCAAAAACTCTGGCACCATGAATATGGATGCAGGAGCTCCAACTTTTTGTGATGTTCGTCTCCTGTAGATGATGACACAGATACATAATGCTGAAAGGGCAAGGGAGCCTCCAGCAATTGGGATAAAGATTTTACCCAAATCTAATTTCTTGTTGGACTTTGGTGATGCACAAGAAGTAAGGTTTAGGATTGGAATACCTCCACACAGGTGGGGGTTGCCTTGGAGAGAGAATGCACTTTGATTTTTGAAAACTCCGAGAGTAGGGACTTCACCTTGCAGTCCATTGAAAGAAAGGTTGAGATATAGCAGACGAAAATTGACCAGAAATGTTGGAATCTTCCCAGTAATGTTATTCTGTGAAAGATCCAAATATTGTAAACCTCTCAAAGCCCTCAGACTGTTGGGTATCTCTCCTCGAAGAGAATTTCTCCCGAGGTGAAGCCATTCCAAACTAACGCAGCTGCTCAGAGAAGTTGGAATGAATCCGGATAATCTATTGTGGGACAAGTCTAAGGCCACAAGATTTTCCAAAGCGCCAACTTCTGATGGAATAGTACCCATCAAGAAGTTGTGGGATAGGTTAAGTTCAATAGAAATGGAGGAAAGCCTCAAAATCTCGGGAGGTATAGTACCGTTGAGATAGTTGTGTGAAAGATCTAAGAGTGACAAGTCGGTACAGTTGGCAAGACTTTGAGGTATTCTCCCAAACAGATTGTTTTGATACAAGTAAAGTTCGTTCAGCAAAGTCAAGTTGCCAAATGATGATGGAATCTCATTTGTCAGCTTGTTTCGTGAAAGAGTAAATATTTGCAACTTATAAAGTTTTCCAATGGAGGAAGGAATTGGACCTTGAAGATTATTGTCATCAGCCATGAAAAGAGTGAGAGCGACGAGGTTTCCAATACTAGAAGGAATGCTTCCACTTATCTGATTTCCACCTATGGCCAAGTAAAATAAGTGAGTGGAGAGACTGCCGATCGAATCCGGCAACGAACCAGTGAAAAGGTTCTCAAACAACTCCAAAACTTGAAGGCGAGTGGAGTTGGTAAGGGATGATAAAATAGTATGAATATCACCTTCCAAATGGTTATATCCAACCGCAAGTTGTTCAAGATATGGAAGCCTTGTTAAATCTATCATTTCTCCGGTGAAATTGTTGGAAGATATGTATAAAGATTGAATGAGGGAAGAATTTGATAGCGAAGCTGGAAGCGGTCCAGTGAAATAATTGTTGGTTAAACCAAGATAGCTTAGGTTTGGAAGTGTAAAGGAAGAAGAGATGGTTCCATGGAGTTGATTGAAAGCGAAATTGAAATCCTCCATGGTTGAAAGATTAAAGAGGCCAAATGGAATAGAACCAGTCAGACTGTTCTCAGCCAGCGCATTCTTCGGAGTTGCACGAGCGACTCTGGAATTTCTCCTTGCAAGCCGCAATGATTCAACGAGAGTTGGATTAGATTTGTGAGGTTTCCTAGGAATGGCGGGATAGTCCCCGGGAACGTGTTCCCCGTCAAGCCTAACTGTTCGAGCTTGATGAGTGAAGCAATCTCGGGGACTATGGATCCAATGAGGTTATTGTCGATCAAATTCAGCCAAAAAAGATTTCTGCATTGTGACAGGTTTGTTGGAATCCCACCTCCGAAACTATTTTTAGTAAACTCAATCACTCGAAGCCTTCTCAATCGACCAATTTCACTTGGGATTGAGCCGCGGAAGGTGTTGTTATGCAAGTTGATGATTCTTAGGAAAGAAAGGTTACCTATGTGAGGTGAAAGTGATCCCACCAGACCTTGGGATTCCAGAGAAAGAGAGACAACTCTGTTTGGATGCCTTTTGCTGCACGAAACGCCATTCCATCTGCAGAAATGTGTTGTCTCGTTCCATGAGCTCAGAGCCCCCAGTGGATCGTCGTGTATGGATTTCTTAAAGGCGAGAAGAGCTTGGAAATCGGTTTGGTTATTGTTGGAGTATGAAGGAGGAGTAGTTGAGATGATGAGGAGGAATAGAATGTTAATAAAGAAATTGGTAAAGATGGAAGTTTTTGCCATGCTTTATAATTAATTTGGTGTCTTAATTTATGAGAATAGATAGCCTTGCCTGGTTTTGATAGAAAGAATAGTGTCCCTATTCTTGATCTATTCAACTATATAGAAAATGCAATACGGAAAAGTAATAGAAATTCCAATCTGCATCACATTAAGGAAACAAGATCTGCTGCATTAGCTGACACACACACACACACACATTATTATATGATTTATAATGCTTGTACTATTATTATTTTGAAGTTTTAATAGTTAAGATGCTACAAACATAAAATATGGAAGAAATTGGACAGAAACTGTAAAAGACTGTTTTCAAATATATACAGTAGAATGTGATGATCAATTTAGAAGCTTAGAAATGCTAGTCAAAATTCATAAACAATTAGCATATCACGTTTTGGGTTGACTTAATCAAAATAATGACTAATGGTTGTCACAACTCTTTTCAAAATGTGATTGTCATGAATTTAGCCTATTGTTGGTGAGTGTTTGGAAGCATTGCAGTTTGCATGTGCATGTGCATGGAAGCTTAGAAATGCTAATCAATTCATAAACAATTAGCATCACATTCTGGGTTGACTTTGTGGAAGAAAGTAATTAAAGAGATAAACTTGAAGACCAAGTAAAGTTTCTTATTGAGAGAGTGGGAGCAGCACGTGTTTACGTGAAGAGTAGGAGTGAAATCTGTTACAAGATTTAGTTACGACTTTCTGTGAAAGAAGTGATAAAGTGTTACGAGTTTTCGTGACTTTGTTTATTCGAAGTGTTTTTGTTGTTCATATACCATTAGTGAATATTTGCTTCACAAGATTATAAATTTATTATAATTTGTGAAATTTTTCATATATTGTACTTCCTATGTCCACGAAATGGCTGTCACTTTTACCATTTACGTCCGTCCATGAAATGGTTGCCACTTCTATTTATAGTAGTAGGGCCAACATAATACATTATATTTAACCTTATTTTTCTCACTCCTCCGATCCACTCACATTTATCGTGAGACCCTTATTCTACTCATAATAATACCCACTATTATCCTCTGCCACCTACCATTTTCTTAAAACCCACGACGTCCACAATGTAGCAACCATTTCGTGGATGAAGGGAGTATGTTCTTTCATTTTCTTAAAATTCCGCTGCAATCAAAGTTATGTGCACTTCAGTCACAACTTTGTTCACAACTCTGTGATTCTCGTGCATCCTGCACTTTCAAGTTGATTTCCTGACCTAGATAAAATATTGCAACTTGGTAACTTTGATAAGCGTTGAAAAAAATTATATATGCTGCAATTCTCAGATAGTGATGAATTTATAAATTGCAGGCTGGTTTCAGAAATTAAATGCTATGAGTGAATGAGTGATGGAATATAGTTATGGGACAAATGATACCATCCGAGTAGCTACTAGTGCTTTTCTTGAAATTATAAGAATTATCATATGCATTCCCACTGGTTATGGAAGCGTTTTTTTTGGTCTAAGAATAGTCTATTTTTGACTACGTTACAAATGATATATATCAAAAGTTTCCAAATAAAATCCAAGAGTCAAGTTGTGAATGAGTGTGTTTGGGAGCATTGCAATTTACATGTGCATGTTTGTGTTGTGGGGTACCAAACAAACATTTATACAAAATTTTCAACGCAGTAAGAAGAAAATTGGACTTCCGTAGAGTCGAATGATCGGAGTTTAAATTTTTTTTGGCCACTAACTTAGGGCGGTTTTCACTTTCGGGCCACTATCTTTTGGCCCGATAACATTAGGCCATTAAAATTAAAAATGGGCAATTTTAGGCCAAATTTTGGTCCGAACAGGCTATTTAGTGCCACATAAAGCCCGCTTGTTGTGCTGGCGTTTTTTTTTTTAATTTTGGAAGTGTGAACGGTGATCCTCCCCCACTAGTATATACCCGTAATCAACAAATTAATACCGTATTCATTAAACACTCAACAACTCGCAACCACAAACAATAACTTACAAACTAACCATACCTACATACAAACATCCTTTCACCAACAAAATTCGATGTTACAAGTCGAGACGTGGCGATCAATTGCTTCAAGATTTAACCTTTCATCGGTGTAACTAGAGAAGGTATTTGTGAATGGGAGAAGGGATTTGTCGATAAGGTTTTGTTTCTGACTTTGGGGGGTTTGGAAATGACAGAGTAATCTCGATAAACACCATCTCCTCATTTCATAAGGTACAAAAAAGTAATAATAACAATAAATTAGTAAAAATAATAAATAATAATACTACCTCCGTCCGTTTCAACTTGTTCCATTTGGGATCGGCACAGAAATTAAAAAAAAGAGTGTTAATGGGTTAATGGTGTGATTAGTGCATTGAATAAAGTAATATAAAGTATTTTTTAATTGATAAAGTGATATAAAGTGGTGTTGAAGTGAAATAAAGTGATATAAAGTAGTGTTGAAGTGATATAAAGTGAATAAAGTGATTTCTTAATTATTTCCTTAAAAGGAAATGGGACAAGTTGAAAGGGACACCCGAAATGGCAAAATGATACAAGTTGAAACGGACAGAGGTAGTAATAAATTATTGCTAGCACAACAAGCGGGCTTTATGTGGCATTAAATAACTTGTTCGGGCCAAAATTTGGCCTAAAACTGTCAATTTTCAATTTTAATAGCCTAATTTTGTCGGGCCAAAAGATAATGGCCTAAAAGTGCAAACCGCCCTAAGTTAGTGGTCCAAAAAAAATTTGAACTTGAATGATCGAAGTCAAAATCCAGTACGAGTTCGAGTAAAATATCGTCGGGGGGCTATATATTTTATATTTCAAATTAAAAAATATGGAACCAATTTTGCATGTAATTCAATTTGGTAATGGAGACTTTTGTACAATAATTCAAACAAAGTAATAATATTTCCGATAATTTTATAATATTTAAAAAAAATTGTTTAGTGGGGGCTGGAGCCCCCCTTCCCCGGCCCACCTAGGTCCGCGCTGGTCAAAAATCAAGTTAACAACTCCAATTCTTCCCATTCCTCCCCCTCTCTCTCTATCTCATCCCCATTTCCATAACATTCCCATGATCATGACAACATTTTCAAGATTCTGTATCTTACATTTTCTATTTCATGTAGTCTATTGAAGGCCAATATGTATATATACCATTCTCCAAACGCATAAAAGGGAAATAAATATTCATTCCATTTTTTCTCACATAATTTTTGAATCACAAAAAAATTCTTAAATTATATTTACATTTAGCCACTATATTTTACATGGAAATAGGCCCACTAGAAACCCAATTACAAAGCCCATAACAGACTTAGGCTGCAAAATAGGTCTAATTGGGGTCATTAAAAGATGGAGGTCCAAACTAGTCTCGCATAAGTTAATTTGCAACAAACAAAATTAATTTAATGTCGTTAAACTAAATAGTGTTACACTAAATATTTAGGGGTGTTTACTAAATATGATAGAATTGACTATTTTTAACGTATGGTTACTTCAATCTTATACGTGTAGTTCCAAATATTAACAATGATCATGTGCTATGGATATCTTTGAATTTAATTCTTAAAAGTAAACACTTGATTAACCTATATTATTTTTAGAGACATATTTTGAAATAGCCATAATGACCATTAAAATATAAATTTTGGCCCACCTCCTTCAGAAATATAAATTTTGGTCATTTTTTTCAATTTGGGTCGAAAATACCCTTAATGAAACGCGGAACGGGTCGGGTCGGACGCGGGCGGTCGGATCAGGCCGGGTATGAGGCAGTTGGTACTTCTGGTACAAATTTAGTCATATTAGTACCAACTGTTCTAGTATTTCTCGTACAAATTTAGCCTTATTAGTGCCAATTGTTCCATATTTGGTACAATTGAGACGAATTATCGAATTAGTTCCAGATGTTCCAAGTTACGACATGGTACACTTGGGACAAACATTCCAATTATTCCATGTTATATTGCGCAGATTTTGCAGCTCCGCCTTCGGCTCCGATTGTACGGCTCCGCTTTCGCTCCGATTACTAATATAAAGATAATCGTTGGACAACAATTTAGATTTCTTCGGCTCGCTCCGAGGCCTTCGGCTCCCCTCGCTCGAATCTTGACCGAAGAAGAAGCAGCAAACAAAAAAACGAAGAGATAAACAAAAAATTGGAAATTAAAAAAAAAATCTGAAAAATAAAAAAAAACAGAAAAAAAGAAAAAAAAATCTGAAAAATAAAAAAAAACAGAAAAAAAGAAAAAAAATCTGGAAAATAAGATAAAAAAGAAATCTGAAAAATAAAAAATAAAACAGAAAAAAAGAAAAAGAAATTTGGAAAATATGAAAAAAAAATGAAAAAAAAAAGAAAAAGAAGTCTGGAAAATAAGAAAAAAAACAGAAAAAGGAAAAAAACTGGAAAATTAAAAAATAAAATAAAAAAAAGAAAGAAAAAAATTGAAAAGGGAATTAAGTGTCAATAAAATAGGTCAAGAAGTGATGGATTACAAATAGAAGAGGAAAAAGGGTATTTTTAGGTCCTAAGTTCAAAAAAATTGCCATAATTTATATTTATGAAGAGGGTGAGCTATAATTTATATTTCAATGCTCATATCACATGATATTATCTTATTTTTATCTATCTAAATTATCACCCTTAGTAAACGCTCCCTTAAGGGAATGTCCATACACTAAATGAATTTAATGCATCGTAATGTTTTCACTTCTTATTAATTAGAGAGTACTCTGTTTTGTCCTTTGTAAATGCATTAACAGACGCGCAAAATCTTGACATTTTTTGATTTAAAATAACGCTAAATTTTTTATAAATTTTTTATTTTTTTCAATTTTTTTATATCCCTATTTTTTAAAATTAGGTGAAAATTCTGATTTGGATATAGCTAGTCATATGCTTAACACATGCGATTCCGCTTTTTAAATTTTTGCAATTTGATACCTCTTACCGTTTTCTCCTAAATTAGTGCTGAGATGGAATCCGGGCTTACATGGCAAAACCCGGCCCAAAAACAAAACGATATAGTTTTAAAAACGTTTATTTTGTTCTTTGGTCGGTGTCTTAATACGCATAAATAAACATAAATATAAGCGTTTGTGTTTGAGGAAACGACAACGTTTTGTGTTTTTAAAACTACGTCGTTTATTTTTCTGCCGTATTTTTCCATGTAAGTATTTTTGAATTCCGTGTTACCACTAATTTGAGGGAAAATGGTTAAAGGTCTCGAATTGCGAAAACTTAAAAAGTGGAACTTAATTTTAAAAAAGTAGGGATATAAATAAAAAATTGGTAAAAGGTGAGAATTTAAATGCAAAATGCAATTTAACCTTAAAATATCAATATAATGTACAAGTGTCGAATAAATTCAGCCGGCCACTTCTCCCTTTTGTCTTCTACATTTCTGCTTAACACACACACACTCTCTCTCGTATTGTCATCGGAATTTCCTGCGTGCGGCTACATTTCAATGTAATTCCGGCGACCTACACAAGGATTTCGGTTGATTCCGGCAACTTCCTCCAGAATACCGGTTGATTCCGGCGATATCCACAAGAATTCTAGGTAATTTTCGAATTTGGAGCTTAGCCTCAGTATTTAAGTTATTTTTGCAATACAAAAAAAGTGATTATGTGGTGTTACTTATGTTCGATTTGAGATAAATAATGGATTACCCATTCTATTCTAACAACATTATTGCTTCTTATAGACCTAATACATGGAATTAATATTACTCTGTTTCTTCTCTAGTGCTTCATTGTATATTGAATTTATCAAAAAACAAACTTACTTAATGAAGAAGTATTATTTACTAACTAACTGAATTAGTTAACGCGTATATAGAACAAAAACATCTGAGCAAATGAAACTAAGTATAGTTGCAAGAAAAACCATACAATCCATATATTAGACGAAAATTCAAATAAAGTAAAATAGAAACCATGATTTGTTTCAATGTTGGTAGGCAGCCACATTTCTATCTGCAAGAAAAACAGTCTTTATCTTTTTGAGCTCACTAACAACCTCTGTCATCGGCATTCGATCTCTGGGAAGTTCTATCGAGCATCTCACTCCGATCCTCAAAATCGAAACAATGTGATCCCAATACTTGTCACCTTCGTTAAGTTGTTGATGCAAACACGGATCCACTACTTCCATTACACGATCTGTTAAGGCACTGTTAACGAAATCTTGGAGATTTATGTACCCCTCGAATGCATCACTCGTGGGTCTTTTGTTCGTGAACATCTCTAGCACGAGAATGCCGTAGCTGTATACATCTCCTTGTGTTGATACGGAACCGTTCGTCCCATATTCTGTGTACGGTCAAATACGTACATAGGTTAGAACTTGGTGAAAGGATAAAATGGCGAAAGTTCAAACTGCAAAAAGGTTCGAAGTGATCACCTGGAGGGATGTAGCCTATGGTACCCTTGATTGCAAGTGAACTGCTTCCCTCTGCTGATGACATGTTTTGTGAAATGCTTGAAATTATTTTGGCTAATCCGAAATCCCCGACGTGGGCCACCATGTCTCGATCCAACAATATGTTACTGGGCTTCAAATCTCCGTGAATGACCAAAGAATCGGTTCCGCCATGCAAGTAGTCAACTCCAGATGCAATATCAATTGCAATATCAAGTCTCTGAATAATACTCAGATTTTTGCCTTGTTCCTCAGAGTTGTGATGAAGCCAATTCTCGAGGCTTCCGTTGGTCATGAATTCATAAACCAATGCCTTGAAATCATTCCCTTGAAAATCAATGGTGTCACAAACGCTAATGATCTTGAGGAGATTTCTGTGTCGTATGCCTCTCAATGCATTGCATTCTGATGCCAAGCTTTTGTATGCTCCTCTGATGTTGAGATTAAGCACTTTTACTGCCACTTCTGTATTCTCCTCATCTTCATCAGCATTAATAATAATTCCTTTATATACAGATCCAAATCTCCCTGCCCCAACTAGGTTCGACTCCGAGAATCCACCCGTGGCATTCAAGAGATCTGCATAAGACAGCCTCAGAAACTCCGGCACCATGAAGATAGCTGCGGGGGTTCCAGCTTTTTGCAGTGTTCGTCTTCGGTAGATGATGAGACACAAGCATAATAGTGAAAGGGCAAGGCATATGGCTCCAGCAATTGGGATCAATATTTTACCCAAATTTGATTTCTTGTTGGAATTTGGTGATGAACAAGGAGGAAGATTTAGGGTTGGAATACCTCCACACAAGTGGTAGTTTCCTCGAAGTGAGATTGCACTTTGATTTTGGAAAACACCGAGAGTAGGGACTTCACCTTGGAGCGCATTGAAAGATAGGTTGAGATATAGCAGATGAATTTGAGCCAGAAATGATGGAATGTTCCCAGATAAGTTATTATGGGAAAGATCCAAATATTGTAAACCACTCAATGCCCTCAGACTGTCAGGTATCTCTCCTTGAAGAGAATTAGTGTAGAGGTAAAGAGTATTCAGCATGAAGCAGCTGCTCAACGAAGTTGGAATGAATCCAGATAATCTATTGTCTGAGAAGTCTAAGGCCACAAGATTTGTCAAAGCGCCGATTTCTGATGGAATAGTGTCTGTCAAAACGTTGCTGGATAGGTCAAGTGCAATAGAAATGGAGGAAAGCCCGAGAATTTGGGGAGGTATGGAACCATTGAGATAGTTTTGTGAAAGATCCAAGAGTGACAAGTTGGTGCAGTTGGCAAGACTTTGAGGTATTCTCCCAAACAGATTGTTTCCCCCCAAGATGAGAATGTTTAACAGAGTCAAGTTGCCAAATGATAATGGTATCTCATTCGTCAGCTTGTTTTTTCCGAGGTCGATGTCATGCAACTTATCAAGTTTTCCAATGGATGAAGGAATCGGACCACGGAGATTATTGTGGTGGGCTACTAAAATAGTGAGACCGATGAGGTTTCCGATACTAAACGGAACACTTCCACTTATCTGATTTAGACCAATGTCCAAGTCAAATAATTGAGTGGAGAGATTGCCAATGGAATCCGGCAATATACCAGAGAAAAGGTTTCCATTTAAATCCAAAACTTGAAGGCGAGTGGAGTTGGTTAGGGATGACAAAATAGTACCAATATCTCCCTTCAAATGGTTATTTAAAGCTGCAGCAAGAAATTCAAGAGATGAAAGCCTTGTTAAATCTATCATTTCTCCGCTGAAATTGTTGTAATAGATATCTAATTCTTCAAGGAGAGAAGAATTAGAGAGCGAAGGTGGAAGGGGTCCCGTCAAATAATTGGCGTCCAATTCAAGAACCCTTAAGTTGGGAAGTGTAAAGGGAGAAGGTATGGTTCCATGGAGTAGATTGTCACCCAATATGAGTCGCTCAATAGATGAAAGATTAAAGAGGCCGAATGGAATAGAACCACTCAGACTGTTCCCAAACATATATAAATACCACATTCTTCGGAGTTGAACAAGCGATTGAGGAATCTCTCCTCGGAAGCCGCACTCTGCCAATGAGAGTTGGAGCAGATTAGTGAGGTTTCCTAGGAATGGTGGGATAGTCCCCGAGAGCATATTCTTTGCCAAGGCTAAGTTTTTTAGCTTGACGAGAGAAGCTAACTCGGGGACTATGGATCCAGTGAGCTTATTGTCGATCAAATTAAGCCAGTAAAGATTTCTACATTGGGACAGATTAGTTGGAATCCCACCTCCAAAACTATTGTTGCTAAATTCGATGAATTGAAGTCTTCTCAATCGACCAATCTCATTCGGGATTGGGCCGCGGAAGGTGTTGTTTTGCAAGTCAATGATTCTTAGGAAAGAAAGGTTACCTATGTGAGGTGAAAGTGATCCCACAAGGCCTTGAGACCGCAGAGAAAGAGAGACGACTCTGTTTGGATGCCTTCTGCCGCAAGAAACGCCATTCCATCTGCAGAAATCCAGTGTCTTGTTCCATGAGCTCAAAGCCCCGAGTGGATCGTCGTGTATGGATCTCTTAAAGGCAAGAAGAGCTTCAAAATCTGTTTGGTTATTGTTAGAGTATGAAGGAGGAGTATTAGAGAGGATGAGGACGAATAGAATATTTATGAAGGTAAAGATAGAAGTTTTTGCCATGCTTTGTAATTAATTTGGTGTCTTAAGTTATGAGAATGGAGAGCCTTGCCAGTTTTTGTAGAAAAAATAATGCCCCTACACTTGATTTCTCAACTATATAGTCCCCCACTTGAGCACTAGAATTAATTGCAATCTTTTGTTAAGAAAATAAATTGTTTATAATAAAGATAAAGTAACTTTTTGGGGTATTTTTGTCAGATCAAATAGGAGATAATGAAGTTAGTAGTTGTTTAGTGATATATATGGTAATTTATGAGTTATAATGATATATTTATCGTATGATGCATGTTCATTTTAAAAAATTGGCTTAACGTAATAATACCTCCAAATAAGGTAAAATGAGTTTAATGAAATGATAGTGTATATTCTTTTCATTGTAGGATATATGACCCACAATTTACTTATATTTTGAACCTCATCTAGATTTAAATTGATGGGTCACTTTCTCCATGCATTTAATATTTACATTTTTTATTTAACCTCGTGTCACAATCGAAAAGATACAATATATTATTGGTGGATGTAAAAAAATTATGTAAATTGTAACAACACTTTAGTTACTCAATAAAGTTTTTTTCCCCTCTTTGGGCCTCAGAGTCCCATTTGGAACTCGTGCCCAAAATTAATGTCTCATTAGGTCCCATAATCTATATTATTTCATTTTTTTAAGTTGTGATTTATAATATTTTAGAATATAATTTTACAATTATCAACAAGGGTTCATCCACTCAAATATGACATACATGTATATATAATTTAATTTGTATTTTCAAAATTTTTAATTGATTATTGAAGTTAGTCTATAACTAGGGTATATCTATTAATTAAGTTTAATTTTTTATAGTAAAATATCAAATAAAGTCATTATTAATAAAAAAAAATCCTCTCTTGGTTCCACCCAATTTAACTACTTACTCTGTGGGTTGGAAATTAATGATAAAGAATTAAAAGACAAAAAGTGTCCATCACTTTTAAGAGGTTATAAATTATTAATTATTTTCTGAACAAAATTTTCCTTGCATTATTATGTGCATTATTAATGAAAGTTTTGTCACTGTACAAAACTTTCAACATAATGAGACTAGTCTATAGGTATATTGACTTTACTATATGACCAAACTCAAAAGTCACAAGTCACATTTTTTTTCTTTTTCTCTTTGTTGAGAATTGAGTATTTATACACAATAAGAAGAATTCAAACTTTTCTGTAGACCTAACTCACAAGCCACCCTCACTTGCCCTATCTCAAATTTTCTAATTTAAATCAAATATTCAGCACTTGATAAAAGTGATATTAACTTACATTTTGTGCAAGCGTTGCTTTTTGCACGTTGCTGTTGTCGGTTCATTTATAGTATGTTCTCCAGCTGATTTGTGCTTCCGAGTAGATTCAAATTTGGACTGCAATTCTACAGTCTCCAACGTCTTCAAATTCTTGTCTTCTCCGCTTTGCAACGTTTGACTTCAACACAACTTCTCTTCACGTTGGAACTGTATGCCTTCAGCTGCGTGGGTTAGTAGAGGAGTCAACTGAGCTCCTGTCCAACTGAGTGCGTGCTTCAGCTGAGGTTGAGGTCTCAACTGAGTTTGGGCATCAGTTGAGGTTGGGTCTCAGTTGAGTTCTTCACGAACTTCCTTTTTCATTACAGTTGACTTCTTTTAGTTGAATCTTGTAAAGATAAAATCCCTACACTCAAACAGTGAGCTTTAGCTGAGATCAGACTAAAGGCATTCATCTACTCGGTTGGGATCAGTTGTGTTTTGAAATCGTTCGAAAGCTTTTGCTAATTTTCCCAACAAATATGTTTCCATAATTATTCGTAATTTCCTCCAGGATTTTTATATAGGTAAAGATTGACTTTTTAAATTTTATATCTATTTATTTCTTTTAAATTTTTCTAGTAATTTAAAAATGATTTTGTTTTCATAATTATACCTAATTTCCACATAATAGAGATTTGCATTTTGGTGGAAATTTTGAATTTGTTAATTTCCACTATTATTTTTTCATTTTATAATATTATCTCGCTCTCATCCACACCCTACCCAAAATCATCTAAACTTGAGACAAAAATATTTGTATTATTAATTCCACTATTATTTCGTTTATTCCTTTTTTTTTCTTGCTCTCATCCACACCCTACCCAAAAATCATCCAAAGTTGAGACAAAAATATTTGTGTTATTAAATTCTATAAATTTCATATTTTTTCTTCTAGATCCCATCCACACCCTACCGAAAAATTACGTGAAAACTTCAACAAATTTTTTAGTTAATTAATGGATTTCATTAAATTATTTATTTTTTATTTCTTCTATTTCATTTGTAAAAATAATTTGAGTTATGCAATAGAAATATGAATAATTGACACTACCATAGTTCAAATTGTATAAATAATTTTGAGTTATGCGATGTTTCACATTAATTTTTCCAAAATAATCGAACTATTATTTGGGGTTTAGTCATAATTCTATTATTTTAGTAAAACTATAGACTATAGCGGTGTTAAATAATTTATACAAATGCAAGAAATAGTGTATGGACTATGACGGTGTTAAATTCGAAATCAGTTTGTTTATTGTTGGAGTATGAATGGGGGAGTGGTGGAGAGTAGGAGGATGAATAGGAATAGAATAATGAAGAAATTAGTAGAGATTGAAGTTTTAGCCAGTGCCATGGTTTATAATTAGTTTAGTGTCTTAAACAGAAAGAGTCTTGCTTGGGTCAACTTCCAAAATATATTCAATTTTAATGCAATATATGTTTAACAATCTCGTCCTTTCATATATATTTCCATATAATATATATAATTAACTGTTTTTTTTTTTTTATATCGTGGGAACCCGCAGCCGTTACCTTCGGAGCGACTCAGTAAACCTCGTCCCTTGTGCAGTAGCCTACAAACCACACATGACATGTAAACTACACTTTTCAACAGTCTCGATCTACGGAGGATAATTAACTAATTAGCATGACAGTCAATAGCTGGCTCAAGTTTGCCCCTAATTAAGAATAAACAATTTGTTTGTTCAATTTCAATTAATGATTCTATGCCTAAACTATCACCTTTAATTTAAATCATACATTATGCACAAAGTAACAAAAAGACTACTCTCTTCCTTATTTCTCTTACTTGGTTCGACACCAATACCTTCTAAAAAGTTAATTTTAGTTTCTTTCCTACTTTATTACAAATAACTCATATTTTTAACATTCTCACTCGATTGTATGACACCATTAAAACGAGACAAAGGAAGTATATCATAATATCCTAAATGAGATTTGATCAAGTAAAAGTCAACTTAGATATTAAAAACATTATATAAAGGCTTAGTGTTCTCCTACGCTTTATAATGGCGCACGTTGTTCAATAATTAATTATTTGAAGGGTGTTTTTGTTTTCTATACCTTTATTTAGAGGTAAATATAAGAAAAATAAAAATATCACATTTAAATCATCTCTCTGTCACAAGGGCAAAAAAATATTATTCCTTTAAATTGGAGTGATAATATCTTCCTTCTTTTTATCATAGTGGAAATGATAGATTTAAAAAAGAAAATTGCATATCCTTCTCAGAAAAAGAATAAACTATAGTATTTTTTGAAAATCTATACTTATTACAAAAAGAGCGGATTCTTACAAAATTTGATGCCTAATATATCCTTATTATTATATTTATTTTAAGGGCAATAGTGTAATTCTATATTAGATTTATTATAAATATCATTAATAAATAATATAGTCCTACTCCTACTATAACTCTTTTTTTTATAATTTAATAATGCAGTCCTACTCCTGTTATAACTTAACTTAATATAATAACTAATAATATAGTTCTACTTGTTCTATTACTGAAGAGTGAAAGAGAAAAGACACATAAATTTGATAGCTCGAGACTACATTTTGAAATTTCTGTGTAATTTCTTTTTTAGTTTAAAATTATTTTATGATTTGATTATGAAGTAAGTACCTATCGGTCTGCAACCATGGTTATTATGATGAGAGTTATGAAATTAGTGGTTGATAAATTAAATTCATATAGCTTTAAAGCATAATATATCACGCTAGACCATAAAATTGAATGAAAAGCATGACTGATGGAATTGTACTTCAACAATTGGGCTTTGATTTTGCATAGTTTGAAAAATTGAAAATCTTTATCATAATTTCTCAAGTATTAAAATAAAAATAATATTAAAAATTAAAAAAAAAAATTTGATGTTGGCTACAATCCCTCCATCACCCCACAATGAAGGGGGTGATCTCGTTGTTCAAATGGATTCTTGAAGATTTGTAAGCAGTTCAGCGGTTTTGATTAGTGGAGAAATTATCTACGTAAATGCTTACAAATGAACACTAGCAAATTAATCTTTGACAAATATTTTCACAAATGAAAATATTTTCTTTTTTTTAACATCTACTTATAAATTATTTTTCGTACTGAAATTATGAAGTATTTTTAGCCACTATGGTTCATGAAGAGAGTATGTAAATTAATGATTGATAAATTAATTCCATAAATTTAAAAGCATCCCATAAAAATGATTAAAATAATTTTTTTGTGTAAAATATGTGATTTTTGTTGTAATTAAATATATATTTATTGGTAAATACAATCTCAAACAAATTAAAGTTGAAATAGTACATGACAATTGATTTTTCATCTTATCATTATAATACACTAAACAATTAAAGTTTAATTTTAAATACTTATGAATATGTGTAAATATAATGGAAACTAAATATATACATATATACTATACTTGAAAAAGAAAAAAGAGGTAACGAAAAAGAGTGAGAAATTAAAACTTTATACTTGGGACACTTAAAAATTGCTATACCCCTTATCATTATGTAGTATAAAATTATTTAACTATGTAGAACAAGAGACATTAACGAGATTAAACATATATATTTTAGAATAACTTTAATTTAATCATTCAAAGAACACAATATTTAGCATTTTTTTCTTTATTGATAATATTTCAATATTCAAATATTTTATTGGTTAACTGTAAATGGAACTCTAAACTAGGATTCTATTATAACAATCCCCTTTCACTTTTAGAGCATGAGTTATGTATATTATAGTTTGTGATATATTATAGTTTGTGATTTAATTAGAATTATTTTCACAAAAAATATCGGGGTAGCTTTTCTATATATGATTGGAATATCATAATGTGCATTTTGATTCTTCTATGTAAGTACTAATGTCTTTAATCAAATTAATTAAATTATAATAGATCTTCTTTACCACCGTCATAAATTTTTTAAAATTGTACACAAAATAGAAGATATATTTAAATATAGATGAATTTGCTTATTTTAAGGTCTACGTGCAAATCTTTTTCTTTTTCTACATTTTCTATCGTTCTAGCTGCCTCGAGTCCTTATATATTTCTAATTTTCATACTAGCTAAAAATATTAACAACAACTTGTTTTCTAATAAAATACGATGTAATTTGGAAGGAAATGACAAAATGGATTGAAATGAATAGGGTCATTACTCCCCCTCTTTTATTAATTTATTTGTAAGATTAAAATATCAAGGTTTGTTCGTCATGCATGTTCAGATGACAAAGTTATAGATTTTCATTATGATGCACGTATTGCTAACATCAACTTGTTTTCTAATTTTTTCTTAGTAAAAATTTGTATTGTAACAAAAATTATTTTAATTTTTGTGTATTAATTATGACTTCTATTATTTATTGTTATTGTTCACTTTTTATGTAGTATTAATTTTAATAGGTAACCATTGGATAATTTTAACAAATTTGAATTTGAAAAATGATTGATGAGAGATAGTAGACCCATTATCATTTCTATTAGCACCTACTTGTTAATAATTATTGAAGTTAATAATAGTCAAAATTAATATTAATATATATTACAACTTTATTTTTTTGCAAATATATTTATAATAAATTAATTAACTTAAACGAGAGGTTATACGTGCAATGCACGTACCTCTCTACTAGTAATAGAGAAAAGGTGAAAATATTTGTACTATTTCCATCAAAGCACAACCTAAGTTTACAATTATTAATTAGGGTTCACCAAATTATTTTTTGTTTGTTGTAATTAGTTTCACATTTACATTTTGTTAAACCTCAAGTCACCTTCCCGGGCTGGAATTTGAGCCTAGCTAAGTAATTGTGAAAAATTAAGTAGTTCCTATAATAATGAGTAGTTTGTGAGCACTACACACAATTAATATAACCGATTACATTGAATCTATAAACAATTTTTTGGGTTTTACCTTCCTAAATTTGATGAACAATTCATTAAACAATATACACCAAGATAGTAGAATAAAATAAATATGAAAATCAACGAAATACTCACCACATAAATTAACTAGTAATTATCCCAACATGGGTTGGCCCATCTTCCCTAGGACCATTTTGGGTGGCCCATGAAATGATTGGCCCAACTCCTTCTGATGGCTCTATTTCTCTTCTTTCTTCTGCCTTGAGCCTTTTTTTTTTTTTGGGGTAGTATGGTTATTGTGTTCCTACAATACTTTATGGATCAAACATTTTTGGGCCCTCAATTTTTCGGGATCCTGTGGAGTCGATCACCTTGTGCACCCTTCAGATCCACCCCTGAGTATTAAATTAATTGCCTTTACGTTTCCAAGATTTTAATCAAGGGTAAAATGCAGAAATAGCAATTTTAAGATTTAAAATATTAATTATAGCAATCCTTTTTAAAACTATCAAATAATAGCAATTATAGACTTATTTACCCCCTTTTTTTTTGGTAAATATCTTTTTCATTACCAAAGCCAGGAGGCTACGTACCAATACAAATACACAACCACACATCCCAAGCAATCTCCAACACTAAACAAAAGCTATTCTAATGCAGGTTTGTTAAGATTTTAACTAGTTTTCTATGCACCAAACATCTCCAAATTATCAGTTCCTTGCAGCTCTTGATCACACTCCATGCATCACTCACAACTCTTTGAAATTTTCTAGTGTTCCTCTCTCTCCAAATGCAGTATATTACAACCGATAAAGCAAGTCGATAGAATTGTTGCTTGGTTGTTTTGGATCTACAACTCTGTGTAAGGAATTCTTTTTCTTGCTCTCAGCTTTCTGTATTCCTCACAATGCCTCCCCAGTTTTTAACTCCATTCCATATATCCGCTGAAAATGAGCAATCAAAGAACAAGTGTTCAATGCTCTCATCCCTATCTCCACAAAGGCTGCACATTGGATCCACCTCAACCCCCACTTTCCTCAGATTATCACAAGTTACCAACTTGCCAAGGATGGATAACCAAGTGATGAACGTACACTTTGGGGGGGGGGGGGGGGGGAGGGATTACAGCACAACATCTTATTCCATCCTACTACATTCACATCTCCTCTCAGCATGACATAAGCTCTCTTGATAGAAAAATCTGATTGAGTTAGCAAATTCACACCTTCATTATGTTGTCTCAGGTATTCTCTTGCTGCAATTATCTTCCTAACCACCCAACAAGCTTGATTAGGGAGTGGCATACTCAACAAATTATGATGCTTTATGTAGTATCCATGTATCCACCTTACCAAAATTCTTTCCTTTTTCTGAGCCAAGCTCCAAAGAAGTTTGCAAATTGCAGCTTGGTTCCAGATTTTGATATTGATGATTCCCAATCCTCCTGCTGATTGAGGCAGCTGAATCTGTTCCCAGGCTACTAAAGCACGTTTTGAGATCCCTGATTGTCCTGTCCACAGAAATGTTCTATATGCAGCTTGGATGAGTTTAATGACCTTCTGAGGAATAAGAAAAATCTGGCTCCAAAATGCTTGCACTCCAAACAAAACCGATTTGATCAATTGCACTCTACCTGCATAAGTTAGGAGTTTGGAAGTCCAATTCTCAATTCTGTCGAGAATTTTCCTTATCAATGGCTGACACTGTATCACAGAAAGCTTTTTGGATGATAGAGGCACTCCCAAATATATAAAAGGGAGGTCTCCCTTTACCATTCCAAACTCAGTTAAAGTCTCCTCTTGAATTCTCAAGGCAACCCCTCCAAAATATATACATGTTTTAGATGGATTAACTTTAAGCCCTGAGATTGCAGCAAACTTGCCAAACACTCTCATCAATTGCCTTATAGATATGATATCTCCCCTAGTGAAGAGAAGGAGGTCATCACCAAAGCATAACTGAATGAGATCAAATTGCTTACATCTGGGGTGAAACTTGAACTCTCTCATATATTTCAGTTCCAGCAGACTTCTGTGTAAGTATTCCATGCATAATACAAACAGGTAAGGAGATATGGGATCTCCTTGCCTAAGTCCTCTCTTTGCTGCAAAAGGTGTGGTCAATTCTCCATTAACATTTATAACATAACTGACACTAGATAAACAGGCCATAATCCGTCACAAATTCCTGTGGAAATCCCATTTCCTGTAGTAAAAATCTCAAGAACGGCCACTCCACCGAGTCATACGCCTTTTGTATATCAATCTTCACCATACATCTTGGAGATATATTCTTTCTACTATAGCCTTTGATCAGCTCATGGCTCAGCAAAATGTTATCAAAGATGGATCTTCCTTTCACAAAAGCAGCTTGTGTTTCACTAATAAAGTGACTTAATACAGCTTATTTACCCTTTTTCCTTCTTCTATTTCAATTTTCATTTCTTAAACTGAAAATCGTGATCCCAAATATATCTGTGGGAAATCACATGAATAAATATGTGAAAGCAAATTATAATTTGTGTGGTGTCACATGAAAAATAATGTGAAATCACATTATAATAATTTCACATGCAGAAAAATGGGAATTCACATAAAAAAAAATGAGGATTCACATGAAAAATAATGTGAAATCACATTATAATTTTTTTTTTATTTCGTATCTAATTCGATTTTATATTAAAAAAATGGGAATTCACATAAAAAAATGGGAATAGGATAATAAATTACTATAATTAATAGTCTTTAAAAGTTATTGCTAGAATTAATATTTTTATCTTTAAAACTGCTAGAATCCTACAATAACTCTTTAATCAATCACAAGCACAATTACTTAAAAAGCGGGGAAAACATAGTACAAAGCTGAATAAGTCGTCATGATCAAGATTTTGACAACATTTCCAATATTTCTATAACCCTAGCACTTTATGTGCATAACCTAGCAAATTAAGAACAAAATCATATAGATATATCATCAATAGATTACTATAATTAATTACTCTAAATGGTCGGATTTTGCACAACGACTTAAAAGACGAGAATCGAGTGAGACAAGAGTGTCCCGACGAGGAATGCAGCCTCGCTCTTGCCTCCTCAACAACTTAAAGATCATCGAGTGAGACAAGTGTGTTCCGATGAGGAATGTGGCCTCGCTCTCGCCTCGGCCCCCATATTCTGCCAATACTTGAATGGATCATCTTTGTCTCACCACTCTCAAACTTGTAAACAAACAACTCATTACCCTTCTCAACCACAATCCCTTCCCCATTTCTCCAACAACAAACAACACTAAAATATCTCCCAAAACCACTCACATTAAAGCTATATTTCTTCACCCATTCTTCTCCAAATCCACCATCACTCACCAAAATCCACACCTGCATCACCTCACCCTCCGCCCACGTTGCTAATCCGAGACATCCCCCAATCTCGATCAGCTGATTTGCCGAAGCAACGTGGATGACCGGAAGATTTTTGGAAACAAATTTCTCATCCTCCAAACTCAAATAGACTAAATAATCACATCCTTCCCTTGAACAAAGCCAGTAAAGTGCACCATTGCAAGATACCGGGGCTTGCCTCATGTCGGGGTCCAGCTCAGCACGAGGCCCCTCGATACTTCTCCAGCACCTCGTACGAATGCTCATCAAGCTGCAGGCGATGGCCCCGGAAAAATTATCAAATAAGTGAATTATTTTGTAGGTTTTCGTCTTGTTACAAAGCACAATACCAAATGATTGGAGAAAAACAGGATGCTCAGTGCTTGAAGGAAGAATAATATTTTTTCTAGTAATAGGGTTAATGAGTATTAAGCTTTTGCTATTTCTAGCAGTAGCAAGAATCAAGCCATCGTAGCTTGCTTGAACGATGAACGGCTCGACTATGCTCGAGTCCACGAAGCTATTGCCTCCGTCATCCAAATCCAAGAAACGGAAGAATTTTTTTGGCTCATGATCGGAAAACTTCAAAAGTGCCGAGCAGTTACAGATCACAACGGTTTCGGATTGGTAAGAATGAGATCTGATGAAGATGGATGTGTTGATCAAACTGAACCATTTCTTGCATACAAATTGAATGGAGAAAAGGGATGCAGCTGGGAGTAAAATCAGAACTTTGAAGAGCAAATCATCTGAAATTTTGAACTCTGTTTCAGACTCTGTTTCTGATTCTTTGTTTGGTTGGAAAAGTGATGATTCTTCAAGAAAATGATCTGCTAGCTGAAGGCGCTGCCTCGTCGTCGCGGCGCCTAAATTCAGTTCAACAATGGCTTTACAATGATCTATCAGTTTAGACATTTTTTAATACAATTGAAGGCAAGGAACAAGAATTGAATAACAACTGTGGCAAATAATTTATTCAATGGATTAACATTTTACCAACAAGTATTGAGATTTTCATCAAGATAAAACGAAGATGATTTCTAGGAAACTGCCGAACAAGGTTGGTTGGCATCTTTTATCTAAAACCCAAAATCAACAGCTAGCAACAATAACTAAAAAATAAAAAAATACAAATAGAAGTTGAGCATATGAAAGTAAAGATCAATGATGATAGGGAAAAATATTTATAATTCTGTCACTTCGACTGTCTGCAAGAAAAACACTTTTTATCTGTTTGAGCTCATTAACAACCTCTTCCATCGACATTCGATCTCTTGGAAGTTCTCAATCTCACTCTAATCCTCAAAATTGAAACAATGTAATCCCAATACTTGTCAACTTCGTTAAGTATGATACAATAAAGGATCCACAGCTAACGAAATCTTGCAGATTTACGTATCCATCAAATGCATCAGTGGTGCGTCATAGTGCACATGTAAAGCACTCGAAAACCACAATGCAAGTAGCCAACTCCACATGCAATATCAATTGCAATGTCCCCAACTCGTGTCTCGTTATCTATGTCCCACTATTAATATACAATACAACCTTAATGAACAATTATTATAAAACATTGGAATTTCTGTCGTTGCTTCAAATCGCTCTCATTATTATGGAAATAAAATCGAATCGTGCAAAAAGGTTGAATACTTTTGTTTTACTAATAAATCACGTAGAAATCACTGAGCTAAATTATAAGGGGTTGGTACATAGTGAATGATATAGTTTCACTTATTGTTAGGATAAAAATATTGAAGACTCTGTTCTGTTTCTTCTTTTGTTATAAGATTTGCAAAGTTGGTAACTTTGCTGTCTATAATATTAACATTTCTTATCTTATTCAGCTCATTAACCACCTCTGCCATCGACATGCGATCTCTTGGAAGTTCCATTGAGCATCTCACTCCGATCCTCAAAATCGAAACAATGCAATCCAAATACTTGTCACCTTTGTTAAGTTGTTGATGCAGAAACGGATCCACTACTTCCATTACACGATCTGGTAAGGCATTGCTAACGAAATCATGCAGATTTATGTACCCCTCGAATACATCACTAGTTGGCCTTATGTTTGTGAACATCTCGAGCACAAGAATCCCAAAGCTGTATACATCCCCTTGTGTTGATACGATGTCGTTCATCCCACATTCTGCAAACATTTAATAAGCTAGCATACTTTAGTAAGTAGCTTTCTATATTGATAAAGAAATTGTGAAGTAGTAAAAATTGTTAGAAGTTGACCTGGAGGGATGTAGCCTATGGTTCCCTTTATTGCACTCGAACTGCTTCCCTCCGATGATAAAATGTTTGAAATAATTTTGGCTAATCCAAAATCGCCAACGTGGGCTACCATGTCTTGATCCAAGAGAATGTTGCTCGGCTTCAAATCTCCATGAATAACTACTGAGTTAGTACCACAATGCAAGTAGTCAACTCCACATGCAATATCGATTGTAATATCAAGTCTCTGATTGATGCTCAGAATTCTGCCTTCTTCCACAGAAATCTGATGCAGCCAATTGTCGAGGCTTCCGTTGGCCATGAATTTATACACCAAAGCCTTGAAATCATTGCCATGGTAATCAATGGAGTCACAAACGCTCATAATCTTGAGCAGATTTCTATGTTTTAAGCCTCTCAATGCATTGCATTCTGATGCCAAACTCTTGCATGCTCCTTTGATGTTTAGATCAAGAACCTTTACAGCCACATCTGTATTCTCCTCCTCATCAACATTGCTAACAATTGTCCCTTTATATACAGATCCAAATCCCCCTGCCCCAACTAGATTCAACTCCGAGAATCCACCAGTGGCATTCAAGAGATCTGCATAAGATAGCCTCAAAAGCTCCGGAACCATGAATATGGATGCAGGGGTTCTAGATTTCTGCAGTGTTTGTCGCCTGTAGATGACGAGACAGAAGCATAATAGTGACAAGGCAAGGCATATGGATCCAGCAGTTGGGATCAAGATCTTAACCAAATCTGATTTCTTGTTGGAGTTTGGTAGTGAGCAAGATGAAAGATTTAGGATTGGAATACCTCCACAGAAGTTGTGGTTACCTTGGAGAGAGAATGCAGTTTGATTTTTGAAAACTCCGAGAGTCGGGACTTCACCTTGCAACAGGGCATTGAAAGAAAGGTTGAGATATAATAGCAGACGAAACTCTGCCAGAAATGTTGGAATGTTCCCAGAAAAGTTATTATGGGAAAGATCCAAATATTGTAAACCTCTCAAAGCCTTCATAGTGTCAGGTATCTCTCCTTGAAGAGAATTGCTGTGGAGGTAAAGAGTATCCAGCATGACGCAGCTGCTCAAAGAAGTTGGAATGCTTCCGGATAATCTATTGTTCGACAAATCCAAGGCCCCGAGATTTATCAAAGCGCCAACTTCTGATGGAATAGTGCCCATCAAGACGTTGTTGGATAGGTCAAGGAAAATAGAAATGGATGTAAGCCTCAAGATTTCGGGAGGTATGGAGCCATTGAGGTTGTTTTTTGAAAGATCTAAGCTTAACAAGTTGGGACAGCTGGCTAGACTTTGAGGTATACTCCCGAAAAGATTGTTTCCACTCAAGATGAGATGGTTCAACAAAGTCAAGTTGCTGAATGATGATGGAATCTCATTCGTCAACCTGTTTGTTCTCAGGTCGATTTTTTGCAACTTGTGAAGTTTCCCGATGGAGGAAGGAATTGGACCTTGGAGATTATTGTCTTCAGCTGATAAAAAAGTGAGACCGATGAGGTTTCCGATACTAGATGGAATGCTTCCACTTATCTGATTTAGACCAATGTCCAAGAAAGATAAGCGAGTGGAGAGATTGCCAATGGAATGATCTGACAACGAACCGGTGAAGTAGTTATTGTACAACTGCAATACTCTAAGATGAGTGGAGTTGGCAAGAGATGATATAATAACATCAATATCACCCTTCAAATAGTTATATGCAGCAACAAGAGTTTTAAGATCCGAGAGCTTTGTTAAATCTATCATTTCTCCGGTTAAATTGTTGGAAGATACAGATAAATTCTCAATGAGGGAAGAATTCGATAGCGAAGCTGGAAGCAGTCCAGTGAAATGATTTTCAGCCAAATCAAGATACCTTAAGTTGGGAAGTGTAAAGGAAGAAGGAATGGTTCCATGGAGTTGATTGGAGCCAACTGTCAAAATCTCAATAGTTGAAAGATTAAAGAGGCCTAATGGAATAGAACCAGTGAGACTGTTCCCACTCATATATAGATACCTTATTCCTCGGAGTTGAACAAGCGACTCTGGAATCTCTCCTTGCAAGCCGCAATAACTCAATGAGAGCAGGACTAGATTTGTGAGGTTTCCTAGGAATGGTGGGATGGTCCCCGACCCCGAGAGCATGTTCCTCGACAAGGCTAAGTATTCGAGTTTGACAAGAGAAGCTATCTCGGGGATTATGGATCCAGTGAGCTCATTGTCGATCAAATTCAGCCTACGAAGATTTTTACATCGTGACAAGTTTGTTGGAATCACACCTCCAAAAGAATTGTTACTAAGGATGATGATTTCCAGCCTTCTCAAACGACCAATCTCTTGAGGGATTAGGCCGCGGAAGGAGTTGTTTTGCAAGTTGATGATTCTGAGGAAAGAAAGGTTACCTATGTGAGGTGAGAGCAATCCCACCAAGCCTTGTGACAGGAGAGAAACAGAGACGACTCTGTTTCGATGCCTTTTGCCGCAAGAAACACCATTCCATCTGCAAAAATGTGTCGTTTCGTTCCATGAGCTCAGAGCCCCCAGTGGATCGTCGTCTATGGATTTCTTAAAGGCCATAAGAGCTTCGAAATCGGTCTGGTTATTGTTGGAGTATGCAGTGGAGAGGATGATGAGGAATATTAGAATGATGAAGAAGAAATTGGCAAAGATGGAATCTGCTTTTGCCATTGTTTATAATTGAGAGAGTGGAATAAAGAAGTAGTCTTGCTAGGTTTTATACAAAATGTAACAACCAATACTATTTCAGTACACACTGATAAAGTAGTTGTGTTTAGACACGTTGACCACAGTTCCGGAATTACGGTTCCAGTCTACCTACCACCCCATGCTCTAATTAATCCGATTTTTCATCATGCATGTTAATTGTGTTCAATATATAATACTGGGATTTTATCGTATTATGAGAAGTCTTAACTAATAAAGTTATTAATGGGCATGCATGTGTGGTAGAAAATAGTTATGGGACAATAAATACTCCCTTCGATCTATTAAAATTGTCAAGTTAGTGCTCGACACATAGACTAAGATCACATTCAAACTTTCTTCGTTTGGAATATGATAATATGATCAGTGAGAAACAATTTGAATTTTTCGGCTTGAAAAGAGGCCTTCGGCTCCCCTCGCTTGATCTCTTAACCAAATAAGGAGAGGCAAATAAAAAAAAAGGGAAATAAAGAAATCTGAAAATAAAAACAAAAAAGAAAATTACGGACACATGCACCCCACGCGAGGTGTCGCACATGAGTTTTTGTCAATAAGAAAATGATGATAATATGAATAGGTCGGAGGGAGTATAATACCATTTGCTGCCTTCCACGTAGCTGCAAATGACATTAACAAGAATAATTATATATTCCTTTATTGACATTTCTACTACTTTATGCATGCGTGTTTTTTGGTCAAAGAATAGTCGATTTTCCACTACGTTACAAATAATTTATATACAGAATTTCTAAATAGAATCCAAGAAAGTAAGTGGTTGGATAATATTGTTCGACACTCTGTTTATATACAAGCTAAGTAATTAAATACTGTTTCACTTGTTTTTAATATATCCAACACTCTGTTGCTTCGTAAAGTTGCTGATACAAAGTTGGATCCGATCATATAATAAACATACTTAGTTAGTACCTATGTATATATATTTAATAAAGAAATTGTGAAATAGTGAAAATGGTTACAAGTTAATGTAACACCCCAAAAATTTACTTGCAATTAAAAGGTTTAAATTATAATTTTTATTTTATTTTTATGCAATTATTTATTTAAGTCCTATAAGTCTCGCTTAGAATTATTTACTAAGCATGAGCATGAGCATGAGCATGAGCATGATTTTTGCATGGCTTTAGATGTGTATATGTTTTGAGACCGTAGAAAATTAATGCATGTCGACTGTTTTATTGTTGTTGTTGTTGTTGTTGTTATTATTATTATTATTATTATTATTGTTGTTGTTGTTATTATTATTATTATTAATTGAGGAAGTGTTCAATCATATAGCATGTCTAGGATTGTTGGTACGAGACTTTTATGTTCTTAAGAAAATATTATCTTTAAATTAATATTTTTTTATAAGTATTGTAAATATAATTACTTCTTCTCGTAAAAACCTTGCTTCAAAATTTAAATTATTATTATTATAATTGCAAGGGGTGTTTTATGATTAATTTCTTGTGCAATAAGAAAAGATAAGTTCATCATTCTTATTTTACTTTCAACATTTTACTTCGATTAAAGTTTTTTATTTGGAGATAATCTTCAAATAATTCATGATTATCTCTTCTTCTCCCTCAACTACTTATTATAAATAGAGGTCTAACTCCTCTTATTTTCCTCATACGTAAATCTCTTTCCTAAGGCTTATAGAGAGATATTCCTCATCCCTCCTAGTTCTCGATCTTCTATTTATTTATCAGTAAGTTAAATTTTCTTTTCTATAATCGATGCTCTGTATACGTGTGGATCTAGTAAAGAATGTTATGTGTGTTACTATAGAGTCTTATATTTTGTTTTTATAAGCATGTGAAGTTAATAGGTGCTTCCGTATTTCTTTCTTCGTATTATGGCTATGTTTATATTATATTCTTTAATTAGTTTTAGGAGTCACCTTTGATGTAATTAAAATTGGTTGGCTTGTTTTTCTCTTGATAAATTATACTTATGCGAAAATACATATGAGATAGTAAGGAGATTAGTAAATAAAGTTGTCAAGTTTCTTTTAGTCATGGATTGTGTTTCTTTAAATATGTGTGTATATATATAACTATGCGGCAATTAAAGTTAGTAGTTCTGCTAGGTATTTTCTTCTAGTTATAATGTATGTAAGTGTATATTTGATTGTTTATATGTATATATCATATTTTCTATGTTGTATCAGTATGGATCATTAATTTGTAATATATGATTCTTGTCTGTATGGATTTATTGTGTGTGTGCATGAATTGGATATAAGAATTGAAACCAATTAGGATAAATAGAAAGATAATTAAAAATTATCATGATTACCTTCATAATGCATGTGTGTCGCTATATATGTATATAGGATGTAATAATTAATTTTCTATATTTTTTATGAATTTCGTTGGTTTTCTTTTTCGTTAAAAACAAGCATCATGATATATATATCATAATCAATTATAGGTTTGGCGCGCTGGACTTAATTATTTAATTGTACAGATTTTCAAGTCGAGTCAAGGAGGTTAAGGTGGGGTTTGTTGTTAATGTTACAGTTATCATTTATCCTTATTATATGTTTTGCACAATATGTATTCATGTGATATACAGCATGGCCTACGGGCTAATCGAGGTACACGAGGTTAAGCCTACGGGCTATTCGAGGTTATGCCTACGGTCTATTCGAGGTTAAGCCTACGGGCTATTCGAGGTTATACGAGGTTAAGCCTACGGGCTATTCGAGGTTGCGAGGTTATGGCCTTCGGGCTACGATGTTATTTTATATGCGAGTGTTTCCATGTTTATTATTGTTGCGATTTATATAATCTGGATAAATGCCCCCACTGAGTCTAAAGTACTCACCCCAAAACTTTTATTATATTTTCAGGATGAGATCGGGGCGATGTGCGGCGAAGCGAGTGATGATGGTCAAAGAGTCAAAACGAGTTTTATTTAAATGTCATTTATATAGTCTTCCGCTGTAAAAGTCTTATTATTTTCATGATGTAGAAAAATAACGTTTCCTTTTATTTATGAAAATTGAGGCGTTATAGTTAATCACGAGGAATGTAGCCTATTGTTCCCTTGATTACAATTGAACTACTTCCCTCTATTGATTACAAAATGTTTGAAATAATTTTGGCTAATCCAAAATCGCCAATGATCCAAGAGAATGTTACTCGGCTTCAAATCACCATGAATAACTATGAAGTCAGTACCTCCATGCAAGTCTTCTATTGCAGATGCAATATCGATTGCAATATCAGGTCATGCTCAGAATTGTGGCTTCTTCCACAGAATTCCAATGCAGCCAATGCTCGAGGTTTCCATTGGCCATGAACTCATAAACCAAAGTCTTGAAAATCAATGCTGTCACACACACACACAATCTTGAGCAGATTTCTGTGTCGTAAGCTTCCTAATGCGTTGCATTCTGATTGTAAGCTTTTAAAAGCTCCTCTGATGATGAAATTAAGCTTTTGAATATTTATAATGGAACATCATTTGTCACAAGCCGTATTGTTTAAGCTACAGAGTTGAAAGCCTTGTTAAATCTATCATATTACCAGTGAAGTTGTTTAATCTTACTTGCATTTGTTCGATTAGGGAACAGTTCGACAGCGAAGATGGAAGCTGTCCAGTGAAGTGATTAAAGGTAAATGGAGTCTCCTCAACTTGGGAAGTTTAAAGTGAGGTATGGTACCATAGAGTCGATTGGAACCTAGTGCAAAAACCTCCATATTTGAAAGATTATAGAGGCCGAATGGGACTTGACCAGTCAGACTATTGTCATACAAGATTAGCAGCTGCATTCTTCGGAGTTGAACGAGCGACTCTGGAATCTCTCCTTCCAAGCCACACTTTGCCAGTGAAAGTTGGAATAGATTTGTGAGGTTTCCTAGGAATGGTGGGATAGTCCCCGAGAGAACCTATCTCGGGGACTATGGATCCATTGAACTGATTGTTCATCAGATTCAACCAATAACGATGTCTACAATGTGATAGGTTAGTTGGGATCCCACCTCCGAAACTATTGAGGCTAAACTCGATGAATTGAAGCCTTCTCAGTCGGCCTATCTCTTGAGGGATAGGGCTGCGGAAGGTGTTGTTTTGCAAGTTGATGTTTTTGAGGAAAGAAAGGTTGCCTATGTGAGGTGAAAGTGGTCCCACCAATGCCTGAGACTGCAGAGAAAGAGAAACAACTCTGTTTTGATGCCTCTTGCTGCAAGAAACGCCATTCCATCTGCAGAAATGTGTTGTCTCGTTCCATGAGATTAAAGCACCAAGTGGATTGTTGTGTATGGATTTCTAAAAGGCGAGAAGAGCTTCGAAATCAGTTTGGTTATTGTTGGAGTATGAAGGTTGAAGGTTTTGCCAATGCCATGGTTTATAATAGATTTGGTGTCTTAAGTTATGAGACTAGAAGAGTCTTGCTTCGTTTTATAGGTAGAAAGATAGTGTAAGTAAAATAATTTCCGAATACGTTATATCTTTCTTAAGCTAATAGTAATTACTAACAACATTGCTTACTATAGATCTAATACATGCATTTAATTACTAACAACATTGCCACGTGGACTGTCTCCAAGAAAAAGACTTTTTATCTTTTTCAGCTCATTCACAACCTCTGCCATTGAGATTCGATCTCTGGGAAGTTCCATTGAGCATCTCATACCTATCCTCAAAATCGAAACAAAGCAATCCAAATACTTTTCAGCTTGGCTAACTTCTTGATGCAACAATGGATCCACTGCTTCCATTACATGATGTGTTAAGGCGTTGTTAACGAAATCTTGGAGATTTGCGTACCCCTCCAATGAATCGCTGGTGGGTCTTCTGTTTGTGAACATCTCTAGCACGAGAACTCCAAAACTGTATGCATCCCCTTGTGTGGATACGACGTCGTTCATCCCATATTCTGTATACATATAATAAGCTAACATACTTAGTAGCTATGTATATTGATAAAGAAATTGTCAAGTAGTGAAAAAAGTTAGAAGTTGACCTGGAGGGATATAACCTATGGTACCCTTTATTGCAATTGTACTGCTTCTCTCGGTTGATGACAAGTTTTGTGAAATGCTTGAAATGATTTTGGCTAATCCGAAATCACCGACGTGGGCCACCATATCTTGATCCAACAGAATGTTGCTCGGCTTTAAATCTCCATGAATAATTATGGAGTCAGTACCTCCATGCAAGTACTCTACTCCAGATGCAACATCAATGGCAATATCAAGTCTTTGAATAATGCTCAGATTTCTTCCTTGTTCCTCAGATTTTTGATGCAGCCAATTGTCGAGGCTTCTGTGGGCCATGAATTTATAGACAATTGCCTTGAAATCATTCCCTTGAAAATCAATGCCGTCACAGACGCTCATGATCTTGAGCAGATTTCTGTGTCGTGTGCTTCTCAATGCATTGCATTCTGATGCCAAGCTTTTATATGCTCCTCTGATGTTGAGATTTAGCACTTTTACTGCCACTTTTGTATTCTCCTCCTCCAAATCATCGTCATTGCTAACAATTGTTCCTTTATACACAGATCCAAATCTCCCTGCCCCAACTAGATTCGATTGTGAGAATCCAGCAGTCGCATTCAAGAGATCTGCATAAGATAGCCTTAGAAACTCTGGCACCATGAATGTAGCTGCGGGCGTTCCAGCTTTTTGCAGTGTTCGTCTTCGGTAGATAATGAGACAGAAACATAATAGTGAAAGGGCAAGGCATATGGCTCCAGCAGTTGGGATCAATATTTTAACAAAATTTGATTTCTTGTTGGAATTTGGTGATGGGCAAGGAGGTAGATTTAGGATTGGAATACCTCCACACAAGTGGTGGTTACCTTGGAGTGAGATTGCACTTTCGTTTTGGAAAACTCCGAGAGTAGGGACTTCACCTTGGAGCGCATTGAAAGATATGTTGAGATATAACAGTTGATGAAACTGAGGCAGAAATGTTGGAATGTTCCCAGAAAAGTTATTATGAGAAAGATCCAAATACTGTAAACCCCTCAAAGCCTTCAGACTGTCAGGTATCTCTCCTTGAAGAGAATTACTGTGGAGGTAAAGAACATCCAGCATCACGCAGCTGCTCAACGAAGTTGGAAGGATTCCGGATAATCTATTGTTGGACAAGTCCAACCATCCAAGATTTGTCAAAGCGCCGACTTCTGATGGAATAGTGCCTGTCAAGACGTTGCTGGATAGGTCAAGTGCTAACGAAATTGAGGAAAGCCTAAGAATTTGGGGAGGTATGGAACCATTGAGATTGTTGTATGAAAGATTTAAGAGTGACAAGTTGGTACAGTTGGCAAGACTTTGAGGTATTCGCCCAAACAGATTGTTTTGATACAAGGAGAGTTCATTCAACAAAGTCAAGTTGCCAAATGATGATGGAATCTCATTTGTCAGCTTGTTTCGTGAAAGAGTAAATCTTTGCAATTTATTAAGTTTTCCAATGGAGGAAGGAATTGGACCTTGGAGATTATTGTTTCCAGCTCCTAAAAGAGTGAGAGCGACGAGGTTTCCAATACTGGATGGAATGCTTCCACTTATCTTATTTCGACCAATGGTCAAGAAAGATAAGTGAGTGGAGAGATTGCCAATGGAATCTGGCAACGAACCAGTGAAAAGGTTTTCACTCAAATCCAAAACTTGAAGGCGAGTGGTGTTGATGAGGGATGATATAATCGTATGAATATCGCCCTTCAAATGGTTAGATGAAGCAGAAAGTTCTTCAAGAGATGAAAGCGTTGTTAAATCTGCCATTTCTCCGGTGAAATTGTTGAAAGAAATGTATAAATATTGGATGAGGGAAGCATTTGACAACGAAGCTGGAAGCGGTCCTGTGAAATGATTGTCGGCTAAATTAAGATCGCTTAGGTTTGGAAGTGTAAAGGAAGAAGGTATGGTTCCATGAAGTTGATTCTCAGCAAAATAGAAAGCCTCAATAGTTGAAAGATTAAAGAGGCCAAATGGAATAGAACCACTCAGACTGTTCCCTTGCAAATATAAATACCGCACTCTATCAAGGTTGACGAGAGACTCTGGAATCTCTCCTTGGAAGCGGCAAAATGACAACGAGAGTTGGAGTAGATTAGTGAGGTTTCCTAGGAATGGCGGGATAGTCCCCGAGAGCATATTCTCCGCCAAGCCTAGAGATTGGAGCTTGGCGAGAGATGCTATCTCGGGGATTATGGATCCAGTGAGGTCATTGTCGATCAAGTTCAGGTAATAAAGATTTCTGCATTGTGACAGGTTTGTTGGAATCCCACCTCCAAAACTATTGTTACTAAACTCAATCACTCGAAGCCTTCTCAATCGACCAATCTCACTTGGGATTGGGCCGCGGAAGGAGTTGTTTTGCAAGTCAATGATTCTGAGGAAAGAAAGGTTACCTATGTGAGGTGAAAGCGATCCCACCAGGCCTTGGGAGTTTAGAATCACAGACACAACTCTGTTTGGATGCCTTTCGCCGCAAGAAACACCATTCCATCTGCAGAAATGCGTTGTCTCGTTCCATGAGCTCAGAGCCCCGAGGGGATCGTCGTGTATGGATTTCTTCAAGGCGAGAAGAGCTTCGAAATCGGTTTGGTTATTGTTGGAGTATGAAGGAGGAGTGTTAGAGAGGATGAGGAGGAATATTGGAATAATAAAGAAGAAATTGGGAAGGATGGAAAGTTTTGCCATGGTGTTTAATTTGGTGTGTTGAAGTAGAAGAATAGTCTTGCATGGATTTATAAAATGATTATGATAAGAATTTTCCAAACACATGCTGTCCCCACACGGTTTTCACTAAAATGCCTACGTACACTCGACTTGAAATATATTTATATATGTTGTGAACTAGTAGTCTTTGTTTTGCATGTTGCGAGTCAAAATTGCTCGTGTTTCTATTTATTTTCTGATTCTTCCTAATTCTAGATCCCCTGAGGTTTATCCTCTTGTGTACTATTAATTTTACAATAATAAAATATATTATTATGTAACAAATCATAATTTACATTTACGACTAAAAGTTGAGTTTGAAAATTGTATAATCTATCTATATCTGTATCCGTATCTGTATCTATACTCATATAAAAAATGTTTTGTTGACAAAATTTGGTTTGGCTATAATACCATTGTTAGTATATATATTTTATCATCATTAGATATATATTATAATTGCATATAATTTGTATAATAAAATCAAGGGAATCAGTCAAATATAGCGACTTGGCAAAAGAAAAGTGCAAATATAGCCATTTTTTTTTAAAACGATAAAATATGGTCATGCATACACGACCACCATCCACAACCATGCATGTTGGTTGTGTGTGCAGGTCGTGTATGCTGATATGATCGTGTATGCTGATATAGTCCTATATGACTATATTTGATCGTTTTTAAAAAATTGACTATATTTGCACTTTTCTTTTGCCAAGTGGTTATATTTGCACTACTCCCTAAAATCTATCCCTGTTAATATATATCTTTCCTTCCAATTGTAAAATATATAATGTGTGTAATATACCTTGTGCTTTTTTTTTATGTAGGTTAAATAGTGTTGAGGATTTGACAATAAGAAATTTACAAGTAAGTCAAAGATCTTTCACAATATATCTTAAGATTTTATGGCTTGGATATATATGAAGTGAATTGTGGAAAGAATTTGAATACAAATTAAGGTTTGGAAACTAATAATGATGGATAGTGAGGTAAAAAATTAGCTTATTGCAAATTTGTACAATTTCATTTAGATTATCCATTATTTATTACACATTAAATTCAAAAAAAAAATTTATGTTATACAATTCATACATATTACTATAACAAATCATTTTCAGTTGATATATTCTTATTTTTAATAATAATAGTAGTAGTAGTAGTACGTACGTACATCATTGAAAACATAGATATTTTAGGAGTTTTCGTACAAATAAAAGAAAATCTTGCCCTATTATATATTCCTCCGACCTATTCATATTGTCATCCTTTCCTTATTTAGGAGTCCCACTCATCATCTTCCATATAAGGAAAAATTTAACTCTTTAAAATACTCCAAATCTACCTACTTTCTATCTTTTTACCCTCATTCTTAATCTCCATGCTGAACACTAATATGACAATTTCGGTGAGGAGGGAGTATCAATTTTAAGAAAATTCATAAATTCATGTATTATATTTCAATTCATATGTTTACATATATCAATTTATGGAAAATTTTCTCTGAAAAGATATGGCAAAAAATGAAGGAAATCAACTTCAAAATTATTGGACAAAAGCCAACAATTGCAATCACAAATGTCACTCGGAAGAAAAAATCTCGTAAAATATTTTAAACTACGCATCATATTCACATAGTCAAACACAACAATGTGCATTTCTAACTACAACACATCTTAGGCCATATGAAATTACAAAATTCATCGAGATCCGTATTATAAATCAAACCAGTAAGTGAAGAGATTCAGCCGATGATCAAATTGTAAGCATTGAAACATAATTTATATATTCATTTAAATTGTAACATAAATAAATAATTAATTTATATTGTAGTGTTTTATATAGTTCTTCTGGTATTTATGAAACACTAAAAATTGCTAAGTTGGCAATGGCACAAATAATAAAACAACTTCTGCTGAGGCAATCTCTTTACTTTTATCGCTTTTTTATATTGAAAGTTTAAAATTTTGTGCGTTTCGCTTATTGAGTTAGAATTGTCATTTGATTTGTGATATGTTTATCTAAACTAGGGATTAAGGATTGGTATTATGCGGGATCTACACGTAATTATGTAATTGAAGCAATTGACAACCCCCTAATATTAGGTGAACATTGTAGCAACTTTCAAGAATTTGTTTGGAATATGGATCACAATATTATGTCAAAAAATAAAAAATGAATGTCCATCGCAATAATAAAAATTATGATGATAATATTGCTAAAATAATTAAGAATGTAGCACTCCATATTTTCCATTCTCTTAATTTATATTTACACATTATAATCTTATTTTTGTCTTATGATAGAATGTCTCATATTGTTTTACCAGAATTATTGATGGAGTTGAGAATAAATCATTAATATGGTATGCTTCGTGCAAAATAATGCAACAAATCGTGCCCAATGAGTGTTGGAGCTACGGTATGCGGAAAGTGCAATGAGGAAATTCTTGAGACGACCTCCAGGTAAGTGCTAATTAAAATGTAAAATAATTAATTTATTTATCTAACGAAAAAATATTCAATATTTTGTGAAATTTCAGATACAAAATCTCCATACGTATTAAACATGGTGACCACATTGCATAAATCACTATGTTTGATCAAGTTGCGATTGTCTATGTAGGATGAATTGAAGATGAGTGAGGTAAATTGTAAATTAATAATTATAAAGTTATTTAAAATAGTTTATTTCATTATGTAATTATAACAACTTAATTTTCTTAGAGCAAGATGAATCTACATACTATCGCGTTCTAAACATCTATACACCAACTAAAATGCTATTTATGACTACTCTCAAGTTTGTTAACCATAATCGTAAGAGAGATTTGGACATTATAGTGAATGCAATAGCGAGAATAGAATCTGTGGATAAAATTGATGCTCCATGGATTCAAGAGACAAATCTAACTCAAACGAAGAGCAAACAGTGAAAAATCCTAAGACGTCTTGACTGCATTGAAATTCCAAGTAATGATCAACTGTCATTGGCCAAAGTCATCTCAAAAAACCAAAGAAAGAAAACACCTACTCCATTCATCAACATCAAACAAAAAAAATATATAAAATGAAAAAAAATTCAATACCTTAGTTTTCTATATTAACAACAATAGACTTTAATTTTTTTTTCGATTTATATGTAATGATGTTTACATTTTAATAAATTTATTATATTAGAAATACTTAATCACTACTTTGACGATATTTTAAAGTTATAATCTCTCTATCTTGTATCGAGAAACAGAAAGTGGTATCTTGTGCAACGAACTTGCGTTTCTACTAATATTTACTAAATAACACCAACTCTCTAGCTAGTAATCAATTATGAAAACTAAAATTTGTGAATTCTAAAAAAATAAGAAGAATAACAAGTTATAGTTGGATTCATTAATGATTAATCCTAATTAATATTCGTAAAATTAAACTAAAATACTAGCGTATACTATAAAAAAATTGCAGGAATAGTTAATGTGATCGCCATGTCTACGTCTTAATTAAATCAGTCCCGTTTAATTAATTACATCGAAAATGTCATGACAATCCAAACAAAGTAGCAAGCTTCATCAACCATGTTGAGAAATAATAAATTTATAATTTGATGCGCTTAAAATTAAGACAACTAATTAACTAACTCCACAGCAAGACTTGGCCTCAGGCATAAAATATAGTATATCGCCTGCAGCCGCCCTACTACTACACTAACCTAGTTATAACAACGTTTCGTCTACAAATTCTCGACTTGGTCATTCAATTAAGTTTTAATTGAGATTACTAAACTATGATTGAGATTTAATCCTAATTAGAGCTTAAAATATTGCTTCAACTTTTTCAAAATAACTCCAAATATAACTAATCTCTTTGTCCACGAATAGTATATTGTGTATTCCTTTCTCGGTCTGTCCACAATAAGTTTATTCTTTCCGTTTTGGGCCATGACCAACAATTTCCTTATATTTTAAACCTTACTTATTGGGTCACTTTCTCCACTCATTTACTACGTACCTTCCTTTTTTTTAAAACACGTTCACAATCTAAAAAATATATTACTGGTACACTCAATTTATCTACGTACAGTTTGGCACGGAGATTAATGATAAGGGTAAAAAGATAGAAAGTGAGTAGGTACCATCACTTTTGACAACTTTTCAATGAGCTAATTGTTAAAGCAGGACCGTAACATTCACTGTTTTCAGAGGACTATATGTTACGAAATTTGAAAATGAGGACTATAACTTGGATAATAAATGGTTTTTTTCTTTCTTTCAATTATAACAAATATGCTAAAAAAATCGATAATAATAAAAAAGGAAAAAAAAGCATTTGCCAAAAAGGTACAATGACACGGCCATATCAGCAAGAGACTATATATGTCACTAAAAAGCCCAAATAATTGGTTTTGAGCCCGAAGTATGAGTGCAAATGCAAAAAAATGGAAGTTAAAGTCCTCATTTTCAAATTTTGTAACATATAGTCCTTATTTTTATTTCATAGTATATAGTCCTCTTTCTGAAAACACTGAAAGTTACAGTGTTTTTTTAACAATTGGCTCAGCTTTGAATAGTTAATTATAGCTTACTCACTTTTGAAGAGTTTTGAATAGTTAATTATTTTCTTTTTTGGAAGTAGACAAATTAATTGTAGCATCTATTTAAAAAAATATATACAAACAAGGTAGTGATTTTGTATTAATAAATATTTTTAAAATGATGAAAATTAATGCACAAAGGATGTGCCAAATTACAAAATTGTCCTTGATCAATGTACAAAACTTTCAATAGAATGAGACTTTTGTGTAGATATATTGACCATATGACCAAACTCACAAGTCAAGTCAAGTCACACCTTTTCTTATTTATTTTATTTATTTAGTTTTTTTATAATTAAAGTCCCACCTTAGCCGACCTTCACTTCCTTCACAAAATAAAAACAAATACTATCAAATTATCTTCATATTTCCTAGAACTGAATCAAACACTCCACAAGCACAACCACTGAACAACCGGGAAACAAAAGAACAACATTTTCAATATTTCTATAACCCTTCAAGAGCCAAAGACTGGAAAAATTTACGATCCTGACGCCACAAAAGCAAATATGAATGAAACTCAAGATTGCGTTCCTCAGTGCGTGCCTCAAAAGCTTGAACGAACTCAGATTCCGCCATGTGATTAAAGAAAATTACCAGCGACGCTAGGACAATATTTAAAATATTGATTAATTTTAGGACAAAATTGAGCCCGATCGGGCTAAGTCGCACTTCACTCTCTCGTGAAATCAAATCTTTGGCCTGATTCCCACTTGGTTGCCAACTAGGCGGTCCATTCATCAATTTGTATATATTATTATTACAAACAAAAATTAATTATTCACCCTACAAAGTAAACTCGTCCAGAAAAAGAAAACAAAAACACACAACAACCACCCCAAAGTTGAAGAACCCTAGTCACAATCGATTGCAAATCAAAATTTTTACTACCCTTACTAAATGTAATTGACATAATCGACTCTTGGGGCAGATGCGGTGTGGTTTTGTTTTCTTTTTTTGGATGAGTTTACTTTGTATGATGAATAATTAATTTTTGTTTGTAATAATAATATATACAATTGATGAATGGACCGCCTAGTTGGCAACCAAGTGGGAATCGGGCCAAAGATTTGAGTTCACGAGAGGGTGAAGTGCGACTTAGCCCGATCGGGCTCAATTTTGTCCTAAAATTGATCAATATTTTAGATATTGTCCTAAAATTGATTAATATTTTAAATATTGTCCTAAAATTGAAAGCCCGCAAAATTTTGGCCTATAATTGAAAAACAACAAAAATTACCGTCCTAAAAAAACGTTCTTCTCCATAAAATATCCATGGCTGCTAAAGACCCAGAGAAAAACTAAGTGCAATTTTCCTAGAATCTCTTCAAGTATTAACACATTTACTTATCAGGTTTCAGAACAAATAATAAAACGTGTTTGGAAAATATTGTATGGATATGTTGAAAATATGGATCGATTTGCTTGCACTGGAGTAGGAAACTGCGGAGAAAGATTGAGCTTATATGTGTATATCTATATCTATACTAATATAAAATGAGTCTTGTTTTACAAAATTTGTTTTCCCAAAAATATCCTTGCAATATATTAAAATTAAGGACAATAATGTAATATAGTAAAAAAATATATAATCTAATTTGGAATCAAATTTAATCTTATTACAATAAGGCTTATATTTAGTTTGGTTTAGTTTATTTCAATGTTTTCAACGTTACAAATACAAACATACCTTATACTATTTAGCTTTTACCTTATTTATTTGACTTAAATATGGATTATTATTATTATTATTATTATTATTATTATTATTATTATTATTATTATTATTATTATTATTATTATTATTATTATTATGGACTCTTTTTTTTATGTTCTTTTATGTTAGTTTGTGAATTAACTTGGTTGTCGGTGAAAGCTAAAAAAAAAAGACAAACTGTGTGAAGAACCAAGATTCAAGAGAAACGGGGGTTTAGTAGACATATTATTACACTATTCCTTTGCAAGAACTTGTTCAATTGTTATCGAGTACAAATTTTTCTTATTATATTTGAGAAAAGTAGAATTTGATTCAATTCAATTTGCTATGCGACCATATTGTGGCCATGGGTATTGTGTTAAGCAGCGATCACTAATATAACCAATAATTACTTTGAAGATGACATGCTCGAGAAGTGTCGTTTGACTCAATACTCAAGCGTTCTCAATCAATTTGTCGTAAATATGATATTAACTCTTTATTTTTTAGTTTTTTGATTTAACACCTTCTCAACTTCATCGGAATCTCGACATCTCCTCTTTGTGGCTCGCTCCATCCTCTTTCATAATCTCTTAAGCAAGTATTTATATTTTGTTGCTTTGTCTAAAATCATCCATTTTTATGATCGATTTCTATTTTGGAGCGTTTGTTGCAAGTAGTTGTAGATAATGCTGGTATGTATTAGTTTGAATATCTATTCCTAGCTCTCAAGTACATGTCTACAAATAAAATAAATTTATAGTTGAGCAATTACATTTTTACCTTTGACATTGAAGGATATCTCCACACATTTAGTTTTGATAGTAGTCATGGGTGCTTATTATCAGTAATGTTTAAAGTCAGGGTGTAATTATTACAACAATGGATAAGAGTTTTGAATATTTAAAAGACTTCTTCATATTTAAAAGACTTCTTCATAAATTCATAAATTTTTAATAATAATCAAGTCCAATTATGCTAGATGCCATAAACTTCAAATTTAACTCATTTATTAATAAACTTATTCAGGTTTAATCGCATAAATGAGATTTCTAAAAATATATTTTTATTGAAATTGTAATTTACTCAAATGGATCTTACATTTTTAGCATTTAACACACCCACATTGAATGATATCAAAATAAAAATTTGTTAAGATAGTTCGTGCACAAGTAAATAAAGCCCAAACAATCTATTTGAACCAAAATTTAGGTTTTGTAACTATGAGCAGTAAATTTTATTTTGTCGTCAATTATCTTAATTAATTATTTAGATGAAGGCAATTTTATCAAATAATCAAACAAAATCCATAATTTTGATAAAATCGTGAAAGAAAACTGTTTATCATGTGCCAAAGATTTCTCTTCAATAACACGGGAAATTAATTTAACCAATATTGTAAAAAAAATGTTAAAAATCTTTAATTCTATTTTGTGACAGCACACAAAATTAATTTGTCACCTCGTTAAGGAGAGCCCTCTAGTGTCTCAACTTTGCCACCTCGAATTAATTTGTGTGCAGGTCACCACTATTATATGTTATTTATACTTAGATTGAATTATATTCTAACTGCTATCTATAAAAATCCAACTATCAAATCTACTACAACCCAAAATATTCAGTTTATTAAAATTCACCAAATGATGGAAAAGTACTTCTGCCGAGCAAGTTCCTTTTTTGTGATAAAATATTTAAATTTTCTCACCTCATTTTCTCCCCGTTAATAAATTTTCGAGAATAATATTGGCTTCTAAATCTATTAAGATGCTGTTGGTACTTCTTTGTGTAGACTTCTACATTATAATTGTATTCAATAAGTTTTGTCATTTGCTACCCTTTTCCTTTTGGTTAACACACATTAGCTGCGTCACTATGAGGAGGAAGAGAAAGATTATCAAATTTCTTCAAGAATCAAATTCTAAAAGTAAGAAATCAATTCTTCACATATTCATTACTCCCTCTGTCCCACTCTAGTTATCCTAGTTTTTCATACTCTCTACTACTATTCACATCTAAATAATTTTATTACTTTTTATATTTTTTTATGAATGATCGAAAATTATATTTTAAAAATTAAAAAAAATCAATTAAAAAGATAATAAAAATCATAAGTGATAGTATAAAAATGAATTGACTCATAATTATTTATTTAGTATAATCCTTGTTTTTAGCGTGCGAGTGCACGTTAATTATACTAGTGTCATTAAACAAGTAATTATGTTTCTTAATACATTCGATTTTGGAGGTGTACAATTACCAAAGAAGAAACAGAGTGTTCGATATCTTAATTAGTAACAAGTGAAACACTATGATGCATTGTATGTTTAATTTAGCCATTGCATATTTAGTGTACTAGTATAATTAACGTGCACTTGCACGTTAAAAATAATGATTATACTAAATAAATACTTATGAGTCAATTCATTTTTATATTATCACTTATAATTTTTATTATCTTTTTAATTGATTTTTTTTTCAATTTTCAAAATATTATATTCGATCATTCATAAAAAAAAGGTAAAATAATAATAATAATAATAATAATAATAATAATAATAATAATAATAATAATAATAATAATAATAATAATAATAATAATGTGGCAAAGATTTCTCTTCGATAACACAGGAAATTAATTTCATCAATATTGTAAAAATAATGTGAAAAATCTTTGATTCTATTTTGTGACACCACACGAAATTAATTTGTCACCTCGTTAAGGAGAGCCCTCTAGTGTCTCAACTTTGCCACCTCGAATTATATTGTGTGGAGGTCACCAATATTATATGTTATTTATACTTAGATTGAATTGTATTCTAACTACTATCTATAAAAATCCAAGTATCAAATGTACTACATCCCAAAATATACAGTTTATTAAAATCCATAAAACGATGAAAAAGTACTTCTTAACAAAAAAAAAAACCAATTAATGTGTTATGAACAAATTTATAATTTTTGTCTTTAAAATATTTTTTCAAAATGATGGATTTTGTTTGATTATTTAATAACATCACCTTCATTTAAAATAATTAATTAAGACAATTGATGACAAAATATAATTTACTACTCATAGTTACAAAATCTAATTAAATTTTGGTTCAAATAGCTCAAATTGTATCAAACAGATAGTTTGGGCTTTATTTACTTGTGCACGAACTAATCTAAACAAAATTTTCTGTTGATACCATTCAATGTGTAATGCCCCGTAAATTCCTTACGTTCTAAAAACTTTAAAGTTAATTAAATAAATAGCTTTGCACGCCTAAGTTTATAATTTTTAATTCTAAGGCTAAGGGTTAGCGCATACGAAAGGTTTTTAGTTTGTAAGCTAAGAACGGAAAACCGTTTAATTTTACGTTTACAAAATCGCAATATGAACACGCCGAGAAAGTTTGTTTTTTTTTTTTACGTTTTCCGGACGAAACTCGGACTTGTCGTCTCGAGTTTTTGTCGAAATAAATTTTATAAATTATTTTCTAATTAAGTTCATACGTTAGAATTTGTAAGTCAAATCGAATCGCGACAATTTTTTGTACCGAACAACGTTTTTCGTCGTTCGTTTTCCCGTAACGTTGGATCGGGCCGGAAAAACCCGTACCCTCCTAACCCCATGCATGCAGCCGCCACCTCACATGCTTAGGTGTAACCATACATGTTGACTTAGTTAAAATAGTGACACCTAAGTTACACTTTACACCATTCAATTTTTTTCATCATTTCATCACCTAAGATAAAACCTTTTCCATCTCTCTCTCTCCACTCTCTCTCTCGGCAACTCTCTCCCTCTTTCCCTCAACTTCATCTTCTCCACCTCTATTCTCCATTGAAGGCACCTTCAAAGCTTGAAGAAAGAACACAAGTCCTTAATTCATCCAACAAAACATCATACATCCTTTGTTAATTCTCTAGGTATTTTCATCCTCTACAATCCTATCCATTTAGTTTCCATTTCTTTTCTTCTTCTTTTTGTTCGAAATTTTGGAGGTTTGGTATGGATGTTTTGATCTTAGAATAATGTAATTAGATGTGTTAGATAGATTAATTATGGATTAAAAATGATCAAAACCAAGAATCCTAAAACTTTTGTCAATGCAGAATTTTTTGGGAAAATGATAGAATTTCTAATTTTCTTCTTTTGATCATAGATTCATGTTTAGTAGATGCTTAATTAGTGTTTGGAATGAAAAGGGATTGAAAGCCCTATGTTATTATGAAATTCAATTAGGGTTTGAATTATAAATTAGGGGGTTTTTTGCATGTTAGTTGTTTTTGGAATTGCAAGTGATTAATAGTTGTGATAATAGTTTGATTAGTGAATAAATGATGTTAATTAGAGAAGAAAATCATCCTCTTAATATATGTTTAAAACCAGAAAATTATAAAGTAAATAAGGGTTTATACATGTTTGATATTAAGTGATGATTTGTTAGTTGATTGTGTTGCAAATCATATTAGTTGATAATAGAAGTTAATTGGAAAATTTTCTAAAAATGTTTAATGGAATGTAAGAGACTAAAATCACCTTATAAACTGAGTTATAATGATGATAAGATATGTTAGCATGCATGAAAATGATTTATATTAGACGTAGATTAACGTCGTAAGATTTGAACAAAAACCGACAACTTTTAAAAATCGCGTAAGAGACGAATATCTAGTTATAACTGAAAATCAAGAAGTCGGATGAGAATTTTAAGTTGATATTACTGTTTATAATAAAATTTGGAATATTTCTCTAGTTGACATCATAAGCATCCGAGTTAATATACTATGGATTATAGTTGTAATCGAGAACTAGAACGCGTTTGGATTTTCTTTGTTGGTTTAGTACTTGATAGTTGAAATCCGACGTTAGAACGTCGTACTTTTGAACAAGTTGAGAAGGAGTTTGTCACGTACGGAGGTACGTGATGACTACTTTAAGAGTCCAGTTTCTAAAAAAGTTGAATACGAGAATTTAAAACGAACCTAAGACGTTATACGTCGAACTTATTAATCAATTAGGGTTTCCACGGCAGTTTTGCGACCCTCGCCGGAAACTGTTATAACTTCCAGCTCGTTTATCGGATTTGTGATCCGTAAATTGGAGCACGAACTAGACTTCCTAAGATTTCTATTGGTACAGGGCTCACCCCCTGTTTCCAAATCCTCTGTTCTGGACAGCCTCCAGAGTTACTGGACTGTACAGTGATTTTTCAGTTTCTTGTTTTCTATGTTGTTTAGTTCACAACTTAGCTTCTTTCAATCGTTTAAGCCATTTTTTTATCTATCGAACATCTACCTACTGACCCTAAAGTCAAGTACAAGACCTCTAGTGATGGAGACCAGTCGAGACCTTATATCTTATCTTTTCTTTAAAGAAGTAATAAACGAGAAATTCCTTAAATCATTCAAAGAATTAAAGTAAATCGCCTAAGTTGTTTCTTTCCAACTTAGCTTCTCTTAATCTTTAAAATCGTATTAGGATATCAACTACCATCTCTACTGACCCGAGAGTCGAGTATGAGATCTTCCAAGTTCTAACGAGATTAATACGAGTCTCGTTTCCCGTTTAAGTAAAACGAATTAATTAAGTGTGCAAATGCCTAAAGAATAAAACAACTTAAACCCTCTTCGATTCTTTTTAAATCGATTATCGTTACGACCCGTTCTTAAGTATATTTATTTTACGATGAAGGAGGAAGCCAACTGTGAAGAAAGGACGAAAGATCCGAAGTTGGAAGCGTTTGCTTTAAGTTCTGTATTTATAAGGTGGGCTTTTATCTATATCAAATAAAATGTGGGTTTTTCCACAACTCGAAAGTATTATTTATCGCTTTGACAATTGTGTTTTCAAAGTGATAATCTTGGCATAAACTGTTTCAACTGTTTTATGTGAGTTCTCTTGTACCTATCTGAGTTAACATTCGTGTTTTCCAGATTTCTGAGTTAACCTTCGGGTTTTCCAGACTTTTAGAGTTAGTCTACTTTAGATTAACTAACGATCAGCTCTGAGTTAGCTGCTAAGTGCTTTCCAGAGTTAGTGCACTTTGTAACCTGTGGTGTATGTGGTATCCTGTTGAGGGGTAGCTAGCCACGGTGAATTAGTAGTGGTCAAGATTGAACATAGCATACCTGAAAATACTCGGCCGAGTGATTTATGAGAAAAAGTCAGAAAATGTTTAGTAGGCACGGGCCTTTTCAACAAAACTCCGATGCGCTACGGTTATAATATGCCAGATTATTTATACATATGACTATGATTTCGGCATCGTGCCCACTAAGTACGTTTGTACTTAGCCCTGCATTGCTTTCTAAATGTGCAGGTTGAAGCGACGGTGAGCGGCGACGGTTGATGTTGAGTTGAAAGATAGGTTGCTTTAGTTAGAACTCTTCTGCTGCAGAACTCTGAACCTTTTGGGATGTACACTTTGAACAATTCTCAGTAGTCTAAGTCTGTAATTATGAACTTAGCTTCTTTTGTACTTTTGTCGAGTAATCCTTAGGGATTAACTCTTTCTTATCTATATTAAAGTCTTGTTCATGGTTTAATGATGTCTTTTCATGTATGTTTAGTCAGTTAGCCCCCTTCTTCCCTGCTTCTTTAATCCAACCCCAGTCGCACCCCGGCTTCTGCCGTCCTTCGGAATTTGGGGCTGTGACACAATGTGAGCGTGTTTAATGCTAAAAATGGAAGATACATTTGAGTAAATTACTTTTCCAATATAGATATATTTTTAGAAGTCTCATTTATGCGATTAACCTTGAATAAGTTCGTTAATAAATGAGTTAAATTTGAAGTTTATGACATGTAGCATAATTGGACTTGATTGTAACCTTTTATTGTAAATTGAGATTTATTTATTAGGAACTAATTATTTCAGAGTATATTGAAATTTATTCTAAAAAAAGAGTATAATGAAATTATATAATTAATTAATCTGTGAAAACAAATTAGTAAAAAAACAAAATATCTCAACCAATCATGCAAGTGAAAGCATATATTATTAATTATTAAATAGAGAAAGTTTAATTTAATGAATAAAATCAAATAAATTTGGACAAAATATACTCCCTGTGTCCCATTATTATTGACATGTATTAGTTTTTGGGTTGTCCCATTATTCTTTTCTTGTTTCATTTTTCGAAAATAGTTAGCAGATGATTAGGGTCCAATTAATTTATTAAACAACCAACTTTACACATTTCATCCTATTTTTTCACCTCATTTTCTATGTCATTCACTATTCCCCGTCTCTAACCACTTTATTCTACTTTATTTTACTATTCACACTCTCTACCCACTTTATTTTACTTTAAAAACTTCACTAAACATACTTTCTACTCTTAATTATTGTCCACATAGATTTATATTGGCCAACTTAAAAATTTAGACATAATTAATTACTAAAGAAGAAACAAAATTGATCTTAAAATCATCCTCGCGTTAGCATATGAATCTATAGATTAATTTATAAGGTAAGCTTGACATTAATGTACAAAATCATCTCATCATACAAAATCATCTCATCATATGAAAGAAAGGTTACCAATGTGAGGTGAAAGCCATCCCACCAGGCCTTGTGAACGCAACGAAACAGAGACGACTCTATTTGGATGCCTTTTGCTGCAAGAAATGCCATTCCATCTGCAGAAATGCATTGTCTCGTTCCATGAGCTCAGAGCCCCAAGGGGGTCGTCGTGTATGGATTGCTTAAAGGCGAGAAGAGCTTCAAAATCGGTTTTTGTTGGAGTGTGAAGGAGTAGTAGCTGCTAGGAGGAGGATGAAGAGGATAATGAAGAAATTGGTAAAGATGGAATATGGTTTTGCCAATGTCATGGTTTATGGAGTAATTAATTTGGTTTTATGAGATTAGATTAAATCGTGTTGCATGGTTTTATACCAAGATTATCTACAATATTTTCCAAACTCTGCACGTTATAATATTTGTCTTCATAATTGATGGAACTTTACGGAAATTCATATGAAACTACAGTCAATTTTTTTTATTTTTTTTAAGTACAGTCTAATCTGGACTTCGTCATTCAAAGTTTTAGTGCTTTGGACCCACTTTATAATTCAACATGGGATTATAAAAAGCACAAAAAAATTTCCAACTTGGAAGAAATGCATGAAAAGAGGAAATCCTAGTATGTAAATACTCCCTCCGATCCAGTGAAATTGTCATAGCGCAAAATTAAACCAAAGTTAAAAAATAAAAAGTGAATAGATCTCATCTCGTTTAAATTTAAAAATTGACAATATGAATGAGAGACAATATGAATGGGTCGGAGAGAGTAAATCTTAAGAATCTGCCAATCAGGCAACCACATACTAAAATTCATTTTCCGTTAGTAAGAATCCTTATTTTGGATACAGGGAGTATTAAATAAAGATATAAACTCCCTCTATCTTGCTCGAAGTAGCACACTTATTTTTCGACCTGATTATTTAAAAGATGAATTATTAGAGAATAAAGACATATAATGTAGTGGATCATATTACACATCTTTTTGTGAGAGAGAATGATTTCCTTTTTTGGACTATGTCACGTGAAGTGGAATGATCCAATAAAGAATACATTTCACTTCAAATGGGTAGGAAAAAAAAATACGCTTAATATCATGAAAATACACGAACTTTGGACCAACTTTCATTTTTCACACAAATTTTCATTTTTCGAACTTTTGATCAACTTTTATTATAAAGGAAGAAAGTATGCATGCATGACGTGGATCCGATGGAAATATCATAAATCTATTATGTGTGTCATTATATAGAAGCTTACAAATTATGAGTGTGAACAGTTGACTTGAGTCTTGACTAATACTCCCTCCGTCCACGAATCAAATACCTACTTACCCATATTTTTTTGTCCACAAATCAAATACCTACTTACTTTTTTGTACAATCATACCCTCCTATTTTTCCTTTATTTACTACTCTTTGTCATTGATGGTTCGACCTTCCAACACTTTATTCCTACTTTTTTATTATCATAATAACTTTATTCCTACTATTTTGTCAATACCACCATTTTTTTGTCAAAACCACTATTTTTTATCATTATCCTACTACCCCTATATTCTACAACTTTTACCCTACTTAAAACAATTTTATCAATTTTCTTAATCTCCGTGCCAGAACCCAAATGGGTATTTGATTTGTGGACGGAGGGAGTAATTGTTTTGAGTAGTCTCTTAATACTACTAGAATAGATATGGTCTCACAAGAAAAGTCTTTGGTTTTATAGGTAGAAAGATAGTGCAAGTACAATATTTTAACATTATCTTGACTTGAATTCCGCGATTTACTCAAGTGCAAGAGTCTTTTAATTATGCTTGGTGTCATAATCATGACTAGATTTTTGCAATCTTGGAGTTAATAATGTGTTTCCTTAAAAAAGAACTAACATAGTCAAGTTAGTGAGCTTCATTTTACATTTAATATTCTGTTTGTAGAATTATAGCATTCTTAGTTGACTGACTTCTTAAAATAAGAAAGCTCATTTGATGTCGGAGAGAAACACACCAAGAAAATGCATGCATCCCAAAGGGAGACTTGAATAAATTAAGAACTGACATAGTCAAGTTATCCTCAGTTTACATTTAATATTCTTATGGCGGATCATCACAGGGGCTGCAGTGGGCTGGCCCCAGCCCAATACAAGCCCAAGACATTTTTTATATCCCCATATACTACCTCCGACCCACTTAACTTGTCTCACTTTCTATTTTGGGCCTTCCACTTTATTCACTTTATATCACTTCAAAATCACTTTATATAACTTTATGTCACATCAAAAACAATTTATATCACTTTATTAACAACACTAACCATACCCTTTATATCTAATTTTTTTTTTCATAATTTCCGTGCCGGGAGTAAATGAGACAAGTAATGTATGAGCCCTTTTTTCATAATCTCCGTGCCGGGAGCAAATGAGACGGAGGGAGTATTAAATAAGTAAGAAAATAAGAAAGCAAATATGAGCCCAAGCGAAAAAAAATTTTACTTTCAAGATATAGTTTTTTACCAACCAAATCAATTTTTCGTCGTAATAATTTCTTCTACTTGATTTTTCATTCTTATTCAACATATAGATCTATAAATATTTTTGTATTCTTGTAAATATTTTTTATATTCCAAATTAAAATATATTTTGGTACTTTTGTTGATGAAGAACAAGCTAGCTAATATCTTGAGGTTTGTGAATGATCATGTAATTTTGATTTAATGTTTTTTTCCAATAAAAACCGTTAGCGACACCGCTTCACTAAATTCATAAAACGACATAGGTGGTATTATCTTTCATCTATCAGTGAGTTGTCAAACATATCATATAAACTCAAGTATTTATAATAATTTATGTTTTGAAAGTTTCGTATGACAAAATTTATTAGAACACGTATAAATTTTATGCGCATGAGTATTTACTTTCAGCCCACCCCATCATAAGTATTTATAAGAATTATGTAGACTGACTTCTTCAAATAAGGAAGCTCATTTGAAGTGGGAGAAACATGCCGAGAAAGTGTAGCTTTTAAAACTATGTTTGATATTTTTTCATCGGGCTTCGTCATTTAAGCATTTTCAGATTTCATATTAGCGTTAATTTAAGATAAAATAGTCGAAGATTGAATTGCAAAAATTTACAAGATGGAGAATTTTCTATTTTGGTTCGTCTATGAAAATTATCAGCTTTCAATAATTATTTGGCATTGAGCTTTTCCGAAAATCAACTTTAGTGAGGCTTTGTTTGCCACTACCGACAAATAAGAAAAAATGAATTTCCAAACTACCGCAATAAGTGGCTTAAATTTTTTGAGCACGCGTGTTAATCGTCGTGGCTGAATTGCACCGATCAGTTGTGGAGTCAACTGAGTTGTGGCCTGGTTGACCAAGTTAAAGTTCAACTTGAAGTGCGTTCTTCAATCTAACTTACTTTTTCTGCTTGAAACTTGTAAAGATGAAAATCCCTACGCTCAGCAAGCTTTAACTAAGTTCTGACTAATGACATTCATCTACTCGGTTCGGGTCACTTGGGTTTTGAGATAAATCAAAATCTTTACTAATTTTCCTAACAAATGAAATTAAGATATTATTAGCACTAAGTTGAGTTAATTTGTCGATCGTATTTCATATATACAGTGATTGATTAATTGTAATCCATTTTAAGACTTATACATGAGTGAAATTCCTACAAAGTTACTATATTAAAAAATACTCCCTCCGTTCGCGAAAACAAGTCCTACTTGCTCTCTTTTTTTTGTTCACCAAAACAAGTCCTACTTACCTTTTTCCACTCACATCAAGTGGGTCCTACAACAACTTCCACTCTCATTTAATTTATTCCACTCATAACAATTTCAACTCTATTTTATCTTTTTCACTTACAACAAGTGGGACCCTTATTCCACTCACAACAATTTTAACTTCCAATCCACTTCTTCCACTCTCAATAAGTGGGACCTTAACTCCACTCACAACAACTTTATCAGCTTTCTTAATCTCCGTGCCCAGCACACAATGGGACTTATTTTCGCGAACGGAGAGAGTAGCTGTTTTTATCTTCCTTTCTCTTTGGATGTTGAGTCAAAACATACAATCATAATTCCATATGTATTCTAAATAAATCTTGTTTTTCTATATAAGAGAGACACACACACACTATTTATATATATAGCCAACCAATCCAAATAATTTGACCAACATATATTATAAAATCTCCACCCACACCCTAACCTAAATAAATACCCCACACCAAAAAGAGTATACTCCAATTCTCCTCCAAAATGGATACACAAAATTTAGTATATCTTCAACTCATATTTGCACTCTACTTATTAACAAAACACTTATTCCACAAACTCCAAAATCTCCCTCCCCTTCCTCGGCCACCTCCACCTCATCAAGAAGCCCTTTTACCGTGCGTGTGTTAGCTAGTGGTAGTGAGGTTAATGCCCGGGCTAAAGGTCACGGGTTCGAGTCCTCCGTCATGCGGTATTTAAATTTTCTTGCAATATTGTTCAAAAAAAAAAAAGAAGCCCCTTTACCGATCCTGGGCCCGAATCTCCGACCGCTACGGGCCCGTCGTCCTCCTCCAATTTGGCTCCTGTCGCATCCTCATCATCTCCTTCCCCTCCGCTGCTGAGGACTGCCTCTCCAAGAATGACGTCATCTTTGCAAACCGCCCCCACCTTCTCGCCGGAAAACACATTGGATTTAACTACACGTCTTTGGCATGGTCTTCCTACGGCGATCACTGGCGCAACCTGCGCAAGATTTCGTCGGTCGAGATTCTCTCCACCCACACAATGCAGCTGCTGCAGAATATTCGGGCCGAGGAGGTTAGGGTTACAGTTCGGGCCCAAGGCCGCGGAGGAGGGGAGGGCGGTGGACATGAAGGCCGCGTTTTCGAGACGATGATGAACGTGATGATGAGGATGATCGCCGGGAAGAGGTACTACGGTGAGAACGTGGAGGAGGTGGAGGAGGCGCGGCGGTTCAGGGAGATCGTGACGGAGACGCTGCGGCTGATCACGTCGCATGTCGGTGACTTTGTGCCGCTGCTGCGGCGGCTGGACGTCGGCGGTGTGGAGAAGGGGATGGTGCAGCTGCAGCGGAAACGGAATGTTTTCATGCAAGAGCTGGTGGAGGAGTGGAAGAGGAGTTTTTACGGCGGCGGAATGAAGGAGGAGGAAGGGAGGATGAAAACGATTATTGAAATGCTGTTGGCGTTGCAGGAGAAGGAGCCGGAATATTATACGGATACAACCATAAGAAGCTTAATGCTGGTATATCTCTATCTCCATTTCTTTATTTTTTTTTTGTTTCATATTTATTTATGTCTATGTTTTTTCCTCATTAGTGCATTTTGATAAGGGGTAATTATCACTTATGGCCTAACATTTCTTCTTCATTTTGTTCTGAAATTAGTTTATTTAAAACTAGCGTATAACCCGTCGAAAATCGACGAGAAATTATAAAAATTAATAAAATTAAATAGTACTAATATGTAATAGATTAAAAAAAATTATTTATTAATTATTTTAGCGTTAAATAATTCGGTTGGGAATTGGCTCATCTACCGCCACGGTTCCGGATCAAAATTGAACCGTTGACCACGATTTTGATCTATAAATGCACAATTCTGACCCGTTGGCCACAATTTTGATTTATAAATACACAATTTATGACGATTCTAAATTTTAGAAAATACATGAAAAAATGAATAAAATTAAAATTTTAAAATTAATAAGAATAAAGAATGAAAATGTGTCAAGTGGATTCCCGAGTTGAGGTGCCCGTCAGTTGGAAATTGGTCCGTCTACCTAATTAATTACGAAATTAGAAATTGCTTATTTTTTTATCAAATTAAATAAAAAAATATTAGACTATTTCCAAATTTAATTCGGTCAACCAATAAATTATCCAAACTATTTTGGAACCATTTATTCTGCCAAGTAATAAATTGGTTCCCTAATAAAAATAATTATCTATTCGGCCAATTAATAAATTGACCAAATTAAATTAAATTAAACTATAAAAATATAGTAGTTATTTATTCGGCCGATTAATAAATAAATTGGCCAAATTAAACTCCTACAAAAAATAATTATCTATTCGGCCAATTAATAAATTGACCAAATTAAATTAAATTAAACTATTAAATATAATTATTTATTCGGCCAATTATTAAATAAATTGGCCAAATAAAATTGGTGGAACAAAAGATGAGAAAATACACATTGATTCTAGGTATTTATAGGCTTTTCAATTGGTGAAGTTTCATTGACAAACCGATGTGGTACACAAAATTTTAGTATAGATATTTAAAATCTATTATTTTACATTTAAAAATTGAAAAATTTGAGAATTTAGATAAATATGAATGAATGAATATAAGGGGTGCCACGTACGATTTTTTCAAAGTAAGAATCGTTTTCCTTTTAGTAATATAATGATGGTAGATATCATCACTATCACTTAGTATGTCAATGCGATTCTCAATCCTTGTTTTGTAATCTTGAATTTTTTTTTTTTGGGATCTTCTTATCCTCTTTCCTTGTACTTCAAGAAGCTGCAACTCTATATTTTATTTGGTATTTTCTTACACTTGTATTGACTCGACACTTTTCTTTTTTTGTTTTTTTTTCTTACCTACCACTTTAGGTGCCTCGTCCCTCTTGATTGATTTTTTTCTTTTCTCCTCTCTGATTTGTTTAGGATTTTTGAAGTGGTGCAATTGGAATTCCATATTGATGGGATTGTGCTGTATCTTTTTCTTTGAATTGGCTATAAGAGTGCTAGTTTGGTTTCGATCAAGTGTTGCATACTTGATTGTGGTCATGAAGTGTCACTAAAATTTTGTATGCTCAAATCTTTATAATATAAAGAATCTTTTTCACCATGCATGTAGAAATAAAATTTCCACAATAAAATAAAATAAAAATCGTTAAAGTTTTATAGTAGTATTTATAATTATTTTATATGAAAAAATATTTGATCAATTGATGAATTATACTCATCCATCAAGCATACTACATATACAACAACTTCATCCATATATGGTAATAGGGCTGAGCAAAATATATATGTTTATTAAGAAGAAAATTCAAAACAGTTCATAGTAGATAGAAACATGTGTTTCAACTTTGGTAGAGAGCATTATTTCTGCCATGTGTGTCTATCGAGAAAAATATTTCGTATTTTTTTGAGCTCATTCAAAACCTCTGCCATCGACATTCGATCTCTTGGAAGTTCCATTGAGCATCTCACCCCGATTTTCAGAATTGAAACAACGCAATCCCAATACTTGTCACCCTCGTTAAGTTGTTGATGCAAACGCGGATCCACCACTTCCATTAAACGATCTATTAAGGCACTGCTAACGAAATCTTGGAGGTTTACATACCCCTTGAATGCATCACTGGTTGGTCTTATGTTTGCGAACATCTCGAGCAAAAGAATTCCAAAGCTGTATGTGTCCCCTTGTGTTGATACGACGTTATTCATCCCATATTCTGCATACATGTAATATGCATACTTAGTAGCTATGTATGTATATTGATAAAGAAATTGTGAAGTAGTCAAAAAGGTCAGAAGTGATCACCTGGAGGGATGTAGCCTATGGTACCTTTGATTGCAATTGAACTGCTTCCCTCTCTTGATGACAAATTTTGTGAAATGATTTTGGCTAATCCGAAATCTCCAACGTGGGCCACCATGTCTTCATCCAAAAGAATATTACTCGGCTTCAAATCTCCATGAACAACTACACAGTCACTACCTCCATGCAAGTAATCTATTCCAGATGCAACATCAATGGCAATATCAAGTCTTTGAATAATGCTCAGATTTCTACCTTCTTCCTCAGAATTTTGATGAAGCCAATTGTCGAGGCTTCCGTTGGCCATAAATTCATAGATCAAAGCCTTGAAATCATTCTCTTGAAAATCAATACTATCACAAATGCTGATAATCTTGAGCAGATTTCTGTGTCGTAAGCCTCTCAATGCATTGCATTCTGATGCCAAGCTTTTATATGCTCCTCTGATGTTGAGATTAAAAACTTTTACTGCCACTTCTTTATTCACCTCATCAACATCATTGCTAACAATTGTTCCTCTGTATACAGATCCAAATCTTCCTGCTCCAACTAGATTCGACTCCGAAAATCCACCAGTGGCATTCAAGAGATCTGCATAAGACAGCCTCAAAAACTCCGGAAGCATGAATGTAGCCACGAGTTTTCCATCCTTTTGCAGTGTACGTCGCCTGTAGATGATGATCACACAGAAGAATAATACTGAAAGAGCAAGGGATATGGCTCCTGCAGTTGGGATCAAGATCATACCCAGATTTGATTTCTTCTTTGAAATTGTTGGGGGGCAGGAAGGAAGGTTTAGGGTTGGAGTACCTCCACACAAGTTGTGGTTACCTTGGAGAGAGAATGCAGTTTGATTTTTGAAGACTCCGAGAGTCGGGACTTCACCTTTCAGCAGCACATTGAAAGAAAGGTTGAGATATAGTAGCAGGGGAAAGTCAGCCAGAAATGTTGGGATCTTCCCAGAAAAGCTATTATGGGAAAGATCCAAATATTGTAAACCTCTCAAAGCCCTCAAACTGTTGGGTATCTCTCCTTGAAAAGAATTGCTCCCAAGGCCTAGCCGTTCCAGCATGACACAGCTACTCAATGTAGTTGGAATGAATCCGGATAATCTATTGTAGGACAAATCCAAGAGCCCAAGATTTCTCAAATAGCCAACCTCTGATGGAATAGTACCCGTCAAAAAGTTGTGGGATAGGATAAGTGCAATGGAAATGGAGGAAAGCCTCAAGATTTCGGGTGGTATAGAACCATTGAAATTGTTTTCTGAAAGATCTAAGAGTGACAAGTTGGTACAGTTGGCAAGACTTTGAGGTATACTCCCAAAGAGATTGTTTTGCCCCATGAGGAGTTCGTTCAACAAAGTCAAGTTGTCAAATGATGATGGAATCTCATTTGTCAGCTTGTTTCCTGCAAGACCAAATCTTTGCAACTTATTAAGTTCTCCAATGGAGGAAGGAATTGGACCTTGGAGATTATTGTCAAAAGCATATAAAATAGTGAGATTGATGAGGTTTCCAATACTAGATGGAATGCTTCCACTTAACTGATTTCGACTAATGGCCAAGAAAGATAAGTGAGTGGAGAGATTGCCAATGGAATCTGGCAACGAACCAGTGAAAAGGTTATCTACCAACGACAAAACTTGAAGGCGAGTGGAGTTGGTAAGGGATGATAAAATAGTATGAATATCTCCCTTCAAATGGTTAAATCCTACGGCAAGATTTAAAAGAGTAGGAAGCCTTGTTAGATCTATCATTTCTCCAGTGAAATTGTTGGAAGATATACGCACGCGTTCAATGAGGGAAGAATTCAACAGCGAAGATGGAAGTGCTCCGGTGAAATAATTGAAGCCCAAATCAAGATGTTTTAAGTTGGGAAGTGTAAAGGAAGAAGGTATGGTTCCATGGAGTTGATTGTTATTCAATGTGAAAGCCTCCATAATTGAAAGATTAAAGAGGCCTAATGGAACAGAACCACTCAGACTATTGTCACCCAAATGTAGCCCCCGCATTCTTCGGAGTTGAACGAGCCAATCCGGAATCTCTCCTTGCAAGCCGCACTCACTCAATGCGAGTTGGATTAGATTTGTGAGGTTTCCTAGAAATAGCGGGATAGTCCCCGGGAACGTGTTTCTCGACAAGCCTAGATATTGGAGCTTGACGAGAGAAGCTATCTCAGGGACTATGGATCCAGTGAGCTCATTGTCGATCAAGTTCAGGTAATAGAGATTTCTGCATTGTGACAGGTTAGTTGGAATCCCACCTCCGAAATTATTGTTACTGAAATTGATCCCTCGAAGCCTTTTCAATCGACCAATCTCATTTGGGATTGGGCCGCGGAAGGAGTTGTTTTGCAAGTCAATGATTCTGAGGAAAGAAAGGTTACCTATGTGAGGTGAAAGCCATCCCACCAGGCCTTTGGACTTCAGAATCACAGACACAACTCTGTTTGGATGCCTTTTTCCGCAAGAAACGCCATTCCATCTGCAGAAATGGGTTGTCTCATTCCATGAGCTCAGAGCCCCGAGAGGATCGTCGTGTATGGATTTTTTAAAGGCGAGAAGAGCTTCAAAATCGATTTGGTTATTGTTGGAGTATGAAGGAGGAGTATTAGAGAGGATGAGGAGGAATATTGGAATAATGAAGAAGAAATTGGGAAGGACGGAAGGTTTTGCCATAGTGTTTAATTTGGTGTGTTGAAGTAGATGAATAGTCTTGCATGGATATATAAAAAGATTATTATCAGAATTTTCCAAACACATGCTGTCCCCACACGTTTTTCACTAAATGCCTACGTACACTCGACTTGAAGCATATTTATATATGTTGTTAACTATAAGTATTTGTTTTGCATGTTGCGAGACAAAATTAGGGATGTAAATTTACCTGCGGATACCTGACGCTAATAGGTGCAGGTTTGAAAGGCATTTGGTATCGTGAATATCTTCGTGGTTAGAATTAACTATCCATTACTTCATGGGTACGGGTCTGCATAGTTATTATCCATACCCACGAAACCCGTTTACCAGTGAAAAATACTCGAGAAAATGCGCGATATTAACTATGGATTTAAACTTTATGATTTATGGATTTGAACTTTGATGAAATATGTGGATTTCAACTATGTGATTTGTGGTGAATTTTTTATTTTTGTTAAATTTGTCATTCATTTAGATTTAAATATTATGATTCTTCCTAATTCTAGATCCCCCTGGCATTTGTCCTCTTGTGTACTATTAATTTTTTAATAAATAATTTTTTTTATTATGTAATAAATGATAATTTACATTTACGTCTAAATTAAAGTTGAGTTTGAAAATTGTATAATATTTGCTAAATAACACCAACTCTCTAGCTAGTAATCAATTATGAAAACTAAAATTTGCGAATTCAATGTAAAAAAAAAAACAAGAAGAAGAATAATAAGTTGTAGTTGGATTCATTAATGATTAATCCTAACTAATCTATACCTATATAAAAAGTGTTTTGTTGAAAAAAATTGGTTTGCCTATAATACCCTTGTTAATATAATTGTATATAATTATACATTAGATATATATTATTATCATTAGTTATATATTATAATTGTATATATGTATATCTTTCATTAAAGCAAATTTACGCAAAAAAAACGACCTATTCAAGCATTGTAAAGTTGGATTAGGCCAGCATATTTATTTATTGTAAATTACAATAATAATATTATAATCACAAATTATAATAGGTTATGACTCTTCATTGTATTATTGGAGTGATAGGACTTTTCAATCATTAATTAATTAGGATTATAACCCCTAAACCAATCTTTAATTAATTAGGATTATAACCCCTAAACTAACGAGTTTGCAAAAAAATTAGGATAGTTCATTAAATTCTTCTATTTATTAAAATATTATCGTTTTAAGCGGAAAAAAATTACTTTTATCTCACAAATCTTCTCTAGAGAAGTCGAATGATTTATATTGTGATTAATTTTGTTCCCTTTTGAAGTTTGGGGATTTCATGTGCATGGTATTGTGTTCAATTTTCAATTTAGGCTTGCACGTATGTGCTACTCCTTCTATCTCATTGATAATGTCCGCTACCTTTTGGGCGCAATTATCAAAAACCAAGAGTAAATGATAGAAAATGGTGAACCCAGCATTTTTGAAGGAGTAAATATTTCTATTTATGGAAAGGGGACGATATATATGGGATAGACGAAAAAGAAAGATGGTCATTATCAGTGGGATGGAGCTAGGAGTACGTACGATAAATGAAAATTTGAAATGTGCAATTAAGGGCCAGTGTTATTATATATGATCATATAAACTCGAAAATTATCTTATTTTAACATAACTTTTAATAATTTCAAAAATAAATCATAGTACTATTTTTTATTTAGAGGCACAATTTGAAATTGTAGAACCATGATTGTATCGCAATCAATAATTAATTTAAGATTCAGATATAAGACTATAAGTTATTTTCCTTTTTTAATTTTATGAAAATTATTTGACAAAGAATGAATTTATACTTACGAAGATATACATGCAATTGAACATGGAACTTTAAAGCATTAATTGATTACTTTTTATACATTAATTTTTAGATACATAATATATTTAATGTTAGTTTTCTAAATTAGTATTAGGTATATATTAATTAATTTTAGAAATTATCATATAATTTATAATTATTAACTATCCATATTGTATTATTTTTTAGTACAATCATGCAAATTATTGTATTACTTTTTAGTATAATCATATGAATTACGTGCAGCGCACGTTATATCTCCTATTTTTTATAAAATTAAACTAAAATACTAGAGTATACAATAAAAAAATTACAGGAATAATTAAAGTGATTGCCAAGTCTACATCTTAAATCAATCCCGTTTAATTAATTATCTCGAAAATGTTATCTTATGCTTATCAGTTACAGACAAAGTAGAAAGCTTCATCAACCATGTTGAGAAATAATAAATTTATTATTTGATGGTCATAAAATTAAGACAACTAACTAACTCCACAGCAAGACTTGGCCTTTGGCATAAAATATAGTATATCGCCTGCAGCCGCTCTACTATAATTGAGATTTAATCCGTACTTAGAGAAATGAGACATGTTGAACCGGACGGAGGGAGTATATATCTGAGGCCGGGGGCTGCCGACTTGTTTTCAATTACTCTACATTTGTATTATTTTGTCAATTAATTATAGTTTTGTCGGTAGTGAGCGTTGCGTTTTGTGTCATTACACGTCGATTGGACTTGGCTTGGTCTCAAAGAATCCTAAAATGTCTTCTTCTAACCCATCAACAAAAATTAAAGGAGCTGCTTTTATTATTCAAATCACAATCTTCAAGAATCACTTTCTTGTTGATCAATATATAACAAGCGATATAAAGTGGTACAAAATACCTCATTTTTTTAGGAGCTACTTTTATTATTCAAATCACAATCTTCAAGAATCACTTTCTTGTTGATCAATATATAACAAGTCATAAAAAGTGGTACAAAATACCTCATTTTTTTAGGAGCTACTTTTATTATTCAAATCACAATCTTCAAGAATCACTTTCTTGTTGATCAATATATAACAAGCGATATAAAGTGGTACAAAATACCTCATTTTTTTTTAGGAGCTACTTTTATTATTCAAATCACAATCTTCAAGAATCACTTTCTCGTTGATCAATATATAACAAGCCATATAAAGTGGTACAAAATACACCATCCAAGTACAAGTGTGGCAGATTCAACCTATATGAATAGGTAAATCACACAATTTCCAAGTACAAGTATGGCAACCTCGACCTATAAAGACGTTCATGAGGTTCGAACCTGAAACCGGTCTCAGGTACTCACTTTTACCACTAGGCCGTCTCCAAGGTGACACAAAATACCCCATTTGCGTCTATGAGGAAGTGTATTATTTTAAAATAAAATATACTACTAACATATTAAATCAAGTGCACAATTTGCGTCTATGAGGAAGTGTATCAACCCACATTGCCCTTCTTTCCACAAAGCTGCCACAGAATCTCGGCTGCTTCATCAATGGCTTCCCCCTCCTCCATTCTCATCTTCTCACTCAACTCCCTCGCCCTCTCTCTCATCCCTTCCCCCATCTCCCCTCCAATAACCTCCTCAATCGTCCTCCCTATCTCCTCTCCTCTGTAAACCCCGTCCTCGCCCCTCCGTATCTCCACACCGGCACCAACATCCACCACCATTTTAGCATCCACCATCATGTTGAGCTTCATCGGCATTGCTATAACCGGCACACCATAATACACACTCTCACTCAACGAACTCCAACCGCAATGGCTCACGAAGGCTCCGATACTAGGATGCCCTAATATCTTCGCCTGCGGGGCCCACCCCGTCACCACCATTCCCCTACCTCCCACCCTCTCAAGAAACCCTCTTGGCACTGCTTCTTCTTCGCCAATGGCGGTTGTTGCCACCTCCTTCTCCAATATTGCAGGAAATCTGATCACCCAAATAAAGTTGACCTCACTGCAGAGCTCGAGCCCCTTTGCTATCTCCTCTCTCTCTCCTGCCGACAAGAAGCACTCGCTCCCAAACGCGATGTAAACGGTCGAATTCCTCGGTTTCCCGCTCAACCAATCCAAGATTTCTGAATTCTCCTCGCTGTTTCTGTCAGCGGCTAGCGGGCCCACGGCCAAGATTCTTTTCTGGGACACTGAAGAAACGTAATCCAAGTACTTAGATTCGAGCCCTCGACACGTCTTCAGCAGAACAATCTCAGTTGACAACTTGAAATTTACAAAGGTCGAATCTTTATCATGTTCGAAAACTTGGGCTCCGAGAAAATCCATGAGGGAATCGAGGGTTTTACTTTCTTGGTCAGCGAGAGATATTTCTGGGAAAGCGGGGATGCGATTCGACGAAACGGCAGCGTAGCGTTGATGGGCGTAGGCGATGGAAGCTGCTCCAAAGGGGGAGAAATGGACTGCGGGGATTCCTAGAGAGAGAGAGAGCTTGGGGGCCCAAGGCTGGAAGACGTCGTAGATGAGTAAATCTGGGTTGAGATCGAGGAGGATGTCTGAGAAACTGGATTTGGATGTCTGGAAAGCTTGGAGGAGAGTGAGATTGAGATGGGAGGGGAGATTCTTGGTGGTGTGGTAGTGAGGAGGGAGATTAGGGTTTGGGAGGAGATGGAGTTGGATGAGGTGGATGTGGTTTTGTAAGGAGTTTGTGAGGAGGAAATTTTTGATTGAGGGGAAATTGATGGATGTGGAGCAGAGATAGATGTGGAAGTTTTTCTTGATGAGGAGTCTCTTGGCTAATTCAAGAAATGGGAAGATGTGGCCGTGGGCTAACCAGGGGAACAGCACTATCTTCTTACTACTTTTCTGGGAATCCATCGCACAACAACAAGAGAGAGAGAGAGAGAGAGAGAGAGAGAGACGACGAGTCTATCAGTACTATTTTTTTCATCCAAGTCTTTGTATTCGGCAAATTGACAAAATATCTCTCTTATACCCCCTCCCTGCCACCACGCTTATCTTGTTTCTTTTAGGCACGGGGTTTAAGGAGAAAATAATTAATCATGTTTGTTTTTTTTCTTTTGAGCACGAGATTTAAGGAGAAAATAATTAAAAATAGAAAATATGTTTAGTGAGTTTTTAAAGTAAAGTATAATGGGTAGAGAGAGAGTGAATACTGAAATAAAGTGGAATAAAGTGAGCAGAGAGAGGAGGAGAATAGTGAATGATACAGAAAATGAGATGAAAAAGTATGATAAAAGATGTAAAGTGAATTGTTTAACAAATTAATTATCTCCTAATAATTTCCAAAAAAAAAAACAAGACAAGAATAACGAGCCCAAAAAGGAAAACAGAACAAAAATAACGCGACGGAGGGGTAGAAACAAACAATGAAACAAATAGCTACACGGTTTTGACTATGGTGCACTTAATAAATGTAGTGCACAAGTAGGGACCAATTTGCACACATGTAAAGTTTCCTTATCTTAAAAGCTTTATTCCGTTAATTTTATGTTAAATTTCACAGGCATGGGCTATATTAAAAATAATAATAATAATAATAATAATAATAATAATAATAATAATAATAATAATAATATCTGCGGTCCCCAAGTCTTTTCTTAGGAGGGAGTGACACGAGTATTAAGAAAAACATTGTTGAGTTAGTTGTGAGTAGAGAAAAAGTGATTGAATTTGTTGTGAGTGGAGAAAGGATCCCACTTTGACCAGTTTTTCTTTTTTTTTTTTTATTTTTTTTATTTTTTGCCGCTTCTTCTTTGGTCATGATGCGAGCGACAGGAGCCGAAGGCCGCGAAGCGAGACGTAAAAGTTCAAATTATTGTCCGCCGATTATCCTTATTTTAGTAATCGGAGCGAAGGCGGAGCTGTAAAATCGGCTCCGCAGGAAAAAAAAACTAGAAAAAAAAAACTGTAGTGCGTGAGACCCACGCGCGAGATGGGGCGGGCGCGTGGCGGGTCGGGGCGGGGCATGTTCTGTGCAGACTTGGTGCAAAAGTCTGCACAGGAGTGTTTCTCTTAGAATATACATATATTTCTTCAATTAAGGAAGAATTCGATAGGGAAACTGGAAGAGCTCCGGTGAGACGAAGGTATGATTCATCTATAAATATATATATATATATATATAGATGAATCATAAATAAAAAATTATTTATAATATAATATTTCACCAATATGCGTGACTTTAATAATTCATCAATACTACTGCCAACTGGCAACTCAAAAAATATATTGCTATTGGCTCGGAGTTTGTTCATAAATAATGACATTAAAATTTGTTTGTTGTATTAACTCTTTCGGGGGAAAAAAAGTCAAGAATTGAACTTTATATTTTATGTTGTTCTTTCGAATGAATATATATATTTTTTTTAACGGAAAAGGAATTTATTCTTTCGAATGTATTATTCACGCATGTAAGGGAGTTTTGTCAATATATGAGATTTAAAAAAGAATGGCGTAATATAATCAAGTCAATTCTTCCAAGCAATTCATATCTATAAAAAATTTACTACTAGTTTTATACTAATAGGAAGCTTGTCCACAAAAAATTTACTACTAGTATTTAGGCTAATTAGATAAGGCATGCTACAGAGTCAGGACCTGTCAATTTCAAGACTAACGACAAAATAAACATAGTCTTGTAATTTAATAAATAATTGAGATGGAAAAGGAAATTTTGTGGACTTTGTACCAAAATATCAATCATCATTATATTACTAAATACTAAAAGTAAAACCATTCTTGCTTTGAAAAAATTTTATGTGGCACCCCTTATATTCATCCATTCATATTTATCTAAATTTTCAATTTTTTGAAATTTTAAATGTAAAATAATAGATTTTAAATATCTATACTAAAATCTTGTGTCCTACATCGGTTTCTCCATGAAACTTCGCATATTAAAAAACCTATAAATACCTAGAATCAATGTGTATTTTCTCATCTTTTGTTCCACCAGTTTTATTTGGCCAATTTATTTATTAATCGGCCGAATAAATAACTATATTTTATTGTTTAATTTAATTTAATTTGGTCAATTTATTAATTGGCTGAATAAATAATTATTTTTTGTTGGAGTTTTATTTGGCCAAAGCAATATACTACCTCCGTCCACAAATCAAATACTCATTTGAGTTTCGGCCCGGAGATTAAGAAAATTGATAAAATTATTTTGAATAGGGTAAAAGTTAGAATGTAGGGGTAGTAGGATAATGACAAAAAAATAGTGGTATTGACAAAAAAATGGTGGTATTGACCAAAAAGTAGGAATAAAGTTGTTATGGTGATAAAAAAGTAAGAATAAAGTTGTTAGAAAGTGGGACCATCAATAGCAAATGGTAGTAAATAAAGAAAAAGTAGGAGGGTATGATTGTACAAAAAGGTAAGTAGGTATTTGATTCGTGGACAAAAATTATGAGTAAGTAGATATTTGATTCGTGGACGGAGGGAGTAGTATATAATTGACAACACAGAAAAAGATGATCACTTACAACTTTTGACTTATTATTATTATTATTATTATTATTATTATTATTATTATTATTATTATTAGTATTATTATTATTATTATTATTACTACGTGAGAATGAATAACCAAGTCCAAAATAGTGTCCACTCAAAGAAACTAAGTGCAATTTTCCTTATAAGTGATGCGTATAAATTCTAATTAAAATAAATACAGGAGTGATTATTACGTTACAATTACAAATTATATAAAAAACAAATTCCTATTGAAATAAATCCAAGAGTAAACTAGTGGATGAGTTTGTTTAGATCCAAGAACAATGACTGCAGCTTTTATAAATTAAATATTTCTCTACATTTTATGTATGGTGTTAACTAAAATGCAATGAAGTGAATTAAAAAAAGAAAAAAACTTGTCACCCACTCTCTCATACACGCATACACGTCCACACACACGTTGAGCACTTTACAAATATATAACATCCTCCAACATTTAACTGATTTCTCCCACTTATATCTATCAACATTTCCAACATTAACTAGTCATCAAATTCAGAAAGAATTTAATAAATCTTGTCATTAGCCATAAATAATAACAGATGCTCAATATCTTGTCCACGTACAATGGCATAAGCCCAGGAATCTACTTACCAGATTTCAAATGCATACTTACAATTGACATAAATAATGCCACTTTTCTAGTATAAAAAAGAAGAGAGTCGATACTAATTATAGACTGAAATCTCAAATTTCAAAATATTTACCTCCTAATCATATAAACTTTCATCATGATTTCCTTTCTGCGGTTCAGACTGCAACTTTCAAAATATTACCTCCTATTCATGCTGTAGACGTCAAGCTTTCGATTGCACATCAACATCCCTGATACGACATGCAAGATTTAGATCATAATGTTTATAGCTAATGCAATGCAACATACACTCTCCGTCCACGATAAGTGTGATCCGAAAGGGGTGGCATAGGTTTTAAGAAATAAAGGAGAGTGGGTGAGAGTGGGGAAGAATAAAGGAGAGTAAGTGAGAGTGGACAAGATAGTTGTGTTTATTTTAGTGTAATGAAGGAGAGTGAGGGAGAATGGGGAAGGTAAAAGAATAATATATCACACTTATTGTGGACGGCCAAGGAAGAGAAGAACGTCACACTTATCGTTGACGGATGAAGTATTATTTTTCAATGCCAAGGATACCTCACGGTTTAGTTACCTCGTCTGCAAGAAGCACTAGCAACCCTACAAGCTTCCGTTCCTAGGATTTTCAAGATATGGTTCTAACTGTCCAATTGCCGCCAAAATGAAACCTATACAACATAGAGTATGAATATATACACCTTAACTACTAGTCCTTCCATCCCAATTGCAAGGTCTCGCTTTCCTTTTAGGGATGTCGCAATAGCAACGTCTCATCCCAAAAATGAAAACAATTAACTCTTCCAAAGCTATAGGACCTACCACTTTTCATCTATTTACTCTTGTGTTTAATACTCGTGCCCAAAGAAGTGAGACCTTGCTATTAGGACGGAGGGAATAAAACAATCACAAGAATGATACTCATATGTACATCAACTACCTAAGAATAACGGTGAGGGCCTCCCGGGGTGTGACTTGAATTCTGGATGGAACTGAACCCCAACATAGAAGGGATGGCCCTTGAGCTCCAAAATCTACATAATAATACAGATTTCATGAAAAATACACCTAGTAGAAAAAGTATAATTGCTAGACGATAGTCCGTATATCAAGACAGTAGGCACGGAGCAGGGAGCCAACCTCCATCCGTTTTCCCGTTTCATCCTTGCCTACGAATTTTAGGCCAGATTTTTCCAAGGTATCGACCATTTCTGGGTTCACCTGTAGAAATTCATGACAAATGAGTTTGAAAGTTCCAATGAAGTAACAAGTAGACCCACTAATTTCTAAAATGTTAACCTCATATCTGTGCCTATGCCTTTCATCGACGTGATCTGAGTTATGGTACCTGTTCCACGAATACGAGTAGTTAGAATACCTCATACATGAGAAAAATTACCTTAAATGGCTTCATTAGAGAGAGATGTGGCCTTAGTTTAAATAGATAAATAGAAAGGGAGAAACGTATTTATAATAAATTCTAGAAAAAGGAGTAATATATACACTCCTATACTGACGGTCAGTTCTTAGAAAACCATTCTGATGAAAACCTACCCTGAAACTTGAAAAATCAATAGCAATAGCATAAATGTTTGCACAAGAAAAATATTTATCCATTTTTTTAGGTTCAAATTATTTAACTATGTTGGTGTCACAGATAAGGTCAATGGAGATTCATAATTCAGCAATTACAGCTTTGCGGTCAAGCAGTCTAGCGTCTGAAATAGTGTTCTTCGACTACCAAGTCGCATAGTGCTTCCCATGTGAGTTTTTGAACCCTAGCAACAAGGAACATGCCATTAATCAAACAAATACAACATTCGAAAGTGGTTAGAACCGTTAAATGATAATGACAGCTACCTCCGGCATGAATATAACAACAGGATTTGGGGTCTCACTATCAAACTCAGAGCTGTTTGCTCTTTCCAAGTCCAAAACCTGTATAACATGGAGAATAAAGTCCGTGTCTATGCAAGGCATCCATGAAAAATGCACACAGATGAACACAAGGTGTTTAGCCGAACTTATAAGCTCCTAAAAACAGCTTATAAGTTGTTAACTTATAAGCTCTTTTTAGGAGCTTATAAGATCAGCAAACACCCTCCAAGGCATATCTTACATTTCTTGCGATCTCAATCACGGATATCTGCATGCCCAAACAAATCCCGAGATATGGAACTCTCTTCTCTCTGGCATATTTTGCAGCTAAGATCATGCCTTTAACGCCCCGATCTCCAAACCCACCAGGAACCAAGACGCATGCCGCATTCTAAAAATATACATTGCTTAGATTATTACAAATGACACTCTTCACAAGGAAAAACTATCAATACTTTTTGTCACAACTAATAGCTTAGCATTTAACAAATTTTACATAAATCCATATACCAAACCAAGAGTTGCAGAAATTTATAATGTGAATGATACTCCCTCCAACTCACTCATATTGTCATCCTTTCCTTATTCACGTGTCCCATTTAAATTGTTAACCCTTCCAAAATAGGTTTATGTTAACCCATTTAAATTTTTGCCCTTATTCTTAATTTTCGTAACAAACAATAACATGATAATTTCAATGGATCGGAGAATAATTAATAGAGAGAATACACGATAGCTAACGGAATAGTCATTACCCTCAGAGTTCTCCAAGCGGTAGCATGAGCTTCTGGTGTCTGTTTTGACAAAAAAAAAAAAAAAAAAAAGTTGAGACATGGTACTCAAATCCAATCATGGTACTTAAAAGCAAACTTCAAACATCCATACACTATCATCTTCAAGATCTGAAGCTGCAATCCAATCAATTGTCGGCTTCAATGAACTGGCAATACAAGCATGCAAAAGGGCCTGGCGACAAAGCAAGAGAAGTATCAAATATATGAAATCAAGAACAAATGAAAACCTCTCTATAGGGTGAGATGACATAAATTCCATCCATGCTCGAACAAGTATTAGAATCATGCTCGAACAAGTATTAGCATAAAAGAAACCCAAAACACAGAAATATCCCAAAAGAATTGTACCAAATTAGTTCTGCATTAAATTGTAAAAACACCTCTCTATGATACAATGAACCAAAAATAAAGCTCTCAACACTATTCACTTCATTGAGAAAAATGGAAAGAGAGGAGGGGGGTGCACACCTTCACCACGGATAAATAAGAATCTGCCATTCCAACATATTTCCCCACCATTGCGATTCTTACCTGTAATAGCACTGAGATTCTTAATTCTGATTCCAGAAAGTAACACAAGTAGAATACAGTTAAGGGATATGACACTAACAGAGTTCTTGAGATTGTCAAAAGTTTCAGCTCTTTCAGTCCATGCTTGTAAGTTAGGAGGATTGGCAACACTGAAACAGATCGAAGATCAACACCATATCATGAAAAGCACCATTTCAAATTATATCTTACACGATTTGTTTTCCAGTATTTGATAATAAAAATTTGTAAATGATGTTGGTCTCTTCGCACATAGAGGAGGACTCAGATTGTACTGCAAAGAATAACAGACGACGAAACACATGGAACATGCAAGATGTGATGCTAGAAGCAAAAAAAACAGAACTCACCTTAGTAGGTCCAGATGTCTTAGAACGGCATCGTGTGCATTTTGACTCTGAACAGAAGAATTATACTCAAAATAAAGAAAACAACAAGACCTGAGTAGTACATAAGACTGTAAGTCCATGATTTTGAAGATAACAATTTCTCACCCGAAGCAGTAGGGGGATGTGCCAAATGTTTGGAACATCGTGGATACTGAGTATGTTGGCAACCTAGAAATATCATCATAAAAACACTTTAGAAAAATTAACTGTGCACTACGAAAGTTACCAAATACTCCCTCCGACCCCTAGTTTCCCTTTTCCGTCTTTCCCCTATATTTATGCATGGTCCATTTTAGGATATAACTCTCACTTATTACCCTATATCTTCCATATATTTACTCACTCTACCACATTGGTCCACCACTTTCTATCACTCACATTACTTTTTCTTCACTCACATTTTACTTTCCATGATTTTCTTAAAACTCGTGGTGTCCCAAAGTATGCATAATTTTGGGGGTCGGAAGGAGTAACAACTTACAGGGACATGGCACAATTGCGACAATTTCTGCCTTGTATTCTCCAACAGAGGCTGCAACATAAAACGAACATTAAATACGTATAACAAGAATGGTAAGAGCTTAAAACCATTTCAAATTCAAGCTATTACACTGAAAAGATATGGGTAAACAATATATTTTGGTGGGCATCTTGAATGACACTCCCTCATGGATCAAAAACTGTAAGATAGTACAGATAACCGGGATGCAAAAACAACCCAACACCAAAAAAATTACAAGATCTAGATCCATGAAACGGTTCACACAAGTTGTGTATTTTTTCATGGCCTTCAACTTCTTTACACAGATTTTTAGCTAGATAAGAAAAAAGCATTTCAGCACAAACGATGTACCTCAGCAGAGCGGCAAGCCAGAAAATGTGGGGTCAAGCCTAGTCCTCTTAACTCACTTACACTATGCTGTGTTGGCTTAGTTTTCTGCAAACATTTGAATGTATGATATATTAGTTTATCTTCACAAAAAGTACGTAAATACTAAATAGAAAAACAAGTTAGAAGCATTACTTGTTCGCCAACAACTCCAATCACGGGTACAAGGCTGACATGGATCACACAGAAATTGTTTTGTCCTAAGAAATACAACCAAAAAGAAGTGAATGCGAAACACTAAGGAGGCGTTTACTAAATAGGATAGGATTGATTATTTTTATCCCATGATTACTTCAATCCCATATTGTAATTTCAAATAGTAACAATGATCATGAGCTATGAGATATTATTGAATTTAATCCTTAAAAGTAAACGCTTGATTAACCTATATTATTTTTATCCATCCAGCTTATCCCGCTTAGTAAACACCCCCTAAGGAGGTATCTAACTCTTAAGCAAGAGAAATAAATTGTTTTAGTAACCAAGAAAAGAGCCTAGGATGCAAACTTACCCACATAGAAGATTAGCTGTCGCAAAGCTTCAATGAAAGGCCTCGACTCCATATCACCTAGAGAAGGGACATTAGGATTACTGAGATAATACAAAATTATAGATCAATTTATGAGTTAAAAATTAAAATCATATCAAGAACACTCTTTACCCACAGTTCCACCCAATTCTATAACACAAACATCAGCGGGACCTTCTTTCCCATCCACGGGAATATGAGATACCGATTCAATCCAATCCTTTATGGCATCGGTCATGTGGGGTACCATCTGGAATCAACCCAAAATACAAAAAAACAACATAAGAATAAGAGTCTACATCACCCATTTTTTCCAAACAAAATAAAACCTAAAAATTAGCACCACCAGTACTGTCTGCCCAAGATAATCCCCTCTCCGCTCCTTCTCAGAGACGGACTGAAACGAAACACACATTAATGCTGAAAGAAAGAAACATATAACCATATCTCCTACGAGCCTAAGGTCAACCGTACCTGAAATATCTTTCCTGTAGTAATATTGTTGTCTCTTGTTAGTGTGACGTCCAAAAATCTTTCATAGTTACCTAAATCAAGATCCACCTACGCCAAAGAAGTAATCAAACAGTAGCATTGCATATCAAAATAAACAGGATAAAGCCCACCTAAAGCTGAATCCAAAAACATATACATAAGTCTAAAACAAAACAAAATCTGATGTGGTTGGAAAAGACATATAGAGTGTGACAAGTTTAACACAAGACTAAAGTTGATATTTTTTGTAGGATTGGTTGGGGATAGTACCTCTCCTCCATCGTCGAGAACAAAAACCTCCCCATGCTCAAAGGGGGACATTGTACCTGCATCTATATTGAGATAGGGATCTGCCAACATATTAAAACAAAATGAGTAGACACCTAATATGAACTAATAGATAATAAACAGACTAAAACTAAATATAGGAGTTAGATATAAAATAAAATTATAAAGGCAAAACCAATCTCATCAAGTCATAGTTCTGGAATTTAACAAGCAATCACGAAATTCCTATCAAGAGTAAATAAACAACCTCAACCACATTTATCTCGCAAAACAAACTCCAAATCAAAGGAGAAAGTGCATGGATTCAACCAAAAAGAAATGCTGTGGATTCAGCAATGCATTTCAACCTTGTCATTCTATATAACAAAATTAAGTCATTCAGAAATTCATACACCGCTCGAGAAAAACCAAAGCTCATTCCCATCCACATTTACATTAATCAAACACCGGATTCCCTATTAACGCGACAATAATCACTTCCACCAGCTCCTAAAATGCAATTCAACATCACGCGGTGAAAATTGAATTCCTAAAGAAGCAAAAGCCTCACGTTCCGGAGCCATTCCTTCACAAATAAAGTGACAATACTAGGTCCAAACTAACGCCATTGCAACAAGAAAATTGAATATTTAATAATAATAAAAACAAAACCACAATTAATCATTGCAGAAAATAACTAACACACCTATTTTAATGGAAGTGACGCGTAGACCGCAGGCTTTGAGTACGACGCCCATGCTGCTGGCGGTTACGCCTTTTCCGAGGCCGCTCACCACGCCTCCGGTGACCAAAACATACTTCATTTCAAAGCTTTCTCGTCCTAACAATCGCAATTATTTTTTGTTAGAGAATGTGTGTTCCGCAAAACCAAGTGTTCAATTCATTTTCCCGCCCATTTTTCTCTAATATACAGCACAAACAATAGGATTTATTTATTTTTATTAAATTTTTACTGTCTCTGTCAATATTACTCAAAAAAATTTCCGGCTTACTTGAGAAGTTTGATAACTTCAATTTTGAAATTATCTATTTGCAAAAATATAATCAAGAGTAAAATACAATGCATATAATGCACAATTTAATGATGCATTAAAGTAATGCATACAATTGCATCAATTTTACAGTGCGTCATAGTAATGCAACCGCACGGTGTCATACAAATATATACAAATAAATACTATGTGAAATTAACGATTTAGGTAATAAGGACTTAGAATTTAAACAATATAAGACGATATGATGCGTTTTTCTTAAGTAGTCCATTTTTCTCAAAAAATAAATAAATTAAATAAGCATATGGCACTCAATTTTCTTTAAATCTGTAGAAATGTCAGTTTTTCACCCCAACTCTTTCATTAAAAGTTGTGAAGAATCACGAGTAGAGACATCTCTGAAAGTGTAATTGCAAATAAATTGTGAGTGACTGCTGATCAAAATTTGGGTCTGAATCAGAAAATTCTAATATTTGAATATCTCCACTATATTAGCATAATTTTCTCTTTTATTTGGGTATATATACTGAAAACATGACACATTTATCTAAAGAATTCACTTTTTGAAATATACATATACTGACGGTCGAACAGCACGAAGAATTGAACACAATGGTTGAAGAAAATTAACTAATTTAATTGTTTGAATTTCAAAATTGAAGTTATAGTTTCATCCTTCTAATAAAAAAGCAATTGATTATAACCCATCGCGCCGACAAAAATAAAAGAGGCGCGTGTAATGCATGAGCCGTATAAACATACCTGAAGGAGAAGAAGGCGGGATGAGAAGAAAGAAAACGTTCAACAACCTCCACTAGTAGATTGAAATAGTCAAGACAAAGAAAAGAGAAGAAAAAAAAACAACAATGACAAAGACGAGAGGTTATGTTTTATGTTTTATGTTTTATTTATACCTATTTTGTGGGCTTCGCCAGAGAAGATCTTGATGGGTCGCCAATGGGGAACATGATAGCTCGCAAAGTGAGGCCTAATTCAGTGCTTTGCAATGAAGGCATTGTTGTCTTCTCGAGTGAGATTGCCTATCAAAGATGCAGCACCGAGTCTGAGAAGGAGGAGGAAGGTGCTGCAATTCATTTCGAGCTGTTCGTTCCCTCGGTTGGTGTCACATTTCAGCTTCCTCAGCTGCTCATCGAGCGCCGTCAGGGAAGAAGTGGCGGTGTTTTACGTTACAAGCTGGTGAGCGATGGCGCGAGGCTGAGAACACCCCAAGGTTTTGTTGACGAATCACGTCGTTCATCGTTTAGAATCGATTCATTTTCTGTGATCGATGGTGGCTGCGCCTTGCTTGTGGGAACTGATATTGGTTCATTGTTTCGCCTTGATATCTCCGGACGAGGACGTGGACGTGGTGGATGGAGGGTATTTCGTGGCCCCGTGTTTCCACTCCCTCATCACAACTTTATGACGGCGAATAATGAGCTGGTTGTGTGTGCTTACGGTGCGTCCAAGTTCCGTGGTGCTTGTGGCAGTGGAGGTCGCTCTGTTAGGTTTCCTCTTTGTGCGCGTGTGACGCCTAATTTCAGTTGGAGAAATGTAATAATCGGAGCGGCTGAGCGCAACGTGTATCCCATGCATGATACATGTACCGTACAAGTAGGATTCGATGGGATGAAACGAGCGCACTGGACCGTGGATGTGGTGAGAGTCGATGTGTCCAAGTTAGAAAATGGAAAAGCCCAAATCAAATTAAAGCTAACGGTTAAAACCGAGCTCGTTTTCTCAACGTGAAATAATCACAATAATAAACTTACCTTCAACAATTCATCTTCAACACACAATTCAAATATATCATTTTCACTCACCAAATAATGGTGTATTGAGAACATAAAAATATTTCGATTATTTACTCGATAAGTAAAATAATCCACAATTATTTAATTATCTATAATTAAATAATAACCGCCATAAATATTTGGAACTGAGATCAGAAAGAGATACCATTAATTCTAAATATTCTTTATTTACACATTCATCATAATATAGTTATCAAATTAGGTGTAGAACTCTAAGGGTATGTTTGGTTTCAAGGATAGGATATATAAGATTGAAAAATAGGATAGCATTATAGTATTTGGATTATTTATCATATGTTTGATTAGATTGATTATCATTCTAATTAACTTAGGATAATAGAGATAGATGCACCACAAAGTAGAAGAGAGAGATAAGAGTGTGACGATTGATGTTGAAAATTGAGAAAAATTTGAGAGCAAACATAGAATTCTTAAATGATTTAAATGAGTGATTAATAATCACTCCAAAAATAGGAATGATAGTTTATCACTCACATGATCATAGTTATCCATCACGGGTCCAATCATGCAAACCAAACATATAATTATGCATGATTATTTATCAATCATTCAAACCAAACGCACCCTAGTTATCACATTTCATACTTGTACGTAATTGAATTCAGTATGCTCGTTTCTCAATGTACGTCTGAGAAATAAAATCAAGATGAACGTATACAATCACAAGATGAGTGTATACATTAACAAGATGGGCAACAAATTCATCGTTATAGAGTTATCAGTTTAGGTGCAAACACTAAAGGCCTTCTCAATCTATAGCCTAATTCATATTCAATATGCTCGTTCATCCTTTTTGGGTTGTAGAGATGTTAGAGCAACTACTCATATTTACAAGAGGAGGTTGCAAAGAGCTTGGGAATGCTCTTAGAAGATCACCAATCGATACTCTGATAAGGTTCTGCCTTATGGAGGAAAGGTCGAGTGCTGCTTCGTACAATTATGATGCCCCGAGTGCTTCATACACTCTTAAGTGGATGTTTCACAATGAACTTGGGCTTGTTTTGTGTATCAGCATATTCTCCATCTCCTATATGTTGATGATCTACTTTCTATGGTTAAGCAAGAGTTCTCGGATATTTATGATCCAAAACGGGCGTCGTACCTTGACTTCAATCATATATTTCTACAGCTCAAGAAGGAAGCTGAGGCCCGTGTAGAGGAAATGAAGAAATCTAAGTTAAACATTCTACACACAGATTTACCTAGTCTTCACAAAGAACATACACTCACCACACTACTATTTTCGGGAGCCTGACTTAATCTTCAGAGATGGTTCACCGGGATAAATTCCTGGTACCCATTCCTTTTGCAGATCATTGAACCATTCCCGTTGCTAAAAGCTGTTATCCTATCAAACAAGAGAAGATTCTGGAGATTAGGTAGCTGTTTATGTGTGTTAATCTTCTAGGTTTATTAAATTCATAATGCTGTTTATTAAATTCATTCATAATTCCTGGTACCCATTCCTTTTTTGTTATTTCTCTTAGTCTTAATTTTGAATGATTTTGCATATGATATTTTTTGTTTATTGTTGTGATCACAATTCTGTTTATTTTTTCCCTTAGTCTTAAATTTGAATGGTTTTGCATATGATATTTTTGTTTATTGTTGTGATCACAATTGTGTTTATTGTTCAATATACATGTTAGTTTGTTGTTTATTGTTGTGATCACAATTCTGTTTATTGTCCAGTATACAAGTTAGTTTGTTGTAATCCATACACAATTCGGTTTCATCTCTGGTCAAACTTCTTATGAGCAGGTAGTTCATTGCAGAATTTAGTTTCAATATAAGAAACAGGGCATTACTCAAGTCTAGCTTATCTTGGTACTGTGTGACTCTAAGTCTGTTGTTCTTTTTATATAAATCTGCAAATCAATATGATCAGAAATTTAGAATAATGGTAAAAATTCATTATAAAAGATGTTTCATTCTTTAAATGCAAGACCTACAGATGTGTTCTTTCATTGATAAGCTCGTATTCCTGGTCATCCATGATTAGACACTTTAGAAGATCCCATCTTCTTTGAAAGAGTATGATGTAAGAATTTCAAGATAAAAGAAAGTTGATTTCAATGTTTCTATAATATGATATATTAATAATTTATTAGGTCTCTATAATCATATAGCAACGATAATAAAACAACCAAAATTTGTTTCATTAATCCCTTATTTTTATTTGTGCATGATTTCTTGTATCATAATGCATTAATATATGACAAATGCATTAGTCAGAATGCACGGGAAGCCTAGAAACCTTTGGAAAAATTAAGTGAGAAAGTTTTTGTTATTTTGATTAATGATCGCGATAAAATATAAACTATTTTAGATGAGTAGATTCTTGAATAGTGTGTTGGATAGAAACAAATGCTACACAATCAGCGTAATGTCAGCACATGATGATATGGTAAGTTTTTAGTCTAATACCTTAAAATATGTTATTAAAATCATTAAATTGAAAAATTACATAAAAATCAATGCTCAATTTGTTTATTTATTCATTACTTATATAAGTAATGTACAATAAATAATAAATAATATTATATACAATAATCTTGAATTAAATTCAAAAAGCAATATTATTGAAATTAAAATTGAAATGTAAAATGATCAAATATGGAAGAGTATAAATGTACATATCCACCGTATTCTAAAATAGAGAAACAAGAGAATCTTAAGTGACTTTTTGTCAGGTATAAATAACAAGAAACACAAATTAGGGCAGAATACATGCACTTTTTAATTCCCCAATAATGAGTTCTTGTTTCAAAGTTGTTGAACAAACAAAAAGCTTTCAACACTTGCTACACCTCATCAATCTTGATCTGAATGAATTTCTGCAAACTCAGGTCAAATTTGGTGGATAAATAAATAATAAGAGGGGCAAAAAACTAACAAAAATAATACAACACACACTCAATAATTCTTCACAATTTGGGTTAAATAAGTCTCATCAATGACAGATCTTTCAAGAAAACAGCTACAAGAGCAGCGGAAGAGAATCCCATACAGCTGCAACGGTAAAAAGGGCCGGAACGATAACACGGCTCCTGAATGTGGCCGGAAAACTAGGCGGAGAGCTGCTCTTTACCGGTGAGGCTGAAGGCGGAGAGCTGCTCTTTACCGGTGAGGCTGAAGGCGGAGAGCTGCTCTTTTCCGGTGAGGCTGAAGGCGGAGAGCTGCTCTTTACCGGTGAGGCTGAAGGCGGAGAGCTGCTCTTTTCCGGTGAGGCTGAAGGCGGAGAGCTGCTCTTTTCCGGTGAGGCTGTGACGGCGCGTCGAGGAAGGTGACGTGGCACGTGGAACTCGTCAACAGCAATCCGCACGTAATCCGCCTGAAAAGCTGCCATGGACGCTACCTCAACGCCTCCAACGAGCCGTATTTGCTCAGAACTCGGTGACATATGATCTGCCGAATCTGCTGGCCGCCTGCTTGATGAAATTCTGATGACGGCTACGGCAGAAGGCGGCGGTGGCCAGTGCGCAGTTTGCAAGGAGGGGCTCCTATTAGGCGAGCGGCGAAGCGGATCCCCTGCGGCCATGTTTTCCATGAAGACTGCATTTTGCGGTGGCTCTCCATCAACTATTCGTGCCGCCATTCAAATCACATCATTGATTAGAAGCTGAGGTGGAGATTTCTGTTGATAGATTGGTCGAGTCCTTCACATCAGGATCTGGGAATCTATTTTGCAAAAGGAATTCAGGCGAGATGGAGGAATAGAAAGGTAGCCTTCAATCGTCGAGTCAGATTCAGAAGAAAATATACGCTTGGTTTAGCAGCTACAAACTCGAGTACAGAATACCTAAGAAGCCTGGTTCATCATACGACTACAGAGCCCAATAAATTAGATACTCTTTTTCAATCCTTATATAAATTGTCATAAAAAACTAATCTATACCTATCTCAAATAATTAAAAACTTATATTTTTTTGTCAAAGATAATATATGAATTATCTTAATATATATCTATTACACTATCATAATCTTTATATAATACAAGGGTAGTATAGGTAAACCAAATTTTTTCAACAAGGCACTTTTTATATAGGTATAGATATATATTATATATATAGTTGACTCTATATTTGTCTGTCTATATATATGTACGTATAAACCCAAATAGAACTTGCACAAACACAATGAAGACTTCCTTCATCTCTTTTTCTCTTTATGTTTTGATATCCAACTGTTTTTTCCTCACCTCATCCAAATCCCTCTTCAATCTCACTACTGATGAATACGCTCTCATAACCTTCAAAAACTCCATCACTACTTCAAATCCTAGTTCCAGTATCTTGCACAAAAACTGGTCTATTCACACCCCCATTTGTGGATGGATTGGTGTCTCTTGCGGTGCCAAACACTGTAGGGTCACTGCCCTAAATATCTCGGGCTATAAGCTCGAAGGAACCATCTCTCCACATATTGGAAACTTAACGTTTCTTCGATTCTTAGACATTAGCTCCAACAATTTCAAGGGTGCCTTACCCTCTGAGCTGTCTAAGTTGCGCCGCCTGGAATATATAGACATTGGAGGTAACAACTTCACCGGAGAGATACCGTCGTGGTTCGGAGCCTTATCTGAGCTTCGAGTCATGTATCTCTATTACAACAATTTCTCGGGCAGAATCCCAACTTCTCTATTCAATATTTCGAGGCTTCAGAATTTGGATGTGAGATTCAATATTCTGGAAGGGAATATCCCAGGGAATATCTTCAACGTTTCATCGTTGATGGAAATCGATCTGCGACGTAATAAGATATCAGGAAAGCTCCCAAACAATATGTGCAGTAATACTCCACATCTTAAATACTTCTCTGTCAATTATAATGAACTCTACGGGGAAATTCCAAGAAATATAAGCAGATGCAGAGAGCTTGAGGTCCTGCAATTGCAAGCCAATAATTTCAACGGCAATATCCCAAGTGAAATTGGAAGTTTTAGTAAGCTCACGCATTTGTTTCTATGGGGAAACGGATTCAAAGGTATGACAAAATCTTCATTAATTGACTTGATATATATATATAATTCCATATTAATTTATTGTCAATCGTTTAGTATATATAATTTCATGATTCATCAGGTAGCATACCAGAGCATATTGGCAACCTCACTTAATTATTTGTTAACAATTCCCTCTGTCGTATGTATATACATCTATTACTTTTTTTTTGTTTGAAGTACACTATCACTATTATAAAAGAGTTCCCTATCCTTATAAAATGGAGTTTGTCCTAACGTATAGATATTTATTTTGAGTGCAATAGTGTAATTTAATATTAAATATACCATGACTTTAAAAATTAAATGGAGTACTGTGTAAAACTCTTTGGTAATTTGATGATTTAGGAAGCATACCAAAGCAAATTGCCAACCTCACTTCTCTGAAAGTGCTACGCCTTGGATATAATAATCTGACAGGTATGTTTCTTTTTTTTTTTTTTGAGCAGATTGACAGGTATGTTTCTAAATTGAACAACAGCATCCAATGCATAATAATTGCCTATGTGAATTACATATACATCGGAATATACTCCTCTCTCAAATGCGTGTATAAATTCCGTTAAGCTATAGACATTCCATTGCGCCCACTTATTTGCTATTTTATTAACACGCCGCAAGTATACGAGTGCAATTGTGTATAGGGAAGCAAGGTCGTATTCCACAGAGATTGAATTTAAGATTCACAAGTAGTGCTTTCGACTAACATGCATCCACTATTTAGATTGATTAAAGGATTTTTGCTTCTAACTAATTATAACAAAGAAAATGAAATTAATGTAAACAAAATAAAGAGCAAATTTGGAATCTAATAAAGAAGAATATTACATTATGGATTTGAGTTCAATGGATATTTTTACTCAAACTCATTTTAATTAAGTGGAGGTGTTTTTGCTAACTTTATTGCTCGATCATTCCTTAACAACTCTCCTCTATGTGGTAGAGTGAAAAAGGCGGTCCCTTTTAAGCCCTAGAGTCTATTTATACTTGGGGAACAAGCAAAATTCGAATGGGAAAGAATTAGAAATGAGTTAGGGCCAACGTAAAATTCCATCTGGCTATGCAGCTGCATGAAAATCCCATAGACATAGTTGTTGTATGTGGTCTCGCATGCAATCGCATACCACTGTAAATCGGCCCGTTCTCCATTATTTTAACTCCGACTTTGAATTTATTTTCGCCCACAATTGTGCTTTCATCCTTCGTGCTCATTTTACACAAAATTTACTCCATTTTTTTTTTCTTTTCTACCACTTTAGGTGGCTCGTCCCTCTTGATTTTCTTTTCTCTTTTCTACTCTCTGATTTGTTTAGGATTTTTGAAGTGGTGTAATTGAAATTTCCACATTTATAGGATTGTGTTGTATCTTTTGCATCGCATTAGCTATAAGAGTGCACGTTTGGTTTCGAACAAATGTTGCATACTTGAATGTTGTCATATAAACATATACAACAACATCATCCATATATGATAATAGGGTCGAGCAAAAAGAACCAAAAAACCGAACCGACCGATGAACCTTCCTGAAACCGCCCCAAAGATGGGGTTAATCGAACCGGTGATTCGGGTAATATTTCTAAACTTAAAAAACCGAAGATAACAGTTCAATTAGAGTTTTTAAATATATAAAATCGACGGTTAACCGACTGAACCGATACCCATTAAATAATTGTAATATACTCCCTCCGTCCACAAAAAAAGTCCACTTACCACATTTTTCTTCTCCATGAAAAAAAGTCCTACTTCACTTTTTCTAATCACATCAAGTAGGACCTACAATAATTTTCACTCTCATTTCATTTTTTCCACTCACAATAAGTAGGATCCTCATTCCACTTACAACAACTTTAACTTTATTTTATATTTTTCACTCACAACAAGTAGGACCCTTATTCCACTCAATAATTTTACTTCCAATCCACTTCTACCACTCCCACTAAGTGATACCCTTATTCTATTCACAACAACTTTATCAGAATTTTTAAAATACGTGCCGAGAACACAATGGGACTTCTTTTGTGGACGGAGGAAGTAATTAATTATATATTATATAAATATTATATTTATTTATTAATCTATAAATTCAAATTAATATAGTACATATTGTCATACCCTACTTTTAGAACACAAGACTTTATTCAAGTAATTTAGTATATTATACACTAATAATTACAAGATAAAGTTGACAGGATCGAAGTTCTAGTCGAATCCGAAAATAGAAAGGCGCACAATATTAGATACAACAAAACTAGGATTCAATAAATAGAAAAAAAAATAAATCACAAGTCGACACAATCAAATAAGCTCAAAAAGGCTTAAACTAATGGAAGCAAATTAAATAAAATGTTGAATCCTAGTCTCAGTTTCACTTGCCCGCACGTGCTCCAAGACCTGAAAACATTTGCAAAACTTTGGGTTGAGCACTAATGCACTCGGTGGGTAATTCATTTCAAAATATTTTCTGAAAACAGAAACTGTATATCTGTAACAACTTCTGACACTTAGAAGATTTCAAAATAAAAACACTTCTAAGTTCATTCAAACTTTTACTCATACTTCAGGCCTGCTACTTGTGACAATCTAGTGTTACTCTTATAAATGGGTGAACCTTGAGCCAAAACTCCAAGAGTTCTCTGGTTGAATCTCGAGCTGAAGCTCCAAGAAATCAAAAATCTGTGTCAAGCACACAATGGTGATCGGCCATTGCATATCATGACTCTAGGGTGTACACAACACTCGTCTAACGTGTTAGGTTATCAAAGCGTCTCGATCGATAATATAAGAGCTTTAAACACGTAGAATGCACTTAAAATATTTTGTTCACGGATAGTATTTGTCATTTCTTAAAAATTGAGCTCAATAACTCAACATACATTTAGAAAGAAAAAAACCCACCTGATAAGTTGTGATATAACTTGCATTGGGTCTCAAAGAACTTCTTTATTCTCTCCTTCCAACGAGCCTACAAAAGTGTCCTTACTTAAACGTGGTTTCCAAACCTAAGCCTTAATAAAACTTTGTCATATACAGCTTCTATTTTTGAATTCTTCTCATATCAACATACATAGATGCAAATATTAACACATCGTGTCATACTTCAATAACAGAATACACCCAAGAACTAGCATTCCTCTAAGACACCAAACATATTGACACAAAACTTTTCTGCACAACAGTCCACTTAAACAAATTAACTGATTTGATGTATTATGAATTAGGAGGTGTGCTATATACCTCTGGAAAGCTACAAGAGTCTATTTTCTTTCAAAATTTGCGGTACTAGAAAATACTAAACGAGTCAAAAGTTATTGCTGTTTTAAGGCAGACTGCTCACATTTGGCAGATTGTAAACCAGCGAAAATCTTCTTTTATGATCTAAAAACTTTGCCTTATACTTCAAAATTTTCAATTCTTTATCAAAGAGTATACACGTATGCATAATTCAAACATAATCTTGCATTTAAAAGAGAAAAAAAACCAGGTTGTAAACACTCCAATCATATGAACAATATAGACACACATAAACCAAATAATCAAGCTCAAACCCCACTTGAAAGCCTGAAATTCGAAAATCCTAGCTAAAGAATAAAGGAATCATACCTTGATTAATGGCTATGGACTCTACTTTTCAAACAAGTATAATTCTTTCTCTTTTCTTTCTTTTAACACTATCCCCTTGCCCGATTTCTCTCTGTTTCTCTCTTCCAAATTTTCTCTCCCCGTATCTTTCCGCTGTATTTTTTTTTCTTTTTTGTAACTCTCCCTCTCAAAAACACTCTATTCTTTATATTCTATTTGATAATTCCAGTCGGTTGTTTGATAAGGGAGGAATAATTTTACTTATTCAGGAGTGATGACTACTAAGGGAAAGAAAGGGTGAGGTGGAAGTTGTAGAAGACATTGGCTTTGTTTTGAATTTATCCCAACTGTAAGTTATATAAAAATAATAATAAATATCCTTCACAATTCTTTAATCAAAGAACCACTCATACATAAAACGTAAATGCAATGTATATGTGTATATATTTCATATTTTTCTTTTTTTTTTTTGGAAGTGAACTAACATAATGTTATTATAGGAAAGTCCAATCATTCATTAATTAATTATGGAGAAACCGAGATATTACATCCCTTCCCCCTTACAAAAATTTCGTCCTCGAAATTTGATATACCTTGGGACTGTAACTTGGTATACTCTATCATTATAACTTTGACCTTATGCTTAAGAATCTATTTGTATTCTCATTACAACTTTGGTCTCAGCTAGGACTACATCATCATTTTGATTACATTAATCGGTTTGGAGTCAAACACGTACATTTTCTTAACTAAGAAACACGAGACACTGTGGAGAACTCCCAATATCTATGTAATGGCAAAACCAGCTTATTTATCTAGTGGGCTTACTCCGACTTAAGATTTTAAGGGGTCTCATGTAACTGGGAGCATTATTTTAAGGAAGAACTAGATCCCCAATTTAACTTTAAACATGCTTCGTATATATTGGCATAAGTTATCTTAATTCTTTTTAGAACACAAGACTTTATTCAAGTAATCTAGAATCTTATACACTAATAATTACAAGATAAAAGGTGAGAAGATCGAAGTTCTAGTCGTGTCCGAAAATTAGAAAGGCATATAATATTAGACACAACAAAACTAAGATTTAAAGAATAGAAAAAAAATCACAAGTCAACATAGTCGAATAAGCCCAAAAGCTTAAACTAGCGGAAGCAATTTCAGATCTTGAACTCTAGCCTCAGTTCAATCCGTCGGCACGTGCTCCAATACCTGAAAACATTTGTAAAACTTTGGGTTGAGCACTAATGCACTCAGTGGGTAATTCATTTCACAATATTTTATAGAAAACAAAAAAAAAATTGTAGAGTAGCATATCCATAACATCTTATGACACTTAGAAGAATTCAAAACAAAAACACTTCTAAGCTCATTCAAACTTTTACTCATACTTCTGCTTGTGACGATCTAGTGTTACTCTTATAACTGGGTGAACCTTGAGCCAAAGCTCCAAGAGTTCTTTAGGTGAATCTCGAGCCGAAGCTCCAAGAAATCACAATTGTGTGTCAAGCACACAATGGTGATCGGCCATTGCATATAATGACTCTAGGGTGTACACAACACTCGTCTAACATTTTAGGTTATCGGAGCGTGTCGATCGATAATATAAGAGCTTTAAACACATAGAATGCACTTAAAATATTTTGTTCACGGATAGCATTTGTCATTTCTTAAAAACTGAGCTCAATAACTCAACATACATTTAGAAAGGAAAAACCCACCTGGTAAGTAATGATATAACTTGCACCGGTTCTCAAAGAACTCCTTTATTCTCTCCTTCCAACGAGCCTACAAAAGTGTCCTTACTTAGACATGGTTTCCAAAGCTAAGCCTTAACAAAACTTGGTCACATTGAGCTTCTATCTTTATATTCTACTCATATCAACATGCATAGATGCAAATATTATCACATGTTGTCATACTTCAATAACATAATATAAGAACTAGCATTCCTTTAAGACACCAAACATATTGACATGAAACTTTTCTGCACAATAGTCCACTTAAACCAATTAACTGATTTGATGTATCATGAATTAGGAGGTGTGCTATATACCTCTGGAAAGCTACAAGAGTTTATTTTCTTACAAAATTTGCAGTACTCGAAAATATTAAACGTGTATTGATATGCACCGGACAACTACTTTATTTAGAAACCAAATAATGATATGCACTATGCTTTACGAAAATATCTTTTGGTTTGCCGCTTCTTCTTTGATCAAGATTCGAGCGAGAGGACCCGATGGCCTTAGAGCGAGCAGAAAAATCTAAATTGTTGCCCAAAGATTATCCTTATATTAGTAATCGGAGCGAAGGCAGAGCCGTAAAATCCGAACCAAAGGTGGAGCCGAGAAAAAAAATGTTAAAAAAAATTGAAAAAAAAACTGAAAAACAAAAAACTGAAAAAAAATCAGACATGCACCACAATGTGTATCTAGACGCACCGTGTTTTAAGAAAAAAAAAATGGTGTGTGAGCTACACGTGCCCACACTGTATCTCACGCGCCCGCCCTTTTTTTGAGATGTGTGGTCCTGATTCTTTCCTATTTCTCACTTTAAGGACTATTTTCACTAGATACCATCTATATATATATATATATATATACCTATATAAAAAGTGCCTTGTTGAAAAAATTTGGTTTACCTATACTACCCTTGTATTATATAAAGATTATGATAGTGTAATAGATATATATTAAGATAATTCATATATTATCCATGACAAAAAATATAAGTTTTTAATTATTTGAGATAGGTATAGATTAGTTTTTTATGACAATTTATATAAGGATTGAAGAAGAGTATCTAATTTATTGGGCTCTGTAGTCGTATGATGAACCAGGCTTCTTAGGTATTTTGCACTCAAGTTTGTAGCTGCTAAACCAAGCGTATATTTTCTTCTTAATCTGACTCCACAATTGAAGGCTACCTTTCTATTCCTCCATCTCGCCTGAATTCCTTTTGCAAAATAGATTCCCAGATCCTGATGTGAAGGACTCGACCAATCTATCAATAGAAATCTCCACCTCAGCTTCTAATCAATGATGTGATTTGAATGGCGGCACGAATAGTTGATGGAGAGCCACCGCAAAATGCAGTCTTCATGGAAAACATGGCCGCAGGGGATCCGCTTCGCCGCTGCGCCTAATCGGAGCCCCTCCTTGCAAACTGCGCACTGGCCACCGCCGCCTTATGCCGTAGCCGTCGTCAGAATTTCATCAAGCAGGCGGCCAGCAGATTCGGCAGATCATATGTCACCGAGTTCTGAGCAAATACGGCTCGTTGGAGGCGTTGAGGTAGCGTCCATGGCAGCTTTTCAGGCGGATTACGTGCGGATTGCTGTTGACGAGTTCCACGTGCCACCTCACCTTCCTCGACGCGTCGTCACTGCTCTGCTGGACGGTTTCTTCGTCGTCGTCGACTAGGTATTTTTCGAGGTGGCTTTTCAGCCTCACGGCTTTCGCATTGATGAAGAACTCCATGATATAAGCTATTGTTTGTGTTTAAGCATCTGGTTTCTATTGTTTGGATTTGTTTGATTTAAAGGGTTAACAATATAGAATTCATAATTGACTTAGATATGAAATTTCGAAGATGCTTAGGTGGTTGGAATTTTTGACTTGTACCTTGAGAGACTGCATTGATATTTGCTTGCATTCTCAAAGAAGATGAGCAGATTTAGGGTTCTACAATTTGAGGGAAAAAATTTAGGTCAAAAAGGTTCTATTCGCGGCCGTTGAATAGAGAGAGGGTGTTAGGGAAGGGTGAGAGGAGGCTGATGTGGCAGACATGTAGCGTTTAGGCTCATCACGTGCATGGGGCGTGCGATTTAGCCCGTTCGGGCCAACAATTGTCTTAATTGATAGTGTCCTCAAATTGTGACTTGTGGATAAGGTGTCCTCAATGTGTACTACCCTTTATTTAAGTGTCCTGAAAAAGCTCTAGCTCAACATATCCTTACACGTACATCTAATAAGCTTTATTTTGCATTGAAATTTACAAATTCATTAATTATTATAATTCTTATCCTAATATATAACTATCATTATCTATTGTAGAATTGCCCACAGAAAAGATTGAAAAATAAAACACATTAGAATTCATTCTAATTATAAAGAGTAAATTACCTTCATTCTTTTCTCTTTTAACATATTTCAATTGACTCCAACAATCTATGAATTTTCTTTTCCAAGGCTGTTTGATTTTTTCATAACAACATGTTTTTAAGGTAAAGACCATCTAACATTATTGCTCAAGTTAATTACGTTTATGGATCACAATTTTTATATCCTTATGGCTCGCATCGGATGGAGTATATAAGGATTTTTTCATTGATTCAACCTATGTCCCTAAGTTTTTTTTTTTTAGATCTTTGACTTAGTATTGTAAAGAAGTTATATCCCAAATATGTAGTTTTATATTATTGATAAGAATTATCTACGTATTCCACTACAACTTTCCTTTCTATTGTGAAATATATATGTAGGAGCTAATCGTAAAAAGATGACCATAACTTTGTCACATGTGAAAAATAGGACTTTATCTTACGAGCCTTGAAAAGGAGGCCAATAATTTTTTTTTCCGCACAAGCACTCCCATTTCGGGCTTTTTGGACTTTTTTACACATGTAACTCACAGATAGAGCCCGACGCCAGCGTGGACGTGCCACGTCATAATTAGGTTTCAGAACTAATTTAATAATTTTGTACTTATTTGATATTATTAATAAACAATACCAATGCATTATGTAGACAATGAGTAAGATCAAAATAAAATAAGACGCAACTAAAAAAATGAATATAAGGTAAAAATGTCGTATCTTTTGGGAAATGAATAAATAAGAGGTACACGTCACAATTTTACACATGAAGAAGAAGCCAAGCTTCTATAAAATGAAAACCATAAAAATCCGACATCAAGGACCACCAACCCATTCAACAACCACATTCTGGCCCACCACTCTTATATAAAGATGAAGAGAGATGAAAAATACTTACTATATTTAGGTGGAGGCCGATTTAAGTTTCTTTCTTCTCTCGGTTGCACCATTGTTGTAGTTTGCCCCACAATCTTCACCGCTTCCACAGTTGTCATCGGAGCTAGGATGCGGCGGGATGAAGTCCTCAATTTGTGAAATTTGGGGGCAGAATAAGGTTGAAAATTTAAGTGGAGCGTAAGAATTGGGTATGGTAGGGTTTGAAAAGAAATTGGGGATGGAGGAATACCTTGTGTGTTTTTTTTATGTAGGTACTAAATAATGTTAGAGAATTTGATCATAAGAAATTTACAAGTAGGTCAATGATCTTTTACAATAAATATGAAGATTTTACGTCTTGGACATGAAGTGAATTGTCGAAAGAATTTGAATACAAAGGTGTGGAAACTATTTATAGCGAGGTAAGAAATTAGCTTATTCCAAATTTGTACAATTTCATTTAGATTATCCACTATTATGTTAATCAAATACTATTTACTTGCATTATTTGTAGGGTGTGCAAATTGGAGCAACAATTTTCAATAATGATATTACCAATTTTATCCAAAAGTTTGCGATTAACAAGACGTATTTAATATCTAATGGAAAGGTTAAAAACGTTAATGTAATGTTTCCAAGTATCGATCGTGAAAAGGAATTGATACTCACTCAGTAGGTACAACGTTGCAGGAGAAGCACCTTACGACATAACATGATATACAATATAATTTTGTGGAGTTTGAAGACATTGAATCAGAACTCAACAAAAAAGGTCATAATGGTAAGTGTAATAAATTTTTATTCAGAATTTAGTATTATACAATTAATACATATTTCTATCACAAATTATTTTCACTTGTTGAAAATGATTATATATTCTTTATAATAATAATAATAATAATAATAATAATATTACAACATTAAAAATACAAAGATATTTCAGGAGTTTTAGTACAAATAAAAGAAATCAAGTGTTTACTTATGCAATTACGGGAGCATTGGAGGGTGTGAGAGACATAACTCTTGTTGACAAAAGGTAAGTAATTTACAAAATTTGGTTCACCTATTATATCGTATTGTATATAAATTTTACGAAAATTCAGAAATTCCTTATTATAGTTCAATTATTGTTTTCCGATCTCAATTTATGGAAATCACTCTTTGGGAAGATATGGCAAAAAATGAAGGAAATCAACTTCAACAAATTATTGGACAAACGCCAACAATTGCAGTCATCTCGGAAGAAAAAATCTGGTAAATTAGTTTAAATTTTCCATTATATTCACATAGTCAAACATAACAATGTGCCTTTCTAACTACATACTTTTAGGCCATATGAAATTACAAAATTTCTCGAGATCCATATTACAAATCACACCAACAAGTGAAGAGATTCAGCCGATGACCAAATCGTAAGCATTGCAACATAGTTTTAATATTCTTTTAAATAGCAACATAAATAAATTGTTAATTTATATTGTTGTGTTTTATACAGATCGTCTGATATTTACAACCAATTGAAAATTGCTAAAGACTGACACAATGAATGACACGTGCAAAGGAAGTGACTCTTAAAGATCTTTCGAAAAAAAAAAAAGACTCAAGTAATCTCTTTACTTTTCTCGCTTTGTTATATTGAAAGTATAAAATTTTGTATGTTTTGCTAATTGGTATTATGCGGGATCTCCACGTAATTAAGCAATCGAAGCAATTGACAACCCCTAATATTAGATGAACACTAAATTGTAGCAGTTTTTAAAAAAATGTTTGGAATCATAATAGTCGGAGTAATGCACTAATTTGCCTTCTAAATCAATTTCCAATAAATCGTGCATCTTAAATTTATTCCAACAATATTGATAACTTGCAGCAACATGCTCTTTTAATACGCAGATATTGCTCTGTAGCAAGGTGGTACAATATAGGAGGAAGCAGTCTACCATTCTACCATACATGAGTATAATTGTCGAACGTCCATTACAATAGTAAAGATTATGATCATAATATTCCTAAAAAAATTAATAGTGTAGCACTCCATCTTTTACAATCTCTTAATTTATATGTACACACTACAAATTTTTATATTTTTTGTCTTATGATAGGATGTTCCCTATTGTTTTATGGGAATTATTGATAGAGTTGAGATCAAATCATCAATATGGTATGATTCCTGCAAAAAATGAAACAAATCATGCCCAAAGAGTGTTGGAGTTAGCGTATGCACAAAGTGCAATGAGGAAGTTCTTGAGACGACTCCAATGTAAGTGGAAATTAAAATTTACAAAAGTTATATATATTTCTCTAACGAATAAATATTCATTATTTTGTGCAATTTCAGATACAGAATCACCCTAAGTATTAAACATGATGACTACAGTGCTCAAATAACCATGTTTCATGAAGTTGGAGCTGTGTATGTAGGATGCATTGTAAATGAATATATTTTGTCAATCCGTGAGATAAATTGTAAATCAATAATTACAAAAATATTTAAAATAGTTTATTGCATTATGAATTTTATAACAACTTAATTTTCCTAGGGTGAAGATGAATCTACATACTATCGCGCTCTAAGCATTCATACACCAACTGAATTACAATTTATCACAACTCTCAAGTCTGTCAATTATAATTGTAGGTGAGATCTGGACATAATAATTAATGCAATAGAGAGAATAGAATCCGCGGATAAGATTGATACTCCATGGATTGAAGAGACAAAACGAAGAGCGTTAAGATTCACTGAAAAATCCTAAAAAGTCTTGATTGGGACGGAAAAGAAATCAACTATGGAGTTGCAGCCTAGTGAAGGACAAGAGAAGAAAAAAAGAAAAATTATAAGGAAGGAGATTGAAGACTGCTTTGAAATTCCAAGTGATGATGATCAACTGCCATTGACCAAATTTATCTCAAACAGTCAAAAGAAAGAAAACACCAACTCCAATCATCAAGATCAAACAAGGAAAAATATAAAATGAACAAAAAATCAATAGCTTAGTTTTTTACTCGTGTTTCTTTTAAGAACAATGGTCTTAATTTTTTTTCCCATTTATATGTAATATTGTTTATATTTTGCTAATAAGTTTATTATATTAACAATACTTAATCACTACTTTGATGATATTTAAAAATTATAATTTCTCTGCCTTTTATCGAAAAACTCGGGAAAAGAAACTGGTCACAATAAATAGATAGTTCATTTACATAATAAATTCAAAAACTGATTATTTTATTTTAACAAATTTATTTGTACATGGTGAAAGTGATTCTGATATTATAGAGGCCTAAACTCACAAGATTATATAATTGAGTACGCTTTCATAACCACGATCAAGTATGCAACATTTGATCGAAATGAAAACTTCACTCTTATATATAGCCAATGCAATCTAAAAGATGCAATCCAATTCCATCAATGCAGAGAAATACAATTGAGAGGGTCGAGCCGGTTAAAGTAGTGGAGAAGAAAAAAATCAAAGAAACGTGTCAAGCAACAATTGGAAGAAAAGACCAAATCAAATATAGAGTTGCAGCTTCATTAATTGTAAAGAGAAAAAGAATCTTAAAAAGGTTTCAAGATTATTAAGAAAAGAATGAAGATTGCAGTAACATACCAAGCGGTAGCGTTGACGATCTACTATTGGATAAAGTGCTCTCAAAAAGCAAAAAGAAGAATAAATGCTTTCTAGCAGTGAAGATCATCAAAAAAGAAAAGATTTAATATGAATATATTCACACATTATTTCTATTTTTTGCCCTTTTCTTTTCTCCAAATATTACTTCAGAATTTAGTTTTAGTTTTCACACCTTCATTTCAAATTTTTGTTTTAGTTTTTGACTTTGAATTTTTTTCCAATATTATGAATTTCTCAATTGAAAATCACATTACCAACTATTCAAAATATGAAGAATATTTATAACCATATGTAATAATATTTGAAAATAAAAGAAGGGATTCACGTGCAACGCACGTGCACTTCTACTAGTATATATATATATATATATATAGATATATAATCCCATATTAATTTATTGCTCATTTGTGCTCATTTTACCCAAGATTTACTCCATTTTTCTGCAAAATCAAACAAACAACGATCGAGCAATATATTTCACAAATTAACAACTTAAGCACAAACTCATTCCAAACATTATTTCCTAATACAAATTGACATCAATTAAGCTTATAAAATTGAGAAAATTCATAATTATTTAACAACATTAGTATCAATGAAGGAGAAAATAGAGAATGATAGTGCAAGGATTGTATAGAAAATATTTCTTGTGTATAAATTGAAAGTATATATAGGAAGAGGAATAGGTGAAAATGCTATCTTATGTGAGAATTGAGAATAACTCTAGACTTGATTTTTATCAATGACTCAGATTTAATGATCCATTAGGTTAGTGTAATATATGCATTATGATGTTAATACATTATGTTATTGGAGTTTATGCATTAGAATATGTATGCATTACATTTTTACAATATATGCATTTCCGATGTGATAAAAATGATGTCTCATATAAAATTTACTCTCATGATGTTCTTATATAAAATGTTGCAATATATGTATTTCCGACGGAGGGAGTATATAAACTTCACATAAAAACTAATTCCCCTATATTTAATAATTGCGTACCATTGTTTGAACCATAAATACGTAACCTATAAGGCTCGGATTACCAATGGATGCGGATTGCAAAAAGTAAAAATAAAAATAAAAATAAAAAATCGATTAAGATCGACCAAATGTCTAGCATTGAAGGGTAGACGAGTAAAATAAAATTACTCACCTTCTTACTATCGAATTTTTACGCTGAAAAATAACATTCAACATATGTAATACTTGTGCGTGTAGAAAATCAAATTGGATCCTCTGTAGCATTTCTATGTAACATCTCCTACTGCATTAACAAGTAGACGACACATAACATGATTAAGAGTTCAAGATTTAGGGTATATATTTTCCTTATATATTCTCTAAATCTTGAGCCCTTTGTTACGCCAAGCAACAAAAGATGTGATAGAAAGGCAATAGATGATCAACCATGAGTTTGTGTTCTCTATATCCTAGGATAAGTGTCGTGTTTCTTTTGGCACGAAAAGTAAGACGAGGTATTCAAGAGATAAAGATGGTGGAGGCAACACATTTTAATGAGAACAAATGATTTTCATATTTGAAAACATAACACTTATCCTAAGACTAAAGAGTATTTAGAACTCGCATGTATTGCACTATTAGCAAAATATGCATTCACACATGTGGCACAACTTCCATCAGCTTTTCTGATTTACCTTGAATTTCATCTTTTTTGTACATATATGTACATTGATATTATAATGAAACTCAAATCACTCCAAGGCGTCAACAACATGCGATTACTGAGATGAAGGTTTCTCAAATTTATCCATGAATAAGAACTTGCCTATCTTGTACTGTACAAATAAACGTTTAGGTAAAAGATACTGTTATAGTTGATATTTGGTGTTATTATATGATACGATTATCAAAGATAACGACTACTTCGAGTGAGTCTAACTCCAAGATCAGAGAGAAGAGATCTGGGAAAGGAAATATTCGTCATTCATATCACGAACATTCTCATACAATTCTCCTGCTATTTAACAGAGTGTTTTAGCACATACTCTGTACCTCCTCTTCAAGGTTGTGTCGAGATGTCTGCTTTGAGGGATTGTGTATGTTTGTGTGATGCAATTGACGATGAGATTGTTATTTGGTTGATGAAAGAATATGGAGATGTGAAATCTTGGACCAAGGAATATGTTATCAACCTAAGTAACAATTGTTGGTGCTACGCATTTGTTCAGTACCCCATTAAAGTTTTCAAAGATGGTGACATTTTGATGTTATTGGATGACGAAGTCCCTTTGTGCTATTCCCACAAGAAGAAAACTACTCAGGTAATTGGTGGTGGCTTTGATGAACTGGAGATTCTAAACTCGATGGTTCTCACTCATAGCTTTCTCTCACTCAAAAGTTTGGGAATGGAGGATGTAATCTCATTCTGTATTTTTACATCTCAAAATACTAATTTGCATTTCTCAGGTAATGTTCTGCTGTTTTATATAGTCCTTATGTTCAGCCTAATGTATACCTACTTTGAAATGCTAATCTGCATTTGTTTTTTAATCAAGATAGGTAATGGTCTCCTGTTTTGCATAAGTCCTCGTGTTCAGCCTAATCTATTTCGAAATACTAATCTGCATTACTTTTCGAGGAGGCAAAGGATATGGAGACTTCTATGTTTTGAGGTAGAGAAGTATAGTAGTTGCCGAAACTATTAAATGGATATTTTGTGTGCAATTATTTAAAACTCAAATGTTGTATGATTTTTGTGTAATTATATGCAATGAAATATATGTATCTGTATATGTGAAATAGAAATCCGACAACAGTATATCTAACCTGAAAAAGGCTATAGCATGTTCATGTTTATGATTCTTGAATGTTCTGAGGAGGCAAAGGATATGGGGACTTCTCTATTTTGTATGCAGAGAAGTATTAAAGTGGTATTTTGTACCAAATGTTTTTTTTTATTTATTGAAAATTGATTTTCTTTTCTTATCATAATGGCCATAACTATTAAATGGATATTTCAATTTAATTTCTTTTTTATTATTTTATATTGACAAAAGCAACCGATATGAAGTATGAATAAAATTCCCACAGCCCACGAACAAAGCCCTTGGCCCAAAAAGAAATTAAAAAAATAAAAAATAAAATCGGAAAATTACAAACCCTAACCCCCCCTTTCCCAATTCTACCTAAGTGGTTAGATTTTGTATTAGCTTCATTATTATTAATTCTCTTTCTTCGTTTATACAAAATGGGGCAAGATTTCTTCGATTATCTCCCATCAGAAATCATCATCAACATCCTCTCAAGACTTGCTGTTCGAAACATTGCAATTTGTAAGTGTGTTTACAAATCATGGCTGGATTTGCTCGAGAGTGATGGGTTTGTCAAGTCCCATCTTTCTAGATCCGCCGCCGCCCTTGCTATCTTGACGTGGGAGCAGAACTCAAGTCCGTGCACAATTTTGGAATTTGAAGACAAAATTGATGTTGAGAGCAGCCACGATCATCACATAAAGCATCTCACCAATTTTAATTTTCCTCATAGAGTAACAATTGAGGGTTGTGCTAATTATTAATTAACGGTATCCAATTTTTACATGTTTATCAGACCACCAAAATTCTGAAGAGAATTGTGCTGAAGAGGATGGAGAAATTATGGGTGTTTCCTCATAATATTCTAAATGCACAAGGAATAAAAGGTAAGTATTTTATTTATGATGAATTCAGTTACCCTATAATTGATGAAAATAGTTTGGTCAGTTAACATTATGATAAAGTATGGTTTTTACAATTTTTTTCAGTACAGCAACTTGGATTGAAGGGATGAGCGAGATGCATAACATGTTTGATTTTGCAGCAAACCATAATATTGACGCAAATCTTGAAGTGATTCAACCTGAGTGCGCTCACATTGTTATGCAACATATGGCTAAAACTGATGTGCTCTCTAGCAGTGAAGATCAAACAAGAAAAGATTTAATGTGAATATATTCACACATTATCTCTATTTTTACCTTTTTTTTTTCTCTCCTAATATTACTTCAGATTTTAGTTTTAGTTTTTACACCTTCATTTCAAAATTTTGTTTTAATTATTGACTTTGATTTTTTTTTTCCAAATATTATGAATTTCTCAATTGAAAATCACATTACCAACTATTCAAAATATGAAGAATATTTATAATTTCAAAATAAAAAAAAAGACGTGCAACACACGTGCACTCCTACTAGTAAAGCATAAAAGGCATAAAAGTCTGCTCAATCTCAGTCTCTCTTAATCAAACCAAAACAGCACGTTTAAGCTATCTACATATGTTGCATGCCTTCTCAAAAATGAAAGGCTTGTTTTCTTTTGAGCAGCTTGAGTCATCATAATAAGTTAAACTACGGTACGAGAGTAGTTATACTACTTGTACAATATATTAGTAATATTATGTTTAGTATATAAATTAAAAATTCGGTTATTATCGGTTTAACCGTATGGTGATCGGTTATAACCGATAACCGCTTTCCCACCATTTTTGCTACTGATAACTGCTATATGCGGTTAGCGGTGCACCGAACACCGTCGGGTAGCGGTGTCACGAGTTATTAACCAACCAAGCGAAACCGTTTTTCCACCCCCACTAAAAATTAAAATAATAGTTTTATTCTCCTGTTTATTTAATCTTGCAGCATACATTTATGTTTTAGAACATAAATAGTGACTGTTAAACTTGAGAACAACGAAGCTAATAATGTGGCGCAGAGATATTCCAATCTTAAGCTAAGATGCACGATGGCGGAACTGAGGCGATTTGTGCAGAAGAAGGCGGCGGCGGTGGTGGAGATAAAAGAAAGAGACGGTGGTGATTGTGCCAACAAGAAGGTGAGGTAGTTTGGGTTCTCAATAACTCTATTGTTTTAATTAATATAATTAGCGGTGGTGATTGTGCCTACAATATGATCTAGTAATAATCAATCCTTAATAGATTTACATAGTTACTGCATTGAGAATTTAAGCAACAAACAAAATGCTGAATACTATCAATTTCCATACATGAATATCAAACACAATATCTTCAAAATAAAGGTATTATCAAAATACAAAGAAAACTAGTGGAAAATTCAAAACAAGGTTTGAAAAGATGATGAACCCTTTTACACAATTCGTCAAACAAGTCGTAGATACGATAAATTAGCATTGAAGATGAGAAAGAGGAATTGCTCGCCAAGTTCGATGAAAGTCCGAGCCAAGAGAAGATTGCTGGAGCATAAATTTTGTGAACACAAAACGCTCGATAGAAAAGAGATCCTTGCAACAAAGAGAAACGTGAATGGCCGACCACAGAGTGCTAGTCCAACACACCGAATCACTCCAGAAGAGAATTTCCAACAATGGTATATGGATCAAATTCATTGCCCTAATAACAAACACTGTGTCAAAAATCATACTATATCAAAGGAAAATGTAGTAGTTGCAGTAATATAGTAATTGCATATTGCAAATTATCTCACCAAATTCTCAAACCAAATTAAGACATATATATATATGCATATAGTTATTAACATGCACGAACTTTGGTACAGAAATTGAAGTATATATATACAAATGAAAATATAGAAATGGCTTCATAATTTATAAATGTATGAAAGCTCTTTTTTTTTTTGTATACGAAAGTAATATCAGAAATGAACGTAAAAGTAGAATCAACCCAAACCAATTTTTTCTTCGTACCTTAATTATGAATCATTTAACATGAAAGTTAGGACTTGCCAAGCTCTTCAGTGTTGCATTCTCCTCTTGGTTGCTCGAGAGCGTAACATGAACTTGAAGGGCTGCTTCTTCTTCTCCGTATAATTCCACTTGTTCCTCTACTATTCCTTTAGCAGATTCCACAACCGAATCACTGCAAAGGAACACCTTTACTACTTTAAGTGTCAGTATCTCTGCAAAATCTAAAGGGATCTCCTTGAGTTTATGTATCCCATGAAGACAAAGATGCTCAAGGCATGGAAAGTGAGAGCATTCTGTTGTCCAGACATGTGGACCCTCACAATTTTCAAGAGCCAAGACTTTGAGGCTGCGGAATTGGCCTTCAGTTGTTTCCCACTCGCCTTCTTTGAAGGTCCCATATCTGAGTGTGAGCTTCTGAAGAACAGGCAATGAACCGATCTTATCCAATATGTCTTGCCAAAATAGGTCTCTATCCAATTCTATAGACAGCTTTATGAGCGAATTTGGAAAGCTAATTAGCCTCTGTACAGAATCACATCTACTATGCTCAATGTAGCACTTAAAGGACTCAAGTTTATCTAGACATATAAGATTGTTGAGACAATACTTGTCATCATAAAAACTATCATAACGTATTGACAATTTTTTGATATTGGGAATTCTCTTAACTATTTCTTTGCTGCACTTGAAATTCAATAACCACCCCAACGTTTGCAGATTTCCAAAAACAATATTATCATCTTGCAATTGGTCGTTATCGAATTTAATGCCATTAGACTCAATATGCCTGATCTTCATTTCCAAAAGAAAAGATATTGGACCTAACTTCAAGGACCCGCAACACAATGTTTGAAGATTCCAAAATCGCACGATTGAATGAGGGCATTCAGAAGTTGGGATACTGATCCAGCGTAAGTTAACCAATTGATATACGCTTTCTAAGCATCTTTTTCTCATCTGATTGCGCTCATCAGATGATTTTAATATCCTTAGCAACCTCAAATTGAGCGGTGGTAGTTTGTTTGCCCTAAGATTCCATATCAAAGAACGAGCTAGTGGCATAGACGACGTGGCGTTTATGACTTCATCCTTTGATGTGCTCTTAGAAATAACAATGCGGCGTTGGGCAGCATTATTTACTATCTCTCGAGCAGGGCTTCCAACCACAGTATAAAACCTTTCCTTTTGAGCTTCTCTCACGCACAAATCTCTCAGCAAATCATGCATTTTGCACTTCTTTATTTTTCCTATACTCCCCAACTTATGAACCAAAATAAGATTTCTACCAATAAGGTCCTCCAAGTACTCTAATGCAACCTCTTCCATACATTTATTACTTATTGGTTTTAGAAATCCTTCAGCAACCCACAATCTAACGAGCCTTTTGGTACGAATCTCTTCATCTTCTTGGAAAACTCCCATATAGAGAAAACATGGTTTTAGATGAACGGGCAATTGCTTATAGCTCATGTATAATATTTTGAAGTAACGTTCATCATCCTCTAAATTCACTACTGAATTTAAGTTTTCTCTTATGTATTCCCAAAATTCAATTGTAGGTTTGGACTTGGCCAAAAGTCCACCAACCACAACAATCGACAAAGGAAGCCCTTTGCAACTTTTCCCTATTTCCTTCCCGATTTCCTCAAATTCAATTGGGCAATCCTTATCTCCAAATACAGTTTTGGAAAGCAGATCCCAACTGTCATCCTCATCTAGAGGATTCATCTTAAGGCTACTAGAGTTGGGTAGGTTTGAAGCCAAAATGGAAAGCCTAGTTGTTACCACTATTCTGCTACCTTTTTTGTTATTTTGTAAAAACATCCTAACTCCTTCCCATGCCTTAATGCTCCACATATCATCTAGGACAATCAAGTACTTTCTAACATACAAGTGTTGGTGCAACATGTCTCCTAATTCACCTTCGCTGAAACCTTGACTTACGTCTCTATCTAGTAGTTGGTTAAGGAGTTGTGCGAGAATTTCTCGAATGCTATACTCTTGAGAAATGGTAACCCAAGCACGAGTATGAAAATGCTCCTTAATAAGACGATCTTGATAAATATTTATAGCAAGAGTAGTCTTACCTGAGCCGCCCATCCCAACAATTGGGATGACTTGTAGATGTGGGCGATCAGATGTGAGCTTATCCTTCATGTGAAGCAAGAGTTGATCTGCACCCACCATCCTACTCTGCTGCACTTGCGCAACAGAAGAAGATCTGGAAAAATCCGGAGGCGTTGACTTTGTGTGCAGCTCATGATGTTGGAGCAGCATGGCCTCTTTCTCGATCAACGCCATTTCTTCAATCACCTTCTCTACAGCTTCGTAAAAGACTTCATCGGAGCTGATCTTTTCCCCATCACTTGTGATCGAATCCACAATATGGGATTCGATGACGTCTTCGGCCGCATATGCTGCATCTGCAATGCGAGTCTCCAAAGGGTCGGCTTCAGCGGTGTAGGCAAGATTAGGGTTGTAGGCTTCGAGAAATTTCTGGAGAAAAGTGATGTTTTGAGTGAGGAGATGAAGTTGGTTTTTGGGGAGAGAGATAGGAGGGCGAGGATGATTTTCAAGGGTATCGATGATATGCATAAGTGAAAGCAGAGCTGCGTAAGCTGCCATGACTATGAAACTATGGAAGCTGGTTTAGATGAGTAGAGCAGAAAATGCAGAATGTATAAAAATGAGATGGCTTGGTGGTTCTGGATTCTCAAAAGCTCGCCATATATAATAGAAGGGACGATGGTAGAAGTCATTAAATAATGTGTAGTTGCGTTTTCAAGATTGCAATAAAGAAATTGCAACTTGCATTAATTTGGACAGTTGACTCCATTAATTTCCGGCCTCTGCAGTGGGGCTTGTCGAGTAAGTTCGATGCTGAATCCACTCACAATGCCTGCCCAACATAATCTTCTGCCACGTGTTCATAACAGAATAGATGTTTGACACGTGTCCAGAAAAAAATTGATAATCCCACCCCCAAATGCTCTAATCTCCCTTCCCATCCAAAACGAGCTACCTTATCGGCGATGATTTCCAAATGAGATTAGATCTGTGAAATATAAAAATGAGAGTGAAGTTGACTATTAGCCATGTGATGTGATGTCTGGTAGTGATTAATATGTTAACGGTCGTTAAAGAAGAGTAGGTGAAGTCTTCAAATTAATATAATCAACTATCTCCAAGCAACAAGCGCGGCTGTAGAGGCCGGAAATTAATGCAGTCAACTGTCCAAATTGCAAGTTGCTAATTCTTTTTTCTGTCTCTAACACAACATATTATTTAATGACTTCTAACATTGTCGCTTATACTATACTCCGTCCGTCTCAAATAGCAACGTCTTAGTTACTTTGAGCACGGCTATTAAGAAATAAGAGTAAATATTAAGATAGTAATGTGCAATATAAAAATTAAAGTGGGTGGAGTTTTCAAATTAAAGTGGTATGTAAGCGAAGCCCTAGGTGCTCCGACGTGTCTCCATGATGTTTTTTCATGTGTAAACATGACAATGAGAGTTAGGTATAACACAAACCAGTTATGCTGCCAGTTATTTTGCTCGCTCTAAATCTATAAGGCGCTATAAATACTTCACGGCAGCAAAGCTTGACATAGTAACGACTCACGAGTAATTGTGATAACATAGTATAAAGAATAGCAATGTAGGAAGATGAAGCAAGTCGATAGCAGAAACCTCAGTTAGTTTTGCTCTGTGAGGGAAATCAAACATGGCAAGTTGACTCTTAACATCAACAACCAAGGCTGAAACCACCACATATGAAGTTGGTTACTTGAGCTATCACCAATGGCATGTTCACAACATTGTACTGTTCTTCATTGGGAAACCGGTAGATCAAGTTCATCCAGGCAGGATTTGGCACTGATAAATCTCCGAGATCTGCCAAGGCAACGTCGGAGTGGGCCTCAACGAGCATAGCACCTTGATTGCGGGCAAAGAAAATCTCCAGCTTCCCATTCTCTGTCTCTCTCAGTCTACCTGTGAAAGGATAATAAGGCACTAGAATCCTCAAGGAGTTCCACAGCCGATTTGTTGCAAATGACCATCTTAGTTATCAATAGATAGCTTATATTACCATAACAATACGGGAAGCATGCATACACACCATCCAAGTCTCAAGAATATTTGAAATCTTTATATATGGATTTCTTAACTATTTCCTAATACATGAAGACCACCATGCAACATAACATCATATATTTCATAACATAATGCATGACGATTACGGTGCAAGTGCAACATAACATGATATATATATTTTTTTATCGTAATACATGACAACAACGATGACAACACAACATAATATAATATTTGAGCCAAAAAGGAGACTGGCCTTTGGAAATGGAAATAATCAAAATGGTGAATTCCAACGGCATCTCCTCCGCCCAATTTCTTGATTTAGAGTCATCGGAGCCTGGAAAGCTATTATCTTCCAAAAAACTCAATAAAGCTATTTCTCTTTATATAAGCAAGTAATATCAGAAATGAAAGTAAAAATAGAATCAACCAAACCAATTTTTCCTTCTTATCTCAAAAAAAATCAATATGAATGTTAGGACTCACCAAGCTCTCCAGTGCTTCTTCGTTCATCCCAAAGTGCGTAACATAAACTTGAAGGGATCTCCTTGAGTTCATCTATCCCTCTAAGACAAAGGCGCTCAAGGCATGGAAAGTGAGAGCATTCTGTTGTCCAGACATGTGGACCCACACAAGAGTCAAGTAACAAGACTTTGAGGCTGCGGAATTGTCCTTAAGTTGTTTCCCACTGGCCTTCTTTGAAGGTTCCCAAGCTGAGTGTGAGCTTCTCAAGACGAGGCAATGAACCTATCTTTTCCAATATGTCTTGCCAAAATAGGTCTGAATCCAATCCAATAGACACCTTTATGAGCGAATTTGGAAACCTAATTAGCCTTTGTAGAGAATCACATCCACTGCGATATCCTTTTTGACCAATATAGCAGAAAAGGGACTCAAGTTTATCTAGACATATAGGATTGGTGAGACAATACTCCTCATCAAAAAATCAAGCATTCTCTACTATTCTCATCAATATTCTCTCATGTGAATTTTTTTTTAGAAATTAGTAACCTGCAAAGTTCAGGTTGCCACCTGGCCCACCACTCTACAATAATCTATTGGTCTCAGATCATTGAATTCGAATATTCATATACAAGAACATGATCACATCTCAAGTTCGCAACTAGCTTTATCAGCATGATAATTATTCACGAAGATAAAATTCCGCTGCAAATTAAAGTAACATAAATCAATTAGTTAGTTTGTTGTAATGCATTAATTTATTGGTTTATATATAATTATTCGTTTATAATGAATTTATCGGCTAGTTAATTTATTCGTTTACAATTAATTTATGAGTTAGTTTTATATATAACTAGCTTATCACCCGTCGAAAATCGACGGAAAATTATGTTGATAAAAACTAATAAAATTATTAGATAGTAGTAATATGTGGTAGATTAAAAAAATATGATTTATTAATTATTTCAGGGTTAAATAATTCGATTATACAATCTACTAAACTCGCTCAAAATTTATATGCCCTTGAACACATCTCAAATTCAATTAAAAGTAATTTTATCACATATTTACGTCTCAAACCCATATAGTTATGTCTCTTAATAATTATAATATATCACGACTTTGATTTATAAATGCGTAATTTATAAAACTTGTTGTGAATTAATATAGACCTAAAATTTAATTAAAAAAATTGATTGTATTATTCGTTTCTCGTCCTTAACCGTATAGTAATATTCGATAATTACAATTATAGTTTATGCAAAGTTGGAAACCCAATTACAAATAACGTAAAAATTTTCATTAATGAAAATTATAATTTTAGAAATTATATGGAAAACAAGCATAAAATGAAAAATTTCCCCAGTTGAGGTAACCGATGGTTGGGAATTTATATAGACCCAAAACTTAAAAAAATTGATTTTACTATTCGTTCTCATATTAACGGTATAGTTTATTTACTAATTACGATTATAAATTATGCAAAGCTGGAAAAAAATAAATTAAACTAAAAATATAAAAATAAATAAGAATAAAAATCAAAATGTATCAAGTGGGATCCCGAGTTGAGGTCATCGTCAGTTGAAAATTGATCCGTCTACTTAATTAATTGACAAATGAGAAATTAATTATTTTTTAATCATATTAAATAAAAAAATCATTAGACTATTCCAAAATTTAATTCTGTCAACCAATAAATTAGCCAAATTATTTTGGAATCATTTATTCAGCCAACTAATAAATTAGTTCTCTACAAAAATTAATTATCTATATTGCCAATTAATAAATTGGTCAAATTAAATTAAAATAAATTATAAAACTATAATTGTTTATTGGGGCGACTAATAAATAAATTGACCAAATAAAACTGGTGGAGCAAAAAATGAGAAAATACACATTGAATATAGGTATTTATAGGCTTTTCAATAAGTGAAGTTTTATTAAAAAACCGATGTGGGAAATAACATTTTAGTATTATAATAATATAATGATATAGATAAATAGATGACTCTAATGACAATATCATAAAGATTTGGTAGTTTTAGATCCTATAACACGTGTAAAAAAAGTCATAACTTATAAGAAAAAAAAATGATTTTAAATTCCATTTTATACGACAATCATATGAAAATTAAGAAAAGCATTTATATTTAGGGGAATTCATAGAATTGTGATATATATATATATATATATATATATATATATAGGGAGTGATTCCCATACAAACTCCCCTTAATCTTCACCATTGATCTTATCTACATGAAGGGTCAAGATTTAGCTTGGTCAAAGCAGGTCAAACCCGGGTCAACCCGTTGACTTTTTTTTTCGATTTTTTTTTTTAAACTGTCACATAATATGCACAACTTCACATATTCAGATGCACCAATTCACATATTCGGATGCACAACTAAGTGTATTGAGATGCACAAGATTTTAAGATCTCCTCAAGTTTTTCTTGGCGGAACTCTTTCTTTTGAATGTTGAAAGAGATTTGTTCCAACATTTTCATCCTCAAGATTGCTTCACTTCAGTTCATGTTACTTTAGAGTTGAATCTGATGTTAGATCACACGTTGAGATAACATTTCATTTTATATGTGTCACTCTTCATGCAATGTAACACATCTTCTACATCAACACTAACATGAAGGCTTGTCGAATCATCAAACACATGATATTGACTTGAATCAGACTTGTACGCATGTTGTACACTTTTAAGGCTCGAACAATGAATAGTAGCCTTTTGTTGCTCCTAGAATAAAGTAGCCCGACTCCAATCATAATTAGGATGTTGTAAAAACATCCAAAACAATGAAAGTACTTGAGATGAAATATTTTAGTAACAAATACAATATCCTTGAGTATCCAACCTAATGCTCATAAAACTTCATCCATCAAACATACATGGATTGTCACATGATAGATTCTACTGATAACAACAACATGTGTTACCAATATCAACTTTCCATGTTGGTATTTTCACTCTGTGCTGGCAGATTCAGATTTTCCATATTGGTATCTTCAACCTATACTAATAGCTTTAGTTTCAAGTCCATTGTGATGAAGAGTCATCATTGTTGTACTTCTGTAATATCTCTCAACACATAAAATCAAAGAATAATGAATTGTCAAACTTTCAGGCCATGATGAGTCAAGTTTTGACAACATTCAGAAACACATCGTAACCCTTCATTACTCTCTACGTTATTAAGTCCAATGAGATCCATATCAAGTAGTTCATAATATGTGGTAAAGTTGTGTTGGTAACATCGGTTGTAACATGAATGTTTTCTATTCTGACATGCACCATAGACAAATTCATCCTTAGTTGTGAAAGCTTGATAAACTTCTGACCGTTTCACTTGAGAAAAGTTTCTTGAATCATTTCAAGTTCATACATTCTAGCCTTTCATGCTAAATATTAACTTCATTAAGTTTATCTATGTAGCAAATGTTTATCTTGAAACGTTTGTAACAATTATATATAACATAATCTCCTACCAAACAACACATAATTGTGTAAAATGTCAAACACTTCATAAGTGTTACAGATAAGACAAACATGTCATTGCTACACAACTGGCTAATACCAATCAAAATGTACCTTTGTTTCTCCTACATGAACATTCTTGGGAAAGACACTTCATGGTTTATCTCCCTTACCAACATATAAATTGTTGGCACTTTCTCAGAATATTACTTTCCCATCAACTGTTGGTTCATAATTAGCAAGATATTACTCAAAGCATGTCATGAGCTTTAAGTATATGTTGTCAAAGAGCTCGTTACCTGTAATGTTAGCTTAAAAAACAATATAGATAACATTGCAAGTTTCAAACAAACAACATTATGTAACATCACGAACCAACACATTATGTTTTATCCATAACATCTATTCTGAGGAATGTCAGTAGACAAAACATTTAGGTGTTGGTTGTAATGTTACTAACACTCAGATTTCATAATCTACTGTCATGTATTAGATGTTGGTTGTAATGTTACTAACACTCAGAATGGCGAACAGCAGTGCACTGAAATTGGCAGAGAATTTTTCTAAGTCGAAACGCGCGCATGTCAAATGGATCTCTTGCGGTATTTATAGTCCTCCATCTGATGAGCAATTTAATCTACACCTTCTCACCATTTGAACGTCCATAACTACCGCGATCCACTCATTTCACTGGGTTGAATAGAAGGTGGATAGTGACGGTTACAAGGTAGTTATCTCCCATGACTCCTCATGCCAAGTTTAATAACTCCTTGGTCTTCACTCGAAAATCCCAGTTATTTTATAATCATAACCATCTAGTTGCTGCTCTTAATCTGCACATAAAACGTGCAAACATAATACAACAAGAAAAACATATATTATACAATTAATTAATTAATATAAGGTTTAATATGCCAGACATGTTGGTAACAAATGTTACTAATAGTCAAAGTAACACGTGCGAAACATCATAAACCTAACATATTTCAATTTTCGGGCCGAATTAGGCGAAAACTTAGATTTGAGTTTCTTTCCAGCTAACCCGGCCCAAAATATTCATTAGAGCGGTCGAATGAGTTGTAGCTAGTCACTAGCCACTAGTCCACCACTAACAAGTCATATTCAAGTTTGAGATGCATGCGCATTTTGACAACTTGCATAGTCTTTCTTTTAAATATAATTAATGGAGTGTATAATCGTGATTTTGGCAAGTTCAGTTACGATAAGGTAGCCGCCTTCAATAACCGATAATTACAAATTTCTAACTTCGTACAATTCTATTAGAAATTTATATTATAATTGTGGGTCGGGACCACAATGTTTATATCTTGTAAATGTCCAAAACACATGAGAGATATAATATTAAACCATAATTACTTAGATATAATTTCTATACTTTGGGCAAGGAAAAAGGGGCTGCCCGAAATTTTAAACCTCCTTACCATTTTTTTCCTAAAATGAAACCAAATAAGATATAAAATAATAAAATAATATTATATCTCGTTTTTCCCCTTTTCTCCCTATGTGAATGCAACCCAAGACTTGTCAATGTAAAGAATTAGACGACGAGAAAAACAAAAAGCTTGACTTCAATTTGATGGTATCGCATTAATTTATATATTGATGATATTGTCTGATTATTTAATTGCATGTTGAGGTTTTTCTGCTGTACCAGTTTGTGGAATTACTTTGTGATAGAAATTTGGGATACGTGCGTCAAATATTATCTGGAAAAAAAAAATTCCTACTACACACTAATATTCTTCATGAAAATATTCAATTAAAAATTATATTTATTTTTCAGTATTCAATTTTCAAATATCTAGTGAATAAAAGATATTAATCGAATATTGTTCATTTCATTCGACCATTATTTTTCAGTATTCAATTTTCAAATATCTAGTCCATTTCAGCATGCTTCATCGAAGAAAATCATTTAATTAGTCAACACTAGTCAATGTATTAAATAATGTCGTTGTCCGTTTATCTACTTGAGACAAAACATAGTTTTCCTATATTTTGTTGTGGAATATAAACTGGTCCACTGCTCCTATATTCTATTCTTAACGTGTAGAAATTAAACGAATATAAGTAAAAATATAAAAATAAAAACAAAACAAAACAAAATAGTGACTTCGAGCATTTAATATGACTGGAAAATTTATGATTTTCCACAAAGACTTGTAAGATTTAATTTGGCGTTTGGTTGACGGCAAAAGAAAAAGGAAGTTTGCCGGTCTAACATGGCAACTGCATTTTGAGGGAAGATAATTGGCAACATGTGTATGGATGATAAAATATTACTCCTTCGGTCCCAATAGCAATGTCTCACTTGCTTTAGCACAATTATTAAGAAACAAGATAGAAAGTGATAGAATGAGACAATACTAATAGTACAAAAAAAGCGAGATGTTATTACTGGGACAAAAGGAGTATTCATTTATCACATTTCATAATACTGATCATTTGGCCAAGTACGAATGTTAAGAAGATAAATTGCTTATGATAAAGCTGAAATGATAAAGTAATTTTTAGAAACATATTCTCCCTCCGACCCACTTATATTGTAATCTTTTCCTTATTTAGCTGTCTCACTCATATCATCATCTTCTAGATTAATTAGAAAAGTTTGAACTATTCAAGACATTTCGAAAGTAATGATATTTATCCGTTTTTTGTCTTTTTACCCTTATTCTTAATTTTCATGCCAAACAATAACATAACAATATACATCTATGGATGTTGAAGTGAGTAGAAGAGAGAAGTGAAAAGTTAATTTTTTTTATGTGTTTTGTGTGGTAGTTTATGAATTATAATCATGTATTATTATTATTATGATTATTATTATTATTATTATTATTATTATTATTATTATTATTATTATTATTATTATTATTATTATGTGCTGTGTTTTTAATCTAGAAAATGGGTATGATGAAATAGGACGTAGAAATAATCAGAAAAATGAGTATTGAAATGGGACGATGGGCGTATATATTTGACAATTTTGATGGATAATTGTGTCTTGATTTGATTTAGAAATCTTATTGAAGGGATAGATGAATGAATATTCTTTCCACGTACACTATTTTTGGCGTGGACCGTACAGGGAATACTATTGGAAAAAGAGAATTAATAAGTGTATAATAAAATTAAATGAAAAGGTCAAAGTACACTTAAAACTAAATTGGCATTAAAATCAAAGGAAAAGTGACAAACAAGTACAATATGCATAATTTTTTATTTTATTTTTATCTCACGTTCTCTATGATGGAAAAAAGAATTCTATCACAAGGCCCTCCATTTTCATCCCTTTATATCCCTTTTATCTCATGAAAAATATTATTACATCTCAACCCATTATAAATATTAATCACAATTAAAAATAGTACGATATATAACATCTGTAGGAAAAATTTCTATCGTATGCGTTTACTTTGAAAGAAAATGATGGAAAACAAATATTTTCGCCATTTTTCCATCATTTTCACACGTTTATTACAGTTCTTAATTTTCTCTAGACAGGATGGATAATCTTTCTAGACAGCCTCGTTTTGTCATTATTTTCTCTCCAATTATGGAAAATATTAACATGAGGGATGAGTGTGATAATAATTTCCATAGGACAAAAGACATAAAAATGGGGAGACGGTGAGAGACCATGTGATATAAAAGTGTGGAAATGATAAAATTTTCTCATCTTTTTTTATCCACTATTTTTCATTGAAAAATTTATAATCAAAGTAAACACACCCTTAGTCTATAATATAAACACATGTGAAAGAGTGAAAAAAAAAACTCATCTTTAGCCTATAATATAAAGACACACATAGTATGCAAATATATTGACCATACAATATTTCAATGGAGATTTCTTCCTTTTCTTTCTTCCTTGCACTTTTCATACTCAAAAGCTTCCCTCTCACCTCAAGCAGAGCAATTCCCAATTTCACCACTGATCAATCTGCACTTCTTGCCTTCAAAAATTCCATCACTTCTGATAATGGCATCTTAGTCACAAACTGGTCCACCAACACATCCATTTGCGACTGGACCGGCGTCACGTGCGGCCGGAGACACAATCGGGCAGTTGCCCTAAATGTCTCCAGCCTTGCGCTCCGGGGAAGCCTCGTGCCTCATCTTGGAAACTTAATGTTTCTCCGAACGTTAGACATAAGCTTCAACAATTTCACGGGCTCCTTACCCTTTGAGCTGTCTAAGTTGCGCCGCCTAGAATATTTAAACGTGGAATTCAACAATTTCACCGGAGAAATACCGCCGTGGATCGGAGCATTATCCGAACTACAGTATGTGCAATTACGCAACAACACCTTCTCCGGCGAGATACCTTCCTCTCTCTTCAATGGTTCCTCTCTCATAGAAATCAATATGAGATATAACGAGCTGTCAGGTGTGCTTCCAAATGAGATATGTAGTAATACTCCGAAACTCAAAGCAATATATCTCTCTTGGAATCAACTTTCTGGGCAGATTCCTGCAAATATATACAAGTGCAGAGAGCTACAAGACCTGCGTCTAGCATTTAACCAATTCAATGGCAGCATACCAACTGAAATTGGGAATCTGAGCATGCTTCGGATTTTGAATCTGAATACAAACGAACTCGAAGGTATGATCTAATATACATCATAATATATTCCTCTCTCAAATGCGTGTATAAATTCGGTTAAGCTATATAAATTCCATTGCTCCCACTTGTTTGCTATTTTATTAACACGCTGCAAGTATACGAGTGCAATTGTGCATAGGAAGCAAGATCGTATTCCACAGAGATTGAATTTAAGATTCACAAATACTACTTTCGACTAACATGCATCCACTATTTAGATTAATTAAAGGATTTTTGCTCCTAACTAATTATAACAAAGAAAATGAAATTAACATAAACAAAATAAAGAGCAAATTTGGAATCAAATAAACAAGAATATTACATTATGCATTTGATTTCAATGGATATTTTAAATCAAACTCATTTTAATTAAGTGGAGGTGCTTTTTCTAACTTTATTGCTCGATCATTCCTTAACAACTCTTCTATGTGTGGTGCACCAAGATTTGAAAAGGAGAAAAGGTCAAGTCTCCAAAACAAAAAGTAGTAAAGAGTGAACAAGTCGGTCTCTTCTAAGCCCTAGAGTCTCTTTATACTTGGGGAACAAGCAAAATTCGAATGGGAAAGAATTAGAGAAGATTTAGGGCCAACATAAAATTCCGTCTGGCTATGCGGCCACATGAAAATCCTGTAGACTCAGTAGTTGTATACGGTCTCGTATGCAATCGTTACCATTGTAAATCGGCGCGTTCTCTATCGTTTTAACTGCGACTTTGAATCTGTTTTCGCCCACAAACTCCTATCGAGTTGTTCTTTCATCCTTCGTGCTTCTTTTACACAAGATTTACTCCATTTTTCTGCAAAATCAAACAAACAACGAACAAGCAATATATTTCACAAATTAGCAATACTTAAGCACAAACTCATTCCAACCATAATTTCCTAATGCAAATAGAGAATGATAGTGGAAGGACTGTATAGAAAATATTTCTTCTATATAAATTAGAAACTATATATAAGAAGAGGGTAAGGTGAAAATGCTATCTTAGATGAGAATTGAGAAATGGCTAAGATTTAATGATGCATTAGGTTAGTGTAATTTATGCATTATAAGGTTAATGCATTATGTTATTGCAGTTTATACATTAGAACACGTATGCATTATATTTATGCAATATATGCATTTCCGATGTGATAAAAATGTGTTTAAATGTATGATTCTCAAGTTCTCATATATATTTATTCTCACAAGATCTCTAACCTATATATATATACACTAGTAGGAGGACACGTGCGTTGCACGTGAATCCCCATTCATTTTTTTTTCTATAAAAAATAGGTTAAAAATAGTTTATTCACCCTATTTCAAATGGATAGCACAAATTGAGAAATTTATTGTGTAATATTGTAAAATGCCTATGAATGTTACTGGAAGTTAAATATTTAATTACTAATAAAGGTGGAATAACAAAACTTGAAGTCTGAATAGTATTATTACCCACTATATGTAGAATAAATTAAAGGGTTAAGCTTTTGTATTAATTTGTTGGAAAATGGCAGGTTAATCCATTTAAGGGTTTTTTGTTGGAAAATGGTGGGTTAACCGCCCCATGCTCACCGCTATATGTATATGTTTTACAAAATTAAAGTTATAATATTATTTATTTTGACTATTATTAGCAATTGGTGTAGATCGTGTGTAATAGAGCAATTCTATCTATAATTTAGTTATATATTGTATTTTATGTACAATATTAAAAATTGTATGATAAAGAAGACCAATCATAATGTACTCCCTATGTGTCACAAGAGATGTCTTATTTATTTTAGGCACGTGTATTAAGAAGAAAATAATTAGGGAGAAAATGTGTGATTATATTTATTAAAGTGAAATAAAGTGGGTAGAGAGAGACTCAGTAGTGAAATAAAGTGAGTACAATAATAAAATAAAATGGGTAAAGCACGTGAATATGAATAACACAGAAAATGATAGGATAAAACGTGTAGAGTGAATAATTAATTGGGCTCTAATCTCTTAATTAAAGGAAATAAGACAAGTGTAACAAGACAACCAAAGAATACAAGATATGAAGAATACAAGACATCTCTGATGAAACGAAGGGAGTATATAATTTGATTAACAACCTTGAACTTATGAGAAATCGTACGGATATTATAGTATTACAATTATCAGGTAGAAAAGTTATTTTCATTTGATATAATTGAGTAATTCAATAAGATAATTTTAAATGATAATGATAATTGTTATGATGCATCATTTAACCATAATTGTCTCATAAAAAGAGAGTTCTCTAAAGTTTGTAATTCATTGTTCAAATTATATATAGGGAAAGCTTTTCCTTCTCAATCTAATTAACAAAATAACATCATCAATGTTCAAATAAAACATTTAATAAGGAAACATCTCGGCCTTTTGAATATCATTTTTATCATTTAGCCTTCTATACTCAACTTACGCTTGTATTACAAAGAAAGAATTTCATATTCTTAAGTCTTTCCATATTTTTTTGTCGATTAAATTTAAAAAAATGTGTTCTTCTTAAGTTTTCTTAAACTCCTCTAAAAAAATAGTCTTTGTTTTTATTCTTTATTTTTTCTATCGTTAGCCCATGCATTACACCTTTGTCACTAACGTCTAATCGATCAATACATTTCAATAATGAGTTTTTGCCATTTTAATTTTTAGTACTCGCTAGTCCTGCTATTGATGGCTGCTTTTTGGGATTTTCCACTATTGATGACAAGTTTCTTTTTTTAGAACTTTTATCACTTCCTCCTTTAGATTACTATCTCCTTAATTCTCGTGCCCAAAAGACATAGGGTAGAAGTGAGGTAGTATAATTTAGTATGATTAATACCTTAATTTGACGTTTACAATTATAATTAATCAACCAATTATTTGAATATTGAGATATTAATAGGAAGGAAGAAATATTAAATATTATGCAGTTTGAATGATTAATGTTATGAAAATATATTTTTCCAAACTTTTGGATGGTCTTGCATGTCGTATCTATATAGTTTCACAATTTATATACTGACATCTCCGCTGATGATCGATTGATTTTCACATTTGAAATCATTAATATATTTTTTTTACTCTAATCAAATCATTGTACATTCTAAATGCTTCTCATGCAATTAAACAAAGGTAGTGCTATTCGGTCACACAAGTTAAAAATGGTAATATAGGTTTTGAAAATGAAAATATACGCTAATTGGGGAAACATAAACCCTAGGGGGAAATGTTATTATTTCCATTTTTACAGTCAGCTTTCCCTTTTCTTACGCCTGTGGCTGGCCACCGTATGACCGAATATCATTACCCTTACTATAAAATAAAATAAATTAAAACTCATACTCATTTTCGACCGTAAATAATGTCCATATTAATTAAATAAATGTTGTATATTCAAAAAACAAGAGTATCATATATTTCAAAACAAGACACATATCCCCTTCATTCCTTCGTGATCAATATATGTCTTTATAATTAATTCTTTTTTTAAAGTTCCGTATTATAATTGTTGAGAAGATTTCTAATATAATTAGGATTCTTACCTTCATAATAAAATTTATATTATTTTCCTTACTATAATATAATAAGAGAGATATATTAGACAAATCAAATTTTATAAGAATCCGCTCTTTCATAATAGGTATATATATATATATATATAAACTTCACAGAAAAACTAATTCTCCTATATTTTATAATGGTGTACCATTGTTTGAACCAATAATACGTAACCTATAAGGCTCGGATTACTAATTACAAATGGATGTGGATTGCAAAATAAAAATAAAAATTCAATGAAGATCGACCATTGTCTAGCATTGAAGGGTACAAGAGTAAAATATAATTACTCACCTTTTTACTATCGAATTTTTAGGCTAAAAAATAACATTCAACATATGTAATACTTGTGGGTGTAAAAAATCAAATTGGATCCGCTGTAGCATTTCTATGTAACATTAACAAGTAAACGACACATGACGTGATTAAGGATTCAAGATTTAGATTATAGATTTTCCTTATATATTCCCTAAATCTTGAACCTTACGCCGCATGTTATACTTTTGTTAAGGCAACGAAAGATGTGATAGAAAGGCAATAGAGGATTCTATCCACTAGAAAATAGGCCATGAGTTTGTATTCTCTATATCCTAGGATGAGTGTCATGTTTCTTTTGGCACGAGTAGTAAGGAGAGGTATTAAAGAGATAAAGATGGTGAAACCAACACATTTTTATGAGAACAAATGATTTTCGTATTTGAAAACATAACACTTATTCTTAGACTAAAGAGTATTTAGAACTCGCATGTTCTACACTATTAGCAAAATATGCATTCACACATGTGGCATGACTTCCATTTGCTATTCTTATCTACCTTGAATTTCATTGTTTCTGCAATATTAATTCATATATATATGAATGACCACACACCCTTATATACATTACTAATTAATTAATGATAATACTTCAAAGACGTTAAGTTATGAAAATATTAATTAATGAATGAAACATGTTGAAATATTGACTTCAAAAGATTAACAGAAAATAATGGATTCATATCCCAATAATTAAGGAAACGCAAGATTGCAAAAACAAGTCCCACAAAATAAACCGTCATGATGTTGATTATAGATCCCATTAGTAAAGGAAAATTCAGTTAATAAGATAAAAGAAAGGCAAAAATATCCCAAACTAAAGAAACGTATGAAAAATCAGCAAAATAACCCAATTAAATCTGAACCATCAATTACATTAAATCAAAGGTCCACTATTGCAATTAGCTATCTTTTTAAAAAAAAAAAAAAAGTTTACAATTAATTTCAAAGAGGTCTTGAACCCAAAACCTTTATCTTCGGGCGCATACCCACTATTGATTTTTAGCGAGTTAGGTTTCTACATAGAATTTGGTTTCTATTTGATATTGATAATGTGTGTAAAAATCCTTTGTTACTTTGATGATTCAGGTAGCATACCAGAGCATATTGGCAACCTTACTTCTCTGCAAGTGCTAGACCTTGGATTTAATGACTTGATTGGTATGTTTCCAAATTGAAAATTAATATCCAATGCATCTATATCAAGTGCTTGTGAGTTATTAACAATAATTATTTCTTAATATGTTGACTGACATGCATATACATTGAGCTTAAGTTGGAGTAATTCCCTCTGTATGTGTATCAAATCTCTTTGGTAATTTGTTTGATGATTCAGGTAGCATTCCAAAGCATATGGGCAACCTCACTTCTCTGCAAAAACTATACCTTAATTATAATGACTTGACAGGTACTTTTCAAAAATTGAAGGATGATATTGGCAGTTTAAAGCATTCATCACTTCATAGAGTCTCGACACAAAAGTAGTCAATAATCACTAAACGAAATCAAAACTCTTATTTATTATGTGAATATAGCATGTAAAATACCCCTGCGTTTTAATTAAATTACACAAAAGACCTTATACTTTTTAAATGACATAAAACACCCATCGGTTCTAATAAACTTTGCACGAAAAAGGTGAAACGTATAAAGCACTCGTGTTTTCACCAAAACATGAAAAAAAACCCATCATATATTCCAACTCTGTGGTATAATGAATTGAACATACAGGCGAATTACCACAACAATTTTCCAATTTGGCATCCCTGGTTGAAGTCACCCTGGAAACGAATTCTTTATCCGGCGCTATCCCACCTCTCCTCTTCAACATATCAACCTTGCAAACACTATTCCTCCCGGGCAATGAGTTTTCCGGTAGGCTTCCTTCAGACATGGGGCTTTCACTTTCCAATCTTCAACTTCTTTATTTGCAATTTTGGTAACCTCACTTCTCTGCAATTTCTGTATCTTGGATCTAATGACTTGACAGGTAATTGAAGGAACGATGATGTCAAATGCATTTGATGCATTTCAATAATCACTAAACGAAATCAATGATCCTACCTTAATGCATAATCCATACAAGTCATACGTGATATTGATTCTTGTCCGTGTTCAATCAAAATTTATTATAGTTAAAACTCTTATTTATGTGAATATATATAGCCTGTAAAATGCATAAATCCTTCGGACATTATTGCTAATTATCCTTAGATATTTTCTTTTGAGTTTCACACAACACACGCACTTTCATGACCCGAAGCCCCAACCTTAAGGTTGGAGGGGAAGTGTCTTACCAATTGAGATGTGTTTCGCTTTCAACTATTCTTAGAATTTAATCTCGATACCATTATGCAACTCAGGTCATATACCAAAAGAACTTGGGAATCTTACTGCTCTGGAATTCTTAGACCTTTCTAATAATAAGTTGGCAGGTATGTCTATAATCTTGTAAATATAATATATCTCAACTTTCTAGCCCTGTCCTCTAACAATTTCTCAGGCTCTATTTCCGAATCAATTTGAGATGTGTTTTGCTTTCAACTATTCTTAGAATTTAATCTCGATTTTTAGAATTTGGTTTCTATGATACTGTGTTTAAAAATCCTTTGTTACTATGATGATTCAGGTAGCATACCAAAGGATATTGGCAACCTCACTTCTCTGCAAGTGCTAGACCTTGGATTTAATGACTTGATTGGTATGTTTCCGAATTGAAAATAAATATCTGATGCACCTATATCAAATTGTGAACAATAATTATTTGTTAACAATACGTCTATTACTTTTTTTTTTGGAAGTACACTATTACTATTATAAAAGAGTTCCCTATAAGATTTGTCCTAAAGTATACATATTTATTTTTAGTGCAATAGTGTAATTTAATATTAAATATACCATGACTTTAAAAATTAAAATTAATAGTGTTATGTGGTACTGTATAAAAACTCTTTGGTAATTTGATGATTTAGGCGGCATACCAAAGCAAATTGCCAACCTCACTTCTCTGGAATGGCTAAGCCTTGGATATAATAACCTGACAGGTATGTTTTTTTTCTTTTAGCAGATTGATAGGTGTGTTTCTAAACTGAACAACAACATCCAAATATCCAATGCATAATAATTGCCTACGTGAATGACATATACATTATAATATATTCCTCTCTCAAATGCGTGTATAAATTCGGTTAAGCTATATAAATTCCATTGCGCCCACTTGTTTGCTATTTTATTAACACGCTGCAAGTATACGAGTGCAATTGTGCATAGGAAGCAAGATCGTATTCCACAGAGATTAAATTTAAGATTCACAAGTACTGCTTTCGACAAACATGCATCCACTATTTAGATTGATTAAAGGATTTTTGCTCCTAACTAATTATAACAAAGAAAATTAAATTAACGTAAACAAAATAAAGAGCAAATTTGGAATCAAATAAATAAGAATATTACATTATGGATTTGATTTCAATGGATATTTTAAATCAAACTCATTTTAATTAAGTGGAGGTGCTTTTGCTAACTTTATTGCTCGATCATTCCTTAACAACTCTCCTATGTGTGGTGCACCAAGATTTGAAAAGGAGAAAAGGTCAAGTCTCCTGTATATATCCTGTAAAATGCATAAAATAACCCTGCGTTTTACTTGAATTCCAGAAAAACCTTATATTTTCTAAATAACATTGAACATCCATATGTTCTAATAAACTCTGTGGTATATGCATGACATACAAGCGAATTACCAGAAGAGCTTTCTAATTTGCCACTCCTGAAAACCCTCTCCGTGCAAATGAATTCCTTCTCTGGCGCTATCCCACCTCTGCTCTTCAACATATCAACCTTGCACCATTTAGATCTTTCATTGAATAACTTTTCCGGTAGTCTTCCTTCGGACATTATTGCTAAATTATCCTTAGATATTTTCTTTTGAGTTTCACACAACACACGCACTTTCATGACCCGAAGCCGCAACCTTAAGGTTGGAGGGGAAGTGTCTTACCAATTGAGATGTGTTTCGCTTTCAACTATTCTTAGAATTTATTCTCGATACCATTATGCAACTCAGGTCATATACCAAAAGAACTTGGGAATCTTACTCCTCTGGAATTCTTAGACCTTTCTAATAATAAGTTGGCAGGTATGTCTATAATCTTGTAAATATAATGTATCTCAACTTTCTAGCCCTGTCCTCTAACAATTTCTCAGGCTCTATTCCCGAATCAATTGGCAGCTGCCAGTCACTGCAATTCCTCAGCTTATCATATAATATCTTCAATGGATCCATCCCGACAACATTGACAAATTTGAGGGGACTCACAGTCTTATCTCTATCAAAGAACAATTTAGAAGGATCCATTCCACATGAGTTAGGAAACTTGAGTTATCTCAAGTCACTCAACTTAAACGGCAATAAACTGGAAGGAGCATTACCCTCATCCCTGGCCAATTGTGAAGGTCTGGAGGTTCTTGATATCGGAAAAAACACAATACAAGGCACGTTCCCATTTTGGACAGAATCTCTAACCAATCTCCGCGTCCTCGTATTGAGGTCCAACAACTTTAGTGGTACCATTCCTTCCCTCACTTCCACGAGTAGAACGCCTCCCTTCCTGAACCTGCAAGTTTTCGACCTATCCCACAATTCATTCACTGGCAATTTTCCCAATGGATATCTCATGAATTTCAGAGCAATGATGGATGTGCAGGAAAATCACACTAAAAAACAGGATTGGTATGACTTTTCTTATACTGATTCCTTGACGATGACTTTAAAGGGCAATGAAGTATCATTTACGAGAATTCTGAGAACATTTACGACCATCAACTTGTCCTCCAACAGATTTTCAGGAACCATCTCGAATTCTATTGGCGACCTGATTTCATTAATGCACTTGAATTTGTCTCACAATTTCCTCACAGGGCATATACCTGCATCTCTTGGCAATGTGTCCACACTTGAGTCTTTAGACCTTTCTTCAAACCGACTGACCGGAGAAATTCCAGTTCAGCTAACTAAGCTCACATTTCTTTCTAAGTTGAACCTTTCGATGAATAATCTTTCCGGCCAGATACCTCAAACCAGCGGCCAGTTATCCACATTTGACAATACCTCATATGTCGGGAACTCTGGATTATGTGACTTACCATTGACACAAAAATGTGAAGCGCCTTCGCCTCCAGTAGTGATGATGGCGCAAGGAGGTGGTGATTCTGGTTTTCTTGAGGGATTCTGTTGGGAGGCTGTTGTTTCCGGTTATGGATCTGGTTTTGTATTGGCTGTTACTATTAGTTATTTCATTTTTCGATATGAAAGGCCTAAAGGGTTGGAGGAGTGGCTTTACGGCATTTACAGGATAAAGAGAAGAACACGTAGAGGACATGTGGGTCGAAGGAGAAGGAGATCGAGGGCGAACTAAATAAACATGTTAAGGCTCTTGTTTCCAGAGCTAGAATGTAATAGTGGGTATATATTGTTGTTTTCTAACATGTATTGCTGAAATCTCTTAGTTATGTTCTACATTCAACAGACTTTAGAATTGAGGCAAAATGATTTTCTTATGATTTCCTTTCTTGTGTAGAGTGAATCTAAGACCATTGATTATTACCTATTCTGTAATATTTTTATAACGCTAGTAATTTATTCTGTAATTAGTTTAGATGGCCGGTAAGGTTGATTCAGTAAATTTTATAACGCATGACCGGCGCAATTTTTGGGATATGATAATTCTTGCCAATTTTATAACGCATGACCAGCACAAGTTTTTATAGTTTCGAAATCAGTCTATGTTGGTTTTATAAAATGTAGTTCCTGTTAATGTACAAAATGCAGTATTTTATGCAACAATTAAATATTAACAGAAACAAAAAAATTAGAAGTTTGAGTAAGCTAGTATACTAGTTCTATGGACAAACCGTATCAAAGGTATAGATCTTTTCCAACTTCTTGTTATTTATTTTTATTCTCTTGATTAGTCCAACTTCGTGTCCATGGTGGGTATGAGAGTGGTTCCGATATACTATATAGGATCACGTGAGAATACTTTTCCTGAATAAATAAGAGTGACACTTGTTTTTTGTTGATCCATGGTCCAAATTTAAAGACCATTAATGCTGTAATTTCTGCATTTAAATGGTAACCCATTCAGTTTGTGCATTGAAATAGTCATGCATTATGGATATGATAAAAATACATTGGTCTTACATTTTCACATATATATAACACATATTCCATAGTTTATTTATACTTATATATCGTGTATATGAATATCCTTACGTAATATGATGATTCAGGTAGCATAACAAAGCAAATTGGAAACCTCACTTCTCTTATAGTGCTAATCCTTGAGTCTAATTACTTGATAGTTATGTTTTTATTAGCTGCTTGTGAATAATAAATATCTTTATTTGTTGAATGACATATACATCAAGCTGGAATCCTCTCCATGTCATATCAACCCTGCGAACTTTTTCTACTTTCAATGAATGAGTTTTCCGGTAGTCTTCCTTCATACACGGGTCTTTCACTGTCCAATCTTCAAATAAATGCTTTATTTGCAACGTAACAGACTCGAACAATAAGTTTGGAGGATCCATCCCTCAGTCGTTTGGAAACATGAGAGGATTGAGCGCATTGCATTGTCACACCCCGACTCCCAAGGTGCGACGTACTAACACTAACACTACTAAACCATCCATCACTGAACTCAAATAAGGGGAAACATGCTCGGGGAAACAAGGGAATATCAACGGAAAGCTGTAACATTCAAGACATGCTTTCAAGGATATATCGAATCAACCAACGAGCACGAATAATTTACATATCAAATTCGAATAGGAACAAGTATTTCAAGTCAACAAGAAACAAGAATTTTCCAATTTGGCATCCCTGGTTCAAACCGATATCTGTATTATCGAGCAATATATCTGTATTTATGCAATCCGATATCTCGTGAATATATCGAGCTCCATTTTCCTCAAGGATTTTCAAACCAGGCGGAGCTATTTATGGATTTGGTCGACCAGAATAAGTGGCCATCATAAGGTGATCTGTTTTTTTTGTTTGCAACAATTAAAGATTGTGTCAAAACTCAATAAAGTTTGATGTTTGACTATAATGCCTTAGACTAGTAAAACGTCAAATATATAATTTTTAAAAAATTAATGTTAGTGATAATAAGGAGTTGTACCCAATTTTTTTAGTGAAAGGCATAAGTATCTAGAAATTTGATGCTAATTTGTAAATTATACACTTCTAGAATTCACAGACAAAATTAGAGCTAATAACATAGAAATTCCAAGTGAAAGATACATAGTTGTTTTGTCCAAAATTGTCTTTAATTGAAAAACATCTATTATTTTTTTTTTTAAATCTTTGTTTATAGATATTGTTCACTACATTGATAAAGTTATTATTTTATTAAACTTATATATTGAAGGCATATATATAAGGATAGAGTAATATAGTTACTTATTTTATAGTTTTTTTTTAAACAAAGGGATATAATGAGAAAAAAGAAGATTGTGGCCTCACCTTTCGAAATATTAAAAAAATGGCCCGACCTTTATTCCTCTGTGACACAAACATGGCATGGAAACAAAAATCCGGCCAAGAAAAAATTGATTGGATGGCTGGATGATAATGTGAATACACTCCCCACAATTTTTAAATTACATGGAATTTGTCTTTAAATAAAAACAAAATGATTTCTTCTCCCTCAACACAAATTCTCTCATCATTCCATAGTGAAGAGTTCTTCCAATACAATAATCCCCATCAAAGTGATTTGACGGGTTGAGAAATTTTGGACTTATTTGTAATTAGCAAAAACTTGAATTTTGCTCGTGAATTTCTCAAAGCTGGATTTTATATGGATTATTTCCCCCTATCAAAGTGTTCACAGGTGACGATATGTTGATGGTACGATAAGATTATTTCCTCTGCTACTACTACAACAAAATTAAAACTATTGATAATGTCGATATGATTAAGTTGTCTCGGTCTAGAATTTGAGAGTATTTGTGTTTATATCAAACACATGAGCATTTGTATTCTCTCTTTAATATTATCTGAATATGGTATGGAGCTTCTGTTGTATTTCTGCGCGACCATGCGCTTCTTGATCCGTTTCTGCTCTTATAATTCTTCCATAAAAGTTGGGTTTGGAGAATGTAATCTCATTTTGATTATGTGCATTCTCGGATGCCAATCACTTTTTTTGTTCGAGCCGAATGCTCTCTTGCATCGTTCAACATCTCTTATTGTATGAAAAAAAAAGACTCATTTAATGTTGTAAGTAGTGATGAACGGAGCACGTAAATTTTTACAAAGTGTATCCTCAAATCGAAGGCCCGCAGTTTGGTGTCCCGAATCCCGACTACCCCATAAGTTACTGTCCTAGAAAAACCTCTAGCTCTGACGAAACATATATTTGGTAATTAAAATAGAAATGCGACAACAGTATATAAAATATATGATGTTATTATATGTATATGACACCCCATTGATTTTTTGTTATGATGTTGAAACAAAATGTTTTCCTACTTTCTTTGCTCATACTCTTCGAGGAGGCAAAGGATATGGAGACTTCTATATTTTGAGGCAGAGAAGTATAGTAGTTGCCGAAACTATTAAATGGATATTTTGTGTGCAATTTAAAGATCTTGTTAAAACTCAAAATTTGTATGATTTTTGTGTAATTATATGCAAAGAAATATATATGTATCTGTATATGTGAAATAAAAATCCAACAACAGCCTGAAAAGGCTATAGCAGATTCTTGTATATGATTCTAGAATGTTCTGAGGAGGCAAATTATACATGGGGACTTCTCTATTTTGTATGCAGAGAAGTATTAAAGTGGTATTTTTGTACCAAATGTTTTTTTCATTGAAAAGTGATTTTCTTTTCTTATCATAATCGCCATAACTATTAAATGGATATTTCAATTGAATTTCTTTTTTATTATTTTACTAGCGTATAACCCGTCGAAAATCGACGGGAAATTATAAAAATTAATAATATTATTAAATAGTACTAATATGTGATAGATTTACAAAAATATTATTTGTTAATTATTTTAGCGTTAAATAATTCGATTATGCAATCTACTAAACTCGCTTAGAATTTATATCCCTTGAACACATCTCAAATTCAATTAAAAAGTAATTTTACCACATGTTTATGTCTCCAACCCATATAGTCATGGTTGTTAAAAATTATAACTAATATATAATCTCATTACTTTCAGTAATTGTTAAAGCTCTATTCTTCTACAAAACCGATGTGGGCAAAAATATATTTCTCTCTAAAAGGAAAGCGACTCTTAAGCTGAATCTTTTAGCTTTTTATGAAGAAAAAGAGGCAAGAGAAAGAGCGAGTAGTGAGAGAGAGAAGACATATATATATATAGCGAATAATACTATAGATGTTAAGATTGTGAGATGGAAGTTATCCTAAATACCCAACATTATGAATTCAACACAAGATTAGAAAAAAAGTTAAACCACCGTTTCACAATCATCGCGTCTACCCCGATGGTTCCGACCTGGAACTGGCCTATTGACTACAATACTGATTTTAAATTATATAAACAATCATCTTCCAAATATATTCACAAAAATTAATGATGGCATTTGTTTTCTTTTTACCTGAAATTAATATTTAATTATATACATAACTATATTCCAAAAGTATTCACACAATATTTATAAATAAAAATTTAGTTATAAATTGTAGTATTATATCAATAATCATCTTCCAAATATATTCATAGAGAAATAAATAATGACATTCGTTTTCTTTTTTACCAGCTTCGAGAATAACCTTTTTAACTGAAAATAGAACATCAAGAATTGTTTCACTATGTATTTGGTAGTTTTTCCTTTTTATAAAACTTCATGCGGAATCATTGTGATTTATAAAATTATTTAGTCAATGATATAAGATAAAAGTTGACCGTAAATATCCTTATCAAAATTATATAATATATTAAAAAAAAAGTTGTCTTGCAAGTACTGCATTGCCCCTCTACGCGCACGATTCTTGGCCGGAAACCAATTTGCATACATATTCTACAATGGAGACGATTAATCAAACAATTTGAGATGATGTGTTTAGGATTATTCAAACTTGTTTGAAATTTATATACTCGTATTTGTTTAAAATCCGATTTAAAAATTAGTCATTTGTGTTCCTTTTTGAAAAAAAAAAATCCATATATTAGTCTGTCGCCATAGTTCTGCGTCGGAACTGGCCTGTTGACCACGACTCTGATTTATAAGTGCGTAATTTATAAAATTTATTTAGAATTTATATAGATCCAACAATTTAATAAAAATAATGATTGTATTATTCGTTATCGTCCTTAATCGTATCGTAGTAATATTCGTTAATTAAAATTATAGATTATGCAAAGTTGGGAACCCAACTACAAATAACGTAAAAATTATTTCATGGATGACGATTATAGATTTTAGAAAATACATGGGAAAAAAAAAGCATAAAATTAAAAATTTCTCGAGTTGAGGTAACCGTCGGTTGGGAATTGGCTCGTTTACCAACACGGTTCCGGTCAGAATTGGACCGTTGATCACGATTTTGATTTATAAATGCTATAAAACTCGTTTAGAATTTGTATAGACTCAAAACTTAAAAATGATTGTACTTTTCATTCTCATCTTAACTGTATAGTAGTAATATTTACTAATTATAATTATAAATTATGCAAAGTTGGAAACCCTACTACAAATAACGTAAAAATCAATTCATAGATGACGATTCTAGATTTTAGAAAATACATGAAAAAAATGAATAAAATGAAAATTTTAAAACTAATAAAAATAAAGAATGAAAATGTGTCACGTGGGATCCCGAGTTGAGGTACCCATCAGTTGGGAATTAGCCTGTCTACCTAATTAATTGACAAATTAGAAATTACTTATTTTTTATCAAATTAAAGTAAAAAAATATTAGACTATTTTCAAATTTAATTCGGTCAACCAATAAATTATCCAAACTATTTTGGAACCATTTATTCTGTCAACTAATAAATTGGTTCCCTAATAAAAATAATTATCTATTCGGCCAATTAATAAATTGACCAAGTTAAATTAAATTAAACTATAAAAATATAGCAATTATTTATTCGGCCGATTAATAAATAAATTGACCAAATAAAACTCCTACAAATAATAATTATCTACTCGGCCAATTAATAAATTGACAAAAATTAAACTATAAAATATAGTTATTTATTCGGCCGATTAATAAATAAATTGGCCAAATAAAACTTGTGGAGCAAAAGATAAGAAAATACACATTGATTCTAGATATTTATAGGCTTTTCAATAGGTAAAGTTTCATTGAGAAACCGATGTGGGACACAAAATTTTAGTATATAGATATTTAAAATCTATTATTTTACATTTAAAAATTCAAAATTTTGAGAATTTAGATAAATATGAATGGAGGAATATAAGGGGTGTCGCGTAAGATTTTTTTCAAAATAAGCATCGTTTTCCTTTTAGTAATAAAATTGATTCCCTAACAAAAATAAGTATCTATTCGGCTAATTAATAAATTGATCAAATTAAATTAAATTAAACTATAAAATATAGTTATTTATTCGGCCGATTAATAAATAAATTGGCCAAATAAAACTAGTGGAATAAAAGATGAGAAAATACACATTGATTCTTGGTATTTATAGGCGTTTCAATAGGTAAAGTTTCATTGAGAAACCGGTGTGGGACATAAGATTTTAGTATGGATATTTAAAATCTATTATTTTACATTTAAAAATTCCAATATTTGAGAATTTTGATAAATATGAATGAAGGAATATAAGGGGTGCCACATAGGATATTTTCAAAGCAAGAATCGTTTGTGTCACGTGGGATCCCGAGTTGAGGTACCCGTCAGTTGGGAATGAGCCTGTCTACCTAATTAATTGACAAATTAGAAATTAATTATTTTTTTTTATCAAATTAACTAAAAAAATATTAGACTATTTTCAAATTTAATTCGGTCAACCAATAAATTATCCAAACTATTTTGGAACCATTTATTCTGTCAACTAATAAATTGTTCCCTAATAAAAATAATTATCTATTAGGCCAATTAATAAATTGACCAAAATAAATTAAATTAAACTGTAAAAATATAGCAGTTATTTATTCGGCTAATTAATAAATAAATTTGGCCAAATAAAACTGCTAAAAAAAATTATTATCTATTCGGTCAATTAATAAATTGACCAAAATAAATTAAATTAAACTATAAAAATATAGCTGTTATTTATTCGGCTGATTAATAAATAAATTGGCCAAATAAAACTCCTTCAAAAAAAGATTATCTATTCGGTCAATTAATAAATAGACCGTATTAAATTTAATTAAACTATAAAATATAGTTATTTATTTGGCCGATTAATAAATAAATTGGCCAAATAAATCTGGTGGAGTAAAAGATGAGAAAATACACATTGATTTTAGGTATTTATAGATTTTCAATAGGTGAAGTTTCATTGAGAAACCGATATGAGACACAAGATTTTAGTATAGATATTTAAAATCTATTATTTTACATTTAAAAATTCGAAAATTTAAAAATTTAGATAAATACGAATGGATGAATATAAGGGGTGCCACAAAAGATTTTTTCAAAGCAAGAATCATTTTCTTTTTAATAATATAATAATAATATAATAATGATATTGAAAAAAACAACCTTTGAATGAAGCATGAATATAATTCCCAGAGCCCACCGGCAAAGCTCATGGCCCAAACAGAAATTAACAAAAATTAAAAATCGGAGAATTACAAAACCCTAACCCCCCTCTCCCGCCTGCCGCTACCCTCAATTGTAACTAAGTAGTTAGATTTTGTATTTGCTTCATTATTATTAATTGTCTTTCTTCGTTTATACAAAAATGGGGCAAGATTTCTTCGATTATCTTCCATCAGAAATCATCATCAATATCCTCTCAAGACTTGCTGTTCGAAACATTGCAATTTGCAAGTGTGTTTGCAAATCATGGCTGGATTTGCTCAGCAGCGACGAGTTTGTGAAGTTCCATCTTTCTAGATCCGCCGCCACCCTTGCTGTCTTGACGAGGGAGCAGAACTCAAGTCCGTGCATAGTTTTCGAACAAGAAGATGGAGACATTTTGTTTTTATTTGATGGGGAAGTCCTTGTTTACTATTCCAACAAGAAGAAAACTACTCAAGAAATTGATAGCTTTGATGAACTTGTGTTTCTAAACTCGATAGTTCTCACTCCTAGCTTTCTCTCACTCAAAAGTTAGGGAATGGAGGGTGTAATCTCATTCTGAATATTTGCATCTCAAAATGCAAATCTGAATTTCTCTTCTTATCAAGGCAATAGCCTTCTATTTTATATAGTCCTTATGTTCAGCCTAATGTAAAGCTATTTCCAAATGCTAAACTGCATTTGTTTTCTAATCAAGGTTGTCTGTTGTTTTGTAAATTTCTCATGTTCAGCCTAATGCTTTTTATTATGCTATCAAATCACTATTAATGACTATATTCAGCTTCATTGTCCTCAAGAATTTGCTTTCTCGCATTCTCAAGTTGTCACTTATGGATTTGCAGGAATCAAAATTTCTGGCCAACTTAAGGTGGTTAGGACTTTCTTGGAGCCATTACGTGATCAATGTCTAAACTCGAGCGTCAGGTGTACACTCTTGGAACAGAAACAGAATCATAGGGAAGCATCCGACTTGAAGCTCCCTTCGAAGAATCCAACTTGATGCTACGTTCAAGTAAAATTCTAATGGAGCTGGTTTATATGTGAATGAAAATCTATGATTCAAAGGGCAGTATAAGGATTTGTTGTTTTTGTTATTACAACAAACTGTTTTAGCACCTTTTCATCTCCTCCTACAAATTATCTGTGGTTGTGAAAAGGCTATCAACTTGTTTGCTTTGGAGAACTGTTTATATGATAGTTTTTTGGTTGATGTAACAAAGTGTTTAAAGGTGATAACATGTTGATGGTACGATATGATTATTTCCTATCTACTACTACAACAAAATTACAACTATTAAGAAAGTCGATATGATTAAATTGTCGGGTCCAAAATTTGAAAGTAGTAGTGTTCAGATTGTTTTGCTCGTGAATCTCTACTTGCATGAAGTGCAGTTTACTGTTCAAACACATGAGCTTCATTTATATTTTCTCTTTTATATTATCTGAACATGGTCTGCTATTTATATATATAGTCCTTATGCTCAACCTAAGCTGCATTTGTTTTTGAATCAAGTTAACGGTCTACTAATTTATATTATCCTTATGTTCAACCTAGTGTATATTTCAATATGCGAATCTGCATTTGTTTCTAATGGGGCTGGTGAATATGTGCATGAAAATCTTCATTTGCTGGTATATGATTCAAAGGGCTGTATAGGATTTCTTGTTTTTGATATTAAAACAAAGTGTTTTAGCACCTTTTCATCTCCTCCTACTATCCGTGGTCGTGAAAAGGTCTATGAACTTGTTTGCTTTGGAGGATTGTTTATGTTCATGATAATCTTTTGGGTGACGAACTACAAAAAATGCATACACTAAAAACCTCGATAAATGAATGTTCAATAAACGATTAACCTCACTAAACGAATATTTATTTCTAGTCCCAAGAGTATTCATTTATCGAGGTTTATTGTATCTCCTTTCATACTCGAGCTGAATGCTCTCTTGCATCGTTCAACATTGCTTATTGTATGGAGTGCAAGATAAAAAAGATTCATTTAGTCTTGTAACTATAGTGATGTAATAGATGAAATATATGTATCTATACATATATATGAAGCAGCATCGTAGTTAATATAGAGATTCAATATAGTATATAGAACCTCAAAAGGCTATATACCAGATGACACCCCATTGATTTCTTGTTTTGATGTTGAAACAAAATGTTTTTACTAGATGTTTTGCTCTTAATCTTCAGAATGCAAAGGATATGAAGACTTTTTTGAGGAAGATGTAATCATGTAATTGCCATTTAATTTGTTTTTTCTTTTTATTTTTTTTTGCAACAATTTAAAAATTGTGTTAAAACTCAATTAAGTTTAATGTTATTATGTTTGATTATAACGCCTAAGAATAGTAAAAGTCAAATATATCAAAAATTATTGTTAGTGAATAACGAATTGAACCCAATTTTTTTTAGTAAAAGGCATAAAGTATCTAGTAATTTGATACAAATTTTTTAATTTTACAATTTCAGAATCCAAAGACAAAATTAGAGCTATAACATAGAAATTCCAATTGAAAGTCAAAATAAATATATATAATTATAGTTTTTTTGTCCAAAAATGTCTTTAATTGAAAAACATTTTTAATTTTATTTTAATCAAAATTAATAGTTGTTTACAAAATATTGTTCAGTACATTGATAAAGTTATTATTTTATGAGTCTTTTAAATTGGGACCAGCATAAGTGTTTCCAAGATTGTAGCAGCAGAAAACCAGCAACAAAGCAGAGGCACATAGCAGCACAGATTAGTCATAACCAAAACACAATTGCAAAGTGCACAAAAAACAGCAGGATCTACCAAAAACCAAACACAACAGACCTCTACGTGTTACACAAGTCATAATAAATAATAAAGTATATGATGAAACTAACAGAAAATGATAAATAACAAGTATATGATGAAACTAACAGAAAATGAGAATTTAGATAAAGAAGGGTAAGGCATTTCATATACAGCAGCAAGCAATTCAATGCAATTCAAGGCAAAGAGAAGTACATAAATCTAGTATACACGGCGTGACACCATTTTTGGTTCAGAAAAAAAAAATTCAAAGTTGTAATCCGTCGGCAACGGAGAAAGAACATGGAGAAGGAAGAAAAAGAAAAATACATAATCGAAAGGAATAGATATCCATCTTTGAAAAAGATTTGGAGTCTGATTCCGTTTTTTGCGTAAGGAAGATTTGCGACAACAATGGAAATAATCTAATCGGCTTAGCCGAGCCGCTTGGAAGGACAGAGAAATACGAGAGAGTTAGTTTCATCCAATTTTATGGTTTGGAACAGAGTGGGACAGAGAAATCAGGACAGGGGATCCCAACCGCTGGAGTTAGGGATGAGTGTGTTTGTTGAGATGGCAGAGAGGAATGTTGTTACTTGGACGGCTTCTATTCGGGAATGGCACAGAATGAGTATTATCTTGGAAGCTTGAAGCTTTTTATTGAAATGTATCGTGCTTCGGTGTCCCCGAATGGTTTGACATATTTGGCTGCGCTTACGGCCTGCTCTGGACTGCACGCGCTCAAGGACGGTGCTCAAGTTCATGGTGTAGTTTGTAAATTGAGGATGTATGTATCAATCAGATTTCTGCATCGAAAGTGCCAGAAAACTGAAAGAGAAAAGCCAGAATAATTACAGCAACTTCAGCAAGCTCTTCATGCTGTGGAAGAAATAGCTCACATCAACTCAGCAAATGGTTTCATGAAAAAAATGTAGGGAGGTATCAGAAAGTAACAATGATGAACTTACAACACACTCATACATTGATTGGTTCCATATTTTCATAAAACACTTGGTAGGCCAAACAACATAAGATCCATCAGAAAACTAGCTTGAAGAAATTCATGAGGCTTTTGCTCATGAAAAATTTCCTTACTCCAAGTTCATAGACCTTTCCCGACCATATACAGTATGAGAAGGAGGTAAAAGGGTGCTAAAACACAATGTTTCAAGATCAAAGAAACAAAATCAATTATATAGCAAGTGAAGATGTCCATGAACAAATGCATCGGTCAAATCAGAACTCTACTCGAGCAGAGCATCAAGTGGGAAGCTTCTCCATGATAATGTTCGAAATTAAAGTGTATACCCGACACTCGAGTTTAGACTTATTAAGAACAGACACATCTCAGGATCAAGTATTAGCTCCCCAAAAGTCTTAACCACCGTAAGTTAGCCAGATATTTTACATGCTTCAAATCCATAAATGACAACTTGAAAACGCGAGAACAACAGATATTCTAGAAGACTGTGAGGCTGAAAACAATTGGATTGCACAAATAAAGAGCATTAGACAGATCATGAGAACAATTGCCTAGATTGTACAACAAATGCATATTAGCATTTCAAAGTAGCTTTACATTAGGCTGAAAATAAGCACCACACAAAATACCAGACCATAACCTTGACTGGAAAACAAATGCCTATAGCATTTAGAAAAACCCTTACATTAGGATGATCAACAAGACTACACAAATAAGCAAATTCTACACTGATTAGAAAACAAATGCAGATTAGATTAGGATATCGAAATGAAAATAATCATAATGAGATCACTTTCTCCTTTGGGAAACTCTTGAGTGAGAGAAAGCTAGGAGTGAGAAGCCTTGAAGTCATATAGGCATCCCCTGCATCAAAGACTCCAATTTGCTGAGTAGTTTTTGTCTTGTTGGAGTAGTAGACGAGGTCTCGCCTATTCCATAGCATCAAAACATCCCCATCTTTGAAAACATTGAGAGGGTAGAAATACCAGTGGATATTTCCACCAAAATCAGGTGTCAAGTTGATGACATATTCCTTTGTCCAAGATTTATGGTCTAACGTTTCACTTTGGGGGAAGCATTTGTGAACTTCAATTGGAGACGAAGTCACGTGAGTATATTTGTATATTTGGATTCCACAAAACAAGTCACGTGAAGCTGTTAGTATATTTGTCTATCTATTTGTTCAGTCTATATATTTGTATACACCAAATAGAACTTGCACAAACACAACACAATGAAGACTTCATCTCTTTTTCTCTTTATGTGTTGATATGCAACTATTTTCTCCTCACCTCATCCAAATCACTCTTCAACCTCACTAGTGATAAATACGCTCTCATAGCCTTTAATTAATACCACAAAAAGATGTCACTTAAATTCAATTTTAGCTCTAAATTTAGGTGGCTATAATAGAATGTTTCAAGGCCCAACATTGAGTTGTGAATCTACAAAGCATCAAATAATTTGAATTTATAAAAGCCCAAACATATACTTATCAATACTATGTCCTTTTTATAGAATTTTTTCTTTCCTGGAATGTAAAATTGTGATAATTAATCACTATTCTTTTAGAAACATGCTTCCTATTTTTCCTATATATATAAAAAAAATGAATGTTTCCTTTTGATGAAAAGAACACATATATATGAATTTGGGTTTGAAAATGTAATTATTTTGTGGAGGTTGCTGACGATGGATTAAAAGTTTTAAGAGATCCATTTTAGAAAAATAAAATTGATTTGACGATTGAAGCTTCTTAAATCGTCTCCACATGTATTTGAGAGTTAATGAATAGCGATGCATTGACATGGAAGTCTTCTCAATTAAAATCTTTAACATAATTTTCATTTATAAAGTTTAAGCAAATCGTTCAAAAATAAATACATCAATTCCCTAAACAAATGCAAATCCATTAAGATTGAAGGTTTTTGGTTTCCAATCACATAAATCATGAAAGTCTAGTTCAAAACTCCTCTTTTAGATGACTAATCATTCTCTTTAGGCATATGAATGAATATGATCTTTTTGAAAAATAAAAATTACAAATAGTTTAATATAATTATTCAAAATATTTTCCAAACACGAAATGAGATAGAGATTGATACAGACACCTCTTGTTGTGTTCTATTCTTGACTCAAAAGCATAATTCACTTAATGTCAAAATTGAATGGCGGCATATTATTGCCGTTTAGTTCACTTCAATTTGAGAATAGACTCTGCCTCTTAATTTCCTTTTATATATTTAGTTGTTGAGTTTACACATTTATTCGTTAAATATATTTTCCCATGTCTATTAATCTGGATGATCCCTAATTCTTTTTAAAATACAGTAGCTATATTTTTCTAGTAATAAAATTTATCTATTATCAAAAGTTGTTTAATTAAGGTTGTCAATTTTATCACAATGGAAGAAAATAACTAATTTTAAACCGTCTTGGGGTTTTCATTACTAGACACCCATTGTGTGGCCCACGGAATCTTGTCAATGACTATACCAGAACCACATATAAAAAAAATTATACTGGAAATATATAGGCCACTTATTGTCTTTGATTGAGAGTCTTCTACGAAAATAGACTTCAAATAGACTTTGAGAGTCAATTTCCTTTGTTTTGGCCACATTCGTGGAAAATTTATGAAAAACAATTCATTTTGGCCAAGCTCATCCGTTCAATTGGGGGAAGAATTGACGGGCCTTTAAATCCCATCAGAGCATCATATATCATGTTAGCATATATATTATATATATAGTTGACTCTATAGGCATACTTTTTATATTTGTTTGTCTATATGTATTCAGTCTATATATATGTATGCATACACCCAAATAAAACTTGCACAAACACAATGAAGACTTCCTTCATCTCCTTTTCTCTTTATGTGTTGATATCCCACTGTTTTCTCACCTCATCCAAATCCCTCTTCAATCTCACTACTGATGAATACGCTCTCATTGCCTTCAAAAACTCCATCACTACTTCAAATCATCATTCCAATATCTTGCTCAAAAACTGGTCTATTCACACCCCCATTTGTGGATGGATTGGTGTCTCTTGCGGCAAAAAACACCGTAGGGTCACTGCCCTAAACATCTCGGGCTATGACCTCGAGGGAACCATCCCTTCACATATTGGAAACTTAACGTTTCTTCGATTCTTAGACATTAGCTCCAACAATTTCACGGGCGCCTTACCCTCTGAGCTGTCTAAGTTGCGCCGTCTGGAATATATAGACATCGGAGCTAACAACTTCAGCGGAGAAATACCGTCGTGGTTCGGAGCCTTATCTGAGCTTCGAGACATGTATCTCTCTAACAACAGTTTCTCGGGCAGAATCCCAACTTCTCTATTCAATATTTCGAGGCTTCAGAATTTGGATGTGAGATTCAATATTCTGGAAGGGAATATCCCAGTGGAGATTGGTAGTTTTCATTCACTGGATAGAGTGACTTTAGAAGGCAATCTTTTAAGTGGGTCCATACCAGATACTATATTCAACGTTTCATCATTGATGGAAATCAATCTGGGACGTAATATGCTATCAGGAAAGCTCCCAAACAATATGTGCAGTAATACTCCAAGTCTCAGAATATTCACTGTGTATTGGAATGAGCTGTACGGGGAAATTCCAAGAAATATAAGCAGATGCAGAGAGCTTGAGGTCCTGCAATTGCAAGCCAATATTAATTTCAACGGGAATATCCCAAGTGAAATTGGAAGTTTGAGTAAGCTCACGGATCTGTTTCTATGGGGAAACGGATTCAAAGGTATGACTTGATTAATTGACTTGATATATATATATATATATATATATATAATCCCATATTAATTTATTGTCAATCGTTTAGTATATATAATTTGATGATTCATCAGGTAGCATACCACAGCATATTGGCAAACTCACTTCTCTGCAAGTGTTAAACCTCGAACAAAATAAGTTGATAGGTATGTTTCCAAATTGAAAATCAATATCCAATGCATCTATATCAACTTGTGAACAATAATTATTTGTTAACAATTCCCTCTCTCGTATGTATACATACATCTATTATAAAAGAGTTCCCTATAAGATTTTTTTAGAAGACTATCCTTGTAAAATGGAGTTTGTCCAAACGTATACATATTTATTTTGATTGCAATGTGTAATTTAATATTAAATATACCATGACTTTAAAAATTAAAATTAATAGTGTTATGTGGTACTGTATAAAACTCTTTGGTAATTTGATGATTTAGGCGGCATACCAAAGCAAATTGCCAACCTCACTTCTCTCGAAGTGCTAATCCTTCGATATAATAACCTCACACGTATGTTTCTTTTCTTTTCTTTTCTTTTTTTGAGCAGATTGACAGGTATGTTTCTAAATTGAACAACAGCATCCAATGCATAATAATTGCCTACGTGAATTACATATATATCAGAACATATTCCTCTCTCAAATGCGTGTATAAATTCCGTTAAGCTATATAAATTCCATTGCGCTCACTGGTTTGCTATTTTATTAACACCCCGCAAGTATACGAGTGCAATTGTGTATAGGAAAGCAAGGTCGTATTCCACAGAGATTGAATTTAAGATTCATAAGTAGTGCTTTCGACTAGCATGCATCCACTATTTAGACTGATTAAAGGATTTTTGCTTCTAACTAATTATAACAAAGAGTTACGGTTAATGTAAAATTCCGTTTGGCTATGCGGCCGCATGAAAATCCTATAGACTCAGTAGTTGTATGGGGTCTTGTATGTGGTCGCATACCACTGTAAAGGCGTGCAACAATTTTTCAGTCGGCCCGTTCTTCATCGTTTTAACTCCGACTTTGAATCTATTTTCGCCCACGAACTCCTATCGAGTTGTACTTTCATCATTTGTGCTCATTTTACACAAGATTTACTCCATTTTTCTGAAAAATCAAACAAACAACGATCGAGCAATATATTTCACAAATTAACAACTTAAGCACAAACTCATTCCAAGCATGATTTCCTAATACAAATTGACATCAATTAAGCTTATAAAATTGAGAAAATTCATAAGTATTTAACAACATTAGTATCAACGAAGAAGAAAATAGAGAATGATAGTGGAAGGATTGTATAGAAAATATTTCTTCTATATAAATTGAAACTATATATAGGAAGACGATCAGGTGAAAATGCTATCTTAGGTGAGAATTGAGAATAAATCTGGACATGATCTTAATCAATGGCTCAGATTTAATAATGCATTAGGTTAGTGTAATTTATGCATTATGATGTTAATGCATTATGTTATTAGAGTTTATGCATTAGAATGTGTATGCATTACATTTATGCAATATATGCATTTCCGATGTGATAAATATGACGTTCTCATATAAAATTTATTCTCATCATATCCCAACCATATATATATACTCTCTCCGTCCACGAAATGGTTGTCACTTTTGCTACTTAAGTTTGTCCACTGAATGATTGTGGGACTCTTACTCCACTCACAACAATACTCATTATAATTCACTACTACCTATCATTTTCTTAAAACCCGTGTCATCCACAACGTGACAACCATTTTGTGGAAGGAGAGAGTATATAAACTTCACATAAAAACTAATTCCCCTATATTTAATAACTGTGTACCATTGTTTGAACCATTAATACATAACCTATCAGGCTTGGATTACCAATTACAAATGGATGCGGATTGCAAAAAGTAAAAATAAAAATAAAAATAAGAAATAAGATCGACCAAATGTCTAGCATTGAAGGGTAGACGAGTAAAATAAAATTACTCACCTTCTTACTATCGAATTTTTAGGCTGAAAAATAACATTCAACATATGTAATACTTGTGATCAAATTGGATCCTCTATAGCATTTCTATGTAACATCTCCTATTGCATTAACAAGTAGACGACACATAACATGATTAAGGGTTCAAGATTTAGAGTATATATTTTCCTTATACCCTTTGTTACGCCAGACAACAAAAGATGTGATAGAAAGGCAATAGATGATCAGCCATGAGTTTTTATTCTCTATATCCTAGGATAAGTGTCATGTTTCTTTTGGCGCGAAAAGTAAGGAGAGATATTCAAGAGATAAAGATGGTGGAGGCAACACATTTTTATGAGAACAAATGATTTTCATATTTGAGAACATAACACTTATCCTAAGACTAGAGAGTATTTAGAACTCGCATGTACTGCACTATTAGCAAAATATGCATTCACACATGTGGCACAACTTCCATCAGCTTTTCTGATTTACCTTGAATTTCATCTTTTTTGCAATATTAATTTATACATATATGTACATTAATATTATAATGAAACTCAAATTATGAATGACCGACCACGCACGCCTTATATACATTACTAATTAATGAAAATACTTCAAAAACGTAATGTAAGTTATGAAAATATTAACTAATGAATGAAACATGTTGAAATATTGACTACAAAAGATTAGCAGAAAATAATGGATCATCATATCTCAATAATTAAGGAAACTCAAGATTACAAAAACAAGTCCTACAAAATAAACGTCATGATCTTGATTATAGATCCCATTAGTTTAGGAATATTCAGTTAATTAATAAGATAATAGAAAAGCAAAAATATCCTAAACTAAAGAAACGTATAGAAAAATCAGCAAAATAACCCCATTAAATCTTAACCATTAATTACATTAAATCAAAGGTCCACTAGTGATTTATTTTTATTTTTATTTTTGCAATTAGCTCTTTCTCTCTGTTTATTTTTTTTAAAAAAAGAAAAACAAGTTTACAATTAAATTTAAAGACCCACTATTGATTTTTAGCTAGTTAGGTTTCTGCATAGAATTTGGTTTTTATTTGACATCGATTTTCAATTTTACCTATCAACAGCTTGTGAGTTATTAACAATAATTATTTCTTAATATGTTGAATGACATGTATATACATTAAGCTTAAGCTGGATTATTTCCCTCTGTATGTGTATCGATCAAATCCCTTTGGTAATTAGTTTGATGATTCAGGTACCATTCCGAAGCATATGGGCAACCTCACTTCTCTGCAAGTGCTATATCTTGAATCCAATGAGTTGACAGGTACTTTTCAAAAATTGAAGGATGATATTGGCAGTTTAAAGCATTCATCACTTCATAGAGTCTCGACACAAAAGTAGTCAATAATCAGTAAACGAAATTAAAATTCTTATTTATTATGTGAATATAGCATGTCAAATACCCCTGCGTTTTAATTAAATTACACAAAAAACCTTATACTTTTTAAATCTATACCTATATAAAAAGTGCCGTGTTTAAAAAAATTGGTTTACCTATAATACCCTTGTTATATATAATAGTATATATATCATAATTGTATATATTTTCATTGACAATAAATAAAATTTCATACGAGATATATATCTTACTTTTAAGAAAATAAAAACTCATATTGATGATATATCCTTCTCATTTTCTAATGCAACAATATATTTTTGACAATAAACACTTATGGCTATGAAATATTAGTATTGAATATTAATAAACCCCTCTCAAAAAAATATATTAATATATTCTTTGGAAAAAAATCAACTGAAACCTTGAAAAACGATGATGCATAATCTAATATATTCAATTGTGAATATCTAAACAAGTTATATTCTAATTAAACTCTATAATCATTAATGTTTTTATTTTGTTATGAAATTGTACGAGATATATCTTTAAAACTCATAATGTCTTTTTCTTACTTTTCCAAACAACACATCTAAATTCCATTTTTTTAAAGGAGTAGTATTAAGGAGGTAAATTTTATCCAAATATATAGTAGAATTAATGCAATTAACTTATGCAAGCCATTAACTTAATCCAAATATACAATAGTTATACAATTATACTCTTTTTTGATACGGGGTTTACCCAGTGTGCACCGACGGTAGCGGTTGCGGGTTCTCACGAATTAAAAAAAAATTATTCGTGTAACAATTTGCCCAACTTTCAAAAAAAAAAAAGGAAAATCCAATTCAGCTAACTTTCAACTAATATATATTTGAAAAAAATTATTGTTCAAACAATAATTTATAAAAGAAAAAATAGATGAGCAATCGAGTCGACTTAAGATGAGTACTATAATGCTTGAGCTTAACTGTATTTTTGATAAGGTTATCCAAATGTAATTGCAAAAGTGAGCTATTTAAATATATATTCAAACTAAGTAATCGTTATTTATTTCAAAATAAATTACCGTGCTAAAGAAATAATAGACAATAAAAATAAGGTTAGTGACATAGTACATATATTTTTATATGGCTCAAAAGCTAGCAAATATAATTTATTTATTAAATGCATAATAATAAAGAGCTAATAAGTCAAATACTATTAACCTCAAGTTTGATCAATTTTCTAAGAGCTCTTTGAATTAAAATTTAGTAGCTGGTATTTGTATAAGTTAGATAACTCGGGTATTATGTAATATTTCCTAATCTTAAATAAGTTTAATGATTTATTATTCATATTGTATAATTTTTAGTATAATCATCTGCATTACGTGCAACGCACGTGTGCTAGTGACATAAAACATCCATCGGTTCTAAGAAACTTTGCATGAAAAACTCATCCCGTCAAAGTTAACCTGTACAAAAAGGTGAAACGTATAAAGCACTCGTGTTTTCACCAAAACATGAAAAAAACCCATCATTCCAACTCTGTGGTATATGTCATGAAAATGAATTGAACATACAGGCGAATTACCACAAGAATTTTCCAATTTGGCATCCCTGGTTGAAGTCACCCTGGAAAGGAATTCTTTATCGGGCGCTATCCCACCTCTCCTCTTCAACATATCAACCTTGCAATTACTATACCTCTCGCGCAATGAGTTTTCCGGCAATCTTCCTTCGGACATGGGGCTTTCACTTTCCAATCTTCAATTTCTTTATTTGCACCATAACAGACTCAGCGGCCCAATTCCGAGCTCTATCAACAATGCTTCTCAGCTTACTCACTTGGTCTTGGGGTATAATTCATTCAGTGGCTCCATTCCTAGCTTTGCTAGTTTAAGGCAGTTAATTACATTACTCCTCACTGATAATAATTTGAGCGCACCTAAAGAAATGGAATTTCTTTCTTCATTAACTAATTCTCAGAATCTCATGTTTATTGAAATATCAGCAAATCCACTCAATGGTGCTCTCCCTACTTCAATCGGGAATTTATCGCAATCACTGGAGATGTTCGACGCATCTGGAGCAAGAATTAGAGGTGTCATTCCTTCCGAGATTGGAAAATTATCCAATTTGACGAATTTGGTTTTATCTGGCAATCAATTAAGTGGATCAATTCCTACTACAATAGGAAATTTGAAGAAACTCGGCAGATTATCCCTTGGCAGTAATCATTTGCAAGGATCAATTCCCATTAATCTTTGCCGGATGAGTAGTTTGGTGGAGTTGTACTTGAGTGACAATGTGCTCCAGGGTCCAATACCTGAATGTTTGGGTGAAATTCAATCGCTAAGAGAGATCTACATTAACTCAAACAAGTTGAATTCCACCATTCCTTCCAACTTAGGGAATCTCGAAGACCTCATCTTTCTCAACTTGTCCAAACTATTTGAGTGGTCCAATCTCATCTAAAATTGGAAAACTCAAGGCGATCAACCAAATAGATTTCTCCTACAATCTATTATCTAGCAATATTCCTAGCTCAATCGAAGGCTGTCAATCCTTGGAAAACCTAACTTTGTCAAACAATAAGTTAGAGGGATCCATCCCTCAGTCATTTGGAAACATGAGAGGATTGAGCTCATTGGATTTATCCAACAACAATCTCTCTGGATTGATACCCAAATCCTTACAAGGACTCAAAGTGTTGGAGTATTTCAATGTGTCGTACAACAGATTGGAAGGAGAAATTCCTAGTGGAGGTCCTTTTGCTAGCTTTACTGCTCAATCATTCCTTAACAACTCTGCTCTGTGTGGTGCACCAAGATTTGAAGTGGGACCTTGCTCAGATGCTGGTGGAGGATCGAGATCGAACAACATTGCTAGATTAATGAAGTACGTCCTGCCCCCTCTTGTTTCATCGATGGTTCTTGTGATCATTGTCGTTTTTTTCATTAGACAGCGGAAGCATAAAAAAGTTCCAATTACGTTTGGTACTTCTTTCGGTACTCATTGGAGAGTAACTTCATACATTGAACTTTCGCGAGTCACAAATTCCTTTAGTGAGACGAATCTACTTGGAAGAGGAAGCTTCGGTTCGGTGTTCAGAGGAACTTTTTCGGATGGTCTGAGTGTTGCCGTCAAAGTGTTCAATTTAGAGTTAGAAGAAGGTAACAAGAGCTTCCAAACTGAAAGTAGAATTTTGAGCACTATTCGACACAGGAACTTGGTTGGAATAATTGGTTGCTGCACCAACTTGGAATTCAAAGCCTTAATCCTTCAATTCATGCCAAATGGAAGCTTAGAGAAATGGTTATATTCCGACAACTATTGCTTAGATATTCTACAACTGTTGAATATCTCAATAGATGTTGGATTAGCTTTGGAATATCTTCATCACGGCAATACATTCCCTGTTGTGCATTGCGATATAAAGCCCAGCAATGTGTTGCTCGACGAAGATATGACTGCTCGTGTTGCTGACTTTGGTATCGCAAAGCTTTTTGAGGAAGGCGAGGCTATGGTTCATACTAAGACCTTGGCTACTATTGGCTATGCAGCACCAGGTGATTTTTTTTATTTTTTTTTTTAAACTATATAAAATTTTAGTTTCTTTACCGTCTATATATGTATGCTAATATGAATAGATTGTATGATAAAATTTATAGAATTTTGAACTTTGTTTGATTATTGTCAGAGTATGGATCAGAAGGGAAGGTATCAACTAGTGCGGATGTGTACAGTTTTGGGATAATGTTGTTGGAGATGTTTACGAGAAAGAGGCCAACGGATGATATGTTCGATGAGGAAATGAGCTTGAAGGATTGGGTGAGTGAAGCATTAGAAGCAAATGCAATGAATCAAGTTTTGGCCCCTGCTTTGCTCTCAGAAGGAGATCGACGTCATTTCGTTGCAAAGGAGGCGTGTGTGGCATCTGTGTTTGATTTGGCAATGAAATGCTCAGCCATTTCAGCGGATGAAAGAATCAACATGACAGAAGCAGCAGCTACTCTGAAGAGGATCAAAGCAAAAGTTGCAAGAGAAATCAATCCAAGGCGTCAACAGCATGCAATTACCATTGCTTGAGATGAAGGTTTCTCAAGTTTATATATCCATGAATTAGAACTTTCCTATCTTTTACTGTACAAATAAAAGTTTAGGTAAAAGATACTGATATACGGGGCGGAGCTAGGATTACGATTTAGGGAGGGTCCAAATTTTTTTTTTGAATAAAATAAATAATGATTTTTAACATAATTATAATATCACTTAGATACATAACTAAACAAAGAAACAAAGTATAAACACGATTGTTTCAAAGTAAATAATTTTCTATTATTGATCATGTCTCTTCGATTTTTTTACATATTATTGAAATAAATAGTATAAATTAATAATTATTTTGAAAATGAAAGTACATAATGTTATAAACATGTCTATTTTCTTTATTCATTTAGCTAAGTAATATGTTGTTTTTACACCACATTCACACCTAACAAAATAATGCAAATCACATTTGTTTTATGTATAGTTAACCAATGTTTATGAGAGGAAATTTGATATAAATGAATAAAATCAATTTAAAAAGATTCAATTTATTTTATTAACTAGTATAGGAGAACATGTGCGTTGCACGAACGCACATGAATCCTCTGTAATATAAAATTGGAAGTTCATAATAATTAATTAATCTATTTAGTACAATGATAAATACTCCTCCAGTCTCGTTATTCTTGTCTTTTAGTACAAGCCACCTCCTCTGCTTGTGACATTTTTTGATAATTATTGACTCCACAATTTTTTTAATGGAGCATAATTTTCAAATGTTCTTCATATAATATAAAGTAACATGTGTAAGTTAATCAATATGATCAATATGTAATTAAATAAAATAAAAATTAAAAATCATTTTTCACTGTTCCTTCTTTACCCTTTTCACCAAAAGTTAGCCATTTGGCATGTGGACTTGGGTCACGCTGATCTGAATCCTTTGACAGCTCCATTTATCTATAGGAGATTGTGGCCGATATTTATATTTGAAAATTCACCCCCGGTTCCAATAAAATCTTCAACAATTAACTTGGTGAAATAAAAAAAAAAAAAAAATCAATTCTTCTACTCCTTACAATATGATTAAGAACACCCCTCGTCACAACATGGTCATAACATCAATAATGGAGTAATGTTTTATTCTATGTCCCTCACGTGAATGAGCATGTAATACAATATCTCACTCAAATGACATATTATCACTATTTCCTTAACTCATATAGAAACAACTTAATTTGTAGTTGGAGAATTATATATTTGTTAATCTAAATTCACATTTTCAGATTTATGAAGCTTAACGATATCCATTAAAAGTCAATCCTTCAATCTAAAAACTTTGACATATGAATTTACCTATTTTAGTATAAGTTTATTTACTAATTACTTCTAATATATTTGATTTTTCAATATGCTCCTTTTATTTTCAACCTCATTCCCCGTCTCGAAAAAATATAGTTGAAAATAGTTTGGGCTAATTTAATTTGGGACTCATTCTAGGGGATCATGATTAGACCATTCTTTGCGCTAAAAAAGCATAGACTCATCGTCTTTTAAATAAAACTGTTTATCTAATTTTACACCAAATGTTGTAAATGAGAATATTGAACCATACAAACAAATATTTCTTCGGAAGTTTGTATAATTGATTCGAACAAGAATGATACTTCCATTATCACAACAAAAAGTTGGAGGCTCATTTACTCCAATCTTGTAGTAACGCAATGAGTACAAGAGACTTAAGAAAGAAGGAAAAATTTAAAGAGCGAGATTTTACATTATTCCTATTTAAAGGGATAAAAGACAATACAACCTATAAGTAATGAGTTAAATACAATAAAATTGTGTTTACCAGCATATATGTACATATATATTGTGCATCTAGAAAAATACTTACCATTTGCATCACGTGACTAACATTTGAACTGAGTCTTGTATGTTGACATACATCTGTAGAGATACATATATAAGTTTATTATATTAAATATTTATAGATATATTTATAAAACTATTTATTTAAAATAATAAATAATAAATTATTACTCAAAAAAGAACTCATAATATAATTTCAAAAGATTTATTCCTCTTCAATTCTATAATAAAAGAACTATTTCTCTGTGATCAACCCTGAAAAAAGAAAATCATCGATCACTGTGACGTAGAAATTGAATCGAGTAATCTTGTATATAACTTATTCCAAAGAAGTTAAATTATTGTAGTCAATGTAAAGCTTATAACTATCTATGTTAATGGAAAGTACTCTATTTATACGTGTAAGAACATAGTTCTTTTTGATAGATCTAATAATGTAGAAAGATCCCTCAAAAAAAAAAATGTAGAAAGATAAATATTATTAGTAAAAAGTAATTTTTACTTTTTTCCTGCATACTTTTATTATCTATCTATACCTATATAAAAAGTGCCTTGTTGAAAAAATTTGGTTTACCTATACTACCCTTGGTATATATATAGATATATTATCATCATTATATATCTATAGTATTATAATTGTATATAGTATATTATTTGTATTATATAAAGATTATGATAGTTTGTAGATATATATTAAGAGTTGCACGTGTAATTGAAAATCATTATCATATATATATAGTATTCATGGAAGTTGATTCATAAGCTTATCTCTCTCTTTCTTAAGCACCAGATTATAAATAATCAATTCTCAATCTATTATGTGTGTACTCGCTGCCGCAGCCATACTACTACTTGTTGCTCCTCTGCCGTCGTCGACATCACTGCCGCCTGTCGTCATCACCTCCCCTGCTGCCGTCGACATCACCGCTGCCCGTCGTCATAACCGTCGCCACCGATTTATAATAGGTATAGATATATACAATTTTTGTATACAATTCCCATCGATTATTATCTACATAAAGTTAGTGATGTTTTGTTGACCGGATTTGAACGTGGTCGTGCCGTGCGGTTCACACTCAGACGTACACACCAAACCAAAATTCAGTGAATTTATGTCCCTTTTCCAAATAACAATTTCCTCTCATTTTCCTCTTCCTTTTCCTCCAACAACACAACAAAACTCCATTCAAATTTCAAACTACAACTACTGTATTACCAAATCCAACGCCCCACATTTATTTCTCCACATTCTCATGCATACATACATACATAGTATATAATACTCAGATTATTATAATCTTATTCTCAAAGTCTCAAACCACCCCCAACAGATTTACACACACGCGCACACACATATATACATATATACATATATATAAATATATCTATATATATATATATATATAGGGGTGATCTCCTGTGCAACCGGGTCAAGTGAAACCGGATCCATGCGACCGGATCCGGGCCGGGTCGACCCGGTCAATTTGGGTTTGACCCGTTGACCGGTCATTTTTTTTTTTTTTTCAGTTTTTTTCAGTTTTTTTTTTTTTTTTAAATTTCAGTTTTTTTTTCGGCTCCGCCTTCGCTCCGATTACAAATATAAGGATAATCGGCGGGCAACATTTTGGACTTTTTCGGCTCGCTCCGAGGCCTTCGGCTCCCCTCGCTCGAATCTTGACCAAAGAAGAAGCGGCAAACAAAAAAATGAAACGGCAAACAAAAAAACGAAGAGGCAAAAAAAAAAAATTAAATAAAATTTGAAAAAAAAAATGAAAATTGGAGATACAGTAAAAATCGGAAAAAAAAAAAATCGGAAAAAAAAAAAAAAAAAAAAAACCAGCGCATGGCACACACGCGCCGCGCGTGAGTGAGGCGCGTGCGGCCCACGCGCCACACGCGCGGTCGCATGGTGGCGGCAGGTCGCATGCGAGTTTTTGTGATATATATATATATATAGATATATATGCAATTTGTTTTTCCCATTCCTACTGTGCGTGTTTTGATTCCTAATCATATTAGGAATAAGAAAAAATAGATATGTATTAAATAACATATTCATATGTTCGTCGTATAGAATTTTGTAATAAAGTTTGGTGATATACATCGCACCAATACTGGCCGACACAGCCATACTACGACTTCGTTGCTCCTCTGCCGTCGTCGAGATCACCGCCGCCACTTGTTTATAATAGGTATGGATATATACACTTTTTATTTTAATGCATTGTGTTTGTGTGGGCAAAAGAATATTGGTAGCACTGTGCGTGTTTTGATTGCTAATCATATTAGCAATAAGAAAAAATAGATATATATTAAATAACATATTCATCTATTCGTCGTACAGAATTTTGTAATCAAGTTTGACGATATACATCGCACCAATACTCGCCGACGCAGCCATACTAGGACTTTGTTGCTCATGTGCCGTCGTCGACATCACCGCCGCCCGTCGTCATCACCGTCGTCCTCTGCCGGTCTGCACAAGTCATCCCCGTCTCGCTGACTTGAATTCTAAACAGATTCCCAGAATTCTCTTCATCATACGCTCTCAGCAAGCTCTGCTCCTCGCCGCCGTCCTCCGCCGATCCTGAATATTGAGGGTTCGTTCTTTATTCTGTTGCGCGATTACTTTCAATTTTTTATCAAATACGCGCTCAGCAAGCTCTACTCCTTGCGCTGTCCTCCGCCGGTCCTGAATATTTCGCCGTCGTCCTCCGCCGGTCCTCAATATTGAGGGTTCGTTCTTTATTCTCTTGCGCGATTACTTTCGATTTTTTTATCAATTGTTATGCTTGCGTTTGTGATTTTTTCTGATTAGATTGGAGAATTATGTGATTGAGATTGTTTAAAATCATATTATGCCTTCCATGTGCTTGATGCTTCACCAATGAATATGATTTAGCCAATCAAGGTTGAATTGGTAGTTTAAATGAATCTGCTGAGTAGGTGATTACGTGACTGACATGAATTGATAGTTTAAATGAATCTGCTGAGATATGAACAATTGAAAATCATATTGCATGGAACACACGAGTGTATACGAATCATGTGTTAACAAACAGTACAACCACCATTTTTAATCCTCCAGAACGTCTATCACACTAGCGAATGATGTTTTCTAGCAATCATCTTTGCTACAACATTGCTCTATCAGTTTGCAAAAGAACATTCATCTTGCTACATCAAACAATCATTGTTTTTACAAGTAATTACTGAAGCTTCAAGCCTTTTTTATACCCAATAACTAAGAGTAAGTCGACTTAGTAGTGACATAACATCCACATAATAAATAAGTATTCTAAATCCCTAATCTCTGCATTATACAGATTTGATGAAAGAATTCTCCCCGCATTATACGGATATAATATAGTGCGCAAAAAAAAAGTTAAATAAATACTTTGAATTATTAGGAGAGCATTGTGGAACCCTTTCTAGAGCTTGATATCAAGCGCTAAAATAGTGCTTAGCTAGATATGTTTTATAATTTATTTATTTTTTACTCTGGTTGTAAACTACAACATTATTGAAAGTCATGGAAAGGGGTTTACTCTTTATTCATCACTGGTGCATTTTTAGGAGGAATTTAATTAATTGTAAATCTCGAATCAAAGTCAAATAAGTAAACTGCAAATTGCAAGAGCCAATAGTTTCTCAATTGCTTGTCTCGCTTGAATTGATTGCATGTTTTTTTAAATATCTTGATTTGATCCAAAGTAGAGTAATAAAATTAAAATAACAATTGCAAACCAATATGGGGTGTTTGGTTTGATGGATGTCATAAATAATGTTTGATAGGATAGTGTAGGATGTGAATTTTTAGTTTCATGTTTGGATTGCTTGATCGTGGTGGAGGATAATTGGAAGACTGTGTGATTATGTGTACTACTATGTGAAGAGTGTGTGTGTGTGTAAATGTGCAGTGTGTTTTAAGTTATTTTGTTCTAATGCATAACCGCAACTCAATTTCATCATTCTTATGAGTAGACATAGTTAATTGTCAGAATTTACTTTTTAGATAGTTAATGTTTTTCTTAAATAGCAGTAGAATATTTAATTTCCAATATTTGTGGTAGTTATATAATACCTATATGATTTTCATCGTTTTTCTTACCTTTACGTCTTCACGGTATAATTTGTTCACAGTGACTTCTTGTCCTATATAATCATATATCCACTTATATATTTATTTTTATGTGTCTTCATTGTATACTATATACTAATATTTACAGTGCAGATTGATTTGTTGAAGCACACATAATATATACCTTTTGACCTTTTCAAGTAATAGCTATTGATGTCAAGTTCATATGCAGGTAATCTTTTACTTCAAACATTACAAGAATAATTTTTATTAATATATTTTATAGTTACTTATATATAAAATTTATGGTACCTTTTTGATGTATACTTATATGTTTGCAATATTATAGTTAAAGAGGTATATCGACAAAGAAAGCTTCTATATATGAAAAAAAGCGCAAACGAAATTCAATTGATTTGAATAGTATGTAATACACTGTTTTAAAATATATATGGTTATTTATGCTTATACAACTAACTACTTTTAATTTGGGTTAATTTTATTGTTTATGTTTGTAGGTTCAACTCTACATGAGTAAAAAAGATGCCTAATTGCATTAACTGCGGTGCTTCCAGATTTGAATATGAACCTCCTACCTTTTGTTGTGATAATAGAAAAATCAGACTTGCATTTTCGGAAGTTCCAAATGAGTTGTTTGAATTGATTACATCTTAATCATAGGAAGCAATTGATTTCCGAAAAAATATTCGCTCCTACAATAGTATATTCTCATTTACTTCGCTTGATGTAAAATTGGATAGAGAACTTGCATCTGCAGGACGAGGGGTCTATTCTTTTCGAGCACAAGGAATTGGTTTATCATGATCTTCCAAGTTTGATTCCATAAGATAAAACTCCTGGTTTTTTCCAACTATACTTTTATCATACACAGAGTGAGGTTGAGAATAGATTAAGCATAATGAAAAATCAAAATGTCTCAGAGTTAGTTGTAAAGAAGCTCATTAAAATTTTGGAGGTCAATCCGTATGCAAAACTCTTTCGAAGATTGAAAGACTATCCTTTAATGACTAATGTTCATCTTCATATTTCAAAAGATGTGAACTTAGATCAACGAGTATACAATTCTCCACAAGCGAATGAAGTTGCAACTGTATGGGTTGAAGGGAATAATGATAATATACCATTAGAGAGAGATATTGTAGTTCATGCTCATTCAGGTGAAAGACATAGAATAAAGCATTACTACGGATGTTATGACTTCGCCATTGTAGAACTTGATATCCTGAGCCCAAGTTGTGAAGTTTGTAGCACCTTGGCTCCACCCCGTCTTGGCACCTACTATATAACGCATCGCCGCCACCTCCGGCAACAGCACCGCCGCAAACAAGAGCGTCGTTGCCGCCAACAAAATTCCCCTATTTAGTCCAATCTTTTCCAACTCTTCCCGACAGACGACGGGAAATGAGCTACTTTCGAAGTGTACTCTCTCTCTCTCTCTCTCTCTCTCTCTCTCTCTCTCTCTCTCTCTCTCTCTCTCTCTCTCTCTCTCTCTCTCTCTCTCTCTCTCTCTCTCTCTCTCAGTGAGCACAAGCACACGAGATAGAGCAGTTATAATGAAGGTGTTGGAGTCGTGGGGTAAAGAATCCATGCACAAACAAAAATAGAAAATGGAAGCTACAATGACTTTTGCTGTGAGATTTGAGTCAAAAAAGACTTTGGCATGGCATTGCCACTTGAAAGTCTATTATAAACTTACAATAATAAATTAATTATTTTAATTCTATATATTATAAAAATAATAATTATAATTATAATATAATGCATCATAATTAATTATTTTTAAAAAAAAAATTTAAAATATGTTCTAATTATGAACTTGTCAATCATAATGATGAATTGCAACTAATAAAACAGAAATTTAAATTACAATTTGAGTTGTTCCACAATATTAAAAAAATAATTATTGCAGAATAGGCAAACTGTTGTATGCATTTTTAAACTCAAGACTTGAAATACTATGTGAAATGTTTTAGGAGTAAATCCAGAGGCGAAATTTTGAGAATTGGGCTCGAAGTACTCTAAATAAATTGTTGGTGTTTGAGAGAGGATATCGAAGAAAATTAAACATTAAAATTTTACGTTACACTTTTAAAAAGATAATTGAAATTTTTGGTGATTTGCGGATTACAGTGTCTTAAAAGTTTGTATGATATTCGATAAAATGCCTGAAAAAAATAGAATGTAATGCCTTAATTAATGTGGAATTTCCAACTCAGTCTTTTTCATAAATGTTATGCCACGTCAGATTCACGACAATCCTGATAAGGTTTCTAATAATGAAATTTTTGTGTGGAGATAGATTTGAATAGCTTTTAATATTTTAGATATTAATTAGTTTGAGATATATTTTAGGGTTTATTCAACAATCAATCAATCAATATATATATATATATATATATATAGGATAGGGATCCGGTGAGAATGGATTTTATATAAGAACGTGAGAAAGATACATTTTAATACATTTTTATCATATTAGTAATGCATATACTGCAGAAATGTAATGCAGACACATTTTAATGCATAAAGTGCAGAAACCTAATGCATAAAAATTGTTATGTATAAATTACTACAACATAATGCATTGTTAAATTTGAATCATTGATCATCAAAAATCAAGGGTTCAGATTTATTCTCATTTCTTACCTAAGATAACATGATCCTCTTCCTATATATATATAATAGGGGGAAGATCAAGTAGAAATTATTTCTCCGTAGAACTAGAAACTTTTATCTAACTGTTCATGTGGGTTGATCAATGGTTGTAGATTTATATTTTTTAACTTATTTAGTCCAATGTTAAGGATTTAAAAATGGCAGCTATGTCTATAAAAATTGATGTGCAATGGTTTACTTCCTTAATTTAAGGAATGTTTATTCTTTGTATTTATATGCTAATTAATTATTGTGTTTGAGCTTACGGTAGTTTCAATATTATTGTCAAGAATTGTTTTAATAAGTTTAAATTATATATATTTAATCAGGTTTCGTCATATTTTGGCAAATTGAACCTGCATATTGAATATACTTATTATTATTATTATTCTCTTCTTCTTCTTCTTCTTCTTCTTATTATTATTATTATTATTATTATTATTATTATTATTATTGCATATCATAACATATACTCATTCAAATCATCCATTCTTCATCTCTTACATTTTGATTTTTATTTTTAGAAAATTCTAATTTAATTCATGTAGTCATCTAACATCACAAAGAACATGTAATGCCCCGTAAATTCCTTACGATCTTAAAATTTTAAAGCATGGACGCTACCTCACCGCCTCCGACGAGCCGTATTTTCTCAGAACTCGGTGACGTATGATCTGCTGAATCTGCTGGCCGCCTGCTCGATGTAATCTGATGGCGGCTACGGCAGAAGAAGGCGGCGGCGGCCAGTGTGCAGTTTGCAAGGAGGGGCTTCGATTAGGCACGGTGGTGAAGCGGATCCCCTGCGGCCATGTTTTCCATGAAGACTGCATTTTGCGGTGGCTCTCCATCAACTATTCGTGCCCCTTGTGCCGCCATTGAAATCACATCATTGATTAGAAGCTGAGGTGGAGATTTCTGTTGATAGATTGGTCGAGTCCTTCACATCAGGTCTGAGTATCTTTTCTGCAAAAGGAATTCATGGCGAGATGGAGGAATAGGAATATTGTTCAATTGCTGAGTCAGGACAGTCCTCTTGGGAAGATTGATCGGAGCATTCCCCTACCACAGATTCAGCAGAAAACACTTTTGGTTTAGCAGCTATAAGCTTGAATGCAAAATAACAAAGAAGCCTCGTTCATCATACGACGACACAGCCCAATAAATTAAATACGTTCTTTCAAACTCATCTATACTTATCTCAAATAATTAAAGAATTATATTTATTCTCAATGATAATATATGAATTATCTTAATATATATCTAATACACCATCATAACCTTTATATAGTACAAGCCCAATAAATTAAATACGTTCTTTCAAACTCATCTATACTTATCTCAAATAATTAAAGAATTATATTTATTCTCAATGATAATATATGAATTATCTTAATATATATCTAATACACCATCATAACCTTTATATAGTACAAATTATGTACAATTAATAAATAAATATATATATATATATATATTAACAGGGGTAGTATAGGTAAACTAAAAATTTTCAACAAGACACTTTTTATATAGGTATAGATTACAATGTCCTAAGTCACACGTTTAAAAAATAATTAAACAAAGGGTAATGTAATAAATCTTACATTACACTGACCTACTTCACTAAAGATAATTCAATTAATATGACAATATACCTCTTCTATGTGGTTGGCAACTTATTAATGTGACGACTACAAGGGTTGCTTTACTGCAGATTTATTTGCCTATGGTTGGTTGTTGTGTTACTAGTATACACTAAATATGCAATGGGTAATTGTACACCTCCAAAATCGAATGCATTAACAAATATAATAACTTGTTTAATGACATATATAGAACAAATTCATCTGATGATATGAAAAAGAAAATAGTTGCTATAAAAGACATGTAATCCATGTATTCTTGGGAAGAAAATTCAAAGATACCCATAACACAAAAACACTTTTTATCTTTTTCAATTCAAAGACACATATAATTCGAAAATATGTTTCAATGTTGGTAGGAAGCAACATTCCTATTTCTGCCATGTCGACTACCTGCAAGAAAAACAGTTTTTATCTTTTTCAGTTCATTCACAGCCTCTGCCATTGACATGCGATCTCTAGGAAGTTCCATTGAGCATCTCACTCCTATCCTCAATATCGAAACAATGCAATCTAACTTGTCACCTCCATTTAGTTGTTGATGCAAACATGGATCCACTACTTCCATTACACGATCTGTTAAATCACTGCTAACGAAATCTTGGAGATTTACGTATCCATCAAATGCATCACTGGTAGGTCTTATGTTTGTGAACATCTCAAGCACAAGAATTCCAAAGCTGTATGTGTCCCCTTGTGTTGATACGACATCGTTCATCCCATATTCTATATAAATTTAATAAGCATACTTAGTAGGTATGTATATTAATAAAGAAATTGTGAAATCAAAAAGGTTAGAAGTTGACCTGGAGGAATGCAGCCTATGGTACCCTTTATTGCAATTGAACTGCTTCCCTCTGATGCTGTCATGTTTTATGACGTGTTTGAAATGATTTTGGCTAATCCGAAATCACCGACGTGGGCGACCATGTCTTCATCCAAGAGAATGTTACTCGGCTTCAAATCTCCATGAATAACTACGAAGTCAATACCTCCATGCAAGTACTCTACTCCAGATGCAACATCAATGGCAATATCAAGTCTCTTAATAATGCTCAGATTTCTGCCTTGTTCCTCGGAATTTTGATGCAGCCAATCCTCAAGGTTTCCGTTGGCCATGAATTCATACACCAAAGCCTTGAAATCATTCTCTTGAAAATCGATGCTGTCACATACGCTAATAATCTTGAGCAGATTTTTGTGTGGTAAGCCTCTAAATGCATTGCATTCTGATGCCAAGCTTTTATGTGCTCCTCGGATGTTCAGATTAAGCACCTTCACTGCCACATTAGACTCCTCATCATCATTGCTAACAATTGTTCCTTTGTATACAGATCCAAATCTCCCTGCGCCAACTAGATTCGACTCTGAGAATCCACCAGTGGCATTCAAGAGATCTGCATAAGACAGCCTCAGAAACTCCGGCACCATGAATTTGGATGCAGGGGTTCCAGATTTTTCCAGTGTTCGTTGCCTGTAGATGATGAGACAAAAGCATAGTAGCGAAAGGGCAAGGCATACGCCTCCAGCAGTTGGGATCAATATTTTACCCAAATTTGATTTCTTGTTGGAATTTGGTGATGGGCAAGGAGGTAGATTTAGGATTGGAATACCTCCACACAAGTGGGGGTTGCCTTGGAGAAAGAATGCACTTTGATTTTGGAAAACTCCGAGAGTAGGGACTTCACCTTCAAGCGCATTGAAGGATATGTTGAGATATAACAGCAGATGAAACTGAGGCAGAAATGATGGAATGTTCCCAGAAAAGTTATTCTGAGAAAGATCCAAATACTGTAAACCCCTCAAAGCCTTCAGACTGTCAGGGATCTCTCCTTGAAGAAAATTGTTGTGGAGGTAAAGAGTATCCAGCATGACGCAGCTGCTCATAGAAGTTGGAATGAATCCGGATAATCTATTGTTTGACAAGTCTAAGGCCACAAGATTTAACAAAGAGCCAACTTCTGATGGAATAGTGCCTGTCAAGACATTGAAGGATAGGTCAAGTATTATAGAAATGGAGGAAAGCCTGAGAATTTGGGGAGGTATGTAACCATTGAGATAGTTGTGTGAAAGATCTAACTTTAACAAGTTGGTACAGTTGGCAAGACTATGAGGTATTATCCCAAACAGATTGTTTTGCCCCATAAGGAGTTCGTTCAGCAAAGTCAAGTTGCCAAATGATGATGGAAACTCATTTGTCAGCTTGTTTTATACAAGACTAATTCTTTGCAACTTACGAAGGTTTCCAATGGAGGAAGGAATTGGACCTTGGAGATTATTGTTTCCAGCTCCTAAAAGAGTGAGAGCGACGAGGTTTCCAATACTGGATGGAATGCTTCCACTTAACTGCTTTAGACCAATGGCCAAGAAAGTTAAGTTAGTGGAGAGATTGCCAATGGAATCTGGCAACGAACCAGTGAAAAAGTTTCCACTTAAACCCAGTGTTTGAAGGCTAGTGGAGTTGGTAAGGGATGATAAAATAGTATGAATATCTCCCTTCAAATGGTTGAATCCAGCCACAAGATTTACAAGAGCTGGAAGCGTTGTTAGATGTATCATTTCTCCAGTGAAATTGTTGAAATCTACACGCACATATTCAATGAGGGAAGAATTTGACAGTGAAGCTGGAAGCAGTCCGGTGAAATGATTGTTGCCAAAAGCAAGTCTCCTTAGGTTGGGAAGTGTAACGGAAGAAGGTATTGTACCATGGAGTTGATTGTAACTAACTTGGAAACTCTCCATAGTAGAAAGATTAAAGAGGCCAAATGGAATGGAACCATTCACACTGTTCCGACTCATAAATAGCCACCGCATTCTTCGGAGTTGAACGAGCGACTGTGGAATCTCTCCTTGCAAGCCGCAATCATTCAACGACAATTGGAGTAGATTTGTGAGGTTTACTAGGAATGGCGGGATAGTCCCCGGGAACGTGTTCCCCGTCAAGCCTAGAGATTGGAGGTTGACGAGAGAAGCAATCTCGGGGACTATGGATCCAGTGAGCTTATTGTCGATCAAATTTAGTTCAATAAGATTTCTACATTGTGACAGGTTTCTTGGAATCCCACCTCCGAATGAATTGTTACTAAAATCGATGAATTGAAGCCTTCTCAATCGACCAATCTCATTCGGGACTGGGCCGCGGAAGGAGTTGTTTTGCAAGTCAATGATTCTGAGGAAAGAAAGGTTACCTATGTGAGGTGAAAGCGATCCCACCAGGCCTTGAGACCTCAGAGAAATGGATGCCGTTTGCCGCAAGAGACGCCATTCCATCGGCAGAAATCTGTTGTTTCTTTGTTCCATGAGGTCAGAGCCCCCAATGGATCTTTATCTATGGATTTCTTGAAGGCAAGAAGAGCTTCTAAGAAAGTTGATAAAATTTCGATAAGGCTACCACTCGTTGAGAGTGATAAAAGTGAATTGTAGTTACAACTATTGTAAGTGGAATAAGAGCCCCACTTGTTGTTAGTTGAAAAAACTAAAATAAAGTTTAAAGTTGTTGTGAGTGGAATATAGGTACCACCTATTATGAGTGGAAAATGTAAAATGAGAGTGAAAATTGTTGTAAGTATGGTTCAACATGATGTGATTAGAAAAGTGAAGTATGACTCTTTTTCATCGACAAAAAAAAATGGATAAGTATGACTCTTTTTAGTGGACGGAGGTAGTACATTTTTTCAAAATAACTCCAAATTAATCTCCTCCATCCACCAATAGTATATTTTGTATATTACTTTCTCGGTCAGTACTACACAAAAAAGTACTCACTCCGTCCCGCGAAAGTTGTCTTCTTTCATTTCAGCATGGCGATTAAGAATAAATGATAAAGAATGTAAAAACACTGTGAATGCAAATAATTATTTCTTGATATAGAAAAAAGACATCTGTCGTGGGACTTCCTGAAAAGGAAAACAAGACAACTTTTGCACGACAGAGGGAGTATATTCTTTCCATTTTAGGATGTAACCCACAATTTCATTATATTTTAAACCTTACGTAGATTCAAATTGGTGGGTTACTTTCTCCACTCATTTAATACCTTCCTTTTTTGTAAATATTCTTTCATAATCTAAAATATTAGTGGTACACCTATGGAGTAGTAAATTAATGTAACAACACTTTAGTTACTCAATAAAGTTTTCTTTTTCCTTTGGGCTAACCTCCTAATCCCATTTGGAACCTGTGCCCAAAATTGGTGTCTCATTAGGTCTCATAATGTATATTTTAGTTATTTCTATTACAGTAAAGATATCCAGACTAGTATGTCCGGACATATTCGGTTCCATCAAGTAAAAAATTAATTTTACACAATTTTTTAATTAATATTTTTTCATTAATTTCGGTCATTTATGAATGTACAATAATATCCTTTTCGAATTTTAATTAGAAGAGAAGAGAAGATGTTTATGTCGATGAAATATGGTCTTAATTAATACAGTTTTAATTAGGAAGAGATTTCTTTGGGGGATGAGAGAGAAAATTTTGAGGGGAGTGAATGTGGGGAATACCGCTAGCTGTTTTTCTTGGCCGAACTGATTATGTCCGGACATATTATGTCCGAATAGCATCACCCTTTTTGTTATCAGTTTTTAAGTTCTTATTTATGTTGTTTTAGAATAATTTTACAATTATTTACAAGGTTCATCCACTCGAATATGAAACACACACACACACACACACACACACACACATATATAAATATATATAATTTAATTTTTTTTAATTTTTAATTGACTATTGAAGTTATTGGATAATTAGGGTATTCTTTTAAATGTAGTCTGCATACTATCAACTTGGTCATTAATTCAATTACGGTTCATATCCAGTGTCCCCCTATAACTCGAATAAGTTTTAATTGAGATTTAGAGGGTGTTTGACTAACCATATGAACTCTTAAAATCTTAATTACAATTTAGTATGATGTTTGCTTTTTAAGACATTTCTTTTATCCATTTATTCTTAAAAGTTCAATATATTTACTACTATCAAGTTTCTTTATCTACTAAGAAATTAACAGTACATCTTAAATGAGTCACTTCCTCCACTTAAAATATCCCTACCAAACTTTTATGTATTTTTTCTTAAAACATGTGTTGTGTGACCCCGCATCATATTAAATGGAGACAAAGTTACCTTGGGGATGACCTAGTGGTAAAAGTGAGCACCTCAGACTGAGAGGTCATAGGTTCGAACCTCATGAAGTGCCTCTATAGGTCGAGTCTGTCGTACCAATACTTGGAAAGTGTGGTTTGCATGCTAGTGCACAAGCGACGAGGGTTTACCCAGTACGCAATGAAGATAGTGGCTGCGGGTTCCCACGATATTACAAAAAAAAAAAAATGGAGACAGAGAGTACTAATATCTACCACAATGATAATTCGTGGTGACAAGTCCATAATTTGACATCTGAAATATATATATTTCTAATTGAGAATTTCCCCCAATATAGCACTCCTTTTCTATCACTTTTAAATTTTAGCACATTTCATAATTCTTTATAATTTTAGCACTTTTAGACCTTTTTGCCCCTCTTTCATCCTTTTTCACAAAGTTTTCAACGTGAATAATTGTATTGTCGATAACATTTTTATAAAATGTGAATTAACGTATTATAAAACGTGAAGTGCCACTGCCACCGCCTTCCAGCCGTCGCGCCACCACCATCGCCGCCGCCGCTGCCGCCGCCGCCATCGCCGGCGGTGGTCACAAAAAAAAAATTGTGACTCACCACAAAAAAAAGTGTGACTGACCCAAAAAAAAAAAACCGCCGCTCCGCCGCCGCCGGCGGTGGTTACAAAAAAATTATGTGACTAACCAAAAAAAAAATGTGACTGACCCAAAAAAAAAAAAACCGTCGCTCGGCCGCCACCATAGCCGCCGCCGCCGGCGGTGGTCACAAAAAGATTTTTGTGACTCACAAAAAAAAAATATTGTGACTAACCCAAAAAAAATGAAACCACCGTCGGTCACATTTTTTTTTGTGGTGAGTCACACAATTTTATTTGTGACCAAAGAAACCGCCGTTAGTCACATTTTTTTCTTGGTGAGTCACACAATTTTTTTTGTGACCACCGCCGTCAGCGGCGGCGATGATGGCGACGGAGCGGCAACTTTTTTTTTTTTTGGGTCAGTCACACTTTTTTACTGTGGCGAGTCACAAATTTCTTTTGTGACCGCCGCCGGCGGCGGCGGCGATGGCAGCAGCGGAGCGGCGGTTTTTTTTTTTGGGTCAGTCACACTTTTTTTTGTGGTGAGTCACAAAATATTTTTTACCACCGCCGGCGACGGCGGCGGTGGCGGCGATGGTGGTGGCGCGACGGCCGGAAGGCGGTGTTAGTGGCGGTGGAAAGGTTTGAGTTTGGAGTAGTTAAATGTAAAAAACTATTAAATCACCAAATAATTTTTGTTACTTGGTCTTTTGGTAATTTTCAATTAGTAAGAAGGGTAAAAATGTCACAAAGTGCTAAAATTATAATGAATTATGAAAGGTGATAAAATTTAAAAGTGATAGAGAAAATGTGTTATTTTAACAATCCTCCCTTTCTAATTATACCATAATTAGGAGGAATTAAATCAAAGGCTTTTTAGGAATCTTACTAAGACTTCAGACAAATTGAATATATGAGTCGTTTTGACCTTGACTTAATAATAGACTTGTGGACATGGCCAGCTTACTGTTGACTTTGACTTAGAAGACCAACTTACTGTGTTTGAGGTGGAATAAAAGATTTATGTACTCTTAGTTATGCAAACATTTATAAAAATTATGTATAAAGTTATTTAATTACCTCACAGAAACTACAAAAAGTAGAAACTAAATTGAACGATATGTAAAGATGAGGTAACATTGGCCTCTCACGCAGTTGATTGCACGTTATTATCCATCAATTGAGTTTGTTTTTTGTTTTAATATTTTTTAAATTATATTAATGAATAAGTAGTTAAAACTAGTTTGGAAGTAATAAATTTATTTAAAATAAATTTTGATTAGAAATTGTTAAATTTTAATTAAGATTATTTAATTCAAACTTGAACTAATCAATCATTAATTAGAGATTAATAAGCCCTAATTAGACATTAATGAATGATCATGTTTATTTTATGAAAAGATAATGATATTTGAGTATGTTACAAATTAAAGAGCTACACTGTGGTCTCTATACCCCGAACTTTTCTAAGTCTCTAAGTGTGTATTAAATAAGTTAATATGCTTATATGATGTGTTTTGAGTGCCAAAAATTTTCAAGAAAATAAATTTTCTTGTGAAATAACGAAAATGCCCTTACGTGCTTTGATGTGATTTTTCTCGTTTCGATTATTCGAATCGAATATGTGATGCATTGTTTGAGCATTATTTTCGATTATATGAGTTTGAGCTTGAGCTAGTAGCGATAACCGAGAAATCACTATTCATCGACCGACTCCGAATTTAGTCTAATTAGTTTCATTTGAATCTATAATTTATTCTAAGACTTTTGAGATAAGTCGGATAATATTCCGAGATCATTTGAACGAAGTTTTAAAACACATATACGCAAAACCAATTAATTTAATTCCAATAAAACACACAGCCCTTGTTTCTCTCATTACTTCATTTTGGAATTTTAAAAACGTACGAAATAATTATTTTTCAAGGCAACATCAATTGTAAGCAGAACGTTTAGGATTCAAACACTACCTTTAACACCTCTTTCCCCAAGTAAAAAAAATTAAAAATAAAAATAAAAATTAGAGAACTTTTTTGTTTTGTTGGTTGGGTGAAATCACAATAACACACAATACAGAATATATATTTTTTTAGTTTGGTGAGAAATTAAAATAAAATCCACAAAATAAAATATAGTCCTTTGGCGGTAATTTAGTGGTACGGTAGTCTTCTTGAGGTCAAATGTCTCAATTAGATAAGACTTGCTAATTAGATAAGACTTACTAATTAAATATACAGTATTGGGGTCCAGAACATATGAATCAAACCCCGAGTTACAGCTCAGAGGTCTAGTTACAATATTAAGAGCTAAGAAGGTGCAAGGCTATTTCTACTGCATTGTCCGGAAGAAACTAGAAGATGAAGATGTTGGAACTAAGCCGTCCAAGTTGGTGAACTTGACCAATATTCAAGACTCATGATTATGATGAGCCAAGTTTCAAACAAATCCTTTTGGTTCGAAAATTGGGCTTCTTTTTATTTATTAGTTGTTTTATGTTTTATTTTAATGTGGCTCACTCTTTATATTACTTAATTTACTTATTTTAAGTTAAGTAGTAAGCCCAATAATTAGTATTTATTCGATTTTAATTAGTAGCTCAATTGTCACAACATGTTAGGTGACAAATTGGCCCAAGTATTTTCGAACCCTAGCTCAAGTTTTTAAGACTTTGAAAAATACTATTTACGGTTACGCTATTCACTTGTCTCACAAAAAAATACAATTTGTTCTTGGTAGAGTTTGTTGTTGGCAACTTCAAACTTGAAATCATTTGATTCGTTTGTGATATCCAATAGTATCTGGATTAATCAAGCCATCGAAGATTACTCCGTAGGCGTGTTTCATATTTGTGTTGATTCATGGCTTATTTAACTTTTGAATATAAATGAATTAAATACGAGATTAAAATAATTAAAGACCAACATCGTATATTGAATATCTTTTGTCAATATATGATATTAAAATAATTTAGGCTAATTAGATAAGACTTGTTACAGAGTCAGAACCTGTCAATTTCAAGACTAACTATAAAATAAACGTAGTCTTGTAATTCAATAAATAATTGAGATGGAAAAGGAAATTTTGTGGACTTTGTGGGTCATGTGAGCTAGAGGCTTTTTTTAGGACACTTAAATAGGGTATAGTGCACATTTAGGACACCTTTTTGCGGGCCCTCAATTTGAGGACAGTAAAGAATTAGTAAGTCTTCCGTAGGACAATTTTTGGCCCGAAAACGGGCTAAATCGCACGTGTTGAGCATGTGATGGCCTGAATGCCACTTGTGTGTCACATGTCTTCCAACTCACCATCCAGTCACCCTCCACTAACTCTTCCCAACACCTGTCTCTCTATCACTACGGGATGAACCCATACGCCAAGGCCGCGAAATAATTCACCCAAAGGGTAAATCCTTGTTTACTCACCACAATAAGGCTGCTAACAGCCAATCTCGACCAACAACTGTAAATGTGATAGAACCAAATTTAGTTGAAATCCATACTTTCATGAGTAGCAGCACCAGGGGGACGAATGATGCCCAAGCAGCACTTGAACTTGCCCAAAAAGGGTCGCAGCAGCGGAGGAGACCGGAGCTCAAACTCAGCCGGCGTTGGGAACCCTAGCAGCAACAAATCGATGGTAGACACATCAGCATCCACTGAGCGAATGACCAGAAGGAGACCCACTGGCGGCAGAACTTGGATACGCGACGGCGCCGCCCTAAACACTTAAGAAACATGTGAAACACCAACCAAACAACTCGCCTTGAGGAGTGTAAGAAGGTTATAGGGACGGATTTTGAGTTTATTGTCCAGAATAAGTTGGGACATAAATTCGGGCCATCACGTGCTCAACACGTGCGATTTAGTCCGTTCGGGAAAAAAATTGTCCTACAATGGCTTACTAATTCTTTATTGTCCTCAAATTGAGGGCCCGTAATAAGGTGTTCTGCTATCCCGATTTAAGTGTCTAACTCTGGATTATATACCAAAATATCAATTACATAAAGTCAAAAAGATTGTCATGATTAAGGATTACACAAGCTTACAAATTTTAAGTGTGAACGGTTGACTTAGTCTTGACTAATAATTGATTTGGATAGTCTCTTAATCCTACTAGAGCACATATGGTCCAAAAAGAAAAGTCTTATAAGTGTTCGTCTGTTAGTATAGTGGTAGTGTGTTTAATGTACGGGACAAACGTGGGACAAACATCACGGGTTCAAGTCCACCATGTGAGCCTCATTTTACATTTAATATTCTGTTTGGAGAATTATAGTTCGAAAATTTAGTTCGAAATCTTAGTTCGAAATCTTCTTACAAAACCAAATTATCACCAAGCCAAAACCTTACATTTCCATCAATTTCTTCATTATTCTTCTATCCCTTAATCCTCTCCACTACTCCTTGTTCATGCTTCACCAACCATACCGATTTCGAAGATCTTCTGGCCTTTAAGCAATCCATAGACGACGATCCACTAGGGGCTTTGAGGTCATGGAACGCATTTCTGCAGATGGAATGGCGTTTCTTGCGACAAAAGGCATCCAAACAGAGTTGTCTCTGTTATTTTGAACTGTCAAGCACAAGAGACGACTCTTCGATGCCTTTTTCTGCAAGAAACGTCATTCCAGCTGCAGAAATGCGCGTTGTCTCATTCCATGACCTCAGAGCCCCCAATGGATCGTCGTGTATGGATTTATTGAAGGCAAGAGGAGCTTCGAAATCTGTTCGGTTATTGTTTGAGTTTGAAGGAGTAGTAGAGAGGATGAGGAGGATTTGAATATTAATGAAGAAGGAATTAGTATAAAAAAGATGAATAGCATTGACTCTCACATTTTTATCCCTTCAAATCATTTTATGAAGATTTCGTGAAGTTTTTAACGATGGTGAGGGTATTCTTGACTTCACGAATTTTTAAAATTTAATTTCATGAATTACTACTTTATGTTATATTAGGTCACATATATTTCTTGAATTTTAAAGAGAATAAAATGCTAGAAATGATTTACCCAATTTTTAACTATATATGACAAAACATCAGGTAAAGATTTTTTAATACACAAGCGAAATTTGGATAAATAGTTAATTCACAAAATTTCATTTTTAATTTGTCAATTCATAGAAGTTGGTGAATTTTAGTAAGGAAACTACTAGTACATTAACAAAAGGTAAAAAAAATAAAAATAAAAAAAAAATTATTATTTATTCTTTATTTATGTCAATAACTAAATTTTTTATCTTTATAATCTCAAATTGGCTTGTCTGTTTGGGTCCAAAAATAATACGTAAATTAAGTTGTTAACTTGCTGACTCATTGCTGACTAAGCAAAGTGAGCTCAGTTACTTCGCTTCTTCTTCTCCTTTCTGGTTTTTCGGGTTTTGCCCCAAGCGCAGATTCGATTTTTTGTGAATTTCTGATCACAGTGATAATGCTGTTGATTTGCACTCTTCTTGTGTGGATTACTGGTTTTAACAAATTGTTGATTTTCATGGTGAAGATCATGTTGCACTCTCTATGTTTGACGAAATGCTTCAATGAGATTCATGTAAGTTACTTGATTGTTTTCCATATATTCATCTCAATTATTATTTGCTATTTATATATCTATGTATGTTGTTTTACTGTCAACTTTTTGTGCTTTTTTATTAATAACCTGTGCATTTTTTTATCAATTAATTAATGAAAAACTGATTACTTTCGAACATATATTTATTAAGAAGAGAATTCAAAACAGTACATAGTATATAGGAACATCTGTTTCAACTTTGGTAGGGAGCATTCTTTCTTCCACGTTTGTCAGCAAGAAAAACAGTTTTTATCTTTTTGAGGTCGTTCACAACCTCTGCCATCGACATTCGATCTCTTGGAAGTTCCATTGAGCATCTAACACCAATCCTCAAAATCGAAACAATGCAATCCCAATACTTATCACCTTCATTTAGTTGTTGATGCAAATACGGATCCACAACTTCTGTTACACGATCTATTAAGGCACTGCTAACGAAATCTTGGAGATTTACGTACAGCTCGAATGTATCACTGGTGGGTCTTTGGTACGATGCATGTAAAAAATGTAATAAATCGTGCCCAAAGAATGGAGGACTCACAACATGCGGAAAGTGCAATGAGGAATTTGTTGAGACAACACCAAGGTAACAAAATTTAAATGCATAATTTACTAATGTAAGCCGGTGCATATTGTGGTAACAAATATTTTAAACAATACAGATACAGAATAACTGTAAAGGTTAGAGAAGGTGACTACAAAGGTCTGAGCACAGAATCATCAACAGAAATATATTTTGTAACTGCACTTAGGTCTGTGAAAGAAGAGAAAGGAAATCTGAATATAATAGTAAATGGAATTCAGAAGATGAAATCCACAGTCAAGGTGGCTGCAAAATTTACATCAGCTAGTGAATCTTGAAGAATCAAAGCCACATCAAGAGGAAGGAGAAAAACCTAAACGTACTAAAGTGGGAAGAAACAAGAGAACAAGTTCCAAGTTGCAGCCCTCTGAAGTGCAAGATAAGATAAAAAGAAGAATCACAAGGATGAAGATGGATGATTACATTGAGGTTTCAAGTGATGACGAACTTCCGTTGGCCAAAGTGATGCAAGGAAGCAAAAAGAACAAAATTCCTCCACTCAAGAAGATCAAACAAGAAAAACCTTAATAGGGATCATATTTAATTATTTTAGTTTATACTTATCATTCTTAAATTTTCGTGCAACTTTAGCAAATTTAATATTATTCATGTTCATGAGTACAATTATTCAATATGGATACATATATATTCTTGATATGATTGAATTTGGAACTAATGAATTTCAATGATCTCATTGATTTATTTTATTCCATGTTTGGCACATTTGTATAATTTGTGGACTTTGCATGGAGAATTATTTTTGCTACAAATTAGTAATATTTAAAATTTAAAAGCAATGATATGAATTAAAGAGGAAAATAATTGGTCGTTGCACGTGACTTATGCTAGTTATAGAAAAAAGAACAAAGTTCATCCAGCTTCTTACCACAAATTTTTGGAGCCAATTTTTTCTGGCTTTGATCTTCTCCTTACTGAAAGCAACCTCTATAGCCTCAATGTCTTCATCATTTCTCCAAACAAAATCTCTCTTGTGCTTATCAATGCTTTTAAAGAACTCGAACATGTCAGCAGATGTGAAAGATGTCAACCCCTAAAATTGATGACATAGAAAACAAATGTATATCGTAAATTTAGGTGACCTAAAAACAATAGTGAATTTCATTGTCGAGCTAGCTCCTCCACATTCTGGAGGACAACAAACCTCTTTAAACATAATGATCCAATCTTTTGCTTCAGTCCCCTGGCCTTCTTTCCATGCTTCGTACTCAGGCATTGTATAGAAGAAATGTTCTGTTTTTTTCCATCCTATATATTTGGCCTGGAGAAAAATAAAGGTAGAAAATTAGTATATAAGATATCCAACATGTAGGGGGCGTTTACTAAATAGGATAGGATTGACTATTCTTATCCCATGATTCATTTAATCCGACATGTGTTGTTTCAAAATATGAACAATGATCATGTGTGATGAGAAATCCTTGAATTTAATCCTTAAAATTAAACGCTTGATTAGCCCATATTATTTTTATCTATCCGGATTATCCCGCTTAGCAAACGCCCCCGTAATGTATCACGAGTATGTGCGCCAAACCTTGATGATAGGAGTTACGAAAAACTGAAGAAAAGAAGCTTTGAGCAATGCAGGCCACAATGTGTGGAATAAATTGATCACTAAACCCTTGATGTAGGAACCATCAGGATTCTGCAAAAGGTCAAACACTGAAATTTAGTTTAAAGAAACCAAAACTTAGCATATGTAAATGTGCTGACTAAATCAATGAGAAATTCTTACATGGTTTATATGTAGTACACTCATCCCTCACATGTCAATATTTTAATAAATTTATATTATTAAAATATTCTCCTGTGAGGGTGAGTGAACTACATGTACCATGTAAGAATTTCTCCTAAATGACGATACATCAGAAAGAAACCTGATCGGCCATAATCATGACATGACGATACTTGAGTGACTTGAGTGACTCCTCATCATCATACTTTACACCAATCCGGAGCCCGATAATGTGCATGATCTGAGTAAGCAGGGCATTCTGCATTATCTGATAATCGCTCGTGTCGCTCACATTGAGCAACTCTCCTGTAAGCGGAAACACTCCATTGCAGTTCCACATTCCAGCAGCGAATGAATCAAGCTACACGAGATATATTTTATGAGATTCCTACAAAATGTAAAACACTTTCTCTTGTCCAAGCCATAATCTAAATTAAACTTACTACTAGATCGTGTTCCATAGCTCCTTGTGTCAAAATCAAGGTAAATTCGCCACCTTTTTTACCCCATCGGTTAAGTTTATGATGCTTCCTCTCGACCTCTTCTTCACGTTCTACCTGTTCCTCTAAGTACTTCATTATATCTGACTTGGCCACTGCATGTGCGAATTGGAAGTATTACAACTTCCGGATAGGACAAGCAATAAGCATTAAAATGGGAACCTTTGTCTGAGAACTTTGGTGAGAAATCCCATGAAAGGACAACACCTGGTGCAATCTGAGACTTCAGAATCTCCTTGGTTGGAGAGTCGAAAGCAGGATTAATAACAAGAGCCTGGACAAATACCCACAAACGCTTCTTCACGTCACCAGGCTTGACATGAATACCATTGTACAAGTTGTACTTCATGTTTATCACACTAGCAAGATGGCTAGCTACCTTATCACTAAGATAATCGACATGAGTTCCACCTTTGCTCGTTGCAAAACTATTTACAAAGCTGACCTGCACAAACACAAACCAGCAGGTAAATTATGCATATTACTTTGCTCTCTACAATATGTCATCATGTGTGTAACTGTACAGAACAAATCAACAAGTAAAACCAATATGTCATTCATTACATAACTGTTGAAATTGTCCATTGCTCGGAGTTATACAAATCTGCCATCTATTGTTTACAGTCGTTTCAAATCTGCCAGAAAATCAGTTAGCAAACACTATATTTGAGTTTGAACAACATCTAATGCCAGCCTCTACAAGACATGTACCTCGGCCCTGCAGAATTCATATAAAGTTGGCAATAACTTGAGAATGATTCGAACTGATGAATTGGCTCTCCGTTGAGTTGAACCTTCACTGTTTTCCTAAGGCATCCAGCGATATCAATTCTTGAAGATAGTAATCGGGAGAAGCAAAAAAGAGGAGAGAAAGACATGAGAGAATTGAAGTAAAAACTGTTTTAATTTTCTTGTTATTTTTCCATACACATTACACTCTAATATATAGCACAAAGATATACTACCAATAAGGAAACAAATATATTCCTAACATGTAATGATTTAATTTCCCTTGATTGTGTTCCTCTATTTTTGGTTATGATGCTATGATATTCTTAACACTCCCCCTCAAGTTAAGTAACGGCATTTCCGATACTTAATCCGATACTTAACTTGTCCAGAACTTCTTTGAAAATTTTTGTGTTGACGGCCTTCGTTAATATGTCACCCAAATGTTCTTCCGATCGTATGAAGGGAAGTTCAACGATCCCACTATCAAGCTTCTCTTTGATGAAGTGTCGGTCGACCTCCACGTGTTTGGTCCTATCGTGTTGTACGGGATTTCCAGATATACTAATTGCAGCGTTGTTGTCACAAAAAAGCCGAATTCCCCTTTTTGGAGGAAAGCCGATTTCTGTGAGCAATCTCCGAAGCCATAAGATTTCTGTTATCCCATTTTTAACTCCTGTGAATTCTGCCTCTGCGCTTGATAGGGCTACTACCTTTTGTTTTTTGCTCCTCCATGTGACCAGGTTTCCTCCAACAAAGGTGAAATATCAGGCAATAGATTTCCGATCATTTGGGTTACTAGCCCAATCATCTGTATATCCGTCAACTTCCAAATCTTCTTGTTTCCTGAACAAAATCCCATACTCACTGGTTTCTTTCAGGTATCGGACAATTCTCAAAGCTGCCTCCATATGCTCCTTCTAAGGTTTATGCATAAACTGACTTATTATTCCAACTGCATACGCGATGTCAAGCCATGTATGGGAGAGATAGATGAGTTTCCCAACTAGACGCTGGTATTTTCCTTGATTTGTCAAGTCAGCTCCTTCAACAATGGTTAATCCATGATTGGTCACAATCGATGTTTCTGCTGGCTTACACTCGAGTAGCCCAGTTTCTGCTGGCTTACACTCAAGTAGCCCAGTTTCTGCAAGTAGGTCGAGGATATACTTCCTTTTGTCTCAGGAAGATTCCCTTCTTGGATCTTAAAATCTCAATTCCAAGAAAGTACTTCAGAGATCCAAGGTCTTTCATTTCGAATTCCTGGAACAAGTTCTCCTTCAGTCTTTCTATCTCTTCGACATCATCCCCTGTGATAATCATGTCATCAACATAAATGATCAAACATGTTACCTTCCCTTCTCTCCTTTTCACGAACAATATATGATCAGAGTTACTCTGTTTATAGCCATTCTTTGACATAGCTTGACAGAATCTTCCGAACCAGACTCTGGGTGATTGCTTCAATCCATAGAGTGTCTTCTTTAGTCTGCACACTTGTCCTGCCTCGAATTCTTCGGAATAACCTGGGGAACTTCCATATATATCTTTGCATTTTTCTCCAATTCTCCATGTAGGAAGGCATTAGTTACGTCCAAGTGATGTAAAGGCCAATCCTTGCATGCTGCTACTGAAAGAAGTGTTCTTACTGTGTTCATCTTGGCCACTGGAGAGAATGTTTCTTCATAATCTATCCCGTAGGTCTGAGTATATCATTTTGCAACCAACCTAGCTTTGTACCTCTCGATTGAACCATCTGATCGCCTTTTTATTGTGAATACCCATCTACAGCCTACTGGCCTCTTTCCTTCTGGCAGCACACATCTTTCCCACGTCTCATTCTTAATTAGGGCATCCATCTCTTTTTTCATGGCCTCCCTCTAATGTTTATGTCTTTTTGCCTCTTCTGCAGTGAGGGGGAGAAAAAGGTGTCTCCACCCCTAGTTTCCTCGATGTTAGTATTAACTTGAGAATTATTAAGATTACTTACCTCAGTATTGGAGGAGGGGGTTGACAGTGGTGAGTCGCTGGACATCTCGTACTGCAACTGTAGGTATCTCGGCGGGTGTACTAACCTTCTCTGTTGGACCAATGTCTGGCACAGAACTAGGCAATGGCACTGAGGTAATTTCCCCCGGATGAGGAGGTAGAGGGAGGAGAGTTGTTTGGTCAGTGGATGGTGTAGTGGATGGCGTATGGAGACAACTTAGGGAGTCGATCACCTTTTTCTCCCCCTGACTCCCTTGTTGGTGGAAGAAATATTCGGTTTCAACAAAGTCACATTTAAGGTAGTATGAAGGTGATTCATCACAGGGTCATAACACCTATACCCCTTCTAATTTTTGCCATACCCCAAGAAAACACACTTAACAGCATTTGGTGAGAATTTTGTATGATTGTGTTTAGGGATATGAACATACACGGTGCATCCAAAAACTCTGGGTTCAAGTGTGAGAGATGAAGGTATGTCAGAGTGGGCAACTAGGAACTCAAGAGGTGGTTTAAAGTTTAGGATGTGAGTTGGCAGCCGATTAGGAGGTAGACAGAGGTAGCTACAGCTTCGGGCCAGTAAGATGTAGGAATTTGGGAGTCGATGATGAGAGCTCTGGTTATCTCTAAAATGATCCTATTCTTTCGTTCAGCCACCCTATTTTGTTCACGTGTATATGGACAGGTTGTTTGGTGGATAAGACCTTTCTCAGTGAAGAAGTTTTGCATCTTGGAATTAACATACTCCCCCCCATTATCAGATCTAAGGATTTGAATAGATTTTTTGTATTGTGTTTGTACTAGATTATAGAAATGGGTAAATTTTTCAAAAACTTCTCCTTTGATTTCAAGAAGTATACCCACGTCATTCTACAACAGTCATCAACAAATAGCAAAAAATATCTAAACCCATTATTACTAGTAACCGGAGCTGGACCCCAAATATCAGAGTGAAATAAAGAAAAAACTGAACTCACACGAGTATTATTAAGTTTGAAAGAGTGACGATGGCTTTTGGCCAAATGACAGGTCTCACAGTTCAAAGGGTGTGAAGTAACAAGGTTTGGATAAATTAACCGTAGATATCCTATGGATGGGTGTCCTAACCGCCGATGCCAAAGCCAAATCTGGTCCTCTGTCGGTCCTTGAGTCAGCATCGCAGCACCCTTTTGAGTTATCCCACCCACATAGTAGAGTCCTTGATGTTCAGTGCCAAGCCCAACTATCTTCCCCGTCCTCGTATCCTTTACAATGCAAAAGTCGGGCTGCGTTAGTAAGTTACAATGTAATTCTCTTGTTAATTGACTAATAGACACTAATTTATGAGATAAAGACGGGATATATAAGCAGTTTGGCACACATAATTCCGAGGATAATTTAATAGTTCCAGCTCCTTCCACAGATGCTAAATTGCCAGTAACAACTCTAATATATTTTTTCCGGGTTGGGAAAATCTCCATAAAATCTGAGGCATCAAAGGACGTAGTATCTGTTGCTCCACAATCAAAAATCCAACAATAGTCTTTATCGGGTATGTCAGAATTAATAGAGGATAATGCTAAGGCCAGGAAAGGACGAGCTATATAAGGGAGTGAGGGGTTTAAAAGGCATAACCGCCAGAGCTCCTCCTCCTCCTCTCTCCTCGTTGATGCGCATCTGTGGCGGCGGTGGTCCGACGTAGCCCGCCGGAGTTCCGGCGTTGGCGGCTCGTGTCTCACCGCCTGTTCCGGCGTTGGCGGCTCGAGTCTCACCGCCTGACCACGTCCCTGTTGTCGCCTGTCCGTTTGAGATCCATGGCCCACCGGTCGTCGCTCCGGCAGCCGCAGCTGACGTGCCGCCGCTAACTGCTATCGTCGTCTGTCCAGCCGGGTACCATGGTTGATTCCGATTCCGAGCGGCAGCTCTTGATTTCTTCATTTCGTCGCACCATTCGGGAAATCCGATGAGTAAGAAACACCCTTCTTTTGTATGTTTTTTACCTCCACAATGTGTACATACGAGTTTGCTCTTGTCGATTTTCCCCTTTATGTTGTTCCAGTTTGGATTTCCTTGCTGTGGTGGTCGATTGGAAGACGGTGGCGGTCGGCTTGGCGGTGGTGGTCGGCTGTGGTTGACCACGGCGAGTCCGGATCCAATTCTTCCAGTCGGAGATTCCGAGGGCTTGAGGATGCCCTCGTTTGTGGCTTGCCTTCGTACCGGTCCGTAGGCTCTTCGAACAGTTGGTAATGGATCTTTGTCCATAATCTCCCTCTTGATGTTTGCAAATTTGTCATCCAACGCACTTAGAAATTGGTAGAGGCGATGGCGCTCTTCCCTTTTCTCGTATCCCTCTATGTCTCGGACTTGGATCTCGGGTATCAATCGAAATCCATAAGTCCTGCATCTTGGTCCATAATCCTTCTAGTGTCATAGATTCTTGTTTGATTGTCATGGCTTGCCGGTACAGATCGTAGATTTGGAATGGATCCGATCCACTTCCGTAAGTGATTGCCAATCCTTCCCATAGATCGACGGCGTACTGTGATACTTCATTCACAAGTCCGGTTTCAATATTGTTGATCATCCACTTAAAAATGCAGTTATCCCGTTGCTCCCATCTCGTGTAGCTGGGATTGTCAATGGCGGGGGGCTTTGAAACTCCATTAATGTGAGATGTCAAGCCCTTTCCTGCAATTGCTCGTTTCATGAGGTTAACCCATAAGGGATAATTTTCCCCATTAAGTTTCGCCTTGATGGAAATTTCTCCAAAGGATTCAGGTTGGTCGTGGTTTGAGGGTTTATGAACCGATGATGATTCTGAAATTCTGAGGTTTTGCTTGAGGAATTCTGCAAATTGTGCAGCAAATTCCATAGGGAAATTTGTTGGGGTAGTGTTTGATGTATTTGAAGTTTCGGAATCTGACATGATTTATGTGTTTTGAGTTTGGGTAGATTTTGAGAATGGTTTTGCAGGTTTACGTGGAAGATTTACCTGCTCTAATACCATTTTAAAGATAGTAATCGTGAGAAGCAAAAAAGAGGAGAGAAAGACATGAGATAATTGAAGTAAAAATTGTTTTAATTTTCTTGTTATTTTTCCATACACATTACACTCTAATATATAGCACCAAGATATACTACCAATAAGGAAACAAATATATTCCTAACATGTAATGATTTAATTTCCCTTGATTGTGTTCCTCTATTTTTGGTTATGATGCTATGATATTCTTAACATCAATCACGCGCTTCTTCATCAGAGCAACAACATCATCCTCTTTTAAGCTAGTCATCTTAAATCTTGCCAAGTCCGGCTTGAAAGAAATCTTAGTCCAATTCTCCTCCACTCCGCATTTCGAAATAATAGGCTCAGATTTGTTTCTCATATTATTTGAGAAAACCTACATAACACAACATTATTACTCACTCCGTCCACGAAAATGTGTCCTACTTACCTCATTTTTTTGTCCATGAAAATGTACCCTACTCCACTTTATGTACCATTATACCCTTCAATTTTTCTATTATCTACCAAGTTTTACCTTTATTTCACTCACAATAACTTTATATATTCACTACTCCTCAACTCTACTTTTATCCTATTCACAATAACTTTATCAGTTTTTCTTAATTAGTATGCGTTTTACATTAAACAATATCAAGGATTAAGAAAAATAACTTTAGCAGTTTTTCTTTTTACATTAAACAATATCATGGATTAAGAAAATAAAAGAAGTAGAAAATAGATAGAAAATTCTATGGTGATGAATGGAGAATTCTCTAGACCAACAATTTGATTGCTACACAACCGACATAGTATTTTGTATAAATATGTGTATTGCCTTTGTTATTGATTTTGAGAGAAAATTGAAGAGAAATCCGATGAAATTTTATGTCCCCCTCTCTCCTCTCTCTTACGCATGCACATGTCCACACATACAATTAAATACTCCTCCTCCAATATCGATTAAATATTCCTCCCACCATCGTAAAATTGTCTGTATTTTCCAACAAGATATACAACTACACACAAACTGGAAAATAACTCGGACAAACCTGCTTGTACTTTCTCTCCCTCGCAGCATCCGTAGTCTCAACCACAAACTCAGAGGAGAATATGTTGGTGAGGTTGACACCGGACCACTTCAAACTAAGCCCAGTCACTATCCTATGATGATGATCGAACAAAGTCCTGAAGAATTGCGCGAAAATCCAGTCCAGCCCATCCTCATCACCATAGCCAATGTTGTAGTAGACGCTAATAGTGCTGGATTCGAGATTAATATCCACCTTCAGCTCCAGCTCCATTTTGGATTGAATTCGCCATAGGCAGACACCTTGGCGAGAATTTTGTCAAAGATCTTGTACAGACCGGGCACGTAGGTGACCGGCTGTTGGATCATTCGGCCGTTTTTCTTTGCTTTTATTTTCTGCTGAGTATGCTTATGCGTGTGTGTATATTTTAGTATGTTAATTAATTAATACTATTGTTTATGTATGGGGTAAGTGTGTGACAGTGCGTATGTGTTGCATGTTATTTCTTTGAATATTATTATTATTTTTTAATAATGAAAAAGCTGCCAGATTATTTTTACTTAAAAGTTCTAAGACTAAGGCCATGAATTTATATATCAGTATATATGGTATAGTAAAATATATATGATGAAGAGTTTCGTAAGCAGAAGTAATAATATGGCATCCTAGTTTTATCATATATGTGATATTATACATGTAAGCATGTCGTAGCACATGTAGATTTGAGATTTATAAATACATCTTGATTATGTTTGTGTATAAATAAGTTTGCATTGTTTAAAGTGTTGGTAAATAATGGTTAGCATGTTTTCGTTCTATGTGTGTTTTATATTCAATAATTAGCTATAGTCAGTTTATTTTCTCTTACTTGATTAATTAAACTAATGCGAAAGTAAATATAAAATAGTATGAGATTAGTAAATAAATTGATGAAGTGCATGTCTAGACAAAATAAGATAGACAAAGTTGCATTTTATTCTTTTAATTGTTGATTTAATTGAATTACTCGTGTTTTGTGCATGCATGATCAGAATGGTGTCTTCTTTTTATTTTTAATTGTAAGTATTGAAGCCATATTTAGAGAAATAGGGAGAATAATTAATGGTTGCGAATGTTTTCTTTTATAAATTAAGCTTGTGTGTATCTACATATATACATGTGTTCGTGTGATCTAAGATTAATAACTAAAGAAGAAGAAATTGTCGATTTAGATGAGTCTTGTCTTTTATTTGTAAGTTTTGATCACTTACGAAAGCATGCATTTTGACATTTCATAATTATTATTTAGGATTGGCGCGCAAGACTTGACTAATTAATTTGCAGATTTCTCAGTCAAGTTGAGGAAGGTTAAGGTGGGGTTTTTAATATTGCAGTTATCATTTATCCTTATTATATGTTTTGCACAATATATATTCATGTGATATACACCATGGCCTACGGGCTATTTGACATTAAGCCTACGGGCTATCCGAGGTTATACGAGGTTAAGCCTACGGCTATTCGAGGTTAAGCCTACGGGCTATCCGAGGTTACGAGGTTATGGCCTTCGGGCTACCATGTTATTTATATGCGAGTATTCCATGTTTATTATAAATGCCCCTACGGAGTCTAAAGTACTCACCCCAAAACTTTTAATCTTTTCAGGAGAGGGCTCGAGCGATGTGCGGCGGAGCGAGTGGTGATGGTTAAAGAGTCAAAATGAGCTTTATTTAAGTGTTATTTATATAGTCTTCCGCTGTAAAAGTCTTTATTATTTTCATGATGTAGAAAGATAACATTTCCTTTTATTTATGAAAATTGGGGCGTTACATAGTGGTATGAGAGGCGGTCTGGGATTCTGTGGACTTGTTTCTGAGTTATTAAGAAAGTTAAGACCATCATCGCACCGCCGCATCGCTCCGAGGAAAGGTACAAAGTTTTTCGAGTCAAAATATTTAAATTTTGCCAACAAAGATTTTTTGTGAAGGATGATTTCGTTGTAGAAATTTCGAGGACGAAATTTTATTTTAGAAGGGGAGAATGTAACAACCCAAATTTTTACAAACTATTTATCTTTTAAAAGAATTTTTATTATATATAAATATATTTTATGCAATTAATTATTCAAGTCTTATAAGTCGCGCTAGAAGTAATTCACGAGCATGGGTATGGCATGTCGTTTATTTATTTGCATGGCATTTTATTTATTTTTGCAAGCCCTTATTATATGTCTAGAGTCCAAAGATGATTAGTACTTGTTGAGAGTTTCATTATTATTATTTATTTGGGGAATTTTTATATGTGGTAAGTAGTTAATGCAGAATCTTTTGCTTAAGGTTTTATGTTATAGATAAAAGATTAATATTTGTATTAGTGGAGTTTTTAGTTATTTTTATTTGATTTTATTTAGTTGGGTTCTAGTGTCTATATTCCTTGTGGGTCACGTGAATGTTTAAGATGCATATCTTTCAACTTCTAGCTTCTATGTGAGTTTTGAGAATTTATTAGATTTTTTAGAGATAATAGTTTTAATATTACTAATAAGAACTACGTCTGCTTTTTAAACCCTTAAGAGATAAACTTGTTAAAAATTTATAGTTCTCTTTTCATACCCACTTCTTGTATAAATAGAGAGGCTATCGGTTCACTCTTAGTTCCCTTCCTCATGCTCCCTAGTCGTTCTTTTTAAAGGAGGAATTTTTTTATCTTGACTATAGAGGTACAACTTTCCTTTTATTTGCTATTGTTTTTACATTATATACTCATTGTTGAAGTGGACAAAATCTTTTTTTGCGTGTTTAAAATTTTCTTGTCTTATCTTCTTGAAAATTCATTATTTAGGAAGTAGGTGTGCGAGACATGTATATAGTTAACAAGTCTATGCCTGAGTATGTGTTTTTTTTAATATGTTTATATGAATAGTGCCGTGAATGATTGTGTGTTGTGGTTTTGTGTATGTGTGTGTTGTCACTACGCATATGATGTTTGATATTTATTTTTGGCTTAATACTTTTAAGAATTTGAATTGTATGTTAGATAAGGCATTTTAAAAAATGGTTTAGTTTATTGTTGTTTGTAAGGTAAGACGAGTTTAGTTTATAGGGGGTATATGTAAATAATATACGTACTTGTTTAGTTATAAAATAAGATGAAAGAAATTTGTAAAACAAAATAACAAAGCACATGTCTGTTCTGTAGTATTTGCACTATATGTTCTATTTTGTGTAGATAATTAAGATAAGTAAAAGCTTTCTTTATAATACTCTTACGTGTAAGTATATAAAGGTATAAATATGTGAGTGTGTTAATTGTTGTGCAATAATTTAGATAGAACGAAAGTAAATTAAATTAATTTTTTGGTTGATGATTTTGTGAGGATATATGCATGTATGTAAGATTTAAGATTTATTAATTAAAGAAGTGGTTATAATATTCAGTAATTAAGTAAGTAATATACGACCCATATTTTCTAGATCAAAGTAAGTAATTTCGAGGACGAAATTTTTTTTAGTAGGGGAGGATGTAACACCCCGAAAATTTATTTGCTATTGAAAGGTTTAAGTTATGATTTTTATTTTATTTTATGGAATTAATTATTTAAGTCTTAAGTCGCGCCTAGAAATAATTCACGAGCATAATCATGACATGACATTTATTTATTTATAAGGCATTTTTTTATATGGCTGAAAGAATTGGTTTAGTGATTAAGTGTGTTATTATTAAATTATATTTTTTTTTCTCTCTCTTTGTAATATCTCAAATATTTCTTCCGTCGCTAAAATAAAAATTTAATAATTAATTATGTCTTTGGACGCCTAAGTTAAGGAATTTCAATTCTAAGACTAACGGTGAAATCCGTTTCTGAAAATAAATTCCAGAAGTCGTTCAACCGACTACTGTATTAGGGTTTTCGCGTCTGATAAATTTTTTGTTAGAAAACTCAGATCAAAAAAGCGTCTAACTTTACATTCACTTATTTTACGATACAAGTCTAATAGTAAAAGTCAGTTTTAATTATTTTTCCGGGCGAAATTTGGTCTGTCACGTCTCAACTTTTTGGAAAACGAATCGTCCTTTCCGACTAAGTAAGATATTCCCGGATTAATGGTCGTATCCATTTTGTTAAAGATGTAACCGTATAGGAAATTAATTTATAGATTTTAATACTCAGTATTAGACCCGTAAAAGGAGATTTTTTGAAATAAAAATCCCTCCCAACCGCCTATACCCCCCTTACTCATCAACTTTGCACTTTATTACAAATATCATGTTACACCTCATTTTCTTCTTCTTATCTCACCCCCCCCCCCCCCCAAACTGCCACCCCCCTAATCTCTCTCTTCTCTCTCTTGTTCTTCAAGTTCTTCACCATCTTCATGTAGTTCATCAAGTTCTTCAAGCTCTCAAGTTCCATAACTTGTTCATTTCTCAAGCAATCTCAATTCCAATTTCATATTTGGAAAGGTTAGAACTTCCTCTTCATTACTATCCAAACAAAATCAATCTTCTTAATTTCTTGAAAATTTTCGAAATATGTAAGATGTAGAAGATGATGTTCTAAGTTTATTTCATGATTATTTAATGCTTAGGATTAAGTTTCTATGGTTGAAATCAAGTATAAGTTATGTTAGAATTTAATTAGGAATTTTCGAAAATTCCATGAGTATGTAGTTGAAGATTGAGCTTGAATTTAGATGTTTTGTTTGTGGATTATCATTCTATGTATTAGTATATCATGTATGAATTAAATGAGAATTTTCTAAAAATAAAAACAAGTTGGTAAGAGACAAAGAAGTAGGGTTATGATTAAGTAAATCTTATGTTTTTGATGATATGTTATGATTTATGAGAAGTAGTAAGCATGTAGTTCAACATATATTTTAATTAGATTTTTCTAAAATTAAAAATGAAATCATTGGAGGCGAAGAATCGTCGAGAAGTTAAGTATGGATATTGATATGAACATATGGATTGCCTATTAGTTAATCTAAGTACTTAATGATCATAATTTGAAAGTCTGAATGAATTCTAAGAACGTCGAACTTTTTGTAAGAGACGAAGAGTTGAGCATAATCGTCGATAGGAAAATCGAATGAGAAAACTAATCGAATATTAGTGATTGTTGGTATGTTAGGTTAATTGTTGAATTAATTGAGAATTAACTAACAACTTTGAAAAATCGAGTTCTTGAACCGATAAAAATGACGTGAATCGATTAATTGGTAGTTATAATGATGTTAGTATGTTAATATGATCTTTGTTGAGTATAAAGATAATCGAAACTAATTTGGTGTGAATTGGATTAGTAAATCTTCAAGAATCGAAGAAAGTAAGTAAGTACGTAAAAGAAGAAATAAGGAAACGAGACTTTATATGTTGATTAATTATAGTTAGTTGATGATTAATAAGCATGTGTGTAGTTGATGATTATTTCATATAAGATATGAAATAGAAATTAGAAGTTGTTTTGAATTTGAAATGAAATTTGCTAAGTATAGTTGATTAGTTAAAAGACGAGAAGTGCTCGTCGTATTTTTAATCGAGGGACGTGAAAGTGTACACGTTAAATGATTGAGTGAATTGATTGTTAATTGATAGAAATTTCGTGCACATAAAGGTTGTATAGCATTGGTCGAACCTATGGAATTGTGCGTCGAGTTTTACGAGCATCTAGGGTTTATTCGGACAGTTTTGCGACCCTTCACGAAAACGGCCATAACTCTTTGCTCGTTTAACGAAATCAAGATCCGTAAATTGGAAAGTAAACTAGACATCTGTAGCTTTCTTTTGGTACCAAGAACATCCCCTGTTTCGAAATGCTCTGTTCTTTATAAGCTCCAGACCTACTGACTTGTGCAGAAAATTCTACAACTCATTTTCTTAAGTTGAATTCTTTTTAAATTCTTTAAGAACTTAAAAGTCGTTAAGAGTTATCGACTTCCGTTATTAACTAGTCTAAATGTCAAGTAAGAAACCGAGTTAGTTCTAATTGAGATGGGTTCGAGTCTCGTTTCTTCAATAATCAAAAGAGATTAGTTAAAGTGCAAATGCCTAAAAAGACTTAACCGAATTCGATTTTCTTTTGCTTTTATCGTTGCGACCGAGTATTAAAGTTTGATTATTTGCAATATAAAGGAGGAAGTCGGAGTTAAGGATAGGACAAAAGACTGAAGACGAAAGCTTTTATAGTTCTATATATCATCTAAGGTGGGCTTTTCTATCTATCAAAATAACGTGTGCTTTTCTTATATATCAAATAAAGTGAGCGATGCTCAAAAATGTTTACTTACTGCTTTATAAGTGTGTTTTCTAAATGATTATCATTGCATAAAAGATTTGTTTTATGTGAGTTATTTTGTGCCATTTTGAGTTGGTTTGCCAACTAAATCGATCGGACTCTGAGTTAGTCAAAAGGGACTTTCCAGGGTTAGTGTACACGGTAGCCGGTGTGTGTGGTACTCTGTTGAGGGGTAGCCAGCCACGGTGAATAGAACGTGCGCGGAAGAAGTTAACTCTTCCCTGGCGTTGAAACAGAAGTTGGGCAAGTTGAACGTTGTCACACCCCGATTCCCATAAACCGAGACGCGACAGAGGGGAACAAAGAGGCGGAAAAGAAGGAGGCTTACTTTTTGCACATATAGCAATTTATTCACAAATTTAATGAAGTGAGGCGACAAAACCGCGCTACACCCATTAAAATAAAATATGGGATAAACCCATGTCTAGCATAGCAAAAGGAGTGGACCATCCACTTCACCAAATGATGTTATCATAAGGGAGTGGGAATTCGAGCGTCCAAGAGAAGCTGATCACAAGGCACTCTCCATAAAAATAAACAATAAATACCACACATAGACATATTCAGAGTTGCATAATTAAATAACATAGTGGAAGCACATAAACAAATACAACAACAACAACAACCACCCCTGCCTCAGCCTCGCATCTCATCACCTGCCTCTCAACCTGAAAACATTTTGAAAAGATTTTGGACGTGAGTACTAGTGCCCTCAGTGGGCAAGATTTTATAAACAATTTTTAGTAAAAACAAAGCAGTTGGTATATCCAAGTTTTACTCGTAAACTTAGAAGGTTTCAAAACATAAAACCACTTCTAAGATACGTCAAACCTTTTTCATTTGCGCGCCAACACTGCCGTTCTAGTGTTATTCCTATCATTTCGTGGTACGGTTACATTTTCTGTTTCAACCACAACACAAGATCCCTGTCTTAACCCATCGGATCCAAAACATATATCCTTGTTAGAAAATGATGGTAATCAACCCACCGAACTTCTAACCATGTGTACACAGCCCATTGCTAGTGTGTTAGACCAACAAAGGACCCCGCTCGGTATCGTAGGAACCTTAAACACATAGAGCGCACTAAAACATTGCCATGGATAACCATTTTTCTTTTGAAATATCAGAGTTTATTAACTCAAAATAATTTTGTAAAAATATATAACCCACCTGACATAGAATAACAATGCCGGACAACAACACCAAGACTTCATGATCGCTTACGTAAGTACCTCGAGCTAATGTCGTCAGAAAATCGAGATGAGAATTGAAAACTGAACGATGGAAATGAAAATCTAAAGCGTCTATTTATAGGAAGAAGCAAGCAACTGTGCAGTAAGCTGCTGCGAGGCGGAAGCAGCTGTGCAGCAACTTACGTTTTAAAACCTTTAAACGTGCATAACTTTTTCATGCGAAATCAGTTTTGAGAAAACTTAGTGCCTATAGACTCGCAATAAAATACTCTAAACAATGACTATAAACATGATATGTTTATTTTCACAAAAAATAATTGACTTTTTTGATGCAAAAATAGTTTTAAGATATTTAGGAGTATTAACTTATTTCATAGTCCATTTGGAAAATTCGGGATATTACAAACGTAACATCAGAAATATGCTTGATCAAGCTATATTGTGAAAGGAAAATGTTTAGTAAGCATGGGCCTTTGATTGAAAACCTCGATGCGTTACTTTTTAAGATGCCTGATTAATCTATAAAGCTTATGAGATGTTTTTGGCAATGTGCCCACTAAGCATGGTTATACTTAGCCCTGCATGTATTTATAAATATGTAGGTTGAGTGACGAAGGCGGCGGAGGTTGAGTAAGAGTTGTATATAGGAAAGAAAAGTAGTGTTTCAAGTTCTACGTTTTCCGCTGCAAACTATTTCGTTTTGATGTATAACTTTTGGTCTAAGTTTCGTACTTTAAACTTAGTTTATTTTGTGAACAACTTGTCGAGCGGTCCTTCGAGATCAACTCTCTTTTATTTAATGAAGTCAGTTCATAGATAAGAGTTTGTTTATTATTATTGGTTAGTGTATTTATTCAGTTAATCCCCCTTCTTCCCCGCTTCTTAAATCCAACCCCTAGTCGCACTCCGGCTTTGCCATCCCTCGGAATTTGGGGCTGTGACACTCTTATTGACCGTAAAATAAATAGGTTATCTAAGATTGTTTATTATATGAGAATTAATATTTTTTTATTATTATTTCTCTTAATTTTAGATTGCTTGGAGAAAAGGTTATTAAATTCCATAGTTATCTTTTCTATCCTAAATAGTTGTATATATATAAGTTATCTGCTCTTTTATTTTCGCACACCCTGAAATCGTTCCTTTTGAGAAATAATTCCAGATCTTGAGTATAGAGGTGCCACGCTTTTCTTTGCTTTTATTTGTGCTGAGTATGCTTATGCGTGTGTATAGCTCATTGCGGGTTTTCCTTTCTCGGACAAGCCTGGAAAACGACCAATCAAGCAGAAGAATCAAAGGAATACGGGGCTCAGTGCAAATGAGTTAGGAGTTCAATAAGCCAAGCCGGGTCACGAAGATCTAAAAAGCGCCCGTTTGGATTCAAGCATTCTAGCATAAACGTTTTCTTCCTCAATAGGTGCATTAACGGTTTCTTGCATGAATACGCAGTATCCTCCTCTTGATGTTTATGAAATACTGTAGATCGGGTCTAGCGCTACTCCATTGCAGGGGCTGCCCTCTCCTCTCGTTGGTTGGTTTAGAACTCACTCGGAAATCACTGACCTATTTTAGTATGTTAATTAATTAATACTATTGTTTATTGTATGGGGTAAGTGTGTGACAGTGCGTATGTGCTGCATGTTATTTCTTTGAATATTATTATTATTGTTTTATAATGAAAAAGCTGTCAGATTATTTTTACTTAAAAGTTCTAAGACTAAGGCCATGAATTTATATATCAGTATATATGGTATAGTAAAATATATATGATGAAGAGTTTCGTAAGCAGAAGTAATAATATGGCATCCTAGTTTTATCATATATATGTGATATTATACATGTAAGCATGTTGTACCACATGTAGATTTGAGATTTATAAATACATCTTGATTATGTTTGTGTATAAATAAGTTTGCATTGTTTAAAGTGTTGGTAAATAATGGTTAGCATGTTTTCGTTCTATGTGTGTTTTATATTCAATAATTAGTTGTAGTCAGTTTATTTTCTCTTACTTGATTAATTAAACTAATGCGAAGGTAAATATAAAATAGTATGAGATTAGTAAATAAATTGATGAAGTGCATGTCTAGACAAAATAAGATAGACAAAGTTGCATTTTATTCTTTTAATTGTTGATTTAATTGAATTACTCGTGTTTTGTGCATGCATGATCAGAATGGTGTCTTCTTTTTATTTTTAATTGTAAGTATTGAAGCCATATTTAGATAAATATGGAGAATAATTAATGGTTGCCAGAATGTTTTCTTTTATAATTTAAGCTTGTGTGTATCTACATATATACATGTGTTCGTGTGATCTAAGATTAATAACTAAAGAAGAAGAAATTGTCGATTTAGATGAGTCTTGTCTTTTATTTGTAAGTTTTGATCACTTACGAAAGCATGCATTTTGATATTTCATAATTATTATTTAGGATTGGCGCACAAGACTTCACTAATTAATTTGCAGATTTCTCAGTCGAGTCGAGGAAGGTTAAGGTGGGGTTTTTAATGTTGCAAATATCATTTATCCTTATTATATGTTTTGCACAATATATATTCATGTGATATAGAGCATGGCCTATGGGCTATTCGAGGTTAAGCCTACGGGCTATTCGAGGTTATACGAGGTTAAGCCTACGGCTATTCGAGATCACGAGGTTATGGCCTTCGGGCTACGATGTTATTTATATGCGAGTGTTCCAAGTTTATTCTTGTTGCGATTTATATAATCTGGATAAATGCCCTCACTGAGTCTAAAGTACTCACCCCAAAACTTTTAATCTTTTCAAGAGAGGGCTCGGGCGATGTGCGGTGGAGCGAGTGGTGATGGTCAAAGAGTCAAAATGAGCTTCATTTAAGTGTTATTTATATAGTCTTTCGCTGTAAAAGTCTTTATTATTTTCATGATGTAGAAAGATAACGTTTCCTTTTATTTATGAAAATTGGGGCGTTACATAGTGGTATTAGAGCCGGTCTGCAATTCTGTAGACTTGCTTCTGAGTTATTAAGAAAGTTAAGACCATCATCGCACCGCCAATTTATGTCAACCTACTTACCACAAAAAATTTGTCCATTTCATATCTACCTAGTTTAAAAATTTTACACTTGTACCCTCATCCCTTTTCCCTATTTACTACACTTTGTCATTGATGACCCCACCTCACATCAACTTTATTTCTACTTTTTTATCATCCCAACAACTTTGTTCCTACTTTTTGGTCAATACCACCTCTTTTTGTGATTACCACTTTTTTTTGTCATTATCTCACTACCATTCAAATACACCTTTATTCCACCAACTACCACTTTATTAGGTTTCTTAAAACTCGTACCACACCCCAAATAGATAGACATAACTTGGACGGAGGGAGTATACTTCATACTTGGGCTCCACTCCTATTTACATGCACAGTCTCCATGTTTGCAGCCATGATCTCCACTTTCTTATGCAAGTTTGTTGTTGATGCTCGTCACTCCATAACAACATAACAATCTTGACTTGGTCCACTCCACAAGCCTATCTCTCAAAACACGTTTGCCAACTCCCATATCCCTTAAATCTCTCACATGTAAAACAAGACAAAACAAATATACAAAATAATTTCCTATAAAAATGGGAGCCACAAAAAAACATCAACACTATACAATATATTATTGAAAAACTCAACAGTGGAAATTAAACAATCACATGATTCACCACAATATTAACTGATATTATAATACATATTAATTAGTCATACAATTACGAAGCAAATTTATAACTAGTGGTAGAGCAGCGCAGTAACATTGCATCGGAGGACTGTATATATACGGCTCGGATCAAAGAAAACAAACTCGAAAATTGCATAACCACGGGCTAGCCGGAATTTTCCGGTGCCGCCGACGATCGCCACCTCCGAAACCGGCTCAAACTGCGGGATCGAACCTTGTATCTCCAACGTGCTACCTTTATACTTCTTATTGGTGAACACGAGCGACAAAAGGAGGAGAGAGTAGGATCCATCTAGGGATGACGTCACGTAGACACCTCGTAACCTTCCGATTTCGGACGAGTGTTCCTCAAATGCCTCGGTAAGTGGGTCGTCCGTGACGAACATGGCTCCGAACTTGGCGAAGTTGAGAGGAGGGGGCGGCCGGCCGGGTATCTCGATCACGGTCGCATTCAGTGGCGGAACCACGTGTTGGTGTGGTGGGGCTATTGCCCCACCTCAAACAAATTCAATTACCTATAATTAGGTGTGAATTTGTAAAAATTATGTATAGATTTGTTAAATTATCTATGTTTGCCCCACCAAAAACTTTAAAAAAATAGGGGTAAAAGATTTTGCCCCTCTTAGTCTTGGGGGCTTGGTTCCGCCACTGGTCGCATTGGCCGCGCCGCCATAATCTTGGACATAGACTGTCATTTTGGTCTCCTTTTCATGACTTAGCTCGGCCGTCGAATATGAAAAAATGGCAAGAAAGAGAAATAATGGTGACAATTTGATTTTTTTGGGTGCCATAACAATAGAAATTTGAGATCTACTCAAATCAAGATAATGGTATGATTTATTTTGTGGTTCTTGAGCTTTTTTGTTATTTGGTTATAACGTTTTAAGACTTATTTATAGCGTCGACCGTTTCACAAAATGAACAAATGCAATCGATCATTTTGCCAGCTGTGGTTTTTTCTCTTTTTGGATTCTTTCATAATTATATTCAAGATATGATTTAACTGGTACATGTTATTGCAAAGGCGCTGAAAATTTTGCTACAAACCTTTACATGTTAGTAGTATAACGAGGTATAAGGACAAAAGTGCCAATAACTGAATATTTTTATTTTTTATTAATTATGGGGGCTACAAAGAAAGAAACGGGGGCTATAAATAAAATTATCCTAATGGATATCCAATTTATATAAAGAGAAACATAGACATTATCGAAATAACAATAATGCGATAACTCATCAGAAGAGCGTTATATAAAATTATAATTATAATATAAAATAAGTTAACAAGGGATAACGTTACTTGAGTCATAGTACCTATTTTTTGATCTAAAATCACCAAATGCAATATAAGCATTTAAACATTCTTTTTTCTAGAGAGCTTATAAGTGCTGCATATAAATTATAATCAAAATAACTACGGGAGTGATTATTACGCTACAAATTATATAAAAAAAACAAATTCCTATTCAAATACATCCTAGAGTAAACTAGTGGATGAGTTTGTTTGGGTCCAAGAACAATGACTGCACCTTTTACAAATTAAATATTTCTCTACACAATAAGAAGACTTTAAACTTTTTTGTAGACCTAAGTAAAAAATCATCCGTCAGTTGCAGTGTCAAGAAATTTCTAATTTAATCAAATATTCAGTACTTGATAAAGTGATATTGACTTGTATTTTGTGCTTCTAAAGAAAAAAAGACTTTATAGAAGAGTTTATTTTATTTTTATTTTATAGAGGTCAACTAACGTGTGACATGGATCATTGTGAAATCTATAGCAAATTCTAAGCTTGTGATAGAATTTTTGTAGAAGCTGTTTGTTTAGTAGCAGCCATGACTCTTTACCCCACAAACTTGCACATGCACATGCAAGTATTATTCATTCATATATGCACCAAAAAACACTCATCCACAATTTTATTTACTCTTGGATTTTATGTGTAATTTTTTTATATGTATATGATTTGTATCGTAAATACGACAACTCTTAGATCCAAGAGGCAATGTTGGGCCCCATGAAAAAAAAACAAGGAGTATTTTTGACATTTCATGTTTTAACCTTAATTTTTTCTAATTATTCTTTTTTAAAGCAATGTAAACATGGAGAATGGAAGCTCAAGTAGATGAAGATTATTAAGTATGGAAATGTAGGTTGAACAAATAAAGTGAGTGCAAAAAGAGTAAAAGATTGAACGACTAAGTTCAAAGTAGAATATAGTAGGGACTATTGTTTTGTATATTGATTAAAAAATCAAAAATAGATGCAGACAATTCTCGAGCCTTCCGTTGGCCATGAATTCAAAGACCTATGCCTTAAGCAGATTTTTGTGTCGTTAGCCTCTAACGTCTCACATTGTGAGATCACCGGGCCAGCGACTGCTGGAATTTGGCACGTCCAAATCCCAACCGGCGCTGTTTTTTTTTTTTTTTTCCGATTCTCAGCTCATATGCACTGGAACGTGTATTCATATGCACTACACCGTATAATAATATGTAGAACTAAGCATATTGACATGCACCACTTTTTAATTTTTATTAATATTCTTTTCCACTATTCTTTTAGATGCACCACATAGTGTATCCATATGCAGAACCATGTTTACCAAGATGCACTACGTTATGTTTTCATATGCACATTGTTTGCCGCTTCTTCTTTGGTCAAAATTCGAGCGAGATGAGCAAAAGGCCTCGGAGCAAGCCGAAAAATCTAAATTGTTGCCCGATGATTATCCTTATATTAGTAATCGGAGCGAAGGCGGGGCTGAAGGCTCTGCCGGGAAAAAGAAAAATGGAAAATTATAAAAAAATATATATATATTGTTGCACATGAGAATAATGCAAAGATAAAAAGTGGTTAGATCTCATCACTTTTAGAAGGTTTTAAATAGTTAATTATTTTCTTAACAAAATTTTCCTTGCATTATTATGTGCATACTTTTTGGGTAAAAGGGTCGGTCTTTGATCAATGTACCAAAATTTCAACATAATGAGCCTTTTATGTAGGTATATTGACTTGACTATATATAATGAAACTTGACTTTTATATTAGATTTTCGTATCATTTTTTAATTTTTAAAACAAAACAACGACGTTTTGGGTCAAATTGTAAACAACGTCATTTGTTTAGTCGCGGCGAGTTGCCATGTAAGCAATTCTGATGTCCACCTTAGCTCCAATTTTGGAAAAAATGGTCGCCGTGATAAAATTGAGAAAAATCGGAAGGTGAAGAATTCTAGCAGATTTTGAAAAGGTTGGGAAATAAACGCAAATTTGGTATAAGGAGGGGAATTATTATGCAATTTGCCCTTTTTATAGCTAGGAATATAATGAAGTCCCTCCGTCCCACTTAATTTGTCTCACTTCCCTTAAATTGATGTCCAACTCAATTTGTCGCATACCAAATAAGGATATAAATAACTTTTCAAAACTATTCAAAAGTGATGGAACCTACGACTTTCTATCTTTTTACTCTTATTCTTAATCTCTGTGCCGAAGAATAATATGACAAATTGAGTGACACGGAAGGAGTAATATCTTCCAAACACGTTTGTATATAATTGATGGAAATTAACATGCATGAAATCATGCAATATCTTCCAAGGTGTTTGTTAGTTTTAGCCAAGCGTTTTGTTTACGTTAAATGTAATACCCCGATAATTTCTACTATTTTTAAAAAGGAAAGTTAATAATAATTATGGCTTTGCACGCCTAAGATAATGAATTCCGATTCTAAGACTAACGGTGAAATCCGTTTTTAAAAATAAATTCCAAAAGTACGTTAAACGACTACTGTATGAAATACCGAAAATTGTATCAATCCGTTTAATGGTTCTATGGATTGAATTAATGAAGAAATCATCCCTCCTAATTAAATTGCTAATACCGAAAATATTAGGAAATTTGGGGGCTTGATGTAGTTTGATTCTATTGAGGATTTAGTGATGGATTAGTGTTCTATGTGATATTAGATGATCACATGAATTAATTTAGAATTTTCTAAAAATAAAATGAAAAACGTAAGAGACGAAAGCTCGTCAATAAGTCGAGATTAGATAATGATTTAGAGTTGTGACTTGAATATAAGTTAATCTTGTAAGTTAACAAGCATAATCAGAAAGTTAGAACGACTTCCAATGATGTTGGAATTTTCATAAGAGACGAGGAATCGAACTTAAGTGTCGATAGAAAAGACGAACAAGGAAAGTAATTAGTTATTAATGATTGTTATTGATAAGTGATCGAGTTTGTAGTTGACGATGTTTCCATCCAAGATACGAGATGATAAGTTGTAGTTGTGATCGAGAAGTTTGATTTTTGAATATGAACTTGAATTGGTATAGTAAATGATTAGTATGAAGGACGAGGTTTTGAACGTCGAGCTTTTGATCGAGAAATAAAAAGGAGTTCATCACGTATGATGGTACGTGTTGACTGCTTTGAGATGAAAATTTCGTGAGAATTAAGGTGGAACATCATTAGTCGAACCTAGAAAGTCGTGCATCGAGTTATCGAGCATCTAGGGTTTTCGCGGACTGTTTCGCGACCTTCCACGGAAACTGTCATATCTCCTAGCTCGCTTAACGAAATCAAGATCCGTAAATTGGAGAGTAAACTAGACATCCGTGGCTTTCTTTTGGTACAGGGCACGTCCCCTGTTTCGAAATCCCCTATTCTGTAAAAGCTTACTGATCTGTGCAGATTTTTCCGAAGCTTAGTTTCTTAAGTTGAATTCTTTTCAACTTGTTTCCTTTCGATCTTTTAAGTCGTTATAAGCTATCGACTACCTTTTATCTACTGACCTAAGTGTCAAGTAAGGAACCGAATGAGTGCTAAACGAGATGTGTTTGAATCTCGTTTCCGTTTAACTAAGAGAATCTAGTTTAGCGTTCAATTGCCTAAAAGCTTAAAAGACTAAAATCTATTTCGATTTTCCATTTCTTTAATCGTTACGACCGACTTTTAAAGCGTGTTTACTTTCGTTAAAAGGAGGAAGTCAGCACCAAGAATAGGACGGAAGATCGAAGACGGAAGCTCGTATAGAAGTTCTGTAATCATAAAGTGGGCTTTTATACATATGAAACAAAATGAGCGTTGCTCGAAAATCTTTTCTTTATTGCTTTGATAATTGTGTTTTCAAAGTGATAATCAGGGCATGAAATATTTGTTTTATGTGAGTTCTCTTGTACCTTCTGAGTTAGTCGACCTGCTATCCAGAATTATTAGTTAGCCGACCTGCTAACTAAAACGATCGGACTTTGAGTTAGCTGACCTGCTATCCAAAGTTAGTGTACACAGTAGCCTGTGGTGTATGTGGTATCCTGTTGAGGGGTAACCAGCCATGGTGATATTTATTGGGCAAGATTGAACGTAACATCAGTCAAAAAAATGCTTGGTCAAGCTAAGTTACGAAAATGAGAAAGAAAACGTTTTAGTAGGCTAGGGCATTTAAAAGAAAAACCCCGAAGTGCTACTTGATGATATGCCTGATTTATCTATATTGTATTGTATGTTTTCGGCAAAGTGCCCACTAAGTGCTTTTGTACTTAGCCCTGCATATATTTTCTAAATGTGCAGGTTGAGCGACGAGAGCGGCGACGGTTGAGTAAAAGTTGTCGATAAGGAAGACTTTAGTATGTTAGTTTACAATTCCGCTGCAAAACTCTAGACTCACTTTTGTGTTATGTTGTATATCACTTTTGGGTTAAGTTTTGTACTATATCTTAGATACTTTTGAGAATCTTATCGAGTGATCTTTCGAGATCAACTCTTTCCTTTTTAATAAAGTCTTGTACATAGAAGTTAAGCTGTTATTTAAGTCTGTTTATTCTTTTATCCCCTTTCTTCCCCGCTTCTTTAATGCAATCCCTAGTCGCACCCCAGCTTTGCCATCCCTCGAGATTTGGGGCTGTGTCGTTTCTGCTCTGCATACAAGTCTTCTTTCAAAGTAAAGTTAGGTCGTAACACTAAGTTTAAGAGTGTAGACGACAACTCAACCTCCCGCTACGTCGACTCAATAGAAAGAAAGAAAGAAAGAAAGAAAGGAAAGGAAAGAGTTTCAAGAAATATGATCTCTTTTTTAGAAAATTTTTGAATAAAGTATTCAAATTGAGAATGAAATTAAGGTGCCAAGAAAAGAATTGTTTTGAAAGTATAAGAATTATACTTTGTTTGTTATGTGAGTTATGTGAAATTATTTGTGCAATAATTCCTTTTAATTTGAAAGGTTTGCTGGCACGAGAATCTAGATTGATTCTAAGGATTTCCCGGTTCACTAAGAACATAGATTTTGGATCTAAGGTCTTTCCGATTCTTTGAGAACTTAGACCGTTGTTCTAAGATTTCTCCCGATACTCTGAGAAATTAGACTGTTGTTCTAAGGATTCTCTTGATTCCGTCCTATTCTTGGTGCTGACTTCCTCCTTTAGATGTATTTGACAACAATTTTAACCTTAATTTTTTTTTAATTATTATTTTTTACAGCAATGTAATCATGGAGATTGGAAGCCAAGTGGATGTAGATAATTAAGTATGGAAATGTAAGTTGAACAAATAAAGTGGGTGCCAATTAAAAGAGTAAAATAACGACTTAGTTCAAAGTAGAATATTGAGTACCCACAACAGAATTCTCAAATATTTGCGCTTAAATTAGCTCCGAAATTTTTCCCTATATTATTTATAGCCCCTATTTTACAAATGTATACAACAAATCTCCTAATTTTTATTAATGGTCTAGTAAAAGTTGCGGTCCAACTAAATTTGTGAGATAGGAGAAGCTTTATGGAAGTTAAAATTTGAGGAGAAATACAGGGAGACGTAAATATTTTTGTGGGGCCTACTTAGTTTGGGAGATATGTTACATTAACTTTTTCACACACTTTCTTATTTAGCCTAAATTTAGAGTTAAAATGGATTTTGAGTGATCCGGTGGGACTGGACTAATATCCCTAATGTTCCTTGTAATAGGCATTATTGCTATTAAACCAAGCAAGACTCTTCTACTTTGTTTAAGATATCAATATTGTATATTGAGTTTATCAAGAAATAAACTTACTTGGCCTTGCTTAAAGGCTAGGTGGCTTAATTAATATGTGTAAAGAACAAAAACATATGAGCATATGCATATAGTTGCAAGGAAAACCATATAATCCATATATTCTATAACTGAAGAAAATTCAGAGAAATTAATACATAATACACACGAACATTTATTTCCATGTTGGTAGGGAGAAATATTTCTATTTCTGCCACGCCGTTTGTCTGCAAGAAATTTCAATTTAATGTCATATTAATTGAATTATATTATTTCAAACCACATAGAAGAGGTATATTGTCATATTAATTGAATTATCTTTAGTGAAGTAGGTCAGTGTAATGTAAGATTTATTACATTACCCTTTGTTTAATTATTTTTTAAACGTGTGACTTAGGTCATTGTAATCTACAGAAAAGTCTTTAGTCTCTTCTTATTATGTTTTTAGAAAATTTTGTATTAGAATTTATTTTTTCGGTAGCAGCCAAGGATGATAGATCCTTTACCCCACAAACATGCACATGCAAGAAGTATTATTCACTCATATATGCACCCAAACACACTCATCCACAACTTTATTTACTCTTGGATTTTATTTGGAAAATTTTGATATCATTTGTAACGTAGTAGCTAGGAAACACTTAGACCCCAAAACACGCATTCAAAAATATCACTCTTGTATTAATATGATATTGACGTATATTTTGTGAAGGAGGTCAATGTAATGTATTGGCTAAAGCTTTTTCTTTATTTTTTTAAGAGTAACACTCATGTGCAACCGGTCTCACAGCATGAGATGCGGGTGGCACTTGTTGTGCACGTGCCCCTTGTTTTATTTTTGAATTTTTTTATTTTACTTTCAGATCATATGCACCCAACTTATTTTTATATGTGCTACACTGTATAATAAGATGCACCACTAAGTGTATTGAGATGCAACAATTTTTTATTTTTTATTAAATTAGTACAAGATTACGTGCGTTGCACGTATAAATATTGATCTTGATAATTTATAAAGGTTCTCAAATAGTGGAGTTTTATTGAAAATAGATGTGAGATATAAATTTCCATATTAAAATATAAGTTATGGATGAAAAATGCATAAAATATAGATTTAAAATGATAAGAATAGTGAATGGAGAATGCTCTTGATATGACCTTGTAATATCATCTCTATAATAATATATAGACGAAATCGATATTATTTAAAGAAAAGTGAGGTCAAACATTAAAAGAATGATAAATGAGTCAAATTATAAATTATAATAAAAATTAAAATTATTTATTCGACCAATAATTTATTGGCCAAATTAATTAAATAAGTTGAGCAAAATATGCATGATGTGAAAATCTATATTAATTTTGAGTATTTATTAAATTTTTCAAGAGTAGAGTTATGGTCCGAGGAGCTAACAATCAAGAACACATGCATCTATTCAATGACAAAGGAGCTAGAAAAATCAACAATCAACAATCTTGTTTGTTTTTTGGGTTAAATAAATTTATTCATTTGAGACGTACGGAGCATGTCATTTTCATGTCTAACATTTGCTACGGTTGCTCATGAAGCGTCACACAGGAGTATATTGATTGTCTAACACAAACCAAGCTATGCATGTGGTTTTTGAATATCAAAACCACATACTCTCTTCAGGAGTCTCATATTTCTTTATTACACCTGCCGAGTCAAACAGATGCATATTACTTGTTCCAACATAAGTGGTTAGCTTTAAGATATCGAATACTTAGTTTCTTCTTTGGTAATGCATGCATACAGTGTTTCACTTGTTACTAATTAAGATATCGAATGATGTGTTTCTTCTTTAATTGTACACCTCCAAAATCGAAAGAATTAAGAAACATAATTACTTGTTTAATGACATATATAGAACAAAATCATATGAAACAAAAAATAGGTGCAATAAAAAACATGTAATCCATGTATTCTTGGAAAGAAAATTCAAAGATACACATAACATACACGAACATATGTTTCAATGTTGGTATGGAGCAACATTAACATTCCTATTTCTGCCACGTCGACTGTCTACAAGAAAAACAGATTTTATCTTTTTCAGTTCATTCACAGCCTCTGTCATCGACATGCGATCTCTAGGAAGTTCCATTGAGCATCTCACACCTAACCTCAATATCGAAACAATGCAATCTAAATACTTGTCGCCTCCGTTTAGTTGTTGATGCAAACACGGATCCACTACTTCCATTACATGATCTGTTAAAGCACTGCTAACAAAATCTTGGAGATTTACGTATCCATCAAATGCATCACTGGTAGGTCTCATGTTTGTGAACATCTCGAGCACAAGAATTCCAAAGCTGTATGTGTCCCCTTGTGTTGACACGACATTGTTCATCCCATATTCTGTATAAATTTAATAACTATACTTTAGTAGCTATGTACATTAATAAAGCAATTGTGAAATCAAAAAGGTTAGAAGTAGACCTGGAGGGATGTAGCCTATGGTTCCCTTTAGTGCAATTGAACTACTTCCCTCTGTTGCTGTCATGTTTTCTGACATGTTTGAAATTATTTTGGCTAATCCGAAATCTCCTACGTGGGCGACCATGTCTTGATCCAAGAGAATGTTGCTCGGCTTCAAATCTCCATGAATAACTACGAAGTCAGTACCTCCATGCAAGTACTCTACTCCAGAAGCAACATCAATTGCAATTTCAAGTCTTTGAAAAATGCTCAGATTTCTGCCTGGTTCCTCTGAATTTTGATGCAGCCAATCCTCGAGGCTTCCGTTGGCCATGAATTCATAGACCAATGCTTTAAAATCATTGCCTTGAAAATCAATGCTGTCACAGATGCTCATGATCTTGAGCAGATTTCTGTGTCGTATGCCTCTCAATGCATTGCATTCTGATGCCAAGCTTTTATATGCTCCTCTGATGTTTAGATTAAGCACCTTTACTGCAACTTCTGCATTCTCCTCCTCATCTTCATTGCTAACAATAGTTCCTTTGTATACAGATCCAAATCTCCCAACGCCAACTAGATTCAACTCCGAGAATCCACCTGTGGCATTCAAGACATCTGCATAAGACAGCCTCAGAAACTCCGGCACCATGAATGCAGCTGCGGGGGTTCCTGCTTTTTGCAGTGTTCGTCTTCGGTAGATGATGAGACAGAAGCATAGTGAAAGGGCAAGGCATATGGCTCCAGCAGTTGGGCTCAATATTTTACCCAAATTTGATTTCTTGTTGGAATTTGATGATGGGCAAGGAGGTAGATTTAGGATTGGAATACCTCCACACAGGTGGGGGTTACCTTGGAGAGAGAACGCGCTTTGATTTCGGAAAACTCCGAGAGTAGGGACTTCACCTTGCAGCAGCTCATTGAAAGAAAGGTTGAGATGTAAGAGCAGACGAAACTCCGCCAGAAATGTTGGAATCTTCCCAGAAAAGTTATTATTGGAAAGCCCTCAGACTGTCGGGTATGTCTCCTTGAAGATAATTTTTCTCGAGTACTAGGTTAGTGAGCATGACGCAGCTGCTCAAAGAAGTTGGAATGAATCCGGATAATCTATTGTTTGACAAGTCTAAGGTCACGAGATTTCTTAAAGCGCCGACTTCTGATGGAATAGTACCCATCAAGAAGTTGTAGGATAGGTCAAGTTCAATAGAAAGGGAGGAAAGCCTTACAATCTCAGGAGGTATGGAACCATTGAGATTGTTTTCTGAAAGATCTAAGAGTGCCAAGTTGGTACAGTTGGCAAGACTTTGAGGAATTCGCCCAATGAGATTGTTTCCCCCCAAGTAGAGTTCGTTCAGCAAAGTCAAGTTGCCAAATGATGATGGAATCTCATTTGTCAGCTTGCTTCTTCCGAGGTAGATCCTTTGCAACTTATGAAGTTTTCCGATGGAGGAAGGAATTGGACCTTGGAGGTTATTATCATCAGCCAAGAAAACAGTGAGACCGATGAGGTTTCCAATAGTAGATGGAATGCTTCCACTTATCTGATTTAGATTATTAATGCCTAGTGCGAATAAGTTAGTGGAGAGATTGCCAATGGAATCTGGCAACGAACCAGTGAAAAGGTTATCATTTAACGCCAAAACTTGAAGGCGAGTGGAGTTGGTAAGGGATGATAAAATAGTATGAATATCTCCCTTCAATTGGTTAGATCCAGCCACAAGATATTCAAGAGCCGGAAGCCTTGTTAAATCTATCATTTCTCCGCTAAAATTGTTTTCACTTACATCTAATTTATGGAGGGAAGAATTTGACAGCGAAGCTGGAAGCGGTCCGGTGAAATGATTGATGGCTAAGAAAAGTTGGCGTAGGTTTGGAAGGGTAAAGGAAGAAGGTATGGTTCCATTGAGTTGATTGGCACGAAATGAGAAAGCCTCTATAGTAGAAAGATTGAAGAGGCCAAATGGAACAGAACCAGTCAGACTGTTCTGACCCAAATGTAGCATCCGCAATCTTCGGAGTTGAACGAGGGACTCCGGAATCTCTCCTTTCAAGCCGCAGTCCCTCAATGAGATTTGGTATAGATTTGTGAGGTTTCCTAGGAATGGTGGGATACTCCCCGAGAGCATGTTCTGAGTCAAGGCTAGAGTATCGAGGTTGACGAGAGAAGCTAGCTCGGGGACTATGGATCCAGTGAGCTTATTATACATCAAATTCAGCCAAAAAAGATTTCTACATTGTGACAGGTTTCTTGGGATCCCACCTCCGAAACTATTGTTACTGAAGTCAATATATTGAAGCCTTCTCAAACGACCAATCTCTTGAGGGATTGGGCCACGGAAGGAGTTGTTTTGCAAGATGATGGTTCTGAGGAAAGAAAGGTTACCTATGTGAGGTGAAAGTGATCCCACCAGTCCTTGAGATCGCAGAGAAAGAGAGACGACTCTGTTTGGATGCCTTCTGCCGCAAGAAACGCCATTCCAACTGCAGAAATGTGTTGTCTCGTTCCACGACCTCAGAGCCCCCAGTGGATCGTCGTGTATGGATTTCTTAAAGGCAAGAAGAGCTTCTGAAGTGGATCACTCGAAGCCTTCTCAATCGACCAATCTCTTGGGGGATTGGGCCGCGGAAGGTGTTGTTATGCAAGTTGATGGTTCTGAGGAAAGAAAGGTTACCTATGTGAGGTGAAAGCCATCCCACAAGGCCTTTGGACTTCAGAATCACAGAGACTACTCTGTCTGGATGCCTTCTGCTGCAAGAAATACCATTCCATCGGCAGAACTGCGTCGTCTCGTTCCATGAGCTCAGAGCCCCCAATGGACCGTCGTCTATGGATTTCTTCAAAGCAAGAAGAGCTTCGAAATCGGTTTGGTTATGGTTAGAATATGAAGGAGTAGTAGCTGCAAGGAGGAAGAATAAAATAGTGAAGAAGAAATTGGTGGTAAGGATGGAAGGTTTTGGCATGGTGTTTAATTTGGTGTGTTGAAGTAGATGATGAAAACTCAGTCTTGCATGGATTTATAAGAGGATTATGAACAAAATTTTCCACACACGTGCTGTCCCACACGCTTTTTATCTACTTGATCAAGGGAATTTAATGAAACAACGTTTAATTTTCTTCAAGTATATATAGTCTACATAATCTCCATAAAGTGATATTAACAGTTTGTGCAAAGAAAAAGACTTATATTTTGTGAAGGAGGTTAACAGTTTGAATACGTATACTACTAGAGCAAATTCTAACTTTGTGTTGGAAGTTTTGTAGAAGCTGTTTGTTTGGAGCAGCCAAGACCCTTTACTCCACAAATATGCAATACACTCATCCACAATTTTATTTACTCTTGAATTTTATGTGGAAAATTTTGATATGTATATCATTTGTATTGTAGTAGGAATATGACAATTCTTAGACCCAAGAGGCTAAGTTGGGCCCCATGAAAAGAAATACATGAAATAATCTACGCTGGTAAAGTGGTACGTAAGAAAAAAAATTGTTGCACGTTGAATTTTCACTTCTCTTGTGATCTCGAAGTTGTATTTCTCCAATAATTTGATATGTTATATGTGTCTTCATGTGAACAATTTCTATTGCTGCTGCTGCCCGGATATTTCTTCCGTCACTAAAATAAAAATTTGTTAATTTATTAAGGCTTTGCACGCCTAAGTTAAGGAATTTAAGTTTTAAGATTAACGGTGAAATCCGTTTCTGAAAATAAATCCAGAAGTCGTTCAACCAACTACTGTATTAGGATTTTCGTGCCAGATAAAGTTTTCGTTCGAGAACTCAGATCGAAAAAGCATCCGACTTTACATTCACTTATTTTGCGATACGAGTCTAATAGTAGATGTCAGTTTTATTTATTTTTTCGGACGAAATTTGGACTGTGACGTCTCGACTTTTCGTTAGATTTTAGAAATGGAATCGTCCTTTCCGACTAAGTGAATTATTTCCAATCTAGTGGTCAATTTAGTTTTCGTCGAAGATGTAAGCGTCTCAGAAATTAATTTATCGATTTTAGTATGCAGTATTAGACCCGTGAAATAAGATATTTTTGAATTAAATTCCATCTCCCAACCGCCTATTACATTAATTAGGAGATCATCTTGCATTTGTCTACTACTTTAACATAATATCATCTTAACACCTCACATTTTCTCTCTTAATTCATCCCCCCAAACCGCCACCCCCCAAACTCTCTCTTCTCTCTCTTGTTCTTCCATCTTCAAGCCATCTTCAAGTAGTTCATCAAGTTCTTCAATCTCTCAAGTTTCATAACTTGTTCGATTACCGATTAAAGTCTATTCCGATTGCATATTCGTAAAGGTGAGAGCTTCCTCTTCATTCCTAAGCGAACAAAATCCATTTTCTTTAATTCTTGAAATTTTTGAAAATTGTAGGAGGTATAGGATTGATGTTCTAAGTTTATTTCATGGTTAATTAATGCTTAGGAATGAGTTCTATGGTTTAAAATCAAGAATAAATCAAGTTAGTAATTATTTAGTAATTTTCGAAAATTACATAAGTATGTAGTTGAAGATTAAGCTTGAAATTAGATGTTTTGTTTGAGGAGTATCATTCTATGTATTAGAATGTTGGTGTATGAATTGTTTGGGAATTTTCTAAAAATAAAAACAATAATGTAAGAGACAAAGAAGTAGGATTTTGATTGAGTAATTGTTATGTTTTAGATGATGTGTTATGATTTTTGAGAAGTAGTAAGCTTGTAGTTCAACATATATTTAAGTTAGATTTTTCTAAAAATAAAAATGAAATCGTTGGAGACGAAGAATCGTCAAGAAGTTAAGTATCGATAATGATATAAGCTTATGCTTTACATATTAGTCAATCTAAGTAGTTAATGATGATAATTGGAAAGTTTGAATGAATTTTAAGAACGTCGAACTTTTCGTAAGAGACGAAGAGTCGTGCATAATCGTCGATAGAAAAATAGTACGAGAATACTAATCGAATATTAGTGATTGTTGGTATGTTAGGTTAGTTGTTGAATTAATTGGGAATTAACTAACAACTTTGGAAAAATCGAGTTCTTGAACCGATAAAAATGACGTAAGTTGGTTAAGTAATGATTTTTTGATGAGGTTAATGTGTTAAGATGTTCATTGTTAAGTATAAAAATGATAGAAACTAATATTTGGTTTGAATTGAATTAGTAAAACTTCAAGAGTCGAAGAAAGTAAGTAGGTTTGAAATCAATGGAATGAGAAAACGAGGGTTTATACGTTGATTGATTTGAGTTAGTTGATGATTAATAAGCATGAGTGTAGTTGATGATGATTTCATATAAGTTATGAAATAGAATTAGAAGTTGGTTTGAATTGAAAGGAAATTGCTAAGTAAGAATGATTTGTTGAAAAGACGAGGAGTGCTCGTCGTAGTTTAAATCGAGAAATGTAAAAAGTGATCATGATAAATGGTTGTGTGTCTTGACTGTAAATTGATGGAAATTTCGTACACATAAAGGTTTTATAGCATTGATCGAACCTAGGGAATCGTGCGTCGAGTTTTAAAACGATTAGGGTTTCTCGGCAGTTTTGTGACCCTTCACGGAAACGGCCATAACTCTTAGCTCGTGTAACAAAATCGAGATCCGTAAATTGGACAGTAAACTAGACATCCGTGTCTTTCTTTTGAGATAAGGCACATCCCCTGTTTCGAAATACTCTGTTCTGTAGAGGCTCCAGACCTACTGACTTGTGCAGGAAAAAGTCTAAACTCATTTTCTTAAGTTGAATTCTTTTCAACTCAATTCTTTAAGATCTTTTAAGTCGTTAAGAGTTATCAACTTCCGTTATGATGATCTAAATGTCGAGTAAGGAACCGAGTTAGTTCTAAACGAGATGTGTTCGAGTCTCGTTTCTTTTTAAATAAAAAGAGATTAGTTAAAGTGCAAATGCCTAAAAGACTTAACCGAATTCGATTTCTTTTTCTTTAATCGTCTCGACCGATTACTAAAGTTTAAATATGTGCGATAAAAGGAGGAAGTCGGAGTTGAAGACAGGACAGAAGACACAAGGTTGAAGTTTGTTCTGTAAACGGTTAAGGTGGGCTTTTCTTATATACAAAATGAAATGAGCGTTGCACAAGATGTTTACTTATTGCTTTATAAGTGTGTTTTCTAAATGATTATCAGTGCATAAAAGAATTTTTTTTTTGTGAGTTCTCTTGTGCCATTCTGAGTTAGCCAAAAGGGTGCTTTCCAGAGTTATGAGTTAGCTAAAAGGGTGCTGACTAATCGATCGGACTTTGAGTTAGTCAAAAGGGACTTTCCAGGGTTAGTGTACACGGTAGCCGTTGTGTGTGGTACTTTGTTGAGGGGTAGCCAGCCATGGTGAGGAGCGTTCGTGAAAGAAGAAAAGGCTTCTTTCCCGGCGTTGAAACGGGCAAGATGAATGTAACAACAGTAAAAATACTCGCGAGCTATTAATGAAAAGAGAAAAATGTTTAGTAAGCACGGACCTTTAAAAGCAAAACCCCATTGTGTTACTATTAAGATGCCTGATTAATCTATAAAACCTATGATATGTTTTCGGCAATGTGCCCACTAAGTACTTTTGTACTTAGCCGTGCATGTATTTATAAATGTGCAGGTTGAGTGACGGAGACGGCGGAAGTTGAGTAGAGGTCGTACTTAAGGAAAGAAGTTTAGTTGAGCCTCGATTTCACATCTGAAAATGTGTTATCAATCTACGTTTTATTCCGCTGCAAAATACTCTTTTTGATGTATAAATTTTCGGTTTAAGTATTCTGTATTTGAAACCCTAGAGATCTCATAGACAACTTTGTCGAGTGATCCTTCAAGATCGACTCTCTTTTGTTTAATGAAAGTAGTTCATAGTTATTATCTTATCTAAGTTATGTCAGTTCATCATTTATTCAGTAAATCCCCCTTTCTTCCCCGCCTCTTTAATCCAACCCCTAGTCGCACCCCGGCTTGGCCGTCCTCGGGATTTGGGGCTGTGACACTGAATGATCTAACCAAGGAATGATCTCTTTCTCTTCACTCTTAAAACTTCAAGTATTTATGATTTTTTTCTATTACTTTTAAGTTCCATCACAATGGCTATGTTTTGGAATTTGACTTTAATCTACAGCATGCTTTACTTTTTATCCATCAATGTTCTTGAGTTGGTCGATTGTTCGAGCAACGAGGAAGACCACTTCATGGAGCACAATCATATCCCTGCAAATTCAGTTAATTTAGGCTTGCCCCAAATCTAATTCTATGTTGAAATAAGAGTAACTTTTCATGGAATACAATAGATGTTCATTGGTGTATTCAACTTTATTGTGATTCCTGGCTATCCATGCAACCTTATAGATGCAGTAAACACTGAATAGTATACAAAAGCAGTGTCACATATTCTTGCATTGCACAGGCAAGGTGCATGTGCACCAAGTGTCATGTACTTTAACTTTCTTTATTTTATTTTTTAAACCCTTAAACATCTAAGGGTGTTAAGTAGCTCATCCACCTTGCTTGTACAATACAAGTAGTGCACCATGGTCTTTACCCATATTCTTTGATGCTTAATTATATGTTAGATAACCTTATATATCTGAGTGCATCATGGATTAAATAAACCTATCTAAGTTGAATTACTATTAGAATATCATTAAAACTTCCACGTGTTCTGTTTTCTAAAATTCCTTGTATATACTAATTGTAACGTTTTTTATGTGAATTTTTTTATGACATATGATATATATATTGGTGTGAATATATAATCTTAATATCCATATTCTGTCTAAAAGTATACGAAAAAATTAAATTATCTATCCCATAATCTCGACATATAACTTACATATAGCTTAATTGGTACTCTTCTTGCAGATGTCAAGTGATTCAACAGAGTTATTGGTGAAAGATTTATCTATAAATCGATGATCGTTTACTATACGATTAAAGATTTTACAAATCAGTTATGAAATTATTTGTTGCAAAAATTTAAGCACAAGAGTTCATAAATTACTAATGATGGACATCGAGGTATGTATGGAACAAATCAATCTAATATTTCTATATTTTTTGATTAGATATTTCGATATAAACTATACTGTTTGTAGGATGTCCAAATTGAAGCTACGATAGTCAATGAAGATAATAGTTATTTCGTCGAAGCATTCAAGGTTAAGAAGAGTACCTATTCAATAACCAATGGGGATGTTAGAAAAGTTGATATGCAATATCCTAGCTTCCATCCTAATAAGGAAATAACACTCAAGGAAGAACCATCGAACAATATTTAATGTGATATACAATACTCAATGGAGTACAAAGATGTGGAATCAAAGTTTGGTAAGTGCACCTTATTTCACTTATTCTACATAGTTTATTGCATAATCATAATCAATTTCTTGAATGACTTTATATAATTTTTACGTGGAATATTTCTCACTTCTTTGGGCGCGAGTATTAAGAAACAAGAGTAAATAGATAAAAAATCGTACTCCCCCGTATCTTTTCATTAAGCTCAATTGGTCGGCACGCTTGTTAAGTAAAAGGAGTTATTTATAGTAAAGTTGAAAAGATAAAGTAACTTGTTGAGGGTAGTTTTGTCACATCAAGTAGGAGAGAGACACGAGGTAGTAGCATTTTAATGTCATATATAGGAAGTTATAGTGATGTATTCATATGGTGCATTTCCTTTTAAGGAAATTGACTTAATGATATGATACGTCCAAATAAGGTAAAATGAGCTTAATGAAAAGATACGGAGGGAGTAGGTCCTACAGCTTTTTGAAGAGTTAATTGTTTCTTTTTTTTGAATGGGACTTTGCTATTGGGATATCCTTAAAAGAAAAGCGAAACCTTGCAATTGGGATGGAAGGAGTATATGATTAATAATGCTGTACGGATATTAGAGGAGCTTTGGTGCAAGTACAAGAAAGCAAAGTGATTGTGGCTAAAGAAACAGAGCATTGAGGACTTTGAGAACTCTATATATCATGAAAAAATAAGTCACCTATGTTTTATTTATTTAGTATGCTCTTAAACAATTCCACAAAATTATACTCGATATTTTATAAAGGGATAGTTGTTTGTAAATCCCAAATCTTTTTTCAAATTCTGGAATTGCACCTGTGCATTTTTCTTCTCTCAACAAACATAAAAAAGAGTTAATCATTCCGACCTCCACGTCAGTTTTAAATTGGGGGAAACCAACGACCGGAGCAAAATTAGAAGAAAATAAAAGGTTTATGTTTGTTGAGCAAAAAAAAAGAAGCTCAGGTGCATTTTTAGAATTTGAAAAAAGGTTTGGGATTTACAGGCAATTAACCCTTTTATAAATAATTGATAAAAATTTAATTTCTATTTTTACACATCTGGAATAATAAAGATATGTCTATGGGAAGATTTGGCGAAAAATGAGGAAAAAGAATTACAACAAGTAGTGGAACCAAAATCAAGTATTGCCATAACATTTGTCTACACAAAAAAGGAATTGGGTACAATACATATATATAGTCCTTCATTATACGAAAATTGTACATTATATTATATATCTAACTCTTTTGTATTTTAAGGGTCCTTGAATTACATAGCACAATGCGATTATTGCAGATCTAACGGACATGCGAAGAACTAGATCAAATGCAACAACCTTATGGACAATGGGTTTTTTTAACTTATTTTCAATATTAAGACAATTGATTCATTAACTATCATATGTAATATACAGGTCTTGTGATACTATGATCCATTGGGAATCAATAAGTGTATTTAATTGCTCTTAGTAAAAAAATAATAATAATATGATACATTTTCCTTGAAAAAAAATTGTAATGTGCATCGAAATTAGGGTGGTGTATTTATGTTATGTGTTGATTGATTGTCCAACTACTTTAAATTGAGAGTATTTCTATTTACTGTGTTGTGAAAGACAAATTAGCAAATTAATCATTTTCTCATTAGTTCGTACTTTAAAGGGTAGACAAAATTGGGCTTAAAGTATGTGTAAACATGAATCTTATCCTTCTCTACACATGAATCTTCTTGTAATCCATGTATTCTTGAAAAGAAAATTCAAAGATACACATAACATAACAGACACGAACATGTGTTTCAATGTTGGTAGGGAGCAACATTCCCATTTCTGCCACGTCGACTATCTGCAAGAAAACCACATTTTATCTTTTTCAGTTCATTCACAGCCTCTGCCATCGACATGCGATCTCTAGGAAGTTCCATTGAGCATCGCACTCCTATCCTCAATATCGAAACAATGCAATCTAAATACTTATCGCCTCTGTTTAGTTGTTGATGCAAACACGGATCCACTACTTCCATTACACGATCTGTTAAAGCACTGCTAACAAAATCTTGGAGATTTACGTATCCACCAAATGCATCACTGGTAGGTCTTTTGTTTGTGAACATCTCGAGCACAAGAATTCCAAAGCTGTATGTGTCCCCTTGTGTTGACACGACATTGTTCATCCCATATTCTGTATAAATTTAATAACTATACTTCAGTAGCTATGTACATTAATAAAGCAATTGTGAAATCAAAAAGGTTAGAAGTAGACCTGGAGGGATGTAGCCTATGGTTCCCTTTAGTGCAATTGAACTGCTTCCCTCTGTTGCTGTCATGTTTTCTGACATGTTTGAAATTATTTTGGCTAATCCGAAATCTCCTACGTGGGCGACCATGTCTTGATCCAAGAGAATGTTGCTCGGCTTCAAATCTCCATGAATAACTACGAACTCAGTACCTCCATGCAAGTACTCTACTCCAGATGCAACATCAATGGCAATATCAAGTCTCTGAATAATGCTCAGATTTCTGACTTGTTCCTCAGAATTCTGATGCAGCCAATCCTCAAGGCTTCCGTTGGCCATGAATTCATAGACCAATGCCTGAAAATCATTGCCTTGGAAATCGATGCTGTCACAGACACTCATGATCTTGAGCAGATTTGACTGCCACATTAGACTCCTCGTCGTCATTGCTAACAATTGTTCCTTTGTATACAGATCCGAATCTCCCTGCCCCAACTAGATTAGACTCCGAGAATCCACCTGTGGCATTCAAGAGATCTGCATAAGACAGCCTGAGAAACTCCGGCACCATGAATGCAGCTGTGGGGGTTCCAGCATTTTGCAGTGTTCGTCTTCGGTAGATGATGAGACAGAAGCATAGTAGCGAAAGGGCAAGGCATACGGCTCCAGCAGTTGGGATCAAGATTTTACGTAAATCTGATTTCTTGTTGGAATTTGGTGACGGGCAAGGAGGTAGATTTAGGATTGGAATACCTCCACACAAGTGGGGGTTGCCTTGGAGAGAGAATGCACTTTGATTTTTGAAAATTCCGAGAGTAGGGACTTCACCTTGGAGTGCATTGAAAGATATGTTGAGATATAAGAGCTGATGAAACTGAGGCAGAAATGTTGGAATGTTCCCAGAAAAGTTATTCTGAGAAAGATCCAAATATTGTAAACCCCTTAAAGCACTAAGACTGTCAGGTATCTCTCCTTGAAGAGAATTGCCCCCTAGGTACAACCTCTCCAGCATGACACAGCTGCTCAAAGAAGTTGGAATGGTTCTGGATAATCTGTTGTTGGACAAATCCAACGATCCAAGATTTATCAAAGCGCCGACTTCTGATGGAATAGTGCCTGTCAAGACGTTGCTGGATAGGTCAAGTGCTATAGAAATGGAGGAAAGCCTGAGAATTTGGGGAGGTATGGAACCATTGAGATTGTTATGTGAAAGATCCAAGGCCTGCAAGTTGGTACAGTTGGCAAGACTCTGAGGTATTCGCCCGAACAGATTGTTTTGATTCAAGAAGAGAATGTTCAGCAAAGTCAAGTTTCCAAATGATGATGGAATCTCATTTGTCAGCTTGTTTTCTGCAAGAGTAAATTGTTGCAACTTATTAAGTTTTCCAATGGAGGAAGGAATTGGACCTTGGAGATTATTGCCTGCAACTGATAAAGCAGTGACAGCGACGAGGTTTCCAATACTAGATGGAATGCTTCCACTTATCTGATTTGGACCAATGTTCAAGAAAGATAAGTAAGTGGAGAGATTGCCAATGGAATCTGGCAACGAACCAGTGAAACGGTTACCAGACAACCCCAAAATTTTAAGGCGAGTGGAGTTGGTAAGGGATGATAAAATAGTATGAATATCTCCCTTCAAATGGTTAGCTTGAGTCAAGATAATTACAAGAGCTGGAAGCCTTGTTAAATCTATCATTTCTCCAGTGAAATTGTTGGAAGCTACACGCACGTATTGAATGAGGGAAGAATTCGACAGTGAAGATGGAAGTGCTCCGGTGAAATGATTGAAGCCCAAATCAAGATAGTTCAAATTGGGAAGTGTAAAGGAAGAATGTATGGTTCCATGGAGTTGATTCTCACCCAAACTGAGACGCCTAATAGTTGAAAGATTAAAGAGGCCAAATGGAACAAAACCACTCAGACTGTTCCCACTCAAAAATAGATAATGCATTCTACGGAGTTGAACGAGCGACTCTGGAATCTCTCCTTGCAAGCCGCAACGACTCAATGAGAGTTGGGTTAGATTTGTGAGGTTTCCTAGGAACGGTGGGATACTCCCCGAGAGCATGTTCGTCCCCAGGGCTAAGGTTTGGAGGTTGACGAGAGATGCTATCTCAGGGATTATGGATCCAGTGAGCTTATTGTCGATCAAATTCAGGTAATAAAGATTTCTGCATTGTGACAGGTTTGTTGGAATCCCACCTCCGAAAGAATTGTTACTAAACTCAATCACTCGAAGCCTTCTCAATCGACCAATCTCATTTGGGATTGGGCCGCGGAAGGAGTTGTTTTGCAAGTCAATGAATCTGAGGAAAGAAAGGTTACCTATGTGAGGTGAAAGCCATCCCACCAGGCCTTGTGAACGCAACGAAACAGAGACGACTCTGTTTCGATGCCTTTTGCCACAAGAGACGCCATTCCATCGGCAGAATTGCGTCGTCTCGTTCCATGATCTGAGAGCCCCGAGTGGATCGTGTATGGATGTCTTGAAGGCTAGAAGAGCTTCGAAATCAGTTTGGTTATTGTTAGAATATGAAGGAGTAGTAGCTGCAAGAAGGAGGAAGAAGAGAATAATGAAGAAGAAATTGGTAAGGATGGAAGAAGGTTTTGGCATGGTGTTTAATTTGGTGTGTTGAAGTAGATGATGAATATTCAGTCAGTGTTGCATGGATTTATAGAAAGTTTACGATGAGAATTCTTTTCCACACATGCAACGTGCAAGACTTGTCATTCATTTTCTTGACTAGTTAGTCTATATGTATTTTCAGACTTGTCATTCGGTGTCCCCCTATAACTCTAATAAGTTCTAATTGAGATTTAATCCTAATTACTCCCTCCGTCCCCCATTAATATGGTGCGGGGGCCGTGCACAAGTTTTAAGAAAAAATAGATAAATATGTGGTAGGGATAGTTTAAGTAGAGGAATGGACCCACTTATGATGTGTTGTTAATTTTTTAGTGGATGAAAAACTTTATTGGAGTAAATATATTGAACTTTTAAAGCTAAAAAGGTAAAAGACATGTCTTAAAATGTAAACACCAAAAGAAAGTAACCATACTAACCTGGGACGGAGGGAGTACAACTTTCCAAATAACTCCAAATTAATCTCCTCCTTCCATGAATAGTATATTTTGTATTCCATCTATCCCGCTCGTTTTATCTCGCTTCCCTTAAATGGATATCCCACTCAATTTGTCTCATTCCAAATAAAGAAAACAATTTGCCCTTTAAAATCCTTCAAAATTGATGAGACCTACCCATTTTCTCTCTTTATACCCTTATGCTTAATCTCTGTGCCCAACACTATATTTCCTCTCAAATTAATCTCCTCCATCCACGATTAATATATTTTGGTACAAGAAGAAATAAAGATCAGATCGAATTGCATTTCAAATTTATTAAACTAGACATCTGTAGCTTTCTTTTGGTACCAAGAACATCCCCTGTTTCGAAATGCTCTGTTCTTTATAACCTCCAGACCTACTGACTTGTGCAGAAAATTCTACAACTCATTTTCTTAAGTTGAATTCTTTTTAAATTCTTTAAGAACTTATAAGTCGTTAAGAGTTATCGACTTCCGTTATTAACTAGTCTAAATGTCAAGTAAGAAACCGAGTTAGTTCTAATCGAGATGGGTTCGAGTCTCGTTTCTTCAATAATCAAAAGAGATTAGTTAAAGTGCAAATGCCTAAAAAGACTTAACCGAATTCGATTTTCTTTTGCTTTTATCGTTGCGACCGAGTATTAAAGTTTGATTATTTGCAATAAAAAGGAGGAAGTCGGAGTTAAGGATAGGACAAAAGACTGAAGACGAAAGCTTTTATAGTTCTATATATCATCTAAGGTGGGCTTTTCTATCTATCAAAATAACGTGTGCTTTTCTTATATATCAAATAAAGTGAGCGATGCTCAAAAATGTTTACTTACTGCTTTATAAGTGTGTTTTCTAAATGATTATCATTGCATAAAAGATTTGTTTTATGTGAGTTATTTTGTGCCATTCTGAGTTGGTTTGCCAACTAAATCGATCGGACTCTGAGTTAGTCAAAAGGGACTTTCTAGGGTTAGTGTACACGGTAGCCGGTGTGTGTGGTACTCTGTTGAGGGGTAGCCAGCCACGGTGAATAGAACGTGCGCGGAAGAAGTTAACTCTGCCCTGGCGTTGAAACAGAAGTTGGGCAAGTTGAACGTTGTCACACCCTGGTTCCCATAAACCGAGACGCGACAGAGGGGAACAAAGAGGCGGGAAAGAAGGAGGCTTACTTTTTGCACATATAGCAATTTATTCACAAATTTAATGAAGTGAGGCGACAAAACCGCGCTACACCCATTAAAATAAAATATGGGGTAAACCCGTGTCTAGCATAGCAAAAGGAGTCGACCATCCACTTCACCAAATGATGTTATCATAAGGGAGTGGGAATTCGAGCGTCCAAGAGAAGCTGATCACAAGGCACTCTCCATAAAAATAAACAATAAATACCACACATAGACATATTCAGAGTTGCATAATTAAATAACATAGCGGAAGCACATAAACAGATACAACAACAACAACAACCACCCGTGCCTCAGCCTCGCATCTCATCACCTGCCTCTCAACCTGAAAACATTTTGAAAAGATTTTGGACGTGAGTACTAGTGCACTCAGTGGGCAAGATTTTATAAACAATTTTTAGTAAAAACAAAGCAGTTGGTATATCCAAGTTTTACTCGTAAACTTAGAAGGTTTCAAAACATAAAACCACTTCTAAGATACGTCAAACCTTTTTCATTTGCGCGCCAACAGTGCCGTTCTAGTGTTATTCCTATCATTTCGTGGTACGGTTACATTTTCCGTTTCAACCACAACACAAGATCCCTGTCTTAACCCATCGGATCCAAAACATATATCCTTGTTAGAAAATGATGGTGATCAACCCACCGAACTTCTAACCATGTGTACACAGCCCATTGCTAGTGTGTTAGACCAACAAAGGACCCCGCTCGGTATCGTAGGAACCTTAAACACATAGAGCGCACTAAAACATTGCCATGGATAACCATTTTTCTTTTGAAATATCAGAGTTTATTAACTCAAAATAATTTTGTAAAAATATATAACCCACGTGACAGAGAATAACAATGCCGGAAAACAACACCAAGACTTCATGATCGCTTACGTAAGTACCTCGAGCTAATGTCGTCAGAAAATCGAGATGAGAATTGAAAACTGAACGATGGAAATGAAAATCTAAAGCGTCTATTTATAGGAAGAAGCAAGCAGCTGTGCAGTAAGCTGCTGCGAGGCGGAAGCAGCTGTGCAGCAACTTACGTTTTAAAACCTTTAAACGTGCATAACTTTTTCATGCGAAATCAGTTTTGAGAAAACTTAGTGCCTATAGACTCGCAATAAAATACTCTAAACAATGACTATAAACATGATATGTTTATTTTCACAAAAAATAATTGACTTTTTTGATGCAAAAATAGTTTTAAGATATTTAGGAGTATTAACTTATTTAATAGTCCATTTGGAAAATTCGGGATATTACAAACGTAACATCAGAAATATGCTTGATCAAGCTATATTGTGAAAGGAAAATGTTTAGTAAGCATGGGCCTTTGATGAAAAACCTCGATGCGTTACTTTTTAAGATGCCTGATTAATCTATAAAGCTTATGAGATGTTTTTGGCAATGTGCCCACTAAGTATGGTTATACTTAGCCCTGCATGTATTTATAAATATGTAGGTTGAGTGACGAAGGCGGCGGAGGTTGAGTAAGAGTTGTATATAGGAAAGAAAAGTAGTGTTTCAAGTTCTACGTTTTCCGCTGCAAACTATTTCGTTTTGATGTATAACTTTTGGTCTAAGTTTCGTACTTTAAACTTAGTTTATTTTGTGAACAACTTGTCGAGCGGTCCTTCGAGATCAACTCTCTTTTATTTAATGAAGTCAGTTCATAGATAAGAGTTTGTTTATTATTATTGGTTAGTGTATTTATTCAGTTAATCCCCCTTCTTCCCCGCTTCTTAAATCCAACCCCTAGTCGCACTCCGGCTTTGCCATCCCTCGGAATTTGGGGCTGTGACACTCTTATTGACCGTAAAATAAATAGGTTATCTAAGATTGTTTAGTATATGAGAATTAATATTTTTTTATTATTATTTCTCTTAATTTTAGATTGCTTGGAGAAAAGGTTATTAAATTCCGTAGTTATCTTTTCTATCCTAAATAGTTGTATATATATAAGTTATCTGCTCTTTTATTTTCGCACACCCTGAAATCGTTCCTTTTGAGAAATAATTCCAGATCTTGAGTATAGAGGTGCCACGCTTTTCTTTGCTTTTATTTTGTGCTGAGTATGCTTATGCGTGTGTATAGCTCATTGCGGATTTTCCTTTCTCGGACAAGCCTGGAAAACGACCAATCAAGCAGAAGAATCAAAGGAATACGGGGCTCAGTGCAAATGAGTTAGGAGTTCAATAAGCCAAGCCGGGTCACGAAGATCTAAAAAGCGCCCGTTTGGATTCAAGCATTCTAGCATAAACGTTTTCTTCCTCAATAGGTGCATTAACGGTTTCTTGCATGAATACGCAGTATCCTCCTCCATTGCAGGGGCTGCCCTCTCCTCTCGTTGGTTGGTTTAGAACTCACTCGAAAATCACTGACCTATTTTAGTATGTTAATTAATTAATACTATTGTTTATTGTATGGGGTAAGTGTGTGACAGTGCGTATGTGCTGCATGTTATTTCTTTGAATATTATTATTATTTTTTTATAATGAAAAAGCTGTCAGATTATTTTTACTTAAAAGTTCTAAGACTAAGGCCATGAATTTATATATCAGTATATATGGTATAGTAAAATATATATGATGAAGAGTTTCGTAAGCAGAAGTAATAATATGGCATCCTAGTTTTATCATATATATGTGATATTATACATGTAAGCATGTTGTACCACATGTAGATTTGAGATTTATAAATACATCTTGATTATGTTTGTGTATAAATAAGTTTGCATTGTTTAAAGTGTTGGTAAATAATGGTTAGCATGTTTTCGTTCTATGTGTGTTTTATATTCAATAATTAGTTGTAGTCAGTTTATTTTCTCTTACTTGATTAATTAAACTAATGCGAAGGTAAATATAAAATAGTATGAGATTAGTAAATAAATTGATGAAGTGCATGTCTAGACAAAATAAGATAGACAAAGATGCATTTTATTCTTTTAATTGTTGATTTAATTGAATTACTCGTGTTTTGTGCATGCATGATCAGAATGGTGTCTTCTTTTTATTTTTAATTGTAAGTATTGAAGCCATATTTAGATAAATATGGAGAATAATTAATGGTTGCCAGAATGTTTTCTTTTATAATTTAAGCTTGTGTGTATCTACATATATACATGTGTTCGTGTGATCTAAGATTAATAACTAAAGAAGAAGAAATTGTCGATTTAGATGAGTCTTGTCTTTTATTTGTAAGTTTTGATCACTTACGAAAGCATGCATTTTGACATTTCATAATTATTATTTAGGATTGGCGCACAAGACTTCACTAATTAATTTGCAGATTTCTCAGTCGAGTCGAGGAAGGTTAAGGTGGGGTTTTTAATGTTGCAGTTATCATTTATCCTTATTATATGTTTTGCACAATATATATTCATGTGATATAGAGCATGGCCTATGGGCTATTCGAGGTTAAGCCTACGGGCTATTCGAGGTTATACGAGGTTAAGCCTACGGCTATTCGAGATCACGAGGTTATGGCCTTCGGGCTACGATGTTATTTATATGCGAGTGTTCCAAGTTTATTCTTGTTGCGATTTATATAATCTGGATAAATGCCCCCATTGAGTCTAAAGTACTCACCCAAAAACTTTTAATCTTTTCAAGAGAGGGCTCGGGCGATGTGCGGTGGAGCGAGTGGTGATGGTCAAAGAGTCAAAATGAGCTTCATTTAAGTGTTATTTATATAGTCTTTCGCTGTAAAAGTCTTTATTATTTTCATGATGTAGAAAGATAACGTTTCCTTTTATTTATGAAAATTGGGGCGTTACATAGTGGTATTAGAGCCGGTCTGCAATTCTGTAGACTTGCTTCTGAGTTATTAAGAAAGTTAAGACCATCATCGCACCGCCAATTTATGTCAACCTACTTACCACAAAAAATTTGTCCATTTCATATCTACCTAGTTTAAGAATTTTACACTTGTACCCTCATCCCTTTTCCCTATTTACTACACTTTGTCATTGATGACCCCACCTCACATCAACTTTATTTCTACTTTTTTATCATCCCAACAACTTTGTTCCTACTTTTTGGTCAATACCACCTCTTTTTGTGATTACCACTTTTTTTTGTCATTATCTCACTACCATTCAAATACACCTTTATTCCACCAACTACCACTTTATTAGGTTTCTTAAAACTCGTACCACACCCCAAATAGATAGACATAACTTGGACGGAGGGAGTATACTTCATACTTGGGCTCCACTCCTATTTACATGCACAGTCTCCATGTTTGCAGCCATGATCTCCACTTTCTTATGCAAGTTTGTTGTTGATGCTCGTCACTCCATAACAACATAACAATCTTGACTTGGTCCACTCCACAAGCCTATCTCTCAAAACACGTTTGCCAACTCCCATATCCCTTAAATCTCTCACATGTAAAACAAGACAAAACAAATATACAAAATAATTTCCTATAAAAATGGGAGCCACAAAAAAACATCAACACTATACAATATATTATTGAAAAACTCAACAGTGGAAATTAAACAATCACATGATTCACCACAATATTAACTGATATTATAATACATATTAATTAGTCATACAATTACGAAGCAAATTTATAACTAGTGGTAGAGCAGCGCAGTAACATTGCATCGGAGGACTGTATATATACGGCTCGGATCAAAGAAAACAAACTCGAAAATTGCATAACCACGGGCTAGCCGGAATTTTCCGGTGCCGCCGACGATCGCCACCTCCGAAACCGGCTCAAACTGCGGGATCGAACCTTGTATCTCCAACGTGCTACCTTTATACTTCTTATTGGTGAACACGAGCGACAAAAGGAGGAGAGAGTAGGATCCATCTAGGGATGACGTCACGTAGACACCTCGTAACCTTCCGATTTCGGACGAGTGTTCCTCAAATGCCTCGGTAAGTGGGTCGTCCGTGACGAACATGGCTCCGAACTTGGCGAAGTTGAGAGGAGGGGGCGGCCGGCCGGGTATCTCGATCACGGTCGCATTCAGTGGCGGAACCACGTGTTGGTGTGGTGGGGCTATTGCCCCACCTCAAACAAATTCAATTACCTATAATTAGGTGTGAATTTGTAAAAATTATGTATAGATTTGTTAAATTATCTATGTTTGCCCCACCAAAAACTTTAAAAAAATAGGGGTAAAAGATTTTGCCCCTCTTAGTCTTGGGGGCTTGGTTCCGCCACTGGTCGCATTGGCCGCGCCGCCATAATCTTGGACATAGACTGTCATTTTGGTCTCCTTTTCATGACTTAGCTCGGCCGTCGAATATGAAAAAATGGCAAGAAAGAGAAATAATGGTGACAATTTGATTTTTTTGGGTGCCATAACAATAGAAATTTGAGATCTACTCAAATCAAGATAATGGTATGATTTATTTTGTGGTTCTTGAGCTTTTTTGTTATTTGGTTATAACGTTTTAAGACTTATTTATAGCGTCGACCGTTTCACAAAATGAACAAATGCAATCGATCATTTTGCCAGCTGTGGTTTTTTCTCTTTTTGGATTCTTTCATAATTATATTCAAGATATGATTTAACTGGTACATGTTATTGCAAAGGCGCTGAAAATTTTGCTACAAACCTTTACATGTTAGTAGTATAACGAGGTATAAGGACAAAAGTGCCAATAACTGAATATTTTTATTTTTTATTAATTATGGGGGCTACAAAGAAAGAAACGGGGGCTATAAATAAAATTATCCTAATGGATATCCAATTTATATAAAGAGAAACATAGACATTATCGAAATAACAATAATGCGATAACTCATCAGAAGAGCGTTATATAAAATTATAATTATAATATAAAATAAGTTAACAAGGGATAACGTTACTTGAGTCATAGTACCTATTTTTTGATCTAAAATCACCAAATGCAATATAAGCATTTAAACATTCTTTTTTCTAGAGAGCTTATAAGTGCTGCATATAAATTATAATCAAAATAACTACGGGAGTGATTATTACGCTACAAATTATATAAAAAAAACAAATTCCTATTCAAATACATCCTAGAGTAAACTAGTGGATGAGTTTGTTTGGGTCCAAGAACAATGACTGCACCTTTTACAAATTAAATATTTCTCTACACAATAAGAAGACTTTAAACTTTTTTGTAGACCTAAGTAAAAAATCATCCGTCAGTTGCAGTGTCAAGAAATTTCTAATTTAATCAAATATTCAGTACTTGATAAAGTGATATTGACTTGTATTTTGTGCTTCTAAAGAAAAAAAGACTTTATAGAAGAGTTTATTTTATTTTTATTTTATAGAGGTCAACTAACGTGTGACATGGATCATTGTGAAATCTATAGCAAATTCTAAGCTTGTGATAGAATTTTTGTAGAAGCTGTTTGTTTAGTAGCAGCCATGACTCTTTACCCCACAAACTTGCACATGCACATGCAAGTATTATTCATTCATATATGCACCAAAAAACACTCATCCACAATTTTATTTACTCTTGGATTTTATGTGTAATTTTTTTATATGTATATGATTTGTATCGTAAATACGACAACTCTTAGATCCAAGAGGCAATGTTGGGCCCCATGAAAAAAAAACAAGGAGTATTTTTGACATTTCATGTTTTAACCTTAATTTTTTCTAATTATTCTTTTTTAAAGCAATGTAAACATGGAGAATGGAAGCTCAAGTAGATGAAGATTATTAAGTATGGAAATGTAGGTTGAACAAATAAAGTGAGTGCAAAAAGAGTAAAAGATTGAACGACTAAGTTCAAAGTAGAATATAGTAGGGACTATTGTTTTGTATATTGATTAAAAAATCAAAAATAGATGCAGACAATTCTCGAGCCTTCCGTTGGCCATGAATTCAAAGACCTATGCCTTAAGCAGATTTTTGTGTCGTTAGCCACTAACGTCTCACATTGTGAGATCACCGGGCCAGCGACTGCTGGAATTTGGCACGTCCAAATCCCAACCGGCGCTGTTTTTTTTTTTTTTTTTCGATTCTCAGCTCATATGCACTGGAACGTGTATTCATATGCACTACACCGTATAATAATATGTAGAACTAAGCATATTGACATGCACCACTTTTTAATTTTTATTAATATTCTTTTCCACTATTCTTTTAGATGCACCACATAGTGTATCCATATGCACAACCATGTTTACCAAGATGCACTACGTTATGTTTTCATATGCACATTGTTTGCCGCTTCTTCTTTGGTCAAAATTCGAGCGAGGTGAGCAGAAGGCCTCGGAGCAAGCCGAAAAATCTAAATTGTTGCCCGATGATTATCCTTATATTAGTAATCGGAGCAAAGGCGGAGCCGAAGGCTCTGCCGGGAAAAAGAAAAATGGAAAATTATAAAAAAAAATATATATATTGTTGCACATGAGAATAATGCAAAGATAAAAAGTGGGTAGATCTCATCACTTTTAGAAGGTTTTAAATAGTTAATTATTTTCTTAACAAAATTTTCCTTGCATTATTATGTGCATACTTTTTGGGTTAAAGGGTCGGTCTTTGATCAATGTACCAAAATTTCAACATAATGAGCCTTTATATAGGTATATTGACTTGACTATATATAATGAAACTTGACTTTTATATTAGATTTTCGTATCATTTTTTAATTTTTAATACAAAACAACGACGTTTTGGGTCAAATTGCAAACGACGTCGTTTGTTTAGTCGCGGCGAGTTGCCATGTAAGCAATTCTGATGTCCACCTTAGCTCCAATTTTGGGAAAAATGGTCGCCGTGATAAAATTGAGAAAAATTGGAAGGTGAAGAATTCTAGCAGATTTTGAAAAGGTTGGGAAATAAACGCGAATTTAGGAGGGGAATTATTATGCAATTTGCCCTTTTTATAGCTAGGAATATAATGAAGTCCCTCCGTCCCACTTAATTTGTTTCACTTCCCTTAAATTGATGTCCAACTCAATTTGTCGCATACCAAATAAGGATATAAATAACTTTTCAAAACTATTCAAAAGTGATGGAACCTACGACTTTCTATCTTTTTACTCTTATTCTTATCTCTGTGCTGAAGAATAATACTCCCTCCGTCCATGAATCATATCCCCATTTGGATTTCGACATGGAAAAATAAAAAAGCTGATAAAGTTGTTTTGAGTTAGGTAAAAGTTAGAATGTAGGGGTAGTAGAATAATGACAAAAAAACAGTGGTAATGACAAAAAAGTAGTGGTATTGACCAAAAAGTGGGAATACAGTTGTTGTGATGATAAAAAAGTAGGAATAAAGTTGTTGTGAGGTGAGACCATCAATGACAAAGGATAGTAAATAAACAGAAAGTATGAGGGTATGATTGTATAAAAAGGTAAGCAGGGATTTGATTTATGGACAAAAAAATGTGGGTAAGCAGGGATTTGAATCGTGGACGGAGGAAGTATGACAAATTGAGTGAAACGGAGCTAGTAATATCTTCCAAACACGTTTTTATATATTTGATGGAAATTAACATGCATGAAATCATGCAATATCTTCCAAGGTGTCTATTAGTTTTAGCCAAGCGTTTTGTTTACGTTAAATGTAATACCCCGATAATTTCTACTATCTTTAAAAAGGAAAGTTAATAATAATTATGGCTTTGCACGCCTAAGATCATGAATTTTGATTCTAAGACTAACGGTGAAATCCGTTTTTAAAAATAAATTCCAAAAGTACGTTAAACGACTACTGTATTAGGGTTTTCGCGTATGAAAACTTTTTAGTTCGAGAACTCAGATCGAGAAACCGTCGAACCTTACATTCACTCTTTTTGCGATACGAGTAAGTTAGGAAAAATTGATTTATTTATTTTTTCGGACGAAATTCGGACTGTGATGTTCCGAGTTTTTATTTGTTTTTGAAAAACGAACCGTCCTTTTTAAGTACATAGATTATTTCCGATTTAATGGTTTCGACGAAAACGTAACCGACTACATTTTTAATTCTCGATTTTTATTACGTGGTACCGAGTCCGAAAACGCGATATTTTGGGTAATAATACTCTCTCCAACCGACTTCACACACACACAACTTAGGATATTTCTATTTTTGCTACTTTCTACTTTATGACTCATACTTTAGATAGTTCTTAAACTTTACACCTATTAAGTGAGTTAAATATCTAATATTAACATTAGTCATCCTTTCTCCTTCTCCCACACATACAAACCGCCCACTCCCCCCCCCCCCCATCAAACTTTCTCTCTCAATTTTCTTCCACTCACCATTGAAGACTTCAAGCTTTTTGAGACTAGTTGCTGAAATCGTGATATAGAAACCCGCTTGGTAAATATTATCAGCAACCTAATCTTCACTTGGAACATACCGAACTTCAAGTTCCTTGTTGATGACCTTGTTTCTCACAAAATGAGCGTCTATCTCAATATGTTTAGTCCTAGCATGTAGAAATGGATTTGCAGCGATAGCAGCTGCACTCTTATTATCACACCAAATAATAGGGCTATGAGGTAGTTTGAAACCAAGTTCCACCAGCAAAGACTTAATCCAGATTACTTCAACAATTGAATCCACAAGAGCACGATATGTGGAACTTCTAGATACAACATTTTGTTTTTTGGAACTCCAAGAAAGCAGATTAGGACCAAGAAAAACACAATAGCCTCCTGTAGATTTTCTATCATCCAAAGAACCCGTCCAATCAACATCTGAGAAGACTTTAAGGTGAAGATAAGGAGAGGAATAAAAAGCAAGACAGTGATTCATAGTGCCTTTGAGAAATCGAAGAAGTCTTTTGCAGGCTTTCCGCTGCAACTCAGTTGGATGTTGCAAGAACTAACTGAGTTTATTTACTATGAAGGCTATATCTGGTCTGGAAAGAGCGAGGTATTGCAAAGCTCCAACTACACTTCTAAATAGTGTAGGATCAAAAAAAAGGTTTGCTATCTTTGAGATGAAGTTTGGCACCACTGTCATAAGGTGATGGATGTGATTTGCTGTCACTAAGATTTGTTTTTGCCAATAACTCTCTAATATATTTGGACTGATTGAGAAGGTAAGAATGGGAAGAAGTTTTAGTGACTTCTTCCTCTTCATTACTCAATTTCCTCACTTTGTTATCAGGAGATTTAATTTCATTAATTATTTCCTCTTTTCTTCGTCCCACCAAGACGAAGTTCTGCTGCTGCTTCTCCGTTTGCTTTCCTTTTATTCTCTTCCAGCTCAAAATCATCATCATTCATCATCTCAACATCACCCTCATCCATTCTTTGTCTTAGATCAGCCATGCCATGATCATCATCCTCATCAGTAGTTGCAGTGACCTGCCATACATATTTAATGACAATAGAAAAAGTTAGAAAATCCATTCTTCCCGATGGGGTCTCAACACATTTATAGAAAGTATTCAAGTAAAAGTCCATAGACAACAATCAAGCATTTTAAACCTTTGCTGCTGGAGCAGCTGCTTTGCCTCTCGGCTTCTTGATTTCACCAACTTCGTCTGATAAATGAAATGGAAATTATATCTACTGATCAAATTGTTAATATCAAACATAAAAGATTTAACCAACCAGTTTGAGTCGTAGCGTTCCCTGACACTCCCATCACCTCTTTAACATTATTCTTATGTTCTTTTCTAAGCTGCTCCCATTTTTTCTGATACTCATTTAATTCCTAAAAACAAATGCTCTCATATTAGCATGAGTCGAATTTGAGTGAAACAAAGACATTACCAATAAATAAATTTTAACATCTCACCTCAATAAATTTTCCCTCTAAAGCATCCAAATCTCTCATCCACAAGTCCTTCACATCTGAGTGTTTCATGTCTTCAACTATTTTCTCGAGCTTGAGTCTCTCTTCAGGAGTCTCGTATTTCTTTATTACACCTGCCGAGTCAAACAGATGCATATTACTTGTTCCAACAGAAGTGGTTAGCTTTAAGATATCGAATACTTTGTTTCTTCTTTGGTAATGCATGCATAGTGTCTCACTTGTTACTAATTAAGATATCGAATGCTCTGTTTCTTCTTTAATTGTACACCTCCAAAATCGAAAGAATTAAGAAACATAATTACTTGTTTAATGACATATATAGAGCAAAATTATATGAAACAGAAAATAGTTGCAATAAAAAACATGTAATCCATGTATTCTTGGAAAGAAAATTCAAAGATACACATAACAGACAGGAACATATGATTCAATATTGGTAGGGAGCAACATTAAAATTCCTATTTCTGCCACGTCGACTGTGTGCAAGAAAAACAGATTTTATCTTTTTCAGTTCATTCACAGCCTCTGCCATTGACATGCGATCTCTAGGAAGTTCCATTGAGCATCTCACTCCTATCCTCAATATCGAAACAATGCAATCTAAATACTTGTCGTCTCCATTTAGTTGTTGATGCAAACACGGATCCAATACTTCCATTACACGATCTGTTAAAGCACTGCTAACGAAATCTTGGAGATTTACGTTTCCATCGAATGCATCACTGGTGGGTCTTATGTTTGTGAACATCTCGAGCACAAGAATCCCAAAGCTGTATGCGTCCCCTTGTGTTGACACGACATTGTACATCCCATATTCTGTAAAAATTTAATAAGCATACTTAGTAGCTATGTACATTAATAAAGAAATTGTGAAATAAAAAAGCTTAGAAGTTGACCTGGAGGGATGTAGCCTATGGTTCCCTTTACTGCAATTGAATTGCTTCCCTCTGTTGCTAACATGTTTTCTGACATGTTTGAAATTATTTTGGCTAATCCGAAATCTCCTACGTGGGCGACCATGTCTTGATCCAAGAGAATGTTGCTCGGCTTCAAATCTCCATGAATAACTACGAACTCAGTACCTCCATGCAAGTACTCTACTCCAGAAGCAACATCAATTGCAATTTCAAGTCTTTGAATAATGCTCAGACTTGTGCCTGGTTCCTCTGAATTTTGATGCAGCCAATCCTCGAGGCTTCCGTTGGCCATGAATTCATACACCAATGCCTTAAAATCATTGCCTTGAAAATCAATGCTGTCACAGACGCTCATGATCTTGAGCAGATTTCTGTGGCGTATGCCTCTCAATGCATTGCATTCTGATGCCAAGCTTTTATATGCTCCTCTGATGTTGAGATTAAGCACTTTTACTGCCACTTCTTTATTCTCCTCCTCATCTTCATTGCTAACAATTGTTCCTTTATACACAGATCCAAATCTCCCTGCCCCAACTAGATTCGATTCTGAGAATCCACTTGTGGCATTTAAGAGATCTGTATAAGACAGCCTGAGAAACTCCGGCACCATGAATGTAGCCGCAGGGGTTCCAGCTTTTTGCAGTGTTCGTCTTCGGTAGATGATGAGACAGAAGCATAGCAGCGAAAGGGCAAGGCATATGGCTCCAGCAGTTGGGATCAAGATTTTACCCAAATTTGATTTCTTGTTGGAATTTGGTGATGGGCAAGGAGGTAGATTTAGGATTGGAATACCTCCACACAAGTGGGGGTTGCCCTGGAGAGAGAATGCAGTTTGATTCTGGAAAACTCCAAGAGTAGGGACTTCACCTTCGAGCGCATTGAAAGATATGTTGAGATATAACAGACTAAATTGAGGCAGGAATGATGGAATGTTCCCAGAAAAGTTATTCTGAGAAAGATCCAAATATTGTAAACCTCTCAATGGCCTCAGAGTGTCAGGTATCTCACCTCGAAGAGAATTGCTGTCGAGGTAAAGCTGTTCCAGCTTGACGCAGCTGCTGAACGAAGTTGGAATGAATTCGGATAATCTATTGTAAGACAAATCCAAGATCCCAAGATTTCTCAAATAGCCAACCTCTGATGGAATAGTACCCGTCAATAAGTTGTGGGATAGGTTAAGTGCTTTAGAAATGGATGAAAGCTTGAGAATTTCGGGAGGTATCGAACCATTGAAATGGTTGTGTGAAAGATCCAAGGCTAACAAGTTGGTACAGTTGGCAAGACTTTGAGGTATTCTCCCAAAGAGATTGTTTTGAAACAAGGAGAGTTCATTCAGCAAAGTCAAGTTGCCAAATGATGATGGAATCTCATTTGTCAGCTTGTTTCCGTCTAGGTAGAATATTTGCAACTTATTAAGTTTTCCAATGGAGGAAGGAATTGGACCTTGGAGATTATTGGCATAAGCATATAAAAGAGTGAGAGCGACGAGGTTTCCAATACTAGATGGAATACTTCCACTTATTTGATTTTGACCAACAGTGAGACCGACGAGGTTAGTGGAGAGATTGCCAATGAAATCTGGCAACGAACCAGTGAAAAGGTTATTATCCAACGACAAAGCTTGAAGGCTAGTGGAGTTGGTAAGGGATGCTAAAATAGTACCAATATCTCCCTTCAAATGGTTAGAATCAGTCAAGAGAAATTCAAGAGATGAAAGCCTTGTTAAATCTATCATTTCTCCGCTGAAATTGTTGGAATAGATATCTAATTCTTCAAGGAGAGAAGAATTAGAGAGCGAAGGTGGAAGCGGTCCCGTCAAATAATTGGTCTTCAAATCAAGAAACCATAAGTTGGGAAGTGTAAAGGAAGAAGGTATGGTTCCATGGAGTTGATTCTCACCCAATTGGACAGCCTCTATAGTAGAAAGATTAAAGAGGCCGAATGGAATAGAACCACTCAGATTGTTCCCACTCATTAATAAATTCTGAATTCTTGGGAGTTGAACGAGCGATTGAGGAATCTCTCCTCGCAAGCCGCACTCACTCAATGAGAGTTGGATTAGATTAGTGAGGTTTCCTAGGAATGGTGGGATAGTCCCCGAGAGCATGTTCCTCGCCAAGGCTAAGGTTTGGAGGTTGACGAGAGATGCTATCTCGGGGACTATGGGTCCAGTGAGGTCATTGTCGACCAAATTCAGCCAATAAAGATTTCTGCACTGTGACAAGTTAGTTGGAATCCCACCTCCGAAAGAATTATTACTAAACACAATCACTTGAAGCCTTCTCGTTCGACCAATCTCATTTGGGATTGGGCCGCGGAAGGAGTTGTTTTGCAAGTCAAAGATTCTGAGGAAAGAAAGGTTACCTATGTGAGGTGAAAGCCTTCCCACCAGGCCTTTGGATTTGAGAATCACAGACACAACTCTGTCTGGATGCCTTTTGCCGCAAGAGACTCCATTCCATCTGCAGAAATCTGTTGTCTCGTTCCATGAGCTCAGAGCCCCCAGTGGATCGTCGTGGATGGATTTCTTCAAGGCCAGAAGAGCTTCGAAATCAGTTTGGTTGTTGTTAGAATATGAAGGAGTAGTAGCTGCAAGAAGGAGGAAGAAGAGAATAATGAAGAAGAAATTGGTAAGGATGGAAGAAGGTTTTGGCATGGTGTTTAATTTGGTGTGTTGAAGTAGATGATGAATATTCAGTCAGTGTTGCGTGGATTTATAGAAAGTTTACGATGAGAATTCTTTTCCACACATGCAACGTGCAAGACTTGTCATTCATTTTCTTGACTAGTTAGTCTATATGTATTTTCAGACTTGTCATTCGGTGTCCCCCTATAACTCTAATAAGTTCTAATTGAGATTTAATCCTAATTACTCCCTCCGTCCCCCATTAATATGGTGCGGGGGCCGTGCACAAGTTTTAAGAAAAAATAGATAAATATGTGGTAGGGATAGTTTAAGTAGAGGAAGGGACCCACTTATGATGTGTTGTTAATTTTTTAGTGGATGAAAAACTTTATTAGAGTAAATATATTGAACTTTTAAAGCTAAAAAGGTAAAAGACATGTCTTAAAATGTAAACACCATACTAACCAGGGACGGGTAAAAAAAGAAAGTAACCATACTAACCTGGGACGGAGGGAGTACAACTTTCCAAATAACTCCAAATTAATCTCCTCCTTCCATGAATAGTATATTTTGTATTCCATCTATCCCGCTCGTTTTATCTCGCTTCCCTTAAATGGATATCCCACTCAATTTGTCTCATTCCAAATAAAGAAAACAATTTGCCCTTTAAAATCCTTCAAAATTGATGAGACCTACCCATTTTCTCTCTTTATACCCTTATGCTTAATCTCTGTGCCCAACACTATATTTCCTCTCAAATTAATCTCCTCCATCCACGATTAATATATTTTGTATTTCTTTCTTAGTCCGTCCATCATAAAAAAGTATATTATTTCCATTTTAGGACGTGACCCATATTTTCTTTATATTTTAAATCTCACCTAAATTTAAATTGGTGGGTCACTTTCTCCACTCATTTAATATATTCTTTTTTGTAAAAGCTCATTCACAATCTAAAAAATTATTGGTACACTTATGGAGTAGTAAATTGTATTAAGAACACTTTAGTTACTCAATAAAGTTTTCTTTCCCTTTGGGCTTAACCTTTTAATCTCATTTGGATCCTGTGCCCAAAATTGATGTCTCATTAGGTCCCATAATCTATATTTTATGATTTTTATTTTCATTTTTTTTAGTGCTTATTTATATTGTTTTAGAATAAGTTTACAATAATTAACAAGGTTCATCCACTCGAATATGAAAAACACACACACACACACATATATATTTATTTAAATTTCTAAATTTTTAATTGACTATATATTGAAGTTATTCGATAATTAGGGTATTCTTTTAAGTATAGTCTGCATACGATCAACTTGGTCATTAATTCAATTAGGGTTCAGATCCAGTGTCCCCCTATAACTCTAATAAGTTTTAATTGAGATTTAGAGGGTGTTTAACTAAGTTTAAAAGCTCCTTAATACAACTTATAGACTCTTAAATTCTCAATTACAACTTGTTAAAAATAACTCCAAAATTTGTTCAAAAGATAAAAAAATCTCCAAATTAATCTCTCCGTCCACGAATAGTATATTTTGTATTGCTTTCTCGGTCCCTCCATAAAAAGTATATTCATTCCATTGTAGAACATGACCCACAATTTCCTTATATTTTGAACCTCACTTACATTCAAATTGAAATGTAACAAAAAATTATCCAACATGGAATTTTTTTTTTTTTTTCCTCCTTTTCATTCAATTGGGGGAAGGGGGATTGAACCTCTATTTACAAATGAGAAGGGAATTATTGGAACCAAACTTGGGACCCACCATACTTTAATTTCTCGGAGTGTTTTTCCCACTTAAAATTTTTGATTTTTATATTGAATTGAGCAGGGTGATAACTAACAAAATCAGCATAATATCATGATTTAACATGGGAGTTAAAGGGGAAGAGAAAGAGAAAGAGAAAGAGAAAGAGAAAAAGAAAAGTTGTCATAGCTATTTTTCGAAATAATAAAGTTTTCGGACATACTATGTCCAGACATAACCTGTTCGATCAAGTAAAAAATTAATTTTACACAATTTTTTAATTATTTTTTTCATTTTCGGTCATTTATTAATGTACAATAATACCTTTTTCGAATTTTTCAATTAGAAGAGAAGAGAAAATGTTTATGTCGATGAAATATGGTCTTAATTAATACAATTTTAATTAGGAAGAGATTTCTTTGGAGACGAGAAGGAAAATTTTTGAGGGAGAGTGAATATGGAAGAATACCGACAATTTTTTTCTTGATCGAACCGTTTATATCCAGACATACTATGTCCGAATAGCATCCTCCTTTTCGAAATTCATACCACACCGGCCATAACCCATGTAAAAGGTTGTATGCATTAATCCATGCATGCAAAGGTATTAAGAGGATGAGGGCTTGTGTATAAATTTGGTGCACGTAGGGTTCGAGCGGGAAATAGCCAAAGTCTTGCTGTGTTGATCGTGGCCGTTGATCTCGTTGTTCGAATATATTGACCTTGACTTAGTAGACTTGTGGACATGGCCAGTTTACTGTTGACCTTGACTTAGAAGACCAACTTACTGTGTTTGAGGTGGAAAAAAAAAATTATGTAGTCTTAATTATGCAAACATTTATAAAAATTATGTACGTATAAAGTTATTTAATTACTCACAAAAACTACAAAATGTAGAAACTAAATGAAACGACATGTAAAGATGAGGTAACATTGGCCTCTCGCGCAGTTGATTGCGCGTTATTATCGATCAATTAAGTTTGTTTTTTGTTTTAATATTTTATAAATTATATTCCCTCCGTCCAAGTTATGTCTACCCATTTAGGGTGTGACGCGGGTTTTAAGAAAGCTAATAAAGTGGTAGTTGGTGGAATAAATCTGTATTTGAGAGGTAGTGAGATAATGACAAAAAAATAGTGATAATGACAAAAAAGAGGTGGTATTGACCAAAAAGTAAAAATAAAGTTGTTGGGATGATAAAAAAGTAGAAATAAAGTTGATGTGAGGTGGGATCATCAATGGCAAATTGTAGTAAATAGGAAAAAGGGATGAGGGTATAGATGTAAAATTCTTAAACTAGGTAGACATAAAATGGACAATTTTTTTGTGGTAAGTAGGTAAACATAAACTGGACGGAGGGAGTATTAATGAATAGTTAGTTAAATCTAGTTAGGAATTAATAAATTTATTTGAAATAAATTGATCAGAAATTATTAAAATTTAATTAAGATTATTTAATTCTAATTAGAACTAATCAATCATTAATTAGAGACTAATATGCCCTAATTAGACTTTAATGAATGATCATGTTTATTTTATGAAAAGATAATGATATTTTAGTATGTTAAAAAATAAGAGCTGCACTTGGGCGTAACCCGGTCGGGCGTTAGTAGTGGCAAGGGAAAGTTAGTCATTTGATTAGCAAATATTATTGCTCTCAATGAAAATTATTCTAGCCGAAAAAATAAAAATAAAAATAAATTATTAGTTGGTATGAATTTTGAAAAAATTATTTTATTATATATCTGTACCTCCTTTCTTATGAAATTTATGTTCAAAATATAAAATTTAGTTGAAAATTAATCAATCTTCGAGAATTTTATATACAAAAAATATGAAATTTATTTCAAGGGAATTCATGTTCTTCAACGAGAAATAGTGAACATCCTTCTAATGCTAGTGTATTTTAAAATCTATGACTGAAAATGAACAACGAATGTACTAATTTTAATTCTATCAAATTTTTATACGTTCATGCAATTATTTTTCGTATCCTCGAATACAAAATCCTGGCTCCGTCACTGTTATACTTAGAGCATGCACAACGGTGCTAAGATAGACCCCCAGGTCTATTCTTCGGAAAGGTGTTTTTGGTGGGATCCCAATGATTGGATAAATTCAGGAAAAATTTGATAATGGGATTGATATATAGACCCCAGGTTGATAATGGGATTGGAAAATTTAATTGTTAGAAAAAAAAAATTAATGGGACGAATGGGAACACGCCACGTGTTCCCAAAATTAAACGAAGTGAGGTCGAGAGAGGTGTAGAAAAAACGACACCACTCTCGACACCGGTGCTTGACACCGTTTCATCGACACGCCTACAATGGAGCTCGACACCGGTGGGCCTAGTAAGTGGAGTCAAGCAGGGGGATCGACACCGCCATCGACCCCCCGCTATAGGACTGACAATCCATGTCGTTATGTCATGTTGACCAACGATTTATGAAGATCTACTCGAGTCGAACTCGAACTCGGCGCGGTTTGACAAATGCGAAACACCACAAAAACACGAAGGTGACATGATTTTTTTGTTCTTGTTGACACATTAAGGCGAAATCAAATGATCTAAGCCAAGGAATTCAAACCCCAATATTAAAAACTCCCAAAAGAAAAAATCATTCATCCACAATCTCATGCAATTAATCCATATTTATAACATAGTTTCCCCATTTGATTCACTAAAATACTCATCTCTTGATATCATCCTCCACAAATATGTGGAAACTGGGATCTCTACCTCTCAGAAACATACAGTTTGTGGCAAGAATATCGAGATTTTTCGTGCATATCATTGATAAAACAGTGATGGTAAACAATGAGACGAAAGAAATGCAGCAATGCACATTTTCAGATAGCTTCATCTATGTACATGGTTCATTGAAGAAAAATGGTAAAAAAATGGCACATTGGTATACAAAGAGAAGATATGCTTTATTCTTCCCAATAATCGCGAAGCAATGAAACATAATATTTTTCATTAAGGCGATAGTTATAAATCAAATATCTTTCTCTATATGTATGTACCTTCCCGTTTGCACGAATCTTTCTCGGGTCCCTGCCTCTTTCTTTCTCTCTCTGTCTCTCTCCATTTCCAGTTGAAGCTGGTTTTAGGCAGCCAGTGAACCAAAGGCAGCTTCTTTTTTTGCGAGAAGCTCTGTCAATACATGGTCAATTTGTGAAAATACCTCCTCCTTGGGAAGAGTTCCATCGACCTGCAGTTAAGACCGAATATAAAGTTCTCGATTAATGTTCAGGTTCTCAGTATTTTAGTTACAACATACAATAAGTGCAAGCTTAATTTCAATGGGAAGTCGAGAAAAATTATTATAACATACTTTGACTATTTGGTCTTTGTATAATGAAAGCACAGACTCGACATTACTGTTATGAGTGACCAAACGCAGTTTAACCTGCAAGCATAAGAACATCATCAGCGCTGGAAATAGTGTCACGGGCTAAACATTCGCAAGTTAGATGAGAAAGATAAAACAAAACATAGTAGGTGATAGAATAAAAAAAGCATACCTTTTCTTCAGTGTCGTCAAAGCGTTGAGTTAGTCTTGCAGAAATTTCTTCTGTTTCTGGGGGAGAATATTTAAGATGGTATATTTTTCCAGTAACTGGATCTAATCTGCGACCAACAACTCTCTCTACGAGGATCTCTTCAGGAACCTGTTAGCGCGGCATTTAATTCATGAAAAATTTAGTGACGTGCTTTCCATTCAATCCGAGGTAACTCAAGAATTCGAAGTTATAACACACAATGTGAGACTCAACTATGCAAATGAACAAAGAATTTCAACAAAAAATGAACGTAAGCAAACAATATCAATCATCTAAGTAACATGCCATGCTAGAACACAGAGAGCAGTTCATCATATAAATAAGGAATAACTGATAATAAAAGAGTACCACGACCAACAACAGAACCTCACATCGAGAAGAATGAAGATATCTGGATCAAAACCTAATTTCTTGAGAGCGGTAGCTTGGGATTCGCTCCTTGGATATCCATCCAGAAGCCAGCCATTCTCCTGAGAATCTTGCTGTGATAACCGCTCTTTAATCATCTGCAGGAAGCAAGGAAGGTGAGTTCATTTGTGGAACCGTGAAGCGCTAGGTTTCATTCTCTCGTTTTGTATCCTCTAAAATTTCTAGGTTTTAAAACAGTAAGTGGGGAAACGAACAACATATATACAAGGCTACCATGACAACTATTTCGTTAGGGACAAGCTTCCCCATTTCCATAAATTCCTTGGCGCGCTTTCCATTTTCGGTCCCTGCAGCAACTTCAGCCCTGAGAAGATCTCCTGCTGCAATGTGCACCAAATCATACTGCAATGTAAAAACAACTTAGTAATACATATTTTTTTGGCAACCAATTAGTAGAGACATGAAATCAAAATTTCCTAAGAAATATTATAATTGTACAAATATTAGGCCTTTGCTAGTATTAAGAAATAATGTCGTCACTCATCAGCAGTAGCTGCAATAAACAAGACACGTTGCATTATTGGGCTTCTGGAGAAGAGAAGAGTATACAAAACAAATAATCATTCTCCAGACTTGAAGAACTTTCCAACATGAACGCGAAAGAATGTAATACAGAAAAGATAACGGAGAGGATGCACACATTACACGAAAAGGGTCAATGCAAGGGATACCATAAGTTAAAATGTGAACCATATGGTGATGGTTTCTGCTATTCTTCCAGATTTGGTTTCACTTGAACCAAAATTTACAGTTCAAGCTTCAGGAGACAACTGTTTCAGAGATAATTACGGCTCACAGCCCTTGGATTAGAGAAAATGGCGATGTCGGAATCTACTATCATGTTTATATAAACTGTTTGAAATCTTAGCCTGCTTCAGTATTGGTCAAAGAGGCCAAGTCTTTTAATGGTCGTACAAACATGTGCAGAGGGAAGATCAGACAAGCTGCAAACTAGGCCATAGATTCGAATCATAACCGGTGCATAATAATCTCGAGCAATCAAACAAAAAGTGAACAATATCACCAGCTCCTTTATAGCATTCAGCAGTCGAATTTCCTGCAGGGCTTATCCTATCCCTACTACTTCACTAAACACCCTGGATTTTCAATACATACTTTATCTTATCTAATCCCAACTCTAAGATAATGTAGGTAGTCCAAGATGTTATAATCACCTTTTACTGGTGAAATTCGCTACGTCGACTGCTTATGATATCTGGAAATTACGCGTACATCAAGTCTCAGAGGCGATTACATTTCACAAAATAGCTTCTCTCTCTCTAGATAAACTTATAAGTCAGCTGATGATCGATCCAATAATAATAATACCAAAAAAAGCAAATGTTGCAAATCCAATTAACCACAGATAAATTGAGTACATTTATTCAGTATTCAAAAACTCAAATTAACAACAACAAAAATCAAACTGCAACAATAAAAACAAAATCAAAACAAGAAAATACCTTCTTAGTAATAAGCTCACATTGAGTTCCTTTCCCAGAAGCAGGCGCTCCTGATATCATTACCTTCAAAGGCTCCGCCTTTTTCACAGCAGAAACAACCTATTTTTCGGAGACAAAATCATAAAATGTTCACCAAAAACTTTTCATTTACTAAAATAAAAAACGAATCTTTACCAGCAAACCGGGAGCAGCTTTTGATTTCCTGAAATGGGTTAGCGATGGATTTTGACTTAAACGAAGAGAGAGAGAGGGAAGCTTTGAGGTGGGGATGAACTGATTGGGAGGGGAAGCTAAGGGCTTGTTTGGATTGATAGATGTTGCTTTAAAATTCACTGAATAACAGCTGCAAGAAGAAGCCATCTTCTTCTGTTCCCTCTCTCTCTCTCTCTCTCTCTCTCTCCGACTCCCACAAACAGTCAATTTTCCGGCGAGGTGTAAAATGTTTAACGGAAGTGAGCTAATATGGAAACGAACAAATTAATTAATTATTTTGAAGTTAGGACGTGTTTGGATGGTTTGATTTAGTAGAGATATCTAAGAAAGGCGGAGAGTCTTCCACGTGGCAAACAAGTCGGGTGGGGTCGGGTCGGGTCAAGTAGGATGTAGGGCTTTTGTTTAGGGTTTGGTAAATCAAAGATGGTGCTGCAAATTTTTCTTTTGAATTTTGGTTGCTATTTAATGAGCTGGGGTCAATGTTGGAGTCTAGGCTAGTTAATTTAGTAGTAAGATTGAACAAATAGTGTACTAATACATTAATTTAGTTGTATACTTAGTACTAATATAAAATTGTATAAGGTCAAATGTAATTTAGTTTATTATTTTTTAATTAGATAATGTACCCTAAGTACTCCTTTCTTAAATTATGGTGAGAGATATCTGGGTATAAATCTCAATTCACAAATACTTATATGTAACATGCGATCGGAGCATGACACGTGTAATACACACGCCAGCCGCCTAAGCGCGGTGCATGTATTACGCGCGCTTGTTTTTTTTTTTCGTTTTTTTTTTATATTTTCAGCTTTCTATAATTTCGTCTTGTGAATTTCAATTTTTCTTTTTTTTTTAGTTTTTTTCCCTTTTTTAATGTCAATTCTTTTTAAAAAAATTCCACTAATTTTTTTCACCTTTTTTTTGTTTGCCTCTTCGTTTTTTTGTTTGCCGCTTCTTCTTTGGTCAAGATTCAAGCGAGGGGAGCCGAAGGCCTCGGAGCGAGTCAAAAAAGTTCAAATTGTTGCCCGACGATTATTCTTATATTAGTAATCGAAGGTGGAGCCGTAAAATCGAAGCCGAAGGCGAGCCGAAAAAAATAAAACTGAAATTTTAAAAAAAAATTGATTTTTTTTTACCGAGTCAACGGGTCAACCCGACCCGGTCGCACGTGAGGTGCAACAGGTCGCATGTGAGAGTAGCTCATCTCAGTTTTATTATGGGTTAATTGCCTATAAAGGCACAACCTTTTCACAATTTTGCAATTTTAGCATGATTTTTTTTTATTGGCAATTTAAGGCATGATCTTTCAACTAATTGCAATTCACATCATATTTTCAACTTTCGGTGATCGGAAAGATGATGTGTAATGTTTTAGTGATGTGGCATTTAACTATTTTCGATGTGGCATTTATATTTATTTTTACTAAATAATTTTGTTTCTTCTTATATTATACCATTTTCTTAATAATCCAAATTTAAACTCAATTTAAATGCCACATCAACATTAAAAAATTATACGTCATCTTTTCGATGATCGGAACTTGAAAATATGCTCAAAATTGCAATGAGTTGAAAGGTTGTGCCTTGAATTATCAATGAAAAAAAGTCATGCTAAAATTGCAAATTTATGAAAAGATTATGCCTTTATAGGCAATTAACCCTTTTATTATTACTTTTATTCAATATATATGTATGCATATAATCAATTAGAAATATTGATTTTTTTTCTTATATTGTGGGAACCTACAAACGCTACTTTCGGTGCACACTGGGTAAAAAAAAGAAAATCTAAAATTGGCTGGATCCGTCCGATTTAATAGGGCGGGCCAATTTGAGCGGACTTGGAAGTTGGAAGTGTAAAGGGAGACGCCCAAATGAATTTTGAATATGATACCAAACACGTCATTAACTTCGATGAGCTTTAGCCCGATTTGACCAGTTTATAATAAAATTGGTGTTAATGATTTGGGCTGAATCCCATTTTACATGGTCCAAATTTTCACGCCGGCCTGATATGGTCTGGTCAACTGGCCCAAGCAATAAACAAAACATCATTACTCTTTTAGAAACCAAAAAATGTGTTAGTTCAATGGTAGTGTGATTAATGTTCGAGTCAAAGTTCACAGGTTTGATTCTTATCTTCACTAGTATTACTTAATTACGGCTATTTATCATGTCTAAGATGTTCTTTATGAATTTTAAATTTTTTCTCTTATACTTTGTCTTTTTTTGCAAATTCCATTTCCAAAGATTCCCACTTCTCCTAATCATCTGTTACATTGTCCTATTTACTCCGAGAGTAGTAGATATATGTCTACGAAATGATTGTTATATTGTGGTCTTGTGGACAACACGAGTATGAAGAAAATTGTAGATAGTAGTAGATAATAGTAAGTATTGTTGTGAGTGGAACAAGGGTCCCATAATAAATATGAGTGAAGTAGTAAAAGTGACAACAATTTCGTGGACCGAGAGAGTAATATTTAATCAACAATCTTGAGAAATAATTGCAAAAGGAAAGCGCAAGGGAAAAGTATATGGAAAAAAAGTGGAAATGAGTACTCCCGATAGCAAGATATATGTATTTTTTTCCCGACTATCGTACCATTTTAAAAGTGAAAATAATTAATTCTTCAAAAGTTGTGAAATTTACGCTTTCATCTTTTTACCCTTGTTTTCATAATAATCGATTCATAGCAAGTAAGACCTTGCTATTAGGTCGGAGTGAGTAGAGCATCACCTACGGGGAATGAGTGGAGGGGTCGAAGGGCGGTGTCGAGCGGCTCGACACCCCCCCACTCGACACACCCCTGTGTCGACGCCATAGTGGGGGATCGACACACCCCTGTGTCGAAGGGTGAGGCGATGGCGGTGTCGATCTTTAGCCACAGCCTTCGACTCCACCAAGCCGCAATATGGGGACACGTGGCGTGTCCCCATTGGTCCGTTCCATTTTTATTTTTTTTGATTAAAAAATTTAATAAGCAACGGTTGTATTGCAGGCACTCTCCAACGGATATATCTCCCAATGCAATGGTTATATCCCCATTTTTTTCTTATATATATCCCTTCATCTCATTCATTCTCCACACAAAATTATTTCTTCATCCATTCTTCTCCCCAAAAAATTTCACTCTTTCAATTTTATTTGTTCAAAAAAATGGCTGACGACGCGTTCAATTTGTGGTACGCGCAAAATTTTGGTACAATCCCACCGAACCAATCTCTAAATCCGGCGAATCCAATTTCCAATCCGGTGAATTCAACTTCCAATCCGGCGAATCCAAGCTCCCAATTATCCCCTTCTTCCGGTTTCGGCCAATACTCGGCCCCTGCAGGGTTTGCAGTTTTTTCGCAGACGTCGGGTTTCTCCAATTTGTCCCGTCGTCGGGTTTCTCCCAATTCCCTCCGGTGACTGGGTACTCGCAGTTCTCACAGCCGCAAGGGTATTCCCAATTCCCCCCGTCGGCTGGGTTCTCGCAGACGCCGGGTTTCTCCCAATTCCCCCCGTCGGCTGGGTTCTCGCAGACGCCGGATTTCTCCCAATTTCCTCCGTCTTACGGCTTCTCGTAGTCGTCAGGGTTCTCTCAAGTACCCCCGACATCCGAGTACTCCCAATTCTCGCAGCAGCCTGCGGGTACGGCTCGATTCAGACGTTTCAACCTCAACGACGACGATGATGTTGAGGTGGAGGAAGAGGAAGAGGAAGAGGCGTACGACGATTCCCACCAAAAGGAATCGGATGAACGCGAGCCAACACCACTGCCCCCGCCCCGCCGCAAGGGGAAAGCTGTCGCGACCTCAAGCACGGCCACTTCTCCCGCCAAGGGAAAGGGAAAGGCACGCCGCAAAGGGAAAGCTGCCGCGGCCTCATCTGGCGAGCCTAATAAGCCACTGCGAGGTCCTAACTACTCGGCCGCTGAGATTGAATACTTCGCACGGTGCTACATTGACTACGGGATGAACGCGGTCACCAGCAATTACCAAACTTCAAACGCGTTTTGGGAGAAAATAATGAACCAATTCAACCAGTTCATAGCTCCCGCCTACCCAAGAGAAAAAAGTGCGATGAAGAGCGCATGGGGCCGCGCCAAGAAACAGATTCAGAACTTCGCCGGCATCTACATCCAAGAAGAAAACCAGCTCGGAAGCGGGGAGAACGACCTCGATTTGTACACAAGGGCCCAAGATCTATACACCGCCAAGCATGGGAAAGCATTCCCGTATAGGGCTGCGTGAGAGCTCTTGAGGCATATCCCGAGTTTCACCAACCCTCAGAAGCCAACTGCTCCAAAGCGGACGAAGATAAATGAAGCCGGCGAGTATACTTCGTCTGCTAGCGGCACCGCATCCACCACATCCGCGAGCTATGCAAACACTCTGCAGATTCGACCCGAATGAGTGAAAGCTGCGAAGAAGGAGAGGAAAGGGCAAAAATGCGCTACGGGAGCAAGCGGCACAAGAGTTGGCATCTCTCAACCAACAATCGAGGGAGGAGTGGGCGCTCAATATCTATATTGCAGACACGTCGAATATGAGTCCCGAGCAAAAGGCGAGGTACGAAAATGTTCGCCGCAAACTTGCAAGGGAATTCAATTGGGAGGAGTAGTTGTCCTAATTTTTTTTCTTAATTATTGTAATGTTCCAGTTTTTTATTATTGTAATTTTTTTAATTAGTGTATGTTTTAGTTTTTTAAAATTTAATAAAATTATCATTTATTAATTTCTGAATTTAATTAAGTTATTTTTTATAATATTTATTACAAATAAAAAAACAACAAAATAAAATCTATTCAATCATTAAAATCACGCTTCCCAGTGCTTCAACCTAGGTCTTACTCAACCCCATTGTAGTGGAAAAATCAACCTAGGTCTAACTCAATACCACCAATCATTAAAATCACGCTTCTCAGTGCTTCAACCTAGGTCTAACTCAACCCCTGTAGTGGATGCTCTAAGTAATACATTAATTGTGCTCGCAAATAATGTGCCACATTTCAGGATGTGTAGTTTACATGTCATGTATAATTTACAGGCTATGCACAGGATCGGACGGAGATTATCCAATGCAACGAAGGTAACAACTGCGAGTTCGCACAATATAAAGAAAAATAATGTGCCACATATTGAATTTTCAAAAAATTTTGATCATGGGACAATGCAACAATATTCTAAAAATTAGGGGCAAAATGAAATTAGGAACCTAATCAACCTGTACCAATCAAACAAATCCACGCTAACTGTTCCACCAAAACGCAAAACCTTACGCCTATAAACGACGCAACTTTTTCCCCCAAATTCACAAAATCAAATCTAGCCCTAATCACAACAATGGCGAGACCGACCTCGAACAGGCAATTCACCACCGCCCCTTCCACGGCGCCGGCGACGGCCACCACCACCACAATATCCATCGATACGCCGTCGTCCTCCAACCAGCAGCCGCAGATTAGGGATTCGCTGGTGTTGAAATTGAAGCTTCCCAAAAAGAAGGTGTCGTGGAAGGAAGGAACCGTCGACAACGAGTTTATGAATAAAAAGAGTTCGAAAAAATGCTGCATTTTTCACAAGGAGAAGCCTTTTGATGAGGATGATTCCGACGCCGAGGGAGACTGCGATCACGATCACGATCATGATCATCGTAGTAATGGAAGGGATACTGATGGAAAGGCTGTAAGCAATCATTGAGGTGATGAAGATTGCTCGACGAGGCGGTGATCGCTGGATTATTCTGTAAGCGATTATCTGTTGACGTAAATGTGATTATGCTTCGAAATGTTGTAATATCGGAATTGAATTTGAAGTTTTGGTTCATCTGTTGAGATGTGATCGCTTATATTGATTGTATCTAGGAACGTTTAAGGTTGATACTCTGTTTGTTGGGGGTTTACTGTTTACAGTTTGGATGAATGTCAAATTCAATATAACCTCATTGCCAAATTGATGATTTTTGATCAATATGTTTGTTGCGTTCCTTTGAATTTGTTACAACTTTGATGATTTTCCTTCGTAACAGTGCTGTCTATCAATTTGTTATGACGAGAATTCGAAAATAGGCTTTAGAAGCAGTGTTAAATGCAAATGAGCTGTGCTGGGAAAGAGAATGGGGGGAAATAGGATATAATATAGCTGATTGTCCAGTATAGGGTTCACATTGCATACGTTTCGACTTCTTAGAGATTAGAAAACATTGAAATGTTTGCCTGCGCTCGTTTGATATGCTGCTATAAAGTTTACTTTTGCATTCTTGGTCTGTTCTTACTTGCCACATCATCTGGCCAGATTAATCTCATGTGACCGAGTGTCGAGTATGTTGTGTTAGCAGAAGGTATTATCAAGTGTGAACTTTTGACCTAATTGTCATTAGTTATTGATGAAATATAATCTTGTAAGACATAAGTTGGAATAGAGAAAGGTGGTGAAGTTATCTTGCCTGTTGCTGACCTTTGTATATCTGGCATTTCCGTTTCACGTAGAAAATCTTTGGTGATCATTGTAAGTGGTTCGGTTGCTGGTGCATGAGTATCAAAAGCATGAAAGTTTGGCTTCCCGGGAACATATTCTTGACTAGTTAGTATCATCATTAGATAGAATTGATTCGAAAATTAATGATAGCGCTGTTCAAACATTTGAAATAAATGGATTAGATATCATTAAGTAACTTAAATACTTATACCTTGTGATTTTGGTGTTCCTTTTCCATGCTCTGTGAAGTCGAGTTGTTGCACAAGGATGGTTGAAGAAATTAAAAACAACTTTAAGGTTGTAAAACACTAAATAAATTCAACTGAGCTTCAATTAGAGTTCCAAGGATATATAGATGTGTTACCTCTCTCTCTCTCTCTCTCTTACACACACACAATTGCAGATGATTCTTGATTCACTATATACTTCACCCAACTCCTGATCTGTTGCACGAAACCAACATTAACTGAGACATGTTTTGCTGATTCTGTTTTCTTTACACCTATGATTAATCTTTTGTCTAAGTAAAATAAATACTCAGACCTGTTTCTGGCGGCGAAACGAGATGAGTTTAAGTGATTTTCTTTGCCCTATGATACTTGGCCCAGCCTCTGTTCTAGATGGAAATATTAGATATAGATGAGATTCACATCTGCATTAACTAGACAAATTATACATGTACCTTAGCATCTGATCTTTAATATCTTAGGGCTCGTTTGGTATATGGAATCTTGGGGCACGGTATCCATATACGTATCTTAGATATGGGTATGGATATGACCCATACCTTTTGTTTGGTATATTAGTATATATGAATTTTCAATGTTCTCATATTCCAATTTTGCTAACATATAACTCATATCTCTGCTTTTCTCTCCACTTGATATTAGTCGATATGAAATCTCTTACTCATACCTGATATCTTTTTTCTCTCAAATAAAAAAAACTTCATTGGCGCCAAGCGTGAGGGAATGCTAGACGTTTGGTAATTTCTCCTCCAACCAGAATAAAAGATCCCATTGACGCGGCCAATCCCATGTATATTATATGGACTTCTGGTCGTACAAATTGTATAGTATTATAAATGGCTAATATCTATACAATGTGATATAGTGATATATGTCTCGTACCCATACATGACATCTGTTATCTATATCTATACTGTATATGGACATGAACCTTTTTTTTTTTTTTTTTTCCTGATTTGTCCAAGGCAAAAATTTGGGGGAAAATAAAGTTGATGTATTCTACTTCAGATTTTAAAGATCTGATGCAGAATCAAAAAACGCTCAAAGAGCTCTATATATTTATCTTTTTCTAGATACTTTACCAAGCAACATTAATTTGTTCTAAGAAAAGAAGCAACATTAATTGAAATTAATAGTAATGGTAATTTATTTTGGGCACCCCCATAATTTAATATTGATCGTTGACAGATTTCAACAACCCTATTTCAGGTGGTCAGCTATATCAAATCCACTTTTCTTTAACCCTATAGTGAAAATCATAAATATTTTATAGTGTAAATTAGTATTTTTAACAATACTAAATTACTCCCTCCGTCCCACTTAGTATGATGCGGGGGCCGTGCACGTTTTAAGAAAAAATAGATAAATGTTTGGTAAGGATATTTTAAGTGGAGGAATAAACTCATTTAGGATGTATTGTTAATTTATTAGTGGATGATGAAACTTCATATGAGTAAATATATTGAACTTTTAAGGGTAAAAAAGTAAACACATGTGTAAAAAGGAAATATCATACTAAGTAGGAACGACTAAAAAAGGAAAATAGTGATACTAACCCGGGAGAGAGTGAATATTATTTTTGGGACCAGTATCGTAAATGGAGTTGTACCTAAAAGTATAGGCCTCTAAATGTCGTAGGAATTTACCAATAAAATTCGTGCATTTTATGGTCGTGAATTTTTTGAGTACGAAATGTTGATTAGAGTTAAGTTTATAAAAACAATTTTTATTTTTGTTATAAATCTATTAAAATAGTAAAATTAATAATATGACACTGATTGCAGCATCGGAGGATTCAAATTGATTAACAAAAACGTAATGAGTTTTTCCTTATACCTTTTTATTCCACATATTTGTAGTGCATAATAATACACACATTAAACATACTGATAAAATAAACTTTTTCCTTTCTCAAAATGAGTAGTCCTCGACTCCTCGTCAGAAAAAAAAAGTTAAAATTCGTACACCATTTATAAACATGTAACATGCTGATAAAATAAAGTTTTTCCTCGCATATTATTGGCTATATAATGTGAGGCCATTTTTTAGTTGAGAGCATCTCGAGCAATAATCCAATAATTACAAACACACACTCACACACACTCATAGTGAAGAATTGGTGCAAAAACTGCAATGGAGCAAAATGAGAGCAATAGCAAAATTCTCATAATTGGAGGAACTGGTTATATAGGAAGTTACATGGTAAAAGCTAGCCTCAAATTAGGACACCCAACCTATGTTTTGTCAAGACCTAATTCCTCTAAGACAAACCTTCTTGATGAGTTCAAATCCTTGGGAGCCATCATAGTCAAGGTCTCTCTCTCTCTCTCTCTCTCTCTCTCTCTCTCTCTCTCTCTCTCTCTCTCTCTCACTCATTTTGGAATGCATTTGCAGGGAAAGCTAGACGAGCACGAGAAGCTTGTTTCGATAATGAAGGAAGTTGACGTGGTGATATCTACACTTGCATTTCCTCAACTTCTTGATCAATTCAAGATCTTGGAGGCCATCAAGGTTGCCGGAAATATTAAGGTATTTCATGTGTGTATGCTCACGTGTTTTCTCGGTAAAGAGTAGAAAGTAAACAAGCGTCGCTACTTATTGATGTATTTTTAGATAAATATAATGCCCGGTGCAATAATCTATACATTATACTCCAATAAGAGGCAAAATAAGTTCGACAAAGTTCGGGGGCGGACGCGTGAAAAAATATTGGGGAGGTGGGGGGGGGGGGAACAATTTTCTGACTATTCATCAAAATTATAATTTATAAAAGAAATTATGTTTGGGAACGGAAACTCCCCACGGCCTAGGAGTGTGTACGACACTCTCTGGACAAACCTACTGCAACATATTTGATTCAGATCACAACGGATCACAAATTTATCAACTCCACCAGTTACAAAAAGGAAGGGTTTTTTTTGAAGGTTATTGTTTCACTTATTTTATTTTATTTTAATATGGAAAAATCTTCATTTTTTACGGGAACAAAAATATAATAGTTTATTTTTGGGAGGAAAAATGTACACCATTCGATCCATTAAAATTGTTATGAATGAGTAGGGTCCATCACTTTGAAAAAAAAAATTTAAAAAGTTAAAACTTTCTTTATTTTGGAATAATGTTTGTGAGTCCGCTCGAAACGTGGTACTTAAGTTTCTTTTCCTTTTCAGGGTATTCATTCGAAAAAAACAAAAATAACAGTTGCATTCTGATTAAATAGTTTTTGAATAAATAATGACATTCGTAGATATAATAGACTGTTATCTAGAGTGATATGTCATAGTCATAGCTTTTAGCCCTCACATTTATAAATCTAAAAGTAAAACTAAAAATTGACTTAAAAAATAAAAATAAAAAAAGGGCGATGCTATTCGGACATAGTATGTCCGGACATAATCGGACCATGAAAAAAATCGGCAATATTCTCCTATAATTAAGTCTAAAAAATAAATATAATTTCCTTTTTGTATAGAAGAATTTATTTTTGGGGAGCCACATACAAAAAAACCATATTGCTTGCTACATAAGAGCCAAAATGACATTAAAGAGTTTGTCAAAACATTCTTAATCAACATATTTAAAATATTTTTTTACCTACTCAATGTGACTATTCATATACTATAAGTTTACCTACACTTGTCGACTAGATCGGTCTGACCCGAGTTAACCCACCTATGTTAAGGTCCAACTCGGCCTAGGATTACGATCATATGGACCGGGCTTTCCCAATATGTTTTGGTGACTCGTCTCGCCAAACTTACCTTTTCTCACAAACCGGTCCATGGGTCTTGAACGGGTTGAGCTAGCCCGACACAATTGATAACTCTAACTATACCGGGACCATCTTTTAATAATAGAACGAGTAGGAGAAATTAGAGATTGAGCTCGATTTTTCTCACTTGTACGTGAAGAACATTCTTGAAGTACAATTATATAAAGATATACTTTTTACTATATGAATTAAATTGTTTCATTTGTGACATTGCCAATCCTTAGAGATTTCTACCGTCCGATTTTGGAGTAGAGGAAGATAAAATAAGTGCATTGCCACCATTTGAAGCATTTCTTGATAAGAAGAAGAAAATCAGAAGAGCCATTGAAGAAGCCAAAATCCCTTACACTTTTGTCTCTGCAAATGTTTTTGGGGCTTATTTTGTCAACTATTTGCTCCATCCTTATGATCCAAATACACAAGAGATCACTGTTTATGGCAGCGGCGATGCTAAATGTAAGAACTTCTACCTTTTTTTTAATAATCGAGATTTGATTCCCTTAGTGTTGGGCACGAAGATTAAGAATAAGGGTTAAAGGTAGAAATTGGGTAGGTTCCACCACTTTTGAAGGATTTTGAAGGGTAAATTTTTTCCTAATTTGGTGTGAAAAATTGAGTGAGACATCCATTTAAGGGAAATGAGACAAAATGAGCAGGACAAAAAGCGTATTATTTTTGTTAATGACTAGAAATTCCAATTGAAAATTTTACTATCAATTGGGACACGAATTGAGACATCACGAGAGGACTAGAGAAATGTCATACGTTTCTTTCTCGACTTTAATTTAGTCGTTTTTTGTTTTGTTAGTCGATATTGGTGTTTCTATTTCTTCCCTTCATTTTGATCTATTTTAGTTTAACTTTACAATTAATAACAATGATTGATTTATCCAATTACGGTTTTATATTATTTTTAGTATTTAATTTTCAAAATAATATGAACAATCGTTCTAGAATCTAGGTACAATTTTCAAACTTTATGATAAATGTTAAATCGGATGGATTATTTTGTAAAATACTCCCTTCGTCCCGTTCAATTTGTCCATTTTGCCATTTTGGGTGTCTCATTCATGATTCAACTTGTCCCATTTTGCCATTTTGGGTGTCACATTCAACTTGTCCCATTTCTTTTGAAGGAAATAATTACGAAATCACTTTATTCACTTTATGTCACTTCAAAATCACTTTATATCATTTTATGTCACTTCAAAACCACTTTATGTCACTTCAAAAACACTTTATATCACTTTATCAATTAGAAAATACTTTATATCACTTTATTCACTACACTAAACACACCTTTTATCATCTAATACTCTTGTTCTTAGTCTCCGTGCCCATCCCAAATGGGACAAGTTCAACGAGACGGAGGGAGTAGTAAACTTAGTAGTGGGAATGTAGGAAACAAATGATGGTCATTGCTGAAATTCCAATTGAAATTTTTATTATAATTTTTTTTACTTATTATTTTATTGGGACACGAGTTGAGACATAACGAGTGGACCAGAGAAATGCCATACGTTTCTTTCTCGACTTTAATTTAATCGTTTTTTTGTTTTGTTAGTCGTTATGAACTATGAAGAAGACATTGGCCTCTACACTATCAAAGTTGCAACCGATCCAAGAGCATGCAACCGTACCGTGATTTACAAGCCATTAACAAATATATTAACACAACTCGAATTAATTTCTAAGTGGGAGAAGAAAGTAGGGAAGAAATTCATAAAGATTCATATCCCTGAAGAAGAAGTTGTGGCCCTCTCAGAAAGTAAGTTGTTGTTGTTTTTTTTTTTTTTTTTTTTTTTTTTTTTTTTTTTTTTTTTTTTTTTCCTACGAGGTTTGGTTAGATTGGTTCGTTTTCTCTTACATTTTCATGTTACATCTCATGCAGAACTGCCGGAACCCGATAACATACCAGTGGCCATCCTGCACACTGTCTTCATAAAAGGCGCGACGACATGCTATGATTTTGCGAAGGATGATATTGAGGCTTTGTCGTTGTATCCGGACATGAAATTTACTACTGTCGACGAGCTTCTCGACATTTTCCAGCACGACCCCCCGAAGCCTGCTTCAGCAGCATTTATATGATTGAAGTGACAAATTTTAGTGCCTTGCAGTTTAATTTGAAGTGGAACAACATTGCAAGATTGGTTAATATTTCATGCTTTTCTACTAAGAGTGTTTTGTGTTGATCTATTATCTATATAATTCATGTTTTTTGTCTCCACTATTTCTGTAAACTATGATCTATTGCTATTATAAAAGTGTGCGTAAATTTTAATATCTAAAGATAGTTTAGCAATTTAATAAAAATGATTTAGATTTGATTTATTTTTATATAAAATAAAAACTCATTTAGTATATAAATACTTTGAATTTGTGACAAAATTTGTTAATATACTATTTGAATTAGCTAAAAGGTGGGAAAATTTTCTCATTTGACAAGTCTACAATAAATTATCTGAACATGATCAACCACCAATTTTAGTAAACATACAAATTTATAAATTCATAGAGCTGTTCATACCAAATTTGTAGATCTATAAACATCAATGCAGTATCATAGAGTTCATAACAAATATATTTACTAATTCAATATATTATTGCTTAGATAGATAGCTTTTCTAACCTCCCGACTCCGAATTCGTCACTCCACCACTAGGCCACCCTCGGACGGGCTCAATATTCATTCGTTTTGCTTGATCCTCGACGAGATAAGACTATTCACATGAGGGAAATAGCAGCCAGTAGAGAGAATCAATTCATTTTTCAGCTCAATCTTTTTCATAAGCTGCAAATGTTGATCATAAGCATATAGATCATTGCCATGCTTGAAAACCAAGTCACCACCACTTCCCACGCAATAAAGAGGAACCATATTTTTCAAGTTACACGACACGATGCTGTGCTGCTTCGCCCAACCTTGACCACCTAAACTCTTCAAGATCCACACAACAATCCGGTAGGGTGATTCATGAGAAATGAAGCCAAGGAATCCGCCAATTTCAAGAACACGGTCATGGATACCACAGGTGTCGGGGAGTGGTATCTTAACAAACTTCTCGTCCTTCAATGGCATAGACACGATATACTCGTTTTGGTCAGGACGTGGGATCCAATGTAGCGCCCCGATAGCAGAAACGGGCTGGGAGCCTAACCGAGACATAAATCCATGAGGGGGTCCATCCACAACCCTCCATGGTCCGCCTCCAACGTTCATAATCTCACAGCTAATGTATTGTGAGCCATCCTTAAACAAGTGCACCAATTTATACATGCTCGACTCGTGGCAAAAGGCTAATCCATATGATTCGGGATGAGGACTACATATAGTCCCAAAGGGGAGCGTTTTCAGCTCCCTCGTCACAGGGTTCATGACGATTAATCCTCCTCCCTTCACATGATATTCAAGAACAATCAATCCATTGCATGCAGCCTTGATGTGGCCGGTACAAGTCACGTTGTACTCCTTTGTCGTGCCTTTGGCATCTTCGATTTCCAAATACTTTATCTGAAATCGGGTATGTAAGTTAAGAAAGTTCCAGGGAAGCGCAGGAGCAGAGTCTAACTCTAAAACCTTTGCATCAACATTAAACTCATTTTTCATGGCTGATGAGCTCGATGCTTCCTTCCCAACATCAGAAGACGAGCGACCCTTTACAACAGGTGTCGTGTATATCAATCCAGTATTTGAACGCTGCAGATGGGCATTGATAAAATCACGACGATTGACAATCCCATACCAGCCCTTACAAACACACCTTGATGCTAGTAGAGTCTTAAGTGGAAGACGAATAATGATATTGAAAGTGCAGTCTTCGGGGAGATAAGGCATAGCAACGAGACTACCTTGTGACTCATTGTTCTTATGCTGCTTTTTCTTCTGCTCCTGAAGCTCCCGTCTCAACCTCATCTGTTCTTCTACCCTCTTCAGCAAGCTAGAGGGTTCTCGCATCACTGATTTCTTCATCATGTCACTGTATTCAAGAGACGAATCAAAACATTATGATGTAAGTAACACCCATATATCCCAATTCAAGATGAAGGATAAACGCAGTTTCAAACCAACTTATAAGATGTGCAGAGCTTATAAACTTCTTGAAATAAACTTAGCCTACACTCTCTATGAAGGTACCTTAGCTGATCTTTCTTTTAAGTATCACAACGAATGACAGCACTAACAAAGGCCATAAATAAACTCTCCATAAATCGGCCAAATCACCAAACATAGGCATACATTGAAATGCAATGCCATCAACAAGTGTAACTTTTTGGGTTAATTTGATAACAATACACGAACTTTACCCCGTTTTTTATTGTTTCCACCATCAATTAACATTCCTTTTGCAATTTTTCCGCATAATTCTACTTGGGGGGAATCATGTCTTACATGACAGTCGAATTTTGTGATGTGGACATCCTAGCGGCGAGAGAAAACGTCGTTCTATATAAAATTACTGTGAATAACTGGGCAAGTAAAATTTGGACTGCCAAGTTAATAAAGACATTACTTCCCCCAAATTGAATCCCGTGGAAAAATTGTAAGAGAATATCAAGGTCATGTATTTAGAAACAATTTTTACAGATCGTGTGAAAAAATCCAAAAATTGGGTAAAGTTCTGTATTTTAACCAAATTAACCCTAATCTTTTTACCTTAATCCATCATTAGCAACAATACCATAACAAATATGTTCTACTTGTTTCACATAATCACAACGAAAAATCAGAAAACGTTCAAATAATATTTTTTTCTAATCACTCACAAATATATCTAAAACCTAGATTTTACTTCACTACTCGATTCCTACAAAAATATGGAAAAAAAAAAACAAAAAAAAAAAAAAAACAGAGAACTCACGAAAATCAGAATAAAAGCATGAAGACTTCCAAACAAGCATTATATCGCCATGGAAATTAGGCAAACATTAAAACATAACTGAAGCCCAATTCCCAATCGTTTCAGTGTCAACCAAATCTATTCTAAAAATAATCAGAAATATATAACCGATTTTGATCAAAATTTACCTTTATACAGTTAATTGAAACTCAGTTGGTTGTCAGTACTGTAAGTGTAGAAGCATTCTCTCTCTTCGAAGTAGGAGAGAGAGAGAGAGCGCCGATTATCGTTATCAACCCGCTTTGATTTCTCAGATATCGCTACGCAAACTCTCAGTTGTATTTATCGGTCAATTTATAAAGGGTTTAATAATCCTACTTACATGGGCCGAATTGGGCTCCAATTTTTTAGGCCCGATGGGCTTTCAATCTGGGCCAGCCCGAGCCAAAATGAGTCAAAGCCCAATGGACCCGATCCAACCCGATCCACTATTTATATACACCGTGAATTAGTGGTCAATAAAATAACCGAAATTCGAAAATCGAAAATAGAATCAAATTGAATGTAATTTGAAGTTATTCCCTTAATTTTGAATCCTACATTACAAGTTCTATATTATCTACTACCCCCGGTCCCCAAGTCTCTTCGTAGGAGGAAGTGACACGAGTATTAAGAAAAAAGTTGTTGAGTTAGTTATGAATAGAGAAAAAGTGATTGAATTTATGGTGAGTGGAGAAAGGGTCCCACATTGAGGGTAGTAATATATTAATTAATTGAGTTAGTGGTTGGCCATATGTGGTATTTTTGGTAAATAAGTTGATAAAGTAAGGATAAGAGATAATAATTTATTGTGAAGTAGTGTGCAAAAGTAGCTAGAAAAAAACTTGGAGACCATCCCAAAAAGGAAAGATAGGAAAAGACTTGGAGACCGGAGGCAGTATATTAATATAAACTACTATTTGAGCAAAACATGAAGAAAATGTTTGCTAGTATTATTTTTTTTTAACAAAACCCATGTTTTTTAAAAGTTAAAACTTCTCTTCCAATCCTAAGGAAGTAGAATTATGGCGAATTCTTCTATTAAAAATGGTGACTTCCGTAATGAAATCTGCTAAGTGAGATTTCGAGTTACGAAAACTTCTGGATAGGTATCCTACATCTGTGTAATGAACAATATATGTAGATTAAAATTGAAATAAAAAAATTAAAAATAGTAAATGAAAAAGGGATAATGGCGCAGTGATTTTCTTAAATCTAATTAGATATATACTAAAAAATTTCACTTTCAAAATAATTTTTTATAACAACCAAGCAAATTGAGGCAAGTATTCATAATAATATTAATGAAGTAGGTGGATTAAAATTGAACTAAAAAAAGATAATAAAAAATATTACTAATGAAGATGAGAGAATCGCAGAACAAAATTTTTGAATCTTGCTGAAGCATGTAGTATATTAAATTAAACTTAAAGGGATCAAAAATAGTAAATGAAGACGAGAGAATCACAAACTAATTTTTTTGAATTTTATTAGATATTCAAGATTCTCACTTTCAAAATGAATTTTTATAACTACCAAGCAAATTGCGGTTAATACTTTTAATTTTAATAAAGATTTTGGATTAAAACTAAATTAAAAAAATAAAAATAATAAATGAAGACATGAGAATCGCTAAACAAATTTTCTTGAATTAAATTATAAATTAAAGATTTTATTATCAAAATAAATTTTTATAGCTATCAAATAAATTACAGCTAATAATTTGAACAATCTTACTGCATATGGATAAAATTTAACTGAAACAATAAAAAAATAATAAATGAAGATGTAGAATTGAGAAATACTCAATCCATGCACGATAAGTGTGACCTTATTTCCTTTCTGAGTCGTTAACAATAAGTGTGACATTTCCATAAATGAAATTTTAATAAAATTAACACCTCAACCTTCCCCACACTCACTCACACTTCTTTATTTCTAAAACCCGTGTCACTCCCTCCGAGTCACACTTATCATGGACGTAGGGTATTTTGTTGAATTTAGTTAAAAACTAAAGATTTTTATTTTCAAAATAAATTTCTATAAATACTAAGCAAACTGCATCTAATAATCTTAATAAATGAAGAATTTTCATCGATTTTCAACGAGCTGTACACTACTTTATACATGAACCACACGTGCCACTGACGCGACCGTCGTTTAGTCACTTACAAAATACATTTATAATTCTCCTATTTCCCACTACCAGGATTAGCTAGCAGTAAGTATAGGGTCGATCCCACGAGGAGTTGGTGTAGCTCTCTCTTGGTCACGGGTCATCCAAAGGTTTTGGGTTCTGCACGGACTCGTCTTGGCTAAACAGGAAAATAAATCTAAACTAAAACATAAATAAAAGATAAAGACAAACCTGAATTTAGATGTTGAGTCATTTGTACAAACGTCTTCATTAATGCAAGGATATATGGTACGTTTGTATGTCAACGGTTATAGGCAAACCGCATCGTGGTCCTACTGTCACGTTGTCACGCCCACAACCACGATCTGCCCAGCTCGTCCTTACTTGTGAATTCTGCGTGGCATTCCTATCCCAGGCTTCCTAACTTGCCCAACTCACCTCTGAGCATTCCTCAAGAGGCAAAGATTGAAACAAGCAGCTTTGGCCACTAGACGAACCCGTTCCGGCCCTATGAGATACGAGGATCCCGCTTCGACTTTTCACCAGCGTCAGCATACTTCGTTCGGCTCCGCCCAAGTTCAACCTGAGATTTGCCACCGTCAAGGAGCGTGAGGCAAACCTCTCCCGGTCCCTGTTGGTCTAAGCTACCTCCCTTTTAAGGAATCTGCCGCCCTCTAATTGCCCACTGGCCACATGAACTCTTGGCACAAACAAACTGCTTTGAAATCATTGCCTAACTCCTCTTGAACACACACACACACATATATATATATATATATATAGTTTTCCCCTTGCCCAAATCAACATCACGATTTAATGCTTCTGCAGCGTCATCTTGCCCAAACGCAGATTTGTATAACTACCTAGGCATAAAGTAAGAACAAGAAAAGAAAAAACGAAATAGAAAAAGAAACTATAATTAAAATAAATCCGGACGACACCAACATCGTCGGCAACAAAGTACTAAAGTTAGTTTGCCCCCGAAGGGGCAAACTCTCGAACAAAAGAAAGAAAACCCTAGACTAAAGAAGATTAGAATTTCAAAAGATTAAAGATACCAAGAGTTACATATGTCATGCTATCTAGGAGTATTTATAGAGGTGAAATTCGTGGGTCTTGGAGGCTCATCCCATTAGGTAAGTCGGTAGCAGCTTGGTTTGGACGAGCTGTCTGCCAGCTGTCAATCCTTCCAACATCTTTTGTTGACCAAGAGACTTTCCTTATTTAGAAGATCTGATATGGACGAATCTTTATGGATAAAGAAGGAATTAATTCCTTCCTTGTTGGCTACTTGGATAAGGTTGATCTCTTACTTGGCCCGCCCTCTTCCCTTGTAAGTTAATCTCTTTCTTGCTCCACACTCTTTCTCGAATAATCTGGATTGTCGCAGATTTCCATGACAAAGACGTGTACTCCTGCCTCTCTTCTGTGCTCTGCCTTACGCCTTGACCTCTTCACATCTCTTCTTGCCCAAATGACTTGATCCCGCACGGTACTTGATTTGGTCAGGTTGTGAAGCGAACAACCTTAGTTCTGAATGTCTGCTTCCTTAGCCAACCTGCGAGCATCATTTTCTTGCCCAAAGTGCTTCGTATTTGTGCCCAAAATGTCTTTTGCGGAATTTGGTCATTTCTTGCCCATTTCTGCCCAGTTTTGTCATGGTTTGCCCTGTACGTCCCTGCCTTCACAATGTGTCCTCCCAGACACTAAAGACAAACAAAAATACACACAACTACTCGATCTAAACCTAAAATAAGACTCAAAAATCATACAAAATTTGGTCTCATCAGGCACCATTTTACATAAAATGATTAAAAAAGGGGCTTGAGCTGTCCTTAGAGACTATTATTATTACTATCACGACATTAGAATACTTGCCCATGTTCGGCCCGCTACTCTTCCTCGTCGTCTTCGTCTTGTTCTTGGTCTTGGCCTTTGTGTTGTTGTTTTTAACGGCGTCTTGGTTCGATAATTCCAACTCACCACCACGCTTAAGATAAGATTGAGAGTAGCTAAAACAGACAACACCCAATAATAGCGATCCAAACGACTCTTGTTCAATGTGTGCTGAAACCACCCCTTACCGCTTCCCATCTGGCTAACTTTCCCGACAACATAAACTGAGAGGGCACCGCACATAAATCCTAAACCAATCACTCCTTCAACCAAACAATCGTGGTATCTCTTCATCGACTTAGGAGCCTCTTTCTCGTGGAATATTAAAAGTTCGGATCGAAGAAATGCTTCAACCAGTCCAACTAATATAGCCTGGAAAAGCAGCCAATACGCTCCCATTGGAACCTTAGCATCACCATCGACTAAATTATGGCCTCTAACTGAATGTACCCTACGTCTCTCAATAGCAGCCGCTACTGTACAACATATGATCGAAAATAATGTAGTACCGAAGCCCACATTGAGGACTTCTTCATCATTATCATCGTCATTCTTCAGTTCAACATAGAAACCTTCTGCTATGGCAACCTTGGTCGCAATGAAGAGTAGTTGAAGCAGCTGAAGAGGAGGTTTCCATCTTCCAATGTTGTAATTCATGTGAGTCGCTTGTTCGACCAAGTAAGTGTTGCCGATTGAGAATATGATGCCGCCCATCAAGTGCATCATGTACACCAAAACCATGCGGATAAGTATTTTGGCGGATTCCACTTCCGATACTGAACATTGTGTCCACGCTTGTCGTTGTTCAGTTACATTGCCGCCGTCCAATTTAATGGCTGCCTTATGCAGAAACCCAAGGCAACGCGAAGTGGATAATTCAGTAAACTCCTCGTTCTCTCTAGTGAGGTGAAGACGCTGATCATTAGTAGTGGGTGGTGGTTGGGATTTGTTGAAAGCAGCGGCCACAAAGACTCTTACAATATCAGTTACGGGGCTGCCCTCTGGTCTGGGTCCAGGTTTCTTGTATTCTCGGAAACTGATGAGGTAAAGAAGAGTTGCAAATGCCGTACAAACTGCTGAAACTCCGAAGATGAGGTACCACCTCTTCACATGCGGAAATGCAAAAAACGCGGCTACTGGCATCGACACGAACAGTGTAAAACATATCACCAAAAAAGCAACACGAGATATCCGTGACCACCAACTTCCTGGGGCCGAATCGTCTTCGCGATCGGTGATATTGTTAGTGGGCGCCATTGTCTGATCGTCAATGAATGGTTTGGCGGAGGCAAAACGAGCAGCCCTTCCTAGAGCTATCAATGCCATGCCCGTTATGAAGACACCCTTTTCTAATGGCCCAACACATTCCGACTCCCCCTTCTTCCGGCATCCGTACCCTAATCCCGTTATTACCGTCACCACGACGAGACCCTGCACCCATATACAGATACTTACTATAGCACTTGATGATATAAGGAGATGATCATATAAAAACTCATATTTAGATAGGAACTAGGAACTAATTTGGACCGTTGATTTTTGTTTGATCTACGGTTCAGACTAATTAATGCCTTAGATTACTGCAGTTTGTCCATTAAAATTGTATTAAATAAATTGTTCATTAACATATTTGTGCATTACCTATTTGATATTTATGTTGGTTCCTACAAATTCATATAAGAGTGAGTTCTTATTAGGAAATTCATATATATATATATATATAGATATATATAGAGGGTTTTAGGAAATAGCCAATTTGATTCTCCCTCCGTCCCTCAAAATTTTATCACAAGTTGATCTACACCAGATCTAAAAAATAGTTGGTAGAAAGTTTTAACAGTCAAATTTATTCTAGGAAAGAGAGCGTGAGTTATAATTGCATAAAAAATAGGAACTAAAAATAAAAGTTTTGTGTTAGTAGAAAATTTCAAAGTATATATTAATTAATTTAAGTTCACTCTTTTTTCTTTTACTAACTTCCTTATACCAAAAGTTTTCTAATTTCGAAAGTATGTAACATATCAATTCATGGACTTTAACAATCTCATCATGCCTTGGCCATAAAAGCTAGACGTGGGATGAGTAAACGCAATCTTAGTGAGCTACTATTAGAGCATCTTCAATCTTAAACTCTAATATATGAGCCTCAACCTTATAATAGAGCCGTTTCATCTCTAACTCTATTCTATAATTTTATTCTATTATAGAGAAATGAATACCATTTATTATTCTATTATTTTTTTTTCTTTTTTTTTCTTCGTTCTTTTATTACATGTAGTTATATTTCTTTAATCATATAATATTTACTTTACACATTAGACTATAAAGAATATTAAAATCACATTATAAAAATTCGACATATAAAATTAAGGTAACATTACAAAATAATTGCCGATCTTTTTTCAAATTCTGATTAACAACCAGATCTTTATTTTTTTGTTAAAAACATCTTCACCTTTTAAATTTACTTAATGTTCTCCCACATACAATTTCCCTCCCCCCCAATTGAAACTGAATTGGACGCTGAAAATACTTACATGACAAACTAATACTTATATGTAGACGGTTAGGCAACAAATCAATTCCATACTATAATTTTTTCATCTTTTCTCATCTTTGTCTCCATCCTTCTAGCGTATATAACTTGGGAAAATAATTTGAGAAATCACTCACAATTCTTGCCATGTAAGCATGTCCGGTGTCCAATTCAACTTCAATATGGAAAAAAATTGAACGCAGGAGAACACGAAGCAAAAATAAAAGGCTTTGCAAAAATCAAAAGGTTTGATTTTAAACCAGAATTTATAAAAATGTCGGGAATTATTTTGCAATTTGCCCTAAAATCAAAATTACATATAATGGAAATAACTAGACTCCAACTAAATTATTGATGTACATTAGAGTTATGATAGGCTCGAGCCTCAAATTTTTTGTAATACTTTTGAACTTACAATTTATTTTTCTTCATGATATAATTGTTAAAATTAAACAATAATACTAAATATAACAAGTTTTGGTCTTTTTTTTATTTGTTTTTTTTTATAAGACGTTTTTAGTTATCAAGAGTGTACTCTCTCTTTCATAAATTTTATTTGAAACTATAGAAGAAGTATAATTTTATTGATATAGAGCAGAGAGTAGAGTAGTAGACTAACCGTAGTACTGAGTATGCCAGAGAGTGCGAGCGTGACGAAATTTCCAAGAGTGGTGTCAGCGAGGAAGAGAAAAACAAGCGGCAAAATCCTATAAATTCCACCCCAAATATTCAGAAATGTAGCAGCATATGTGAAGCTCACTTTCCAAACATCTGTTAAATATTTTTGCATCACGAAGAAGCTGCCTAGCATCACAAAGTCACCCCACCACAGAGCTTCAACCAACGAAGAAATTCAAGATTAATTGATGCTTTTACTTAATTATGATCTTAATTGATTATAGAAACATATATAGGATCAATCGGGCAAAAAAGGTTCGAGTCTCTTTACGTACCATTGGTCACAAAATCTACATTCTTCATTGTGCAGACAAGGGTTAGATCAAACACTTCTACAAAGTCGAATTCAAAGATCAATGTTGGGATGACGCCATACTTATTTTCTTTCAGAGAGAGAGAGAGAGAGAGAGAGAGAGAGAGAGTTACCTGGAGGGAGTGGAGAGCCCTTTCAAGCTTATTCGATCTTTCTTGCTTAGCTTTTTGTATGTCATCATGCTTGATGGGTTGTTATAATATAAGTGGTAGTAATAATTATACTCTCTCCGTTCCGTTCAATATTGCTTAATTCATTTTAACTCAGACATAAAAAAGAAGGGTATTAGTTGTATAAAATAGAGCTAATAAGTGTCACTTTAGTCAATAAAATGCTAATAAAATACATTTTTATTGCATTGCTACGATATACACACGCACACACTCTCCACAAAAATAGCTAGCTACACCCAATAAAAATTGGTCCAAACAACTCCATATATACAATTTTTCTATTGCATCGTGATAGTAATTTACTCAGTATGTATCGAAGATAATGGCGGTGAGTTTCCACTACATTAAAAAAATCAACTTTTACTATAGTAATGCAGTTGAGCGAGACTTTGCTTCGACAAGCACAAAAAACAAAGGAATAAATAAAACTCCTACAACAGAAAGAACGAAAAGATACTACTACACTTAAACCAGCTCATTATTATTATTATTATTATTATTATTATTATTATTATTATTATGTGTAGAGACAAATGAAATTTTGTCTGTTCTTTCTTATTTTAAATCGGATTCATATTGTACGTACTTGTTAGAATAATTATTAGGTTGATTGTTTTATCTCCTACTACTATTGTTTCTTTTAAGAAAAGCAAATGGTCAACCTTAAACTTTGAGAGTCAGTTGTAACCAGCTAAGAGTTGATATAAATAATTGTATAGCCAATAGTAATATCATTCATTATTGTCATAAAAAAATTCAGATTTTTTTTTGTCTTCTTTATATTTAATTAATTAAAAACATACTAGTATTTTATTTTAGGTTAGAAATATGTCATTGATTCATATAAATTTTATCAAACCATAAGTAATGATTTTGACTTTGCAACAATGCATATGCAGACGAGACTTGTACTCTTTCCGTTCATGAAAATGTATCCTACTCCACTTTATCCTTCATTCTTTCTACCAGTTACCAAGGTTTTATATTTATTCTACTCACAATAACTTTATTCCACTACCCCTAAACTCTACTTTTATTTCACTCGCTCACAACAACTTTATCATTTTTTTTTTAAACCAAAATTTGTCTTTTAAGTTTGGACAATTGTTTAATGTCACAAGTTGGTGATATTCAAAGTGATCTATTGGTTTCCCTAATATTTTATCACTTTTTTTTTAAAACCAAAATTTGTCTTTTAAGTTTGGACAATTGTTTAATGTCACAAGTTGGTGATATTCAAAGTGATCTATTGGTTTCTGATTAGGGAAGTTGCTATGTTTTTAATAATTTGAGAAAAGTCATATTTTATCAAAACAATTTAAAAGTCATTAATATAATGTATTCATGCCAGCTGATTATGAAAATTGATATGAGTAATTAAAATTAATTTATTCCCTTTCAAGAAAAATTTATTCTAAAAAAGGGTTGTCAATTCTTTAAAAACTTTTTTGGCGGTTCACGATAAGTGTTATCTGATTTTCTTTTTTGGTTGTCCACGATAAGTGTGGTCCAGCCAAAATGAATATGACCATTCACACTTTTATCCTTAAAACTTTTTTATTTACCAAATAACCTTGAGTTGGTTGATTCTTCACCACACGTAACAAATAATTGTGAGTCATATTATCCACTCACAATATTTTTTCCTTCTCCACTCTCACCCACTTATCGTTTCTTAAAACTTATATTATCCTCTCACAATATTTTTTCCTTCTCCACTCTCACCACCCACTCTTTGTTTCTTAAAACCTATGTCACTACTTATGGACCACACTTATCGTGGATGGAGGGAGGGATATTTGATAAAGCAAAACTAATCTTAGCAGAAGCAAACAAGAATTCCTTATTAAAAACATGTTTGCTCAAGAAATGTTCTTAACTTTTGTTTGAATATCACAGGAACTTGTAGCCCTAAAATCAGAAAAGATTTTTATTTTTTATTTTTTACAAATGAATCGAAACGAGGATCTCTCGGGTTTGCTCTGCAATATCAACGCAGATTAATATTCATAATCAATGGATATATTACCAATTGGTTTCTCTATTCAACGTGATATATGGATGGGGAGAGAGAAATTGTTGTAGGGATAAGGTTTTAGATATTTAATTAATTGGATTTATTATTATGCACATAGTGAATATAATTACTCCAACATTGTGAATTAGAAATTTTTGGATGAGTTGGCTTGGATAAATTGCTATAATAATTCAACGCGCTAAAAATGGAAATATAACCTAATTGGGAAGCATAAACCCTAGAGGTAAAATGTGATCATTTCTATTTTTACAATCAACATTTCTTTTCTTACGCGTGTGGCTGGTCACAGTATGTCAGAATATCATTACTTAATAATTTAATTTAAACATTAAATGATATGAAATGCAAGTTTAATAACCATTTTGAAACAAATTAAATTTTAATAAATATATCAATACAAGTAGTATAGTTCACTAACCCCTCCTATGAAATTAACCTCTTATAATTCAAGAGACAAATCAAACTCTTATGAAATTAACCTCTTATAATTCAAGAGACAAATCTAAACAATAAGATGTAAGTAACACATATACCAATTCAAGATGAAGGATAAACGAAAAATAAAATAAAATAAAATTCAAGATGAATGATAAACGAAAAAATAAATAAATAAATAAATAAAAAGTATAAGACGTTGCAGAGCTGAAGCTATCTGTTAGTAGTTTCCAAAGGGTCTCCAGCACCACTTTTCCACTAGAGACAGCTTAGAGATACCTACCCCTGTAATTCAACTGTCTCCAAGTTGTCTTTATCTTTAATATTAAACAATTCCTCATTTTCATTTATTAAATTAATTCATGTATTGTAAATAAATTAAAATACACTAATTAATAATTATTCGAATTTTTCATTAATATATGAAAATTGGAAAATTACATGTCTTCACAATAAAAAAATACTAATTAATTAAAAAATAAAAATTACATAAAACTAAAAATTTTACGAAAACAATTACGCCCATCCCCCACGTTCCTTCACCTCCTCTACCATCATCATGTGAACGTGGAGCTACTCTGGCGTCATGAATCTCGTATCCCTGGAGACAACTTCCGAGTCGGTGGCATATTGTTTGGCCCGAGCAGCTTCGAACTTCGCCCGAGCAGATGCGAGCTTCGCTTGAGCTGATTCCGGCATTGTCGTGGCGATCTCATACTTGGCCTCGGCGAACTGGCCAAGTTGGGAGCTGTATCGATCCAAAAGGGAGTTAAGCTGGGACTACTCACCTGCTGGCTTCTTTCCTTTGGCCCTCGCCGCCGCCCTTGCCGCATCTCGACCCTCCAGTCAGGGAGGCGCACTTTCTCCTTTTGTGGACTGGGCTTCCTCCGCTGACGGCTGGGACGCAGAAGATGTGTAGTTGCCTTCCTCCGTAGTCTTCGTCCTCTTCATGGAGAGAGCGTCTGGGAAAGCATGCAGGAGGAACTTGGGATAGTGTTTCAGAATCTCCCAAGCTGTGAAATAGTGGAAAGAAGGGCTGCCCGTTGATGTCTTATAGATTTGTTGGGCATCACTGAGCACCATGTGGTCATCGGTGCCGCTTTGCCGGGGAGTGGTCGCTTTGCGGTAAGCGACAATCCAAGCTTTAACCGCTATCTGGATGCGGCCGGAGTAGCTCTTGACCTGCTTCTTGTTGAGGTGCAAGCCGAACCTCGCGTTGAAACGATCTTGGACCGTTCCCTAGTATCTTTCACCGGACTGGTCGCATCCGAGGATGGAGTTGCAGGTCTCCTCCACCCAAATCTGTGCCAAGTAGGTGGTTTGTTCGTTGGTGTAGTTGTGACTCTTGCAGCCCTTGACGGCTTCGTCATCATCTTCATCGGCAGCGGCGGCAGAGGTGGCGATGGCTTTGCCCTTGCCCTTGCCTTTGCCCTTTCTTCCTTTGGCAGCGAGCTGTGATGGCGGCGGTGCCATAATTAGGCGATCATCGGTGTTTGTAGCCTGGCTGTCGGTGTTGGGGGAGAAGGACGGGTAGGACTCGGCGGAGGCCGGAGTGTTGATGTTGATTGAATCAAGCCCCCCCCCCCCCCCGGTATAAGCATATATGTCGTCGGACGTGTCGGGAAATCATGCCGACGAGAAGGAGTTGCTGGGATTGTGGGAATCCATATTTTTTTCTTAGATGAAAGAGTTGCAGAAGTTGAAGAAATGAAAGAGATGAAGGAATGAGGTGTGAAAAATGGGGGAGAAAAACTTGTAGTTATAGGCAAAATTATGGAATAAAGAAAAAAAAATCGGACATAGCCGTTGTTTTCCAACCATTAGGCGCGTGTTTTTATTAAATTTTTTGCCTCGTGCGTGGGCGCCACGCGCTGCTCGAGCCGGTCTCGAGCCACGCGGCCCTGCAACGCGGCGGTCTCTATCGCCGGTGGTCTCGAGACCCTTTGGAGACCGGCTGCTGGAGACCCGTTGCCGGCAGCCCTTATAAACTTCTTGAAATAAGCTTCGCCTACACCCTCTATGAAGGTACCTTAGCTGATCTTTCATTTAAGTTTCATGTATTTAGAAACAACTTTTAAAGGTATAAAAATATAAAAAATTAAGTAAAGTTCTGTATTTTTAACCAAATTAACCCTAATGTTTTTACCTCAATCCGACATTAGCAACAATATTACAACAAATACTATTTTTAAATGCAGCTCAAAATATGTTCTAATTGTTTCACATGGAAAATATTAAAAAAGAAACAACAAAAATAATCGACGGACGTCCAAATAATTTTTTTTCACTCACAAATATATCTAAAACCTAGATTTTACTGCACTACTCGATTCCTATAAAAACATGGAAATAAAGTAAATTTTTTTAAAAAAAAGCAAAGATTTCACGAAGCTCAGAATAGAGGGCATGAAGAATTCCAAACAAGCAGCATATCGCCATGGAATTTAGACAAACATTTAAAAAATAACTTAAGCCCAATTCCCAATCCTTTCAGTGTCAACAAAATATTTTGTAATAACAATTCTCAGTTGTATTTATCGCTCAATTAAAAGGATTTAATAATCCTACATACATGGGCAGAATTGGGCTCCAATTTTCTAAGCCCGATGGGCCTTCAAGCTGGGCCAAACCGATCCAAAATAGTAAGTCAAAGCCCAATGAACTCGAACCAACCCGATCCACAATATATGCACTGGGAATTAGGGGCGAACAAAATAATCGAAATTCAAAAATCCAAAGAAACCACAATTTCACTCTCAAAATTTCAAAAAAAGTATTCAGTTTGTCTATTTGTCACTTTTGCTATTTAAGTTCGTCCACAAAATGGTTGTCACTTCTATTTATAATAGTAGGAGCCACATAATACATGTATTTAACATTATATTTCTCGTTACTTCACTCACATTTATTGTGGGACTCTTACTCCACTCATAACTATATTCACTATTATCCAATACTACCTACCATTTTCTTAAATTTGTGTCGTTCATAATATTGTAATCATTTCGTGGATGGAGAGAGTAATAATGTTTTCGCATGCTTAACATAGTATAAATCATATTTTAAAATATAATGTTGTAATGCTTTCCTACGTTCCATATAATGTTGTCGAATCTACATCTTAATGCAACATTCGATGCATTATACTTTCAATAACTTTGTTGATATAAAAATATTAACTTTTCAACCAGTTATGGTATATAAATGCAAGATTTTATATGTATTTCTATTTTCTAAAATTCCAAATCTGGATAACACAATAACCATGAAAAAAAAAAGCATTATAAGATTGAAATAACAAATCAAAATTATGGAATGATGTTGGCCGTGAGAATAAATGAAATTAAGGAAAAATAATGTGGCAAATATAATTGTCCATGATATATAATTATGGAGCCCAATAATTAAGGAAATTAGGTTACTTAGAAAATGAAAGGTCAAACAACCCTAAGGCTATGGGCAGTGGGTGTCTCGTCGGGGGGGGCTCGAGACAACCACGACGACGAGACACCCCGCTGCAAGGTCGGTGTCTCCAGCCTGTCTCGTTCCGACGAGACAGTCTCGAGCCATTTAAAAAAAAAATGAAAAGTTAACTCTTTAAATAAATAAATGTGTGAAAGTATACAATTGGTGGGCTTTAACATAGTGGTTAAGGCATTGTATTTCATGTTGAAGGGGAGGAGTTCGACTCCCCTTGGCATCAAAAATTTTTTTTTTCCTTCTTTTTTTCATTCTTTTATTCAGTTTTTTTTTTCACTTTTTGTTTTCTTTTTTCTTTCAGTTTTTTTTTTCTTTTTCACCTTTTCAATTTTTTTTTCTTTGCATTCTTTTCTGTTTTTTTTCTTCTTCTTCAGTTTTCTTTGATTTTTTTTTTTGTTTTCATTTTTTCTTCTTTGATTTTTCTTTTCTAGTAATGTAATTTATTTTTATTTCTAGTAATGTATTTTTTTATGTCTAGTAATGTAATTTTTCAAACTATTAAAATTAATACAAAATACAAATTCAGAAATTCCTTAGAGACAACCCTTAGAGACAGTCCCACTGCAGCTCACTGTTTCTATCTCCAAAAAATCCTTAGAGACACCCCTTAGAGACATTACCACTGCAGACAGTCTAAGTAAAGACACACTTAATCTAATCAGCAAATAAGTTCAAATTAAATCTCATCCATTAGTTAAATCAAATCTAAGGTCTATATTGACTTTTAATTTCTACTTAGAGTCTGCATTGTTTCTATTTGATAATTCCCTATATATTTTAGAGTTTTTTTTTTAATCATATATTTTAAAGTTTTTAATAGTAGAAGAAGTGTTGCTTTTAAAAAAAAAGTATAGTAGAAACAAGTGTTCATTTGGTTGATAATTGAATGCCAAGAATAATAATTTGTCTATATTGGTGCATAATCAAATGGGATCTTCATTTACCCAAGTGTACGATATCTTGTAATGCCTACACTGGATGAATGACATGTGACAATCTATACATTTAAATATAGGGGAACTAGGGTATATTCTATCTAAATTGGGTATATAAATATCTTCAAATTTATACGTATCATTAATCTAACGAAAGCAATAGAGGATACCATACGTTAAACAATAGAAGATCCAATCTTGTGGACAATGGTCGTCATAGTTTAGTACAAGAAACACTTAAGCTTATATTAGTATTTCTCTTACAAAAGCCAAATAGTCAAAGACAATATTGATTCTCATAATTAATTCTACACCTTTTAAATTGTACTGGTCAAAAACGTCCACTGATTTTAATATTAATCCTTATTATTTAATGATGAGAATTTATACATGGACTACATGTACCACCATTTTACATAAAATGATTAATTAAAAAAGGAAAAAAAATTAAAGGCTTGAATGTCCTTAGTCAAATGAGATTCTCTATGAATTTCCGTGTTGCATTTTCTATTGCATTAATGAGAAATCACACATGGCATAATTAAGTGTTCAAGATTAGGATATATATAAGGAAAATATATTTCCTAAATTTTAAATTCATAATCACGCCACGTGTTGTTCTCTTATTAATACAATAGAAGATGCAACACGGAAATGCAATAGAGGATTCAATCTAATCCTTAGCGACTATTATTATTACTATCACGACATTAGAATACTTGCCCATGTTCGTCGTCTTCGTCTAATTAGTCTTGGTTTTGGTCTTGGCCTATGTGTTATTCTTAACATCGTTTTGGTTCGGTAATTACAACTCACCACGAAGCTCAAGATAAGATTGAGAGTAGCTAAAACAGACAACACCCAGTAATAGCGATCCAAACGACTCTTGTTCAACTTGTGCTGAAACCACCCCTTACCGCTTCCCATCTGGCTAACTTTCCCGACAACATAAACTGAGATGGCGCCGCACATGAATCCTAAACCAATCACTCCCTCTACCAAACAATCGCGGTATCTCTTCATCGACTTAGGAGCCTCTTTCTTGTGGAATGTGATAAGTTCGGATCGAAGGACTGCTTGGACCACCCCAACTAATATAGCCTGGAAAAGCAGCCAATACGCTCCCATTGGGACCTTAGCATCACCGTCGACTAAATTATGGCCTCTAACCGAATGTACCCTACGTCTCTCAATAGCAGCCGCCACCGTACAACATATGATCGAAAAAAATGTAGTACCGAAGCCCACGTTGAGGATTTCACCATCATAATCATCTACCCTCGTCAGTACATCGTAGTAACCTTCCGCTACGGCAACCTTGGTCGCAATTAAGAGTAGCTGAAGCAGCTGAAGAGGAGGTTTCCAGCTTCCTATGTTGTAATTCATGTGTGTCGCTTGTTCTACCAAGTAAGTGTTGCCGATTGAGAATACGATGCCGCCCATCAAGTACATCATGTATACCAAAACCATGCGGATTAGTATTTTGGCGGATTCCACTTCTGATACTGAACATAGTTTCCACACTTGTCGTTGTTCAGTTACATCGACGCCGTCCAGTTTAATGGCTGCCTTATGCAGAAACCCGAGGCAACGCGAAGTGGATAATTTTGTAAACTCCTCGTTCTCTGTAGTGTGAAGACGCGGATCATCAGTAGTGGGGGACGGTTGGGATTTGTTGAAAGCAGCGGCCACGAAGACTCTTACAATATCAGTTACGGGACTGCCCTCTGGTGTGGGTCCGGGATTTTGGTATTCTCGGAAACTGATGAGGTAAAGAAGAGTTGCAAATGCCGTACAAACTGCTGAAACTCCAAAGAGGAGGTACCACCTCTTTATGTGTGGAAATGCGAAAAACGCGGCTACTGGCATCGACACGAACAGTATAAAACATATCACCAGAAAAGCAACACTAGATATTTGTGACCAACAACTTGCTGGAGCCGAATTGTCTTCGTGATCGGTGATACTGTCGGTGGCCATTTTCTGATCCTTAATGAATGGTTTGGCGGAGGCAAAACGAGCAGCCCTTCCTAGAGCTATCAATGCCATGCCCATTATGAAAACACCCTTTTCTAATGGCCCAACACATTCCGACTCCCCTTTCTTTCGGCATCCATACCCTAATCCTGTTATTACCGTCACCACGACAAGACCCTGCACCGATATACAAATACATATTATAGCACTTGGCGATGTAGAGAGATGATCATATAAAAATTTATTTTTAGATGGAATTAGGAACTAATCTGGACCACCGTTGATTTTTATTTAATCTATGGTTCAGACTAATTGATGCCTTAAGTTACTGTAGTTTGTCCATTAAAATTGTGGTATTAAACAAAATGTTCATTAACATATTTGTGTATTAGCTATTTGATATTTATGTTGGTTCATATGGACCATATAAGGGTGAATTCCTATATATATTTAGGATTTTAGAAAATAGCCTATATGTTACTCCCTCCGTCTCTCAAAATTTTATCACAAGTTGATCTACACGAGTTTTAAAAAATACTAGTTGGTAGAAAGTTTTAAAAGTCAAATTTATTCTAGAAAAGAGAGCACGAGTTATAATTGCATAAAACAAAGAAGTAAAAATAATAATTTTGTGTTAATAGAAAATTTCAAAGTATATGTTAATTAATTTAAGTTCACTCTTTTTTTATTTTACTGACCAGTATTTGAGTTTCTTATATTAAAAGTTTTCTAATTTCGAAAGTGTGTAACATATCATGGGACTTTAACTATCTCATCATGCCATAAAAGCTAACCGTGGGATAAGTCAACGCAATATTAGTGAGCTACTATTAGAGCATCTTCAACCTTATAATAGAGCAATTTTATCTCTAACTCTGCTCTATTCATTATTCTATTCTTGTTTTACTTTTTGTTTCTTCGTTTTTTTTTATTACATATAGTTATATTTCTTTAATCATATAATATTTACTTTATACATTAGACTATAAAGAATTCTAAAATCACATTATAAGAATTTGACATATAAAATTAAGGTCACATTACAAAATAATTGCCGATCTTTTTTCAAATTATGATTTAAAATCAGATCTTTTATTTTTTTGTTAAAAAAATATCTACCTTTTAAGTTTACTTAATGTTTTCCCACATGCAATTTTCCTCCCAAATTGAAACTGAATTCGACGTTCAAAATGCTTACATGGCAAACTAATATTTATATGTATACGATTAGGGCACAAATCGATTACAGACTAGTATAATTTTTCATCTTTTCTCATCTTTGTCCCCATCCTTCTAGCGTCTGTAACTTGGGGAAATAATTTGAGAAATCACTCACAGTTTTTGCCATGTAAGCATGTCTAGCGTCCAAGTTGAAAAAAATTGTAAGCAAGGCGGAGATTTTTTTGCAAAAATTAAAATGTTGGTTTTAATCCAAAATTTGAAAAAAAAAATCGGGAATTATTTTGCAATTTAACCTAAAACTAATGGATTCTTATAAAATTACATATAATTAAAATAACTAGACTCCAACTAAATTATTGATGTAGTATATACATTAGAGTTATTATGATAGGCTCGATCTCAAATTTTTAATTATGTAATAATTCTGAACTTGCAATTTTATTTTTGTTTATGATATATTTGTTAAGATTAAACAATAATAGTACTCTCTCCGTCCCCAATTAGTATGATGCGGGATCCGTGCACAGGTTTTAAGAAAAAGTAGATAAATATTTACTAGTAAGAATATTTTAAGTGGAGGATGAGACTCATTTAGATGTGTTGTTAATTTCTTAGTGGATGCAAAACTTTATAGGAGTAAATATATTGAACTTTTAGGTAAAAAGGTAAAAGATATGTCCTAAAAAGAAAACGTCATACTAATCTGGAACGGCTAAAAAAGAAAAGTAATCATACTAATCTGAGACGAAGGAAGTATAATTTTATTGATATAGAGTAGACTAACCGTAGTACTGAGTATGCCTGAGAGTGCGAGCGTGACGAAATTTCCAAGAGTGGTGTCAGCGAGGAAGAGAAGAGAAAGTGGCAAAATCCTATAAATTCCACCCCAAATATTCAGAAATGTAGCAGCATATGTGAAGCTCACTTTCCAAACATCTGTGAGATATTTTTGCATCACGAAGAAGCTGCCTAGCATCACAAAGTCACCCCACCACAGAGCTTCAACCAACGAAGAAATTCAAGATTATTTTGGAGCTTTTTTACTTAATTATAATCTTAATTAATTATTATATTAATAAGAGTATGTATATGTTATTTTCTCCGACCCACTGAAATTATCATATTATTGTTTGACACGGAGATTAAGAATAAAGGTAAAAAAATAATAAATGGGTACGCCTCATTACTTTTGAAGTAGTTTGAAAAGTTAAAATTTTCCTTATTTGAAAAATGACAATATGAGTCGGAAAACCTAAATAAGAAAGTGAGGACAATATGAATGGATCGGATGGAGTAATTTAGAACATATATAGGATCAATCGGGCAAAAAAGGTTCGAGTCTCTTTACGTACCATTGGTCACAAATTCTGCATTCTTCATTGTCAAAGAAGTTTGAACACCTCGCTCTGTGCAGACAAGGGTTAGATAATATATACACTTCCATCTTTGGGATGGCGCCATACTTATTTCTTTCTCTTGGTGTGTGTGTGTGTGTGTGTGAGAGAGAGAGAGAGAGAGAGAGAGAGAATTACTTGAGGGAGTAGAGAGCCCTTTCAAGCTTATTCGATGTTTCTTGCTTGATGGGAAAGTTTAAATAGCAGTCTGAAGCATTCTCCATTTCGTACGTCATCATGCTTGAACACACATATTAAAAAATTAGTTGTTTAGTAATATTGCTTAATTCATTTCGACTAGGAGATAATCAAGTGTTATTTTAGTCAATAAAATATTATTCCATCCGTTCACGAAATGATGCCCCATTTCGTGTTCGGCACGAAGATTAAGAAAGCTGATAAAATTATTTTGAGTGGGTAAAAGTTAAAAAGTAGGGGTAGTGAGATAATGACAAAAAATAGTGGCAATGATAAAAAAGAGGTGATATTGACCAAAAAGTAGGAATAAAGTTGTTGGGATGATAACAAAGTAAAAATAAAGTTGATGTGAGGTGGAGTCATCAATGACAATGGGTAGTAATTTTAATAAAGTAACGAGTGTATATTGATAAAAATAACAAAATAGGGCATCATTTGGTGAACACAAATAATTGATGAAACATGGCATCATTTCGTGAACGGAGGGAGTAATAGTACTCCCTCAGTTCGAGCACAAGTGTCCAGTTTGTGCTGGGCACGGAAATTAAGAAAGTTGATAAAGTTATTTTTAGTAGGGTAAAAGTTAAAATATAGAGGTAGTGGGATAATGACAAAAAAACAGTGGTAAAGATAAAAAGGTGGTGGTATTAACCAAAAAGTAGGAATAAAGTTATTATGAGGTGAGGTTATCAATGGCAAATAGTAGTAAATAAAGGAAAAGTATGAGGGTATAATTGTATATAAAAGGCAAAATGGACACTTGTGCTCGAACACTCGTACTGTAGTAAAGTGAACACTTGTGCTCAAACGGATGGAGTACATTTTTATTGCATTGATACGACATACACACGCACACACACTCCACAAAAATAGCTACGCCCAATAAAAACTGGTCCAAACAACTCCATACGCATTTTCTATTGCATCGGGATAGTAATTTACTCCAGCTAATCAGGCCTTGTGATTATTATTATTATTATTATTATTATTATTATTATTATTATTATTATTATGTGTAGAGACAAATGAAATTTTGTCTGTTCTTTCTTATTTTAAATCGGATTCATATTGTACTTGTTAGAATAATCATTAGGTTGATTGTTTTATATTGGTGGTTAAGTAGCCAATAGTTTTATCTTCTACTGCTATTATTATTTCTTTTATTTATTTTTATCTTCTACTGCTATTTTGAGAAAGCCAAATGGTCAAACTTAAAACTTTCAGAGTCAGTTGCAACCAGCTAAGAGTTAATAAATAATTGTATAGTTGTAGCCAATAGTAATATCATTCATCATTGTCATAAAAAAGTTCAGATTTTTTTTAACTTCTTTATATTTAATTAATTAAAAACATACTCCCTCCATCTCCCGTTAGTATGGTGCGGGGGCCGTGCATAAGTTTTAAGAAAAAGTAGATAAATATGTGGTAGGAATAATTTAAGTGGAGGAATGGACCCACTTATGATGTGTTGTTAATTTTTTAGTGGATGAAGAAACTTTATTGAAGTAAATATATTGAATTTTTACGGGTAAAAAGGTAAAAGATATGTCTTAAAATGGAAACACCATACTAACTAGGAACGGTTAAAAAAGAAAAGTAACCATACTAACCTGGGACGGAGGGAGTACTATTTTATTTTAGGCTAGAAATACGTCTTTGATTCATATAAATTTTATCAAACCATGTAAGTAATGATTTTGACTTTGCAACATTGCATGCATATGCAGATGAGACTATTACTCACTCCGTCCACGAAAATATGCTCTATTCACCTCTTTTTCTTTGACTATGAAAATGTGCATTACTTCACTTTATATATCATTATACTCTTCATTCTTTCTATTAATTACCAATTTTTACCTTTATTCTACCCACAACAACTTTATTCCACTACCCCTAAACTTTACTTTTATCTCACCCACAACAAATTTATCAACTTTTCTTAAAACCAAATTTGTCTTTAAGTGTGGACAATTATTTAATGTGACAAGTTGTTGATATTTAAAGTGATCTGTTGGTTTGGGATTAGGGAAGTTCAAGTTGCTATGTTTTTAGTTTAATAATTTTAGAAAAGTAATTATTTTTTAAAAAGGATTTTATAAAAGTCATTAATATAATGTATTCATGCTAGCTGGTTATGAAAATTGATATTAGTAATTAAAATTAATTTATTCCCTTTCAAGAAAAAATAATTTATTCCAGAAAAGGGTTGTCAGTTCTTTATTCAAATACCCCTATGGATAATCCTAAGAAAACCTGTAATGAATTTTAGCACGTCAAAATGATTATTATTGTTACTAATTTTATTATTTTGAGCAGGTGAAATTGTTTATTTTGAAAGTAGTCCAACCATCAATTTGTATTAGTGGTGGAAATTCGGTTTCGGTTATAACCGATAACTGAACGGTTAAACCGATAATAACCGAATTAATCAAATTCTTAATTCATATATTAAATATAATATTATTATTAATATATTACAAGTAGTACTCTCATCTTATATCTTAATATTACTACTATTATATTTTATGTAGTACTCTACTTTCATAGCATACTATTGTTATTATTTACTAATACTAGTTTTATGTTTTAACATAATCAATCATATACTATAATGCAATGCAATTAATTAGGTATCGTATATTTCAACAATAATACAATTTTGAATAAAATCTATTGCATCCTATATATTTATTTATAATGGACAATACTCTTATAAATCTATGTCTTATTTTGATATGTATAACTTTTGAATTATGATTCGTAATTGGTTGTCGGATTCGTTGGATTTATATTTTGTGGCTTGCATAACAATTTTATGTTTTATTCTTTATTTTTACTTTCCATAATTATATTCGGTTAAAATAGGTTAACCGAAAACCGAACCGAAATAACCGCAACGGTTATTGGTTAACCGAAAATAATTACAGTTCGGTTATCGGTAGGAAAAAAACGTATTAAACGGTTATCAGTTATTTGAGTTATCGGTGCGGTTCACACGTAACCGAACCGATTTCCATCCCTCATTTGTATATTAAAAAAAAATCAAATGTTCCAGACTTTTTTAATGAATTTGTATAATTATTATTTTATCTTTACTCCAAAGCCCACAAGGAACTCCCATATTGGGCCTAATAGATCGAAATCCAAGAGTCCATTTATTTCTGATTTTATGTTGTCCCTTATATCTTATGGGTAAGTTTAAATTAATATAGTCCATATATTTCTATCACTATAATTAAAACAATACTAATGTATTAATATGTCCTCTGATTAAATCATGGATACGAATTTTACGATTAATTTTATAAAAATGTTACTGAACTATCTAGTTTTATGAATTTGAATACTAAACTTTAATTTGTTTCAAAATAGTTATAAACTTACATTTAATACTTCCTCTGTCCACGAAATGATTGTCACTTTTGCTATTTATCCAAAAATTTCCAATAGACATGGAGTAATTATAATCATTATCTAGTTTTCCAATTTCTTTTTTTGGTTGTCCACGATATGTGTGGTATATCCAAAAATCGACATGATCGTTTACACTTTTATCCTGAAGACTATTTTATTTACCAAATAACCTTGAGTTGATTGATTCTCGACCACACATAATAAATAATTGTTGATTCTCCACCACACATATTATTCACTCACTATATTTTTTTTTTCTTCCCCACTCTCACCCACCCTTCATTTTTTTAAACTTGTATTATCCACTCACAATATTTTTTCCTTCCCCACTCTCACTCACTCTTCGTTTCTTAAACCCGTGTCACTTTTTTTGGACTACATTTATCGTGGATGGAGGGAGTATAATTTTTTTCTTTCCTCGCTCGTTTAAACTTGTCTACAAATCTTATTGTTATTCAAGGAGACACCTTCCCATATCAAACATCTCAACTCCAGCTTCAACATTCTACGCAGATCTTGATGTTGGATAAAGCAAAACTAATCTTAGCAGAAGCAAACAAGAATTCCTTATTAAAAATATGTTTGCTCAAGAAATATTCTTAACTTTTGCTTGAATATCACAGGAACTTGTAGCCCTAAAATTAGAAAAGATTAATTTTTTTTCCAACGCAGATTAATGATCATAATCAATGGATATATTAGCAAGATTCTGCCTTGGTTTCTCTATTCAACGTGATATGAGGAATGGGGGGAGAGATATTGTTGTAGGGATAAGGATTTAGATATTTAATTAATGGCTAAATTGGATTTATTATTATGCACATGGTGAATATAATTACTCCAACATTGTGAATTATAAATTTTTGGATGAGTTGGCTTGGAAAAATTGCTATAATAGTTTAATTTAAACATTAAATGATATGAAATGCAAGTTTAGCAACCATTTTGAAACAAATTAAATTTTAATAAATATATCGATACAAGTAGTATAGTTCACTAACCCCTCTTATCAAATTAACCTTTTATAATTCAAGAGACAAATCAAAACATTACGATGTAAGTAACACATATACCAATTCAAGATGAAGGATAAACGAAACAAAAATTAAAAATAAAAATAAAGTATAAGACGTTGCAGAGATTGGGGCCTAATTGGGCTCCTTTTTTCTAGGCCTGATGGGCCTTCAAGCTGGGCCAGACCGATCCATAATAGTAAGTCAAAGCCCAATAAACTCGAACCGACCCGATCCACAATTTATGCAATGGGAATTAGGAGCGAACAAAATAATCGAAATTCGAAAATCCAAAGGAACCAAAATTTCATCATCTCAAAATTTCAAAAGAAGTATTCTCTATCTCCACGAAATGGTTGTCACTTTTGCTGTTTAAGTGCATCCACAAAATGATTGCCACTTTTATTTATAGTAGTAGGATCCACACAATACGTTATATTTAATCTTATATTTCTCACAACTTCATTCACATTTATTGTGGAACTCTTACTCTACTCACAACAATATTCACTACTACCTGACCATTTTCCGTGTCGTCCATAATGTGGTAACCATTTTATGTGCAAATCATATTTTAAAATATAATGTTGGAATGCTTTCCTCCGTCCCAAATAATGTTTGTCGAATCTATATCTTAATGCAACATTCGATGTACTATACTTTCAATAACTTTGTAGATATAAAAATATTAACTTTTCAACCAGTTATGATACATGCAAGATTTTATATGAATTTCTATTTTTTAAAATTTCAAATCTGGATAACACAATAACCATAACAAAAGCATTAAATCTTCAATTAAATCATCTCAAATCCCCAAAACCAACTAAAGGAAATTAGCTAGACATAAGAAGAGAAATAGCAAGATAATTGAAAGCATAATTAAAGATATTAAGAACCCAAATGGAGAAATCTTCAATTAAATTTCCAAAACAATCTAAATCCAACCTTCTTACTTGATTACAATCATTAAACCCTAAAAACAACATGAAATGGAAACTTTGGAAAGAGAGAACTAAGCTATGGAGTAAGATACCACATTTTTTAGGCTAAATCCTCTTTATATAGGATATAAGAAGTGCTATAGCATGTTAAAAACATAAAAAAGGCAAAATCGAAAGTTCTGGTACGGAAATGGGCTAACCGACGGTCTGGACCCACTAATCGGCGGTCTAGACGTGGGGCGCCGGCTAGCTGCCAATTAGCATTAAGGCATGGGACTTTATGTAGGTCCTATTGGCGGTGTAGAAGTGCTAACCGGCGGTCTAGCCCTGAACCGCCGGTTAGATGGCTTGGACCGCCAGTTAGCTCTCCAATTTCTTTTTGTCCGATTTCTTCACTTCTTCATCCCGATTCTTCGATTCAGTTCTTCCTTGAACCTCCACTTTAACTTAGGAATCCTTATTTTACCCATACACAAGCAAAAACTCCACTAAATGTGATACAATTCCAAAGTAGATGAATTCATATCACACACATCACAAATTTGACAAAAGTTTAGCAAAAAACGGTAGTAAACACGTTTAATTACTACGAAAATGAGTATTTATCAACGATCATATTGTATAAGCTAAACATAATAATCGAAGAATAAAATTAAACTAGAAAATTGTCACCAGAAAATTCCAAATATCAAGTCGTAGTCTCCTATCTACTCTAATGTTGCGGCTGGAAACTAAAACTAAGCATATAGAATAAGAGAAAGAAAAAGTGTCCCTTAACTTGCGGCTAATTCTCCAATATAAAGAAGAGAAAAACCATCCTAATTGGCCGTCATCTCTTAAACTAATAACCTGATAATAATAAAATAATAAAAGCCATAAGTAAAAAGTACTAGCATATTGTTTTAATGGATGACAAATATTAAAGCTCGGCCCATCCAATTAATTATATTCGACAACCATAATATCGTGTCTTCAACTTTTTTTAAAATTGCATATAAATTCTTTCTTCTCGATTTCTCTCGTTCAAATTTTTATGCTCGCAAACTCTTCTATTTTTACACAAAATCACATAAAATATACAAATTATATCTTAATATAATAAAGTAAAACTAATAATATAAACAATCAAAACACACATATCAGTACTCAATCATGTATAAGAGTTTTAAAATAATATACATCTGATTAACTGAATTTAGAAAAAAAGAGAATAAAAATGTATAGACACAATGAGTTTAAGATTATGTTTAAAAAATACGATAAAAGGCTAAAATAAATTATCTTTTTCAACTAGCTTTTATTTATTCTCTTTGTTTTGAAAAATAAAATTACGAATGTAAAAGCTAAACGTTTAATTGTTAAAAATGTTGACAACTTTAACCTTTATTTTAATAAAATATTTGGCAAATTTCAACTTTTACTTTTTCTATTTGTAACGTCATACTTTATTTTCTTCCTCAAAAAACTAACCGTCATTAGTCATTTCGTTTCCTCTTTGTAATTTCTCAAAACCAGCCCCCTTTAACCACTTATTATCTCAGGTGATTCGGAGTTATAGGGGCTATGTGGCAAAATGAGCCCGACCCGTCCTGACGGCCTGGCCCGGTTTTGGTCGGGCTTGGATTCAATAATATTAGGCCCAAATGATAATGGATTAGCATAAAAAATGTAAAAGCCCGATGAACTCGACAAAGCTCGACACGGTCTGAAAATTTTACACTATAAAATACTTTATGGATAGGCTTGGGCTCCAAAAATTTAGGCCCGATAGAATTTCGAGCCGGGCCGGCCCGGTCCGGAGCTTTGCCAGCTCTTATATCTCTGGCGATAGAGGCGATAAAATGCAAAGTACTCCTTCCTATTCATAACATAAGTCATCCTAAGCAAGCACATAAATTAATAAATAAAATTAGTTCCTAAATTAATCTTAGTTATTGATAAGGAATAGTGGTGATATGAAAAGGTGAATCGCTAATCTTTTTGTCAAACTTAATGCTTACATCTTCTCCATCTTACACGTGCAGAGAAGTAATTAATCAAAGGAAGAGTAATTAAGGTTATAAAGGGTATAAAAGCTTAAAACGACATGTAAATTGCAAAAAATTAAAATATCTAAAATGATTTTTATTTTGAATGGGAGGGAGTATATATTAGAAAGGAAAAAAAATGTTGGTAGGGGCGGTAGCCCCCTACTGCCCCTTCCTCCGTCCGCCACTGTTAGATGATAAGTGTATTCTAAAAAGAATGATATAGGTTTTAAGAAAGGAAGAATATGTGAGAGTGGAGAAGTAAAAAAAAATATTGTGAGTGGATAAATAGACTTTTGGATTTCGATCTATTAGGCCCAATACGAGATTTAATTTAAAATCAATATAGACCTTAGATTGATTTAATTAATGGATGAGATTTAATTTGGGGACGTTTGATGCTACCCACCCATGCATATACATCCCCTTCTTAATCTGCCGACACATGTTAGTATAATATAATTTTTTTTTTCTAAAATAAAATGATTATTTAAAAGAGAGGAAAGTTGTGAGAAAGAGAGGAAAAGGAAAACTTGAAAGTTGTGGCAACACAATCATGATTAATTTAATTTAATTTTAGAATTAATTTTCAAGTTCAATTTATACCTAGTCAAGTGTCACTAGATTAAATGGGGTATGCATATGTAACCCTATGTAGCATCAAATTCACCAATTTGGTTAATTATTGGGCTCCATAATTATATCATGGACAATTATTTTTGCCACATTATTTTTCCTTAATTTCTTTTACTTTATTTGTATTCAATTTTTCATTCTCACGGCCAATGGCGGAACAACTCACAGCCCTTGGGGAGCCTTGGCACCCCCAAACTTGTTTGGAAAAAAAAATTACACATGAAAAAATTGCATTTTCTTGAAAACTTAGTAACATTACTTCGTCATAGTTCGAGTATGGAAAGGTGAATATATAGGAAAATTGCCTCATTTCTTACAAAAAAACATAAAAAATTGAATGAGATGTAAAAATTTTCACACCCATAAAAAAAATCAAAATGCCGTATAGTTTATAACAGTTAATTAGGCTCCCCGAAAAAATAGTTTTGGTTCCGCCCCTGCTCACAGCCATCATCATTCCATAAAACTATACTCACTTTATACTGCTAATCTATACAATTATTTATTATCTCTTAGCTGGTTACAACGTTAAAAGTTTAAGGTTGACCATTTGACTTTCTTAAAAGAAATAATAGTATAAAACTATTGGCTACTTAACCACCAAGTTTAAATAATCAACCTAATAATTATACTAACAAGTATGCACAGTATGAATCCGATTTAAAATAAGAAAGAACAGACCAAATTTCATTTGTTTCTACACTACACTACCCCCAACGCACACACACTACCATCAATTTAAATTTTATGTGAGTATTTTATTAAAAACTTGACCAATTACTTTAATTGTTTGACAATAATATTCCCAAAAAAATTACCCACTCCATCCCATTCAATATGACTTGTTTTTGTTAATTTTGAGCCGTTCCACTCAATATGGCTTGTTTTTCATTTATGGTAGGGTTTACTTTAGTCTAAAATGTACTCCCCCGTCTCACGAAAGATGACATGTTTCATTTCGGTATGGGAATTAAGAATAAATGAATTAAGGGCAGTGAATGTATTTAGTGAAATATTTTATTAATAAAGAATGTAAAAGTAGTGTGAATAAATAATAAAGAATATAAAAGTAATATGAATAAATACAATCTCTTTCCACCAAAAACTGCACTACTTACCCATTTATATTTGTCCACAAAGAAGTGCACTACTTCACTTTTTACAATCACATCAATGTCAATTCATAACAACTTTCACTCACATTTTACTTTTTCCACTCATAATAGGTGGGGACCCTTATTCCACTCATAATAGGTGGGGATCCTTATTCCACTCATAACAATTTTAATTTAATTTCACCTTTTACACTCACAACAAGTGGAGCCCTTATTCCACTCACAATAATTTTAACTTCCATTCCACTTCTTCCATTCTCAACAAGTGAGACCCTAACTACACTCACAACAACTTTATCAGCTTTCTTAAAACCCATATCGACACCTAAATGGTGCACTATTTCGTGGACGGATGGAGTAATAAAGAAGGTACAGAATAGAGGATGCTTCATAGAAGAATGTATAAGAATTTCTCATGCTTCATATTGCTATTTAAACTTTCCCATCAAGCAAGAAAGATCGAATAAGTTTGAAAGGGCTCTCCACTCCCTCAGGTAACTCTCTCTCTCTCTCTCTCTCTCTCTCTCTCTCTCTCACACACACACACACACGCAGAGAGAGAAAATAAGTATGGCGTCGTCATCTCAACTTTGATCTTTGTATTCGACTTTGTTTGCACAGAGCGAGGAGTTGAAACTTCTTTCACAATGAGGGATGCAGAATTTGTGACCAATGGTACGTAACTAGACTCGAACTTTTTTTACCCTATTGATCCTATAAATATATGTTCTAAATTACTCCTATTTTTTTATAAGTGTCCATCCGCCGTCAAAACACACGTACCAAGGAAATTGATAATTATTTTTAACTATAATTATTGTCTAGAAAACTTCAAAAGTAAATAATTAGCATTTATTATTAAGGTAAAATGGAAAGTTTTGCATCGTTTTTTTTCAAAATTTGCATCAATTTTTTCAAAGTTAAGAAATAGGACACTTATAAAAAAACGGAGGGAGTATCCTATATAGGTAAATATATATACTCTTATTACTATACTTCCTCCGTTCCATTCAACACGTCTCACTTTATTTACTACAGTAAACACACAATTTACATATAATTTTTTTTTCTTACTCTCCGTGTCGAAAAGAAGTGAGACATGTTGAACGGGACGGAGAGAGTATATAATAATTTATTATTAAGATTATACTATTAAGTAAAAGCCCCAATTAATCTTTAATTTCTTCCTTGGTTGAAGCTCTGTGGTGGGGTGACTTTGTGATGCTAGGCAGCTTCTTCGTGATGCAAAAATATTTAACAGATGTTTGGAAAGTGAGCTTCACATATGCTGCTACATTTCTGAATATTTGGGGTGGAATTTATAGGATTTTGCCGCTTGTTGTTCTCTTCCTCGCTGACACCACTCTTGGAAATTTCGTCACGCTCGCACTCTCAGGCATACTCAGTACTACGGTTAGCCTACTTTCAAGATCTGTTCTATCTCAATAAAATTAGTACTATATTGTTTAATTTTATGTCAAATTGCAAAATAGTTCCCGACTTTTTTTTCAAATTTTGGTTTAAAATTAAATCTTTTAATTTTTACAAAATAGTCTTCTTTTAATTCTGCTTAATGTTCTCCTGTGTTGAATTCTTTCCCAAATTGAAGTCCATGAATGTTACATACTTTCGAAATTAGAAATCTTTTGGTGTAAGGAACTCAAATACTGGTCAGTAAAATAAAAAAGAATGAATTTAAAATTTGAAATTTGAAATTAACACAAAATTCAAATTATGACTTATGAGGTACTTTAATACTTTGAAATTTGCTATTAACACAAAACTTTTATTTTTACTTCATTTTTTTATGCAATTAGAACTCGCGTTCTCTTTTCTAGAAAAAAATTGACTTTTAAAGACATTTAAAAAGAACCCAACACGTCAGTTTTTTCGGCGCCAAGAGGCTAATTTTTGAGATATGACTCCATAACTCCTTTCAAACATGTATTTAGGGACTGCATGTCCATACCTATACCCATCTTAAAAATTAATCCTCATACCCGTTTAAAAAATAAAAGGAAACGGGTTCGGGTCGGGGGATTTCGATCCGGCGGGGAAAGAGTATCCATCAGGTACTTATTTAGAAATATATTATCTAAAATTTAAAACTTTTATTAGAATTTAAAAGTTATTCTCTCCCAAAACTCAAGGGAAACAATAGTATATTAAGTCAAAGTATGAAGACAATCTTATTTATAATCCAACTTTTCTCTTCTCCTTTTATTTTCGATGTGGATTAAAAATAGTGAGAGGAGATCGAGGAGAAATTAAGAGAAATAAGTTTTTCCACATTAGAAATAGATAGAAGAAAAGAGAGTTGAGTTATATAAAAAATGATAGAAAGTAATGTTAATGTGTCTACTTCATGTGGTTTTTGAATTCTCATTAAATTTGAATTTTCATACTAATTAATTGTGTCTATTATCATTTTAAAATTTTTTAAAACTACAAAAATTATTCGGTGCGAGTTCGGGGTGCAAAAAAAAAAACATAAATATTGACCCCCATATCCGCCCTATTAGGGGCGGGGACACGAGTCCGCCGCGGGTATTATTGCCATTCCTACATGTATCACATATTTTTAAAATGATGGTTCTCATTTTACACTCAACGAACATCTACAACACATTCTAAAAGTGGTGGGTCTTTTTCTATTAAACACACTTTCTACCAACTATTTTTTAAACCTGTGTAGGTCAACTTGTAAAAAAATTTTGAGGGAGAGAGGAAGTAACAAATAGGCTAGTTTTTAAAATTCATATACATATAATATGTTAATGAACAATTTATTTATACAATTTTAATACATAAACTGGAGTAATCTAATGCATCAATTAGTTTGAACAGTAAATCAAACAAAAATCAAGGGTCCAAATTATTAATTTTTAGTTCTTATCTAAAGATGATTTTCTACATAATCCGTATTTGTATATGGGTGCAGGGTCTTGTCGTGGTGACGGTAATAACGGGATTAGGGTATGGATGCCGGAAGAAAGAGGAGTCGGAATGTGTTGGGCCATTAGAAAAAGGTGTCTTCATAACGGGCATGGCATTGATAGCTCTAGGAAGGGCTGCTCGTTTTGCCTCCGCCAAACCATTCATTGACGATCAGAAAATGGCTGCCGACGAGATCACCGATCACGAAGACGATTCGGCTCCAGCAAGTTGGTGGTCCCAGCTCGTTTGTGCAGACAATTGGACGATATCTAGTGTTGCTTTTCTCGTGATGTGTTTTATACTGTTCGTGTCGATGCCAGTAGCCGCATTTTTCGCATTCCCGCACGTGAAGAGGTGGTACCTCCTCTTTGGAGTTTCAGCCGTTTGTACGGCATTTGCAACCCTTCTTTTCCTCATCGGTTTCCGAGAATACAAGAAGCCCGGACCCAGACCAGAGGGCAGCCCCGTAACTGATATTGTAAGAGTCTTCGTGGCCGCTGCTTTAAACAAATCCCAACCGTCCCCCACTACTGATGAACCGCGTCTTCACACTACAGAGAACGAGGAGTTTATTAAATTATCCACTTCGAATTGCCTCGGGTTTCTGCATAAGGCGGCCATTAAAGTGGAGGGCGTCGATGCAACTGAACAACGACAGGCATGGAGACTATGTTCAGTATCAGAAGTGGAATCCACCAAAATAATGATCCACGTGGTTTCGGTATACATGATGTACTTGATGGGCGGAGTCGTATTCTCAATCGGCAACACTTACTTGGTAGAGCAAGCGACTCACATGAATTACAACATCGGAAGGTGGAAACCTCCTCTTCAGCTGCTTCAGCTACTCTTCATTGCGACCAAGGTTGCTATAGCAGAAGGTTACTACGTTGCACTGAAGAGTAGCGACGACGATGATGATGAAGAATACCTCAACGTGGGCTCGGTTACTACATTGTTTTCAATCGTATGTTGTACGGTGGCGGCAGCTATTGAGAGACGTAGGGTACATTCGGTTAGAGGCCATAATTTAGTCGACGATGATGCTAAGGTTCCAATGGGAGCGTATTGGCTGCTTTTTCAGGCTATATTAGTTGGGATGGTCGAAGCATTCCTTCGATTCGAACTTCTATTATTCCACGAGAAAGAGGCTCCTAAGTCGATGAAGAGATACCACGATTGTTTGGTGGAGGGAGTGATTGGTGTAGGATTCATGTGCGGCGCCCTCTCGGTTTACATTGTCGGGAAAGTTAGCCAGATGGGAAGCGGTAAGGGGTGGTTTCAGCACACGTTGAACAAGAGTCGTTTGGATCGCTATTATTGGGTGTTGTCTGTTTTAGCTACTCTCAATCTTATTTTGAGCATCGTCGTGAGTATCAATTACCCAACCAAGACGCCGTTAAGAACAACAACACAGAGGCCAAAACCAAGACCAAAACCAAGACCAAGACGAAGACGACGACGATCATTAGCAGGCCGAACATGGTCAAGTATTCTAATGTCGTGATAGTAATAATAATAGCCGCTAAGGACCAGATTAAAACCTCTATTGCATTTCCGTGTTACATCTTCTATTTCATTAATAAGAGAACAACACATGCCGTGATTATGAGTTTAAGATTTAGGGAGTTTATTTTCTTTATATATATCATAAATTTTGAAGCTTTAATTATGCCACGTGTGGCTGAGGACAATCAATCCTTTCATTTTTTTTTTCCCTTTTTTAATTAATCATTTTATGTAAAATGGTGGTACGTATATAGTCCATGTATAAATTCTCATCATTAAATAAGGATTAATATTAAAATCAATGGATGTTTTTGACCAGTACAATTTAAATGGTGTAGAATTAATTAGGAGGATCAATATTGCCTTTGACTATTTGGCTTTCGTAAGAGAAATACTAATATAAGCTAAAGTTTTTCTTGTACTTAACTATGACGACCATTATCCACAAGATTGAGTCTTTTATTGTCTTACGTTTGACATTCTTTATTTTCGTTAGATTAATGATACGTGTAAATGTAAAAATATTTATATACTCAATTTAGATAGAATATACCTTAATTTTTCATATTTAAATGTACAAATTGTCACATATCATTCATCCAGTGTACGCAATAAGTGTCGTACATTTGGGTAAATGAAGATCCCATTTGATTATGCACCAATATAGACAAATTATTATTCTTAGCATTCAATATCAACCAAATGAACACTTTTTTCTACTATACTTTTTCTTTTGCAACACTTATTCTATTATAACTTTAAAATATACTCCCTCCATCCCTCATATATCTTTCTATCTTTCCTTTTTAGGGTGTCCTTCATATATCTTCCTAGCTATTTTTGGACATCATATCACAACAAATTATTACTCTCTATCCTTACTTTATCAACTTATTTACCTAAAATACCACATATGGCCCACCACTATCTCAATTAATTAATATATCACTCACTACTATCTCAATTAATTAATATATCACTCACCACTATCTCAATTAATTAATATATCACTCACCACTATCTCAATTAATTAATATATCACTCCTTTAATGTGGGACTCTTTCTCCACTCAATACAAATTCAACTATTTTTTATCCACTCACAACCAACTCATCAACATTTTTTCTTAATCCTCGTGTCACTCCCTCCTAGGAAGATATATCAGGGACGGAGGGAGTATGATTCAAAAAAAAAAAAAAACTCTTAAATATATATAGGGGATGATTAAATAGAAACCATGCATACTCTAAGTAGAAACTAAAAATTAATATAGAGTCGCCTTAGAGCATTTACAGCAAGGGTCTAGTAAGACCTAGGTCTAAGCACTGGGAAACGTGATTTTAATGATTAGTGGTGTTGAGTTAGACATAGGTTGATTTCTCTACATCAATGGGGTTGAGTAAGACCTAGGTCTAAGCACTGAGAAACGTGATTTTAATGATTGAATAGATTTTATTTTGTTATTTTTTTATTTGTAATAAATTTTATAAAAATTAACTTAATTAAATTCAGAAATTAATAAATGACAATTTTATTGAATTTAAAAAAAAAACAATAACAAAAAACTACTTCATTACAATAATTTTAAAAAAAAAAAGACAACTACTCCTCCCAATTGAATTCCCTTGCAAGTTTGCGGCGAACATTTTCGTACCTCGCCTTTTGCTCGAGATTCATATGCGACGTGTCGGCAATATAGATATTGAACGCCCACTCCTCCCTCGATTGCTTGTTGAGGGATGCCAACTCTTCTGCCGCCTGCTCCCATAGCGCACTTTTTGCCCTTCTTCCCCTTCTTCGCCGCTTTCACTCCTTCGGGTCGAACCTGTAGAGTGTTTGCATCGCTCGCGGATGTGGTGGATACGTTGCCGCTGGCAGACGAAGTGTACTCGCCGAATTCATTTATCTTCGTCCGCTTTGGAGCTGTTGGCTTCGCCGGGTTGGTGAAAGTCGGGATATGCCTCAAGAGCTCCCACGCAGCCCTATACGGGAACGGTTTGTTGAACTTCTCGGCGTACAAATCTTGGGCCCTCGTGTATAGATCGAAGTCGTTCTCCCCGCTTCCGAGCTGGTTTTCTTCTTTGATGTAGATGGCGGCGAAGTTCTGGATCTGTTTTTTGGCGCGGCCCCATGCGCTTTTCATCGCACTCTTCTCTCTTGGGTGGGCGGGAGCTATGAACTCGTTGAAACGGATCATTATTTTCTCCCAAAACGCGCTTGAGGTTTGGTAATTGCTGGTGATCGCGTCCATCCCGAAGTCAACGTAGCACCTTGCGAGGTATTCAATCTCAGCGGGCGTGTAGTTAGGACCTCGTGCTGGCTTATTGTGCTCGTCGGATGAGGCCGCGGTCGCTTTCCCCTTACGGCGTGCCTTGCCCTTCCCCTTGGCCGGAGAAGTGGCCGTGCTTGATGTTGCGACGGCTTTCCCCTTGCGGGGGGCGGGGGCGGTGGTGCTTGCTCGTGTTCGTCCGATTCCTCTTGGTGGGAGCCGTACGCCGCTTCCTCTTCCTCTTCCTCGTCCTCCACCTCAACATGGTCGTCGTCGTCGTTGAGGTTGAAACATCTGAGTCGAGCCGTACCCACTGGGGGCTGCGAGAATTGGGAGTACCGGGATGTCGGGGGTACTTGAGAGAAGCTCGGCGACAGCGAGAAGCCCGGCGCAGGCGAGAAGCCCGACGCAGGTGAAAATCCCGGCGACTGCGAAAAGCCATATGACGGAGGGACTCGGGAGAAGCCGGGCGACTGTGGAAATCCAGCCGAAGGGGGGAATTGGCCGTACCCCTGCGGCTGTGAGAACTGCGAGAACCCAGTGGCCGGAGGGAATGCAGAGAAACCCGGCGTCGGGGAAAAAGCACCAAACCCTGCAGGGGCCGTGTATTGGCCGAAACCTGGAATTGATGAGAACCCGGAGCTTGGATTCGCCGGATTGGGAGGTGGATTCGCCGGATTTGGAGATTGGTTCGGTGGGATTGAACCAAAAGTTGGCAAATACCACGAATTAAACTGATCGTCGACCATTTTTTTGCACAAAATATGATGTGAAAGAGTAAGTTTTTTTGTAGGGAAGATTGGATGAAGAAAGAAATTTTTTGGTGTGTAGAATGAATGAGTTGAAGGGATATATATAGTGAAAAAATGGGATGTAGCCGTTGGAGTGTATTTAATTTTGTTAATATTATTTTTTTTTTCAAAAAAATAAAAAAAAATAAAAATGGACCAATGGGGACACGCCACGTGTCCCCATTTTTTGACGTGGCGGAGTCGAGGGAGGGATCGAACGATCGACCTCGCACTCGACACCACCATCGACACAGGGGGTGTCGATCCCCCCACAGCAGCTTCGACACAGCGTGTGTCGATGTGGGGGGTGTGTCGAGCGGCATCGACACCGGATCGACACCCCCTCCACGAAGCCTGCTGTAAGTGCTCTTAGGGATGACCTAGTGGTAGAGTGGGCTGTCTGGGACTGAGAGGTCTCAGGTTTAATCCCAACTGACACCTCTATAAGTCGAGCCCGTCTTACCTATACTTGGAAGGTGTGGTTTACTTGCCTTGTGTGGTTTACAGGCTACTGCACAAGGCCCGAGGTTTACCCAGTGTGCACCAAAGGTAGCGGCTGCGGGTTCCCACAAATTAAAAAAAAAAAATCCATATAGACCTTAGATTTGATTAGATTTAATTTGAACTTATTTGCAGATTAGGTTAAGCGTGTCTTTACTTAGGGACTTGTTTGACCGGTCATTTTCTAAGTAACCTAGAGTATTGATATTTGGACAACAGTAGTCCGGACAATAGTTCCATATTAATAATTAAATAGTTTTTCAATTTTTTTCAATAATTAATAAAATTAGTGTATAACACCTTTTTCCACTTAATTGTATGTTAATTTCTAATATTAATTAAAATAAATTAATATCGTGCACAAATTCTTGAAAATTCAAAATATTAATTAAATTTAAAGATTAACATTAATTAGGTGGAAAAGGGTATTATAGACAAAATATTAATTATATTAATTATTAAAAAAATGAAAGACTATTTAATAATGCATATTACACCGTTGTCCGGACAACTGTTGTCCAAATATCTTTATTCTTTCCTTATTGGGCTCCATAATTATATCATTGGACAATTATTTTTGCCACATTATTTTTCCTTAATTTCTTTTACTTTATTTGTATTCAATTTTTCATTCTCACGGCCATCATCATTCCATAAATTTGATTTGTTATATATTTCAATCTTATAATGCTTTTTTTTTTTATGGTTATAGTTATATATTTGGATTTTCGGAAAAAAGAAATACGCATAATATATACTGTACGCAATTAACATCATTTATATATTTTGCTATGTTAATAATATTTTCGAGTATTCCATTTTAATGCTTTTTTTATGGTTATTGTTTTATCCAGATTTGGAATTTTAGAAAATAGAAATACATATAAAATCTTGCATGTATATACCGTAACTGGTTGAAAAGTTAATATTTTTATATCAACAAAGTTATTGAAAGTATAATACATCGAATGTTGCATTAAGATATGGATTCGACAACATTATACGGAACGTAGGAAAGCATTACAACATTATATTTTAAAATATGATTTATACTATGTTAAGCATGCCAGAACATTATTACTCCCTCCATCCACGAAATGGTTACCACATTGTAGATGATACGAATTTTAAGAAAATGATAGATAATAGTGGATAATAATATATATTGTTGTAAGTGGAGTAAGAGTACCACAATAAATGTGAGTGAAATAATGAGAAATATAAGGTTAAATTTAATGTATTACGTAAGGCCTACTACTATAAATAAAAGTGTCAACCATTTCATTGATCCTATAAATATATGTTCTAAATTATCATATATAGGTAAATATACTCTTGTTAATATCGCAAAAACTTGTTTACGGCAGGTCGCACCCCATGCGACCGCGTGTGGGGCACATGGGGTGCACGCGCCTCACCCACACGCGGCGCGTGGGGTACACGCACCCTATTTTTTTCGATTTTTTTGAATTTTTTTCAGACTTTTTTTAAAATTATTTTTTCAATTTTTTTTTAATCTTTAGATTTTTTCCTCTTTTTTTTTGTTTGCATCTTCGTTTTTTTGTTTGCCGCATATTCTTTGGTCAAGATTCGAGTGAAGGGAGCTGAAGGCCTCGGAGCGAGCCAAAAAAATACAAATTGTTACCCGGCGATTATCCTTATATTAGTAATCGGAACGAATGCGGAACCGTAAAATCGGAGCTGAAGGTGGTGCCGATAAAAAAATTGAAAAAAATAATAAATAATAATTTTGACCGGATCAACCGACCCGGACCCGATCGCATGCAAGACTCTCTATTAATATATGTAACAATTAATTAATATTGTAATTATTAAGTAAAAGCCCCAATTAATCTTTAATTTCCTCCTTGGTTGAAGCTGTGTTGGTTAAACATCTCAACTCCAGCTTCAACTTTCAAGGCAATTCTTTGAGGTATAAATTTATACTCCAGGCAAGGTAAAAGAGGCTGTCCGAAAAATTATACCTCCTACCCGAATTTTTCTTAAATCACAACCAAACAAGATATAAGAGAGTAAAATAATATTATACTACTTCCTTTTACCTCCTTTTACCTCCAAATGAACACACCCTATAGATATAGTGCTCAATTCATCAAAACTTGTAAACATGTTCGAGTTCAAATCCTATCAAGCCAGATAACAAACATATTCGCGAGCTAACTAGTCAAGCCTAACCGAACCTACTCACAATGATGCTCGCGAGCCAGCCAACCAGTGTATGTCATTGTGATATGTTCAAATAGTTACAAGAATATCATTAGTATTAATATCATTGTATCATTTCAAATATTCACATATTATACAGAAACAAAAGATCCCACGATTTTCTATTAAGAGTGCGTTTACTTTGATAGAAACTGATGGAAAAAGAAAATTTTTATTCATTTTCCATCCTTTTCATATGTTTACTTTGATGAAAAATTTTCTCCGGGTAGATTTGAAAATTTTCTCGGGCAGCCCTTTTTCACTCGTTTTCTCTCAATGTTGGATAATATTATCCTTAATTTTTGATGTGAAAATATTTTTCAATGGATAAAAGGCATAAAAATGGAGAAGGGGTGGAAGACCATGTAATAATTTTCTTTTTCATACTAGTAAACACGTGACAAAAAAATGATAGAATTGTTAATGTTTTCTCATCTTTTCTTATCCATCATTTTCCAATAGAAATATTTCCATTAAAGTACACACACCCCAAAATGGCAAAGAAAACACAGCCAATATTCTAAAAAATTATCACATCACTCTTCTTGATATTTGTTTACCCACCACCCCAACTGGTCCGATTAGTCCGAACCCGTCGGACGTGTTGCTTGACTGGTTGCTCGGCGGCACCCGACATGCCACACTCGTCGTTGGAGAAAAACGGTTGGACAAGGGCCGATGATGGTTTGCTACTGAGGCATAGGGTCCATTGTTCGTGTCGATGAGGTATATCAAACGCAAAGATCGCCCTCGACTAGACTTTGATGATCACCACATGATGCAAGAGTGTTCAAATGAGGAATGTAAAGCCTATTTACCTTTCCAAACCATGGATCATCATCTTTTCCTGCACTCACCAGCCTCATTTCATCTCTATCAAAGTTGTACACATACAAATGACTACCCATACATTCAAGCATCATTTCCTCCCCGTTTCTTCGACTACAAACGGGGACACAGTGGGCGAAGCCACCACCCAAATCGATGCTACATCTCTTTATCCAACGTTCACCCGATTCACCAATCAAAGTCCATACCTGCAGCACATTCACCTCTGCATGAGTCACAAATCCAAGATTCCCCCCTATCTCGACTAGCCTATCGCTGCCGGCCCTTCTCACAGGCAGTCGCCTGCAAACAAACTTCTCATCATACACATTCATCGAGACAAAGTACTCATGCCCTCGTTTCGATGATAGCCAGTACAAAGATCCACCAATAGACACCGGGACTTGCCTAATCCGTAACAATTCAGGTCCCTCGATTCTAATCCAGTTTCTTGAACACATGCTCAAGATCTCACAACCGATACTCCCTAATATTTCACGAAACAAGTGTACAACTTTGTACGTTTTCGACTCGCTACAGAATGCTATACCGAATGATTCACAAAGAGGATGACTCGCAGCACCTAATGGAAGCTCAATATACTTTCTTGTCATAGGATTCATAAAAATCAATCTTTTCCTCTTCACACTCGAAGCTAGAATCAAGCCATTATAGCTTGCTCGAACACTAGACAACTCGACTGCACTTGATTCGACAAAATTGCTGCCCCGATTATCCAAATTCAAGAAATGGAAGTAGGGTTTAGGCTTGCCTTCACATCCTCGAGGCCAAAAGGATAATTGTTGAGATATTAAAACTGTTTCAGATTTCCGAGCATGACTCGTGACAAAAATATCGCTATTAATCAAACGTAACCATTGCTTGCACACAAACTGCAGCCTAAAAAGGGAATCAGCAGGAAGCAACACGAAAATTTGGTAAAGCAAATCATGTGAGAGTGTTGTCAGAATTTGAACCTCTATCTCCGAATCATGCAACGCCATTTCTTCTTGAGGCTTCGAGGCAGAGTGCTGTCGAAGAAATTCAGCCAGAAGGCGCCTCTGCTTTCTGGCTAAGACTTCCCTCCACGTTGATCCAGTGAAACGTCGTATGGGGAGTCGTTGGTGCACCATAGCATTCGCGTTGGCATCAGCATCGACATCCATTGTTCGAGAGCAAGTTCAAGACTGCAAGTAATACTTTAATACATCAAACAAACATGTACATATCTACTAAGTGTCGATAATAACTTAGTTTGGATCAACAAATAAAAGCATATGCCTTTATTGTGAAGGCATATGCTTTTATTTTTTGTCATTAGCATATAATGATAGTTTAGGCCAAGACTATCATTATATGCTAATGACAAATTCGAGAACATTAATAACCCAACAAAATCAAGAGCTCAACAAGATTTCACCATGAAAATTTCATCAAGAATTCTGGATACTGGCAACAAAATCCTACATTTTCCCTTTGCCTATATATGAATATGAATAACTCAAAAAATAGTTTCACTTTTCAATGAAAAAATCAACAAAAGTCCAAATTTGATCTGTTCTTACAAAAGCAATTTTGTTTCTGCGAATCTACTCTATTTTTCTCGCGCATATGATAAACAAGATAAAGGTAAAAAAATCGGCAAAACACCAATCAATGAAGTAATCATCTGTATATATATAATCATGATAAAGAAACAGCCATTTCTTGATTTACATTCAATCAAAAGATATAAATGCAAGAAATTTAAACACCAATTTTAAGAATAAGGGCACAAAAGTGAAGCTGGATTACAACCCCAAAATCTGTAATACCTGAGAGAAAAATTCTTGGGGGAATAAACTTCTCGAGTTGAAAATTGATGAAAGAAAGATTCGGAGATGGAGAGAAGAAAACACAAAACTAATTCAAATGTTGATTACAGTTGAAGAGCAAGTTTGGGAGTTTTACTTTGTAAATGAGAAATAAAAAGTATGAACACCAATTTATATTTTCTTTTATTAGATTTCTCAAAATTTCTGTTCATTTAATTGAATTTTAGAATTTAAATAGTAAATTTTGTCAAGCAGAAATTTCACCTATTTTATTAAGGAAATGTCACCCTTGAAGTTCTCAAATTTATTTCCTCAAATAGAAAAAAAAGGTTCTCAAATTTTCTTCTCCATTTGATTAAATTAATGTATACTATAGTGTCTTTGCCTTGTCTTATTTTTTATTTTAAGATTAGAAAAATTAGTGCATAATTTCGATGAAAAATTATTATTTAATAAAATTAATAAAATTTGATATTTGATAGTATAATAAATGTAATGTTTGTTAATTATTTTTTATTTTTAAAGTAATATTTATAGAAAATTTAAATATAATTCGCACCTATTATTATAAATAGTTTTTAAAGCTTTTGTTCTTCTCAAAACTGATGTAAAATTAAGGTCACTCACGAAAGTTGAAATTTAGTTTGATGCTATTTCAAATTTCTACGTACATAAATTATTTCACAATAGCATTCATTATTACTAGAATTACTCTATCGAACTCAATTAGAAAATAATTAAATTGGGAGTTCTCACCAATATTAGTATCCACTAGTGGCATATTTATAGTTTTGTTTGTGTTTGATTATGTTTAAGATCATATATTTTGGTTCATGAATAGTTTCACATATAATATTTGGATATTACGGATTAGATAGAGCTTTACAAGTGAGAAATTCTTGTATAAATGTACATGTAGTACACCCACCTCTCATATGATAATATTTTAATAATATAAATTATAACATTAAGATAATATTACGTGAGAGGTGGGTGTATTATACACCACACAAGAATTTTTCGCTTTACAAATGCAAATAGCATGTTATCTCAAAAGAATCATATAAAAAAAATAGAGTAAATATACGATTTTAAAAGCTAATGTTTGCCTACCTTTATACAAATTTAATTAAACCCAAAATATAGAATTCTATTAGAAATATCGGGCCCAATATGTCTACAAGATATTGGGCCTTAGCTATATTAAATTTGATTTGGGCCTAACATTTCCGATTCCAAAATTTCTATATTTTGGCGATAAAAAAAAAAAGAAAAAAAGAAAATTGAGAATCTATATTCGAAGTTTGGATAAGCACATAAAAAGGTACTAAGGTCATATTTGAAAAAAAATAATAATAATTGAACATTCTATAATGAATGATGGAACACTAAAACTTAATTTCTTTTACATATACTAAAGCAATTCATCTCAAATTAAAAAAAGAAGTTACATATGTCTAAATTAAATCACTCGCTCTACGAAAAGTCTCGTCTCGGTGTAAGATCGATCCTCAATAACTTGATCACATTGCTAATATGCTAATAGCCAAAAAACACATGCTCAAATAATGATGCTTAGAAACATTATAATTTCTACATCACATTATTTACTTGCAGTAAAAATCATCAATATTAAAAAACACTGACCTCTTACACTCCATGATACTCTAGAAAAAATAGGTGAATAATATATTAATAGTGTAGATTCTCTGCACATTAATGAAAAATAAATAGCAAAATAACAAAAGAATGATAGTGAAAAGAGATGCAAGTCACATCTTTGCTACATAAGCAAACAGATTTTTGCAAGGCTGGATTTTTGCTTCAATCATCCAACAAAACACTCCACATGATTCATAGATCTGCCCCAATCTTTTATCTACCATCAATTATTTTATTTAGGTTTGGAGGTGGAATTTGTAATTTTAAAGGATTGATCTAAGAATTATTGGAGGAATTTGGATTAGTGAGTAGTGAGACATATAATAAGAGGACCGATATGCTAGTCACCACATCATTAGTAGGCATCACTCTCGATTTGTCTATATTAACATTATTTAATTTAATTTTTGATATTGATCTAATACCTTAAAAATGTTATAAAAATCATTAAATTGAAAAATCACATAAAAATCAATGCTCGATTTGTTTATTTATTCATTTCTTTGAAGTTAAAAGGCAACACAACAAATCGAGCATTGATTGTTCACAGATTTGAACAAATTCTCCTGTGAGACCGGTCTCTAGTAAGAGACAGACGCATGTAGTGTACGCGCCAAGTTTTTTTTTTTTTTAATTTCCATTTTTTTTAAATTCTTTTGTTTTAAGAGTCGAACGAGGGAAGCCGAAGGTCTCGGAACGAGTTAAAAGACATTAATATTGCCACAATGATTATCTATAAATTAAAATTGGAACCGAAAAAAAAACTGAAATTAAAAAATAAATTTGAAAAAAAATGAGAATGCAATATAAAAAATTAAAACCTGAAAGTCAATCGGGGTCCGACCCGAATCTGGACCTTGATTGTTTATGTAACTTTTCAATTTGATGATTACAATAATATTTTCTAAAGTAATGTTAAAATGCAATATCAAAAATTAAATAAATAATGTTAATATGGACAAAATGAGAATGATGCTCACCGAAGGTGATTAGTATCTCGACTTTCTTATGTATGGAGAACCGATATGCTAGTCACCTCCCGATTTGAAATACAAAGTGAAATATAAAATGGGTAATGATATTCGGCCACACTGTGGCCGGCCACACGAGCTAAAAATGGTAATATAGGTTTTTAAAAAGGAAATATACCCTAATTGAGAAGCATAAACCCTAAAGGAGAAATGTGATTATTTCCATTTTTATAGTCAACTTTCCTTTTTTTACGCGTGTGGATGGCCACAGTGTGGCCGGATATCTTTATTCATATAAAATATACTTTAAACAATACTATAATATAGGAAAATCGAACTATTTCAAAGTCAATCAATTGCACTATATGAGAGTATGGGTTTACAAAAATTTTCCAAATAACTACAGCTACACAAACTACCTCAATAATTTGACTTGAATTCCCCACCACACATCTCTATCAATCGACCTTGTGTTGTTTGCACCTGGATCCACATACATGTACATTTATTATCATCACTTTTTATTAATCAAACCTCGTTAAAATTCACAATCTTTCGACTATTTTGTGACTAGAACATAACTTTATAATCATCTCAACAACAAGAAAGTAAATGATTTTACAATTACTACATAACCAAACAATATCTTAATTACAAAATGACATTATTCAAGACAATTGTTTCGACGCTATGATTAACTGCCGATAATCAACTTGTCGTTTCGAAGCGTCGAATTCACAATCTTTCGTCTAATTTGTGCCAAAAATATGATTTTTCTTATTATCTATAACTCTGACACGCCCCTATAGACATGGATTGTTGTGCAACATGCAGGAATCTCAATATTCGCACCAAATAGATCTCGTTCGGATTTATTCGCGCTTGTTGTAATTTTAAAAAAAATCAAAGATAGTGAACTTAAGTCGGTTATACTATAACTACGAAAATTATCAAAATTTGAGAGTTTTAAGACAATCAACTTGATCATCAAACATGTTGTAAGTGAGATATTATAATTACAAAATGACCCGAAATCAAGATTTTTAAAATAGTCGAATCGATGCAATGATTAATTGCTCGCAATCAACATGTCGTCTCTATAAACCTCAAAATTGACACCCTTATAAACGTACACCACCCACTGCAGTTGGTTATAAAATCATACTCCATCAGTCCATGAAAACTGTATTATTAAGGCTATTTTCATCTGTTCACAAAAATTGCTATGTCATAACAATTCAAAAATGCCGGGTCCTTTTCTCCAAACAATTAACATCGATCAAATATATCTTAAAACCCGTTTGTCAAAAAACATACTCCCTCCGTCCCAATAGCAAGGTCTCACTTGCTTTGAGCACGTCTATTAAGAAATAAGAGTAAAAAAATAGAAAGTGGTGGGTGCTATAACTTTTGAAGGGTTAATTATTTCCATTTTTAGTATGAGACTATGCTAATGAGACTGACGAAAAAGGAAAGTGAGACATTGCTATTGGGACGAAGGGAGGAATAAATTTTCTTGGACTGAGGGAGTATTAAAATTGCAAAATGACCTAAAACTGAGATTTTCAAGATAATCGAATCGACCCGTATGATTAACTGCCCGTAATCAACATGTCGTCTCGAAACCTCGAAACCGACGCCCTTATAAACAAACGTACTACACCCACTACCCCGTGCCCCTTCGCACAAGCAACACGGTCTTAGTCATCATCACCATGTCTTTCCCTCCAAATCTTGGCATCACTAATTCCTTCATAATTGACTCAAGCTGCTCCATCATTTTCCAAGAATTCCCATCTCTTCTCCCACAGCTAGATCAAATCTGCTCCCCATTTTCCAAACCCAGAATGAATGGATATTCAAGAATCAAGAAATCCAACACAAACAGATCCAAATCCGTCGACTTTGCCGATCTCTCTCTCACTAGAACATCCCCCTACCTCTCCAAATTCAACCGTCAAGAAACCACACCCGATCTCCGCAAGATCACGACTCCCCGTGACTCGATCCCCGAGCACGACGACGAGCACGAGCATGATCGCGACATAGGGGAGGTTTTCGGGGCCATTCTTGGCCGGGAGTGTTGCATTAACTCCGATGGGACCAAGAAGGAGATCGGCACGACGTCGTCGTTCTTGATCCAGAACGACGACGTCGTGAAGAGGTCGTTCTCTGTGAAGAGATCGGCTTCTGTTACCGATCGATATTCGAGAATCCATCACCAGTCTGCGGAAGGTAGTGAGCAATATGGAAATGAGTTTAGTTCACAAGGAAAAGGTGTGAAGAAGAAAGGTAAATTCTTTCGCGCGTTTAGGCGCTTATTCGGGCGGTAAATGATTCAAGCTACTATCGTTCCGGTCTCATTTCTCTATTACATTTTCGTGTTTATTGACATAAGGGACATGTTTATTATGTTGTTTATTATATTATATATACATGTCTTACTCTAAAAAAAATTTATATATACATGTCTTTATTTAGTGCATGTGACATGTATGAATGATAGAGTAAAATAACAAACTTAAAATCCACAACAATAATTCCAATTCATTAACCTTAAATTCAAGAAATATTCATGAACTAATTATATCAGATTTTTATCGTACAAATGTTGTAGATTAACATAATTCTATAATTTACATAAAAAATGCGACTTTTTTCCGAAATAAACAACATGATTGTAGTTGTAGATTCGCACTTCGTATAATATGAAGAATTAGAATCTACTAAGACCTATTAAGGCGCAATTAGTATAGCTTTCAATTAGGATTAATTAAACCGCAATTAAATTTATTTACATTAAAAAACAAGTAAAATAAGCGATCCACGACACATGATGAATCACCTGATTTATTATTATTGTCATAATATATAAAAAAAAATTAAATATGTTAATTGTTTTTATTATTATTCCGTTGCTGGAAGTGTAAAGCAATCAAAACCCAAAAAAATTTAAAAATTTATCTTCTCGGCCAGCCATGAAAGCCTATCGTGCAACTGCCAAGTTGCTTTGACATACCTGAATTCAAATTCAACATGATTAAGAATAAAAGTCAGACAAATATCACTTAAAAATTAGTAAACTAACAAAGGGTACCAACCATCGTTGCTTGATCTCCGACGTGTCGACATCGCTCTTATTAGCATTGACACTAATTATAATTGACAAAGTAGGTTAGAGTTAGTGTTTTTGTGTGTTTTCTGATCTTTGTTACATATGCATTCCTACCCAAAAATTGGATAAATGAATGAATCTTTTTCTTTTTTGCCATAACGCCCATTCTGGGACGAGTTGGAAGAGGAAAGGGTTATTAGCCCGAAGGCGTGATAACTACGCTTCTTCTTTGTGAAAAGGAAGATTACACATCAGGGGCTATGGGACTCGAACCCAACGAACTGGAAAGCAAGTCGACATGTGTTAAGCAAATCCTTTTTTTGACCTTCCAAAAAAAAGCCACTACTAAATAACTTCCTACTACAAAACCAAGGAAACGATGCTCAATATGTTACCATTTCACGAAACTTTTCTTCTGGTGTTGATGAAACCCTCGGACAAATTGAGGCTCACAGAAATTGGATGATTATCTTGATTTTTATTGTGGGAAATAGCAGAGACTAGTTCTCCTTATATTTCATATGAATAAACTTAATTCCTTATGCTTGATTTTTATTTTTGTTCCAAAAACATTGTTAAATGAGGGGAAAACATGCACCCTATTTATACGTAAGGACTAATTCAATCAATGATAACAATCTTTCGAGCGTATATTTGATCCAATACTAGTAATTAGCTACAGAGAATTTCATATATATATATATAGGAGATAGATCATATGAGAATAAATATTATCCTAAGAAATGAGAATAGATCTCCACCATAGATCTATTGGTGATGGAGGGTCAAGATTTGACCAAGTCAAAGCGGGTCAAACCCGAGTCAACCCGGGTCAACCCGTTGACTTTTTTTTCGATTTTTTTTTTAAAATTGTCACCCAAGATGCACAACTTCACATATTCGGATGCACCACTCTACATAACTAGATGCACAACTAAGTGCATTTAGATGCACAAGATTTTCAAGTTTTTTTTTTCAATTTTTTTTTTTAATAAACTGTCACTCAAGATGCACAACTTCACATATTCGGATGCACCACTTTGTATAACTAGATGCACCACTAAGTGCATTTAGATGCACAAGATTTTCAGTTTTTTTTTCCAATTTTTTTTTAAAACAGTTACTCAAGATGCACCATTTCACATATTCGGATGCACCACTATACATAATGAGATGCACCACTATGTGTAGTGAGATGCACCGAATTTGTAAAAAAAACAAAAAATGAAAAAAAATTGGATGCACCACAATGCGTAACTAGATGCACCACACAGTGTAACTAGATGCACCACATAGTGTAACTAGATCCACAATGTTTTACGAAAATAAAAAAACAAAAACAAAACTAGTGCATCTTAATGCACTTAGTGGTGCATCTCATTATATAGTGTGGTGCATATGAATACATGATGTGGTGCATATGACCTAACCTTAAAAAAAAAAACGAAAAAAAAAACATAAAAAAAAACTTAAAATCTTGTGCATCTCAATACACTTAGTTGTGCATCCGAATATGTGAATTTGTGCATCTGAATATGTGAATTTGTGCATCTTGTATGACAGTTTATAAAAAAAAAATCGAAAATAAAAAAAATTCAACGGGTTGACCCGGGTTTACTCGGGTTTGACCCGCTTTGACCAAGCTAAATCTTGACCCTTCATGTAGATAAGATTAATGGTGGAGATTAATTCCTATTTCTCACTTTAAGGGGAGTTTGCATGGGAATCACTCCCTATATCTATATATATATATATTTAAAAACAAATATTCTAGATATATAGAGATAGAAATACTCATAAGGGTGTTTCTAAAACTTGAATATCAAAATTTTAAATTTTATACTATAAGTAAAATTAAATTCCCAATATATTTGTATACTTCTCATAAATATGTGAGATGTTAAAATACATAATAAATACGCTTAAACTAAATAAAATAGGGATATAATAGATAATTTAAATTTTATGGAATAAGACCCTTTTTTATTTAGGTATAGATTTAGCAATTTTCACCATAATTGCAATTTTTTCTACACAATTTATAAAGTAAATAATATTGCCTTCTAATGTTTTATGATTACAATATCTCCTATTTTTTCAGAATGAAATTAGTGCAACATACCATTAAAACGAAGGTATAGAAAGCAAAGACGACCTAACACTCATAATAGAGAAACTAATTGTACATTCCAATTTCATTTTCTCGGTAAATTTGAAGGAATTTTATTACAAAAATCACTGATCTACTCTAATCATGTACAACAACAAAACACAAGCATCATATACTCTAACCCTAGTAAAAAACAAGACTTATGTACCCAAAAAAACATGACTAAATTCCCATAAAATCATCACATTGTCTCAACAAACATACTCAGCTGCTATCAGTGAAGTCAGCATCAATGACTTCTCCGTCGCCATCCGATTTACCAGTCGAGCTCGACGCCTCCGACGCGCCAGCTGCACCGGCCGCAGCTGCTCCCGGCTGGCTGTACAAAGATTGCCCTAATTGCATCACTTCTTGGTTGAGTGCTGCCATGGCATCTTTGATGGCTTGAGTTGATCCACTGGAGAGAGAGTCTTTTAATTGTGTCAGTTTACTCTCCACCTTCTCTTTCACCTCAGCCGGCGCTTTGTCGCCGAGCTCCTTCAACTGCTTCTCCGTCTGATACACGACCGACTCCGCTTGATTCTTCGTGTCGATAGCTTCCCTCCTCTCCTTGTCTTCCTTCGCGTATCTCTCGGCGTCTTTAACCATCCTATCCACCTGAAAGTCCCGATTTCATACAAAATAGGTCGTAAGCGTTTATACCGTAAACGGATTCTCGACAGACCGAAAAACGGACATATATATACAGTAGAACCCGGTGTTGAATATAACATACCTCATCTTGAGGCAATGTGCTGGCGCCAGTTATCGTGATGTCTTGCTTCTTTCCCGTTCCTTTGTCAACAGCTGTGACGGAGAGCATGCCGTTGGCGTCTATGTCGAACTTCACCTCTATCTGAGGGACACCACGAGGAGCAGGCGGGATGCCATCCAAACGGAAGCTTCCTAAAGATTTGTTGTCTCTCACAAATTCTCTCTCACCTTGCAACACGTTGATCTCTACACTCGTTTGCCCGTCCGCAGCTGTGGAGAAGACCTCTGATTTTGAGGTTGGCAATGTTGTGTTTCTCGGTATGATCTTCGTCATCACCCCTCCCAGAGTCTCCAGGCCGAGTGACAAAGGAGTCACGTCCAAGAGCACGATATCGCTCACGTCACCCGCCAAAACACCAGCCTATAAGAGAAACGAGAACATCGATTAGCACAGAGCAGTCTTGCGTCTCGGTCCGGTTTTTCTCTCCTCTAACAACGTTAAGGGAAACGAGGAGCTTACACTACTTGAAAATGCGTACCTGAACTGCAGCTCCGAGAGCAACAACCTCATCCGGATTGACAGTAACATTAGGATCTTTCCCGATCATCTTCCTGACAAGATCTTGGACAGCAGGGATTCGAGTCGAGCCACCAACAAGAATCACTTCATCTATATCCTTGATTGATAGCTTAGCATCATCTAAGGCGGTCTTAACAGGAGTTTTGAGCCTGCAACGACGAATGTTAGACCAAGAACCAAAATCCTCATATGATTTAATTTGTTCATTACTAATGAAAAATATGGTAAATCGATTTTGTTGCAGGTGGAATTTTGTTCATACCGGTCAAGTAAGTCGGAGCATAAGTCTTCGAATTTAGCTCTCGTTAATGTTGTCTCGATATGTTTAGGGCCATCAGCAGTAGCAGTGATGAAGGGCAAACTGACGCACAACAAAACTCCTTGATTAATAATGAAGTATAAATAAAAAAATCATCAATATATGTGATGAGAAACAAATAATATACCTTATGTTAGTTTGAGTTAAAGAAGACAGCTCGATCTTCGCCTTCTCAGCAGATTCAGTAAGCCGTTGGAGCGCCTGCTTGTCCTTAAGAAGATCAATGCCTTCATCTCTCTTGAAACTATCGGCTAGCCAATCAACAATTCTCTATTTCATTACGAAACACACATTAGTACTAAAACTAACGGAAGCATCGTGAAGGAAGTGGCCATTTTGAAGACATCCATACCTTGTCGAAATCATCACCACCCAAATGTGTGTCGCCTGAGGTGGAAAGCACCTCAAAAACTCCATCTCCGACCTCAAGAACTGCACGATGGATCCAGACGAGTCCAAAGAGAATCAATAAAATTTTCAAAGGTATTAACAAACTCTATCAGTTCACACCAAAGACTACATCAAACAAACAGCAGCTAACAGCAGTTCAAAAGCTTCATAACACGATATGGAACAACCGTATTTCACTGAAACGAAGGTCGAGACTCAAGAAGAAACAGATAGAAGTACCTGAAACATCGAATGTACCACCTCCTAAATCAAAAACGAGGATGGTCTCATTACTTTTCTTCTCGAAACCATAAGCCAAAGAAGCAGCTGTGGGCTCATTAATAATGCGAAGAACATCCAAGCCAGCTATACGACCAGCATCTTTCGTTGCAGTTCTCTGTGAATCGTTAAAATAGGCTGGTACTGTAATAACTGCTTTTGTGACCTTATCGTTCAAAAATTTTGAGGCATCATCAACAAGCTTTCGCAAGACCTAAGAGGAAGAGAATTGATGTCATTATCTTGTCACAAATTTCATCACCCATTAAAATTACAAAGAACATATTATGTATAAATTCTTCACATCCACTGTTTTGATCCTCAACAAATCACATCATAAAGCAGAGAAGAAATGATAACTAAAGATCATTTCATATATAAACAAGAGGAAATTAAGAAACAAAAAACAAATCAATTCACAATCATCCTAAATTAAAGTGGACTAAGAGATTTACATACCACAAACAATAAAATTAGGGTAAAAACATTGGAGAAAAAAGAGTGATGATCCTAATACCAAACTAAATCACCAAAACTCAGACGAATCAACCACAAATATCACATCTTCCACCTAAAATCAACCTCAAAATCATCGCTTAGCTACTCATAACATCAAGAAATCACCACAAAAACAACTAAAAACACAACCATAACAAGCACTAAAAAACAGAAAACTCAATCTTAACAAAATCATCCTAACTTAACAACAAATTACTTCACCATCCTCACATAATGAATGTCAATTAAACAAGAGTTAAGATGCTACAAATCATAAAATTTTAATTTTTCCATAAATAATGAAATTGGTGCAAAATGCACGAAATATCACTTTTTCCGAAATTTCCTCCAAGACGGGATTACAGAAAAATTGAAACTTACATTTCCCCTGCACCACATCAGTTTCAATTTGACCGGAATCCCATCTCTTTGAAAATTTTGATAGTTATAATTCGTGTATTTAGCACCAATTTCATAGTTCATGGAAAAAGGAATTTGGAATTCTATAATTATTATTGAATTTCCACCAAATTAACCTAAAAACAAGTGAATTATCCAAATAACTAACACCAGGCTAGCACAAATAAAATCACCAAAAACTCATAACATAGCTAAATCATCAATACTCAACTAATCAACCACAAATATCACATCTTCCACCTAAAATCAACCTCAAAATAATCACTTAGACACTCATAACATCAAAAATCACCACAAAAGCAACAAAAAACACAACCATATCAAGATCAAGAAAGCATCAAAACCAGTAAAAGCTCAATCTTTACAACATCAAGAAAATCCACAAACCTGAGCTGAAATCTCCTCAGGAGCAAAGAGATTCCCAGTAGCAGGGCACTCCACCTTCACATTCCCAATCTCATCCTTCACCACCTTATACGAAACCTGCTTCGACTCATCGTCAACCTCATTCATCTTCCTCCCAATAAACCTCTTCACCGAGAAGAAGGTGTTTTCCGGGTTCACCACCGCCTGCCTCTTCGCAATCTGGCCCACCAGCCTATCCCCGGCCTTCGTGTACGCCACCACCGACGGCGTCGTCCGCTGCCCCTCGGCGTTGGTCACGATCGTCGGCTGCCCGCCCTCCATCGCCGCCACGGCGGAGTTGGTGGTGCCCAGGTCGATTCCCACCACTTTCTCACTCACCACTCTCAATGGCTTGTAATTGCACCGATTGTCGTGGTTTCTTCTCTTGCCCAGTTGGAAAAACGGGGTTCTCTTGATCGTTTTTGGGCCCAGAAACGGCGTTTTGTTCCCAGTTTGGGGAAATGGGCAGTGGAGCTGAGCTGCAGTAGCCATGATCGATGCGGTTTTGAGAGTTTGTTATCGTTTGTTGATCGTTTTTTGAGTTTTTTTTTTCTTTTGATGCTGAAGATGTCGGAGCGGGAGCAGGGGTTTATAAAGAGAGGAACATAGCGAGAGATTTGATGAATTCTAGAGAAATCTGGAGAGGGAATGGGTGATGAAATGGTCATTTTCAGTAATTAGTGGATTTTTGTGTGATGTGGGGAATGGAGTTTTTTGTTGTTTTTAAGGAGAGTAGAATCGAGGAGGTTCTCGGGCAAGGTAGAGTAGGATTTCTCTGCGGAAGACTCGTTTACAAATAGAGTTGTCAAATACATCCGCCGGCCCGGCCCGGACCAACTCGGACAGGCCCGTTGTGAATTGGCCCAAGTTCAGCCCGTTTCAGAAATGATGCAAGTATGAGTTGGACCTTCATGTTGAAGTGAATCCCATCTGGGTCAATTTTGCAGCTCAGAATCGTGCTCAACACGGATCCGTTACGGGCTTTGCACTAATTGGACCTATTGCAATTATATTTTACATAAAAGCCTGACCTGCTTCATTTGTGGGCCTCACTAAACTGGGCCTTGATGATTATGGGCCTCATCGAGCGTAGTCTGGCCCAACCCAGCCCGACCCGTCCTAGCCTAATTAACAAGTATATCTACAATTAAAGATGTCAATTGAGTCGGGTCCGCCGGCTCGGCCCAGGCCAATTTTGCAGCTCAGGATCGTGCTCAACGTGGATCCATTACGGGCTTTGCATTAATTGGACCTATAGTAATTATATTTTACATAAAGCCCGGCCCGCTCTATTGTGGGCCTCACCAAACTGGGGCTTGAAGATTATGGGCCTCACCGAGCCTAGTTTGGCCCAATCCAGCCCGCCCCGTCCCAGCCCAATTAACAAGTACATCTACAATTAAATATGTCAACTGAGTCGGGTCGATCCAACTCAGCCCACCCCAGGCCTGACCTATGTGGAGGCCTGAACTTGGGCCAAGCATTGAAATGGGCTCTTTATGGGTCTAAATTTTAGCCCACAATCGAGCTCGGCCCAGGACTATACCGGGCTTAGCTCTTTATGGGCCTTTTATATATGAAAGCCCAGTCTAGGCTTGGCCCGCTTCATTAGTGGACATAGGCTGAGCTGGGCTCAATCATTGAAAGCCCATTCCGCATTATGCCGACCCGACCTAATTGACAACTCTATGAAATGAATTTTTTTTACAGACTTTAAAAGTAAATGTCGTGACAAAGTTATGTGACGTGACGTGCCACGTCTGAATAAGTCGGGCTTCGGTTGGAGGGTCACGTGCGATGCACGTGCAAATTGAGTTCAGGCCTTAGATTGGCCTACGAACACAATAAAGAAAAATTATAGTCCATTTATTGTCAGCCCGCACAACAAGTCCATTTTTCCATAAGTAAAAAAGTTACGGTCGCAAAAAACCGTCTAGCTCTATATAAAAAAGGGAATAAATAAATCAATCAAATTACGGGAGACTTCATGAAGTGCTTCTTTTTGAGTTAATCTGCCATTTTCAACTTGCTTTTCATTTCCATTTCCATAAGAATGAATGAATACTATGATTCACATTTCGAACGGGCATGAATACAACATCTATAAGATAACTTTCGTCTTCAAAGATCTCAAAAAAAAAAAAAACAACTCTTGTCTTCAAAGTTATGTGATACATGTTCCTTCTCTTGAAATAGATTCTCTTCATTTCTACACACGTCTTTGCTTCGGAGGTCTACAGCCATTATGTGGCAAAGGGGTTACATCCCGCACAAAAGTTAATAGGATACCGCTTCTACGAATAGCTCGTAATGCAGCGTCTCTTCCAAGACCAGCACCTTTTATCATGACTTCTGCTCGTTGCATGCCTTGATCCACTACTCTACGAATGGCAGTTGCTGCTGCAGTTTGAGCCGCAAAGGGTGTCCCTCTTCTCGTACCCTTGAATCCACAAGTACCGGCCGAGGACCAGGAAACCACCTGACCTCGTACATCTGTAACTGTGACAATGGTGTTATTAAAAGTTGCTTGAACATGAATAACTCCCTTTGGTATTTTACGTGTACTTTTTTTAGTCACGACTCCACGACTTCTACGCATAGCTCGTAATGCGGTGTCTCTTCCGCGACCGGTGACTTCTGCTCGTTGCATGCCTTGATCCACTGCTCTAAGAATAGCATTTGCTGTTGTAGTTTGAGCGGCAAAGGGTGTCCCTCTTCTCGTATCCTTAAATCCACAAGTACCGGCCAAGGACCAGGAATCCACCCCACCTCGTACATCTGTATCAGAGAAAACCGTGTTAGTAAAATTCGCCTGAATTTGAACAGCTCTTTTGATCAAGTAATGCCCGTTGATCTTACCTGTTTCAGCCAGTGGCTGGGAGTTCACGTTCTCATCATCTTTCGTAAAATCAAGTCCTCTCATCTTTTTGGCGAGATCTTGAACAGCAGGGATTTGAGTCGAGCCACCAACCAGCATCACTTTGTCAAGCCTACAGCGATGAATGTTAGACCAAGAACCAAGTATACAGTAAATCAATTTTGTTGCATATAGAATTTTTGTGTACCTGTCTGATAAGTCGAACATGGTTTCGTCTTTCTCGAAACTATCGGCTACCCAATCGACAATTCCCTGTTTCATTCCAAAATACACATTCGTACTAATACTAGAAAAGAAACCAAATAAGAAACAGCCATTTCGAAGAAATCCATACCTTGTCGAAATCATTTCTACATTATTCATCATATAGACAAGGGGAAATCCTTAAGCACAAATAGATTCACAAACATCCCAATTTAAAATGAACAAATAATAAGTCACCATTCTCACATAATGACTGTCAACTAAACAAGATTTAATTCAGTATATACCTTAAAACTACATAGAACTATCATTTTTCCAAAATTTCCCACAATGTATTTTTCCGGCGCCACATCAGTTTTAATTTGGCCGGAATCCCGTCCCAGGGAAAATTCCGGAAAAATTGATCGTTATAGTTCGTGTATTTAGCACCAATTTCATAGTTTATGAGAATAAAACGAGATTCTGAAATTATTTATGAATTTACACCACATTAACCTAATAACAAGTGAAACCATCATTTTCCACCAAAAATCAACCATCATAATCATAAAAACTCAAGCCAATCAACCACCAATATACATCTTCCACCAAGAATCAACCATCATAATCATAACTTAGCTACACATAACATGAATAGAACACCATAAAAACAACCAAAAAAAAATCCATATCAAGTTCAAGAAAGCAACAGACCACTAAAAACCAGTAAATCTTTACAAATTCAAGAAAACCCACAAACCATAAATTAGGGCAAATGTATTGAAAAAACAGGTGATATCTCCCAATACCAACAACCTAACACAGCTAAATCACCAAACCTCAACCAATGTCACATTTTCCACCAGAAATCAACCCTCAAAACCATCATTAGCTACTCATAACATCAAGAAATCACCACAAAAACAACAAATACCAACATCAAGAAAGCAACAAAACCAGTAAAAACTCAATCTTTACAAAACCCAGAAAATCCACAAACCTGCTGCGCGTTGGTCACTGTCGTCGGCTCCATCGCCGCCACGGCGGAGCTGGTGGCGCCCAAGTCGATTCCCACCACTTTCTCACTCGCCACTCTCAATGGCTTGTAGCTGTACCGATTATCGTGGTTTCTTCTCATACCCAGTTGGAAAAAGGGGGTTTTGTTGATCGTTTTCGGGCCCAGAAACGGCGTTTTGTTCCCGGTTTGGGGAAATGGGAAGTGGAGTTGAGCTGCAGTAGCCATTTTCAGTTATGTGAGATTATGTGGGAAATGGTTTCTTCGTGACAAGGGAGCAGTCTTATCTTTGGATTATATTTCGGCTTTATTACATTTTGACCCTTACACTTTTTACCCTTCCACTATTCGCACCACTATCCATTTATTTACTCCATCTATCTCCACTTACTATGATGCGGGGCCGTGCACGTATTTTAAAAAAAAATAGATAAATATTTAATATGAATATTTTAAGTGGAGGAGGAACCAATTAAGATGTGTTGTTAATTTATTAGCGGATGCACAAAGTTTATATTAGTAGTAAATATATTGAACTTTTAAGGGTAAAAAAGTAAAATACATGTCCAAAAAAGGAAACATCATATTAAGTTGGGACGGCTAAAAAGGAAAAATAATCTACTAACTCGGGACGGAGAGAGTATATTTTTATTATAAGAAAAAAATATTCAGTTGAGCTTATATATACTCTTCCCTTCGTCCCATTTATAATGCACGTTTCATTCCATCGCCGAATATTAAGAAGAAGGTAATCAGGAATAGCGTATGTGTTTAGCGGGTAAGTAGCTAGGGTTTAATAGTGTAGAACAGATGGTTAGCTAGACCAACTTATGTAAGACGTCCCAGAAAAAAAATACATGTCGTTGTAAATGGAACGATGGGAGTAATACTTATGTTAAAATATCGAACATTGCGATCACCAATATAGAGATGAAAAAAGACCACGCATGACTTGATCAATTCGATCCAACCTGATTGGAAAAAATTCGATCACCAATAAATCCGAAACATCGTCCTACAAAAAGTCAAATTATTATTATTATTATTATTATTATTATTATTATTATTATTATTATTATTATTATTATTATTATTATTATTAATCTAATTCCTAAAAGACATAAATTTAAATTTCATCAATGTTTTCTAAATTATAGCACGGTAGCGATTAACTTGTTTTTTTTTTTTTTTTCTTTTCTCTTTATTCATTATTACCTTTCTTAGAAAAAAATGAGAAATGGTTAAAATCGCACTAATTGAAAAGAATAAAGATATTTGGACAACAGTTATCCGACAATGGTGTAATATTCATAATTAAATAGTCTTTTGATTTTATTAATAATTAATATAATTAGTATTTTGTCTATAATACTCTTTCCCATTTAATTATATGATAATCTTTAAATTTAATTAATATTTCGAATTTTTAAAATTTTGTGCATGATATTAATTATTTTAATTAATATTAAAAATTAGCATACAATTAATTAAAAAAGAATGTTATAGACAAAATATCAATTATTTAATTATTAAAAAAATTAAAAGAATATTTAATTATAAATATACTACCGTTATTCGGACAACTGTTATTCAAATATTAATATTCAATTGAAAATTAAGTCATGGACTCATGGTTACTAAAAAAGAAAATAAAAACAGTTTGGCCCATACGGTAACCCCATTCATTCCATTTCTTATTAAGCATCAATAAGGTAAAGGCCCAAGTTAATCTCAAAATCCAATCCAATCTTTTGAATTCAAAATTTCCTGGCTTCTCTCTCTCTCTCTCTCTCTGAAAGGCACGTGTCAGGCGCATATCCTGCCACGTTAAATTTGTTACAATTTAGAACGGTATTTCTCTGTCCACAAAATAATTGTCATATTGTACATGACACGAATTTTAAAAAAATAGTTGGTAATAGTGGATAATAGTGAGTATTGTTGTGAATAGACTACGGATTCCACAATAAATATGAGTGGAGTAATGAAAAATATAAGGTTAAATATAATATATTATATTGGTCCTACTACTATAAATGAAAATGACAACCATTTTATGGACAGAAAGAGTATATTATTGCTCCATTCTTTTCATCTTGACTCATTTCTTTTTTATACGGTATAAAAATGAAGAATATTAAATGTAAATGTGATTATTTAATATAGTGTAAAGAGTGATATCAAGTGTTCTTTTAAAGTGAATAAAGTGATCATGTAAAAATATTTTTAAAATGAATAAAAGTAATTTTTCTACTGCTTCCGTATTAGTTATAAAGTTCCAATTTAAATGGGCACGAGTATTAAGAAAACTGGTAAAATGTTTTTGAGTGGGGTAAAAGTTAAAAAGTAGAGATAGTGGTATTGGCAAAAAAGTAATGGTATTGATAAAAGATAATGATAAAATTATTGGAAGATGGACCCGACAAGTATAAATAAGAGAGATTTTTGAGGGTGTATGAGTTCATAAAATGAAATGAGACTTTTTTAAAAATACATGTGAAATGTGTGAAATGAGACTTTATATATAATACGAAGGGAGTAATTATTTTCATAAAATGAAACATGTCAAGATGAGTGAGACGACCCAAAATAAATACACGTCGAACCGGAGGAAATATTTATGATATTTTGAGTATTGAAAAAAGCACCACCACCCACAACACTAGCCTTATCTCTCAAGTCTTTGTTCGTGGAGGAAAATAAAATCTGCAAGGACAATTCTAAACCTATCTTGCAAATCAAGAACATTGAATTTTGTCAAAATTTGTACAATCTATTATCCATGACAATTTAGTGGCATTTAAAAAAATTGAATATCAAAGATACAAAACCTTCGTGAAGGTCTCTCTCTCTCTCTCTCTCAAAACTCTCTCTCTCTCTCTCTCTAAAAACACACTTAGTTTCTTGAGAGAGAGAGAGAGGTGATGGCTCATTTGCATCATAGTCTCTCCATTGTGATCAAAGGGTCAGGGCAAGAACTCTCGAGAAGATGTGGAGGAATGATGTTTTGCAACATAACCTTAACCAATCAAAGAAGAAGATTCAAGAATAGAGGGTTTGTTGTTCGATGTTGCAGCTCTTCAACATCAACATCTTCTAATCAACAACTTGATTTGAATGTCGACTCGAGAATAAACGAAGACGAAGACCTAGAGTTTGGTTATCTACTTAGAGATGTGAAGTGGCAAGTAAGAAGAATGCTTGAGACAGAGGACGAAATGAGAGAAGTAGCAAATGTTCAAGCTGAGGCATTTCATGAACCGGTCTTTCTCTTTAATGATATGTTCCTCGACTTCTTTAAGGTTAGTTCCGAAAAAATTGAAATCTCGAATCGAACCAAACACATTTCGGTTGAAAATGTTTGGTTCGATTAGGCTAACTTTTAATAAAGAATTCGAAAATTAAATTTCTTTCAATCGGGTTCGTATTTTTCGATGACTAAAATCGTACAACATTCGTATTTCTATCATTAATGACATGTTCCTCGACTTCTTTAAGGTTAGTTCCGAAATTCAAAAATCGAATCGAACCAACATTTTGGTTAAAAATGTTCGGTTCGATTAGGCTAAATCTTAATAGAGAATTCGAAAATTCAAAATTTTTTAATCAGGTTCGTATTTTTTGATGACTAAAGTCAAACTTTTTGCTTCGTGAAATATTGATTAGGGTGTTTGATATTGATTATTGTGTTTGTATTATGTTGTTAATTAAGCTACTAGTATTATTCAAGATGTTAATTAGTATTCGATTAATAAATTATTATTATTAAAATGAAAAATAATAGAAAAATTGAAAAATTTGTTCATTTGTTTGTCAATGCAAAAATTGATTAAATTAGAGCATTTCCACTAGAATTTTAAAAATCTTGCTCCTAAATTTACTTTTAAGACTTCTCCTATACTATTTCTAACTCGTGTTTTAAAAGTACATACAACACTTCTCATATTTTCTACTACTATTTATTTTATGAAAATTGTGGGCCCAACTTATTTTGTGAGATAAAAAAAGTTTAGAGAGGTGTAAATTTGGAGAGAAATATAAGGGAGTGTAAATATTTTTGTGGTTTCCATTTAATTCAGGAGATCTAGTGGATGAATATTTTAGTACACTTTTTACTATGTTATCTTAAATTAAAGTTAAAATTGATTTTAAGTAAACTGCTGAAAGTACTCTTAGCTGAAGACTCACCCCAATTTACAGTAAAAATAATACAAAGAATCACAAGATTGTGGATTGCTTTCTTTTGTGTGAAATCATAAAATGATGCCAAGAAAATGGATATTATGTATCGCTGGTTTGATCACAAAGAATTTCTATGCATGATACAGGCTGAAGTGTTTGCAGGACTCATGTACAGGCTACGAAACTCGCCTCCCGACAGGTAAAGATCGAGAAACGTTATCACAACGTGAACACTTCTCGTGAGCACCTACAACACGAGCTTTTGTTTCAACGTCGATTTTTTCATTTCATTTTAGGAAACGATGTTTCATCGTTCAAAGTCGATAGTAGGTGCCCACGGTGGTTGTGTAGATCGATAACGGTGTAGTGAACCGTTGCACGTGATTTCATACGATTTTCGATTAATATGAGATTAATGCAATAAGCAGGTACGCATGTCTGGTAGCAGAGCCCAGAAATGAACTCCAAGAATCAAAGAAAGAGCTTGCAGGAGTAGTAGATGTAACAATTCTGAATGAGGATTCAGTTCTCCAGCATCTCCTAGGGGCAAAAGAGTACATTTACGTGTCGGGAATCGCGGTCCTAAACCGATTCAGGTTCGAATTCTTGCAACAACCTTAAAAGCTCTACTCGGAACCAAAATAATCAAACAGAAATTTCTGCAGGAGGCAGAAGGTGGCGACGGCATTGCTCAAAGCATGCGAAACACTCTCCACTACGTGGGGGTTCGACTGTCTCGTCCTTAGAGCTTACAAAGATGATTATGGAGCAAGAAAACTGTACACAAACGCGGGTTACAGAGTCGTCTCGGAAGACCCTCCGTGGACGACTAGCTGGATCGGACGAAGGAGGCGCGTTCTTATGATTAAACAAACTAACACATAACTGCAATTCTAATGTATCCTAAACTTTGTTTGTAAATCTTAATTTTTCCCTAAATCAATAATTTTTTTCCATCATCCTATGTTTCTAGCTCTTAAAATATGTTATAAACAACTCTAATATAATTTGTATGGAGCAAAATATATAATTCCTTCACATGCAAGTATATACATGAAGGAGTAACAAGTTCCATCAAAAATCATTCCCAAAACACAGAAGGCTAAGGAGAAAGATAGTTACGAGGAGGTGCGTCAAGAACTTGCATCGGGTCATCAACATCCTAAGGTCCCGTCTCGTTCTATTTCTTCAACCTCTCCCACGTCATTCTTCGTCTGATGATGACTGAAAGACAGGAAGATCTATTCATGTTAGTCAGTATGTAACCAATTTTCTTCAAAATTATTTTACTTCTATAAAAAAAACACATACATTTGGTATTTCAAGACTCAATATCTCTGCAGCAGGAGAGCTTTCCAACAGAAATTGCATGAAATATGTCGGTATTGAAATAGGTCTAGATTTGGCCTTTGAACCCTCAGCTGAGACTTTCTTGACCTGCAAGTAACATAGGCATCAAAATCATTGCAGACGAGAGAAAGAAAAAAGTCGAGGAAATGTCCCACAATTCTCACACAGAACAGAAACTTCAGCATTAATTTCCTCATAAAACTACACATGCATACTAAGATTGCACAAATTATGCTTGCAATAATATAATTTCAAGAACGTAAATAAAAAACGAGCCACTTCTACACTAACCATGAAAGACGATTAGCATAACACTAAACAGAGAGGCAAAATCTTGAAACTTGAGCTATGTTAAAACTTCGAGAGAAGAAACAACAAAGTTAGAGACGAGCATAACACCTTAACACCCTCGAAGATCAAATCATCGGAAGCTATCTTCTCCATCAACCGGTAAACAGTCTCAATAGGCATAGTCTTCTCTCTAAACTTATCCTCAGCCGTGAACTTTATCACCCTCAAATTCTCGAAAATTACAGGAGCATAAGCACGTAAATCACGAATGCTGCATACAACCTAAGTAACCACAACCAACATAACGATAAACGAAGTCAGGCGATTGCAACGCAGATAAACACATCAAGACTCATAATTCTAGTGAAATACCTCAATTGTCCTCAATGATAGAGAGATGACTCTCACACTACTGCACACATTGAGAAGCATATTCAACAAACACTCAGAAACCTTCTGCTTCCTCTCATCGACATCCTCCATCAAACAAGCTACGGGGAAGAACAGCTCGAAACACGCACTCTCCAAACAAGGTAAAACATCCCCAAAATTCACTCTAACAAGAGAGCCCTTAAACTTCAAGAAACCAAGCTTAGGAGCATTCACATTGATCACATGATCATCAAAGCAACGCCACGGGCTCCGCCACCTCTTAATCTCCAAATGCTTAAGATTCAAAAAGTTCACATCCAAAACCTTGAGCTTATTCATTGGCTTAATACTACATTTGTTCAAAACTAAGGTTTCGAGATTCGGGCACCCCAAAAAGAGCCCCACATTGTAGTTCTTGTCCGAGAATTCGAAATTCTTGAGACTCAAATCTTTTAAATTAGGCAAGCAGAGCGATCTCGGCAACTCTATACCGTTAACAGTAGCAGTATGCAAGCTCAAACTAATCAACGACGGCAAATGAAGCAACAATCTAGGCAATGCAAGAGGCTTCCGATTGAAAATACCTCTAATCTTGAGATGCTGCACCTTATGATCAACGGCGTAGTTCAAGCAATTATCCATGAATTCCGGCCGCACCTGCTTATGAAGAGAGAGACGAAACTTGAAGAGATTGGAATGCTCCCTTCGCTGCAAAACATGAAGCACATACGACTCGAAAACGCTTTCTTTGGCTTTGTCTTTGCCGGATTCCGACAGCTTGAAATCGAGGGACGGGGAGATGGTCCAGAGGCAGTGGTAGCGTTTAGACAAGAGTGAAGTGCGAACGACGGAATCGAAGTCGAGGAAGGAGAAGATGTGGGTGAGAATGCTGTCGGGGAGGCTGCTGAGGCGATCAAGATCGTAGCTTTCGCGTCGCTTTTCGTGATTCTTTCGCGATTTCTTGCTTCGGGGCTCCATCGGAGAAGAGGGGTCGTGATCGGGGAGTTTGGGAGGGGGAATCGACGAGGGAATTTGGGAATTGGGGGGAGGAGAGAGAGAATCGCGGAGGAGAATCGAGGGATTTGGTGATTTTTCTTTTCTTGGGAAGGGATTTGGGATGTGATTGGTGATGAATAATAGGTTGAGGAAATGGGTTTTTGTGATCGGAGAGAGATTTTAAAGCTGAATGGGAGTTCATTTGCAGACTCCGAGTTTGTATGAGAGAGAGAGAGAGAGAATGTTGTCCCGATTTTTCACGCAGATTAAAATTAGTTTAAAGAAATTACTCCTTCAATAATAGAACTACTTTAGTAGGAATATCATAGTTAATCCGTTCGGTCTTCGAGCGAACCCTATCGAACTCGGGCTATTTCTTTTCAGTTCGGTTGGTTAAATTTTTTTCCCGTTACAAATTGTTAACTCTAATCATAACCCTTCAATTTTCGAGCCAAAAAATTTATGGATTAATATATAAATATTTTTTATAACCATATATTTATAGCAAAAAAAATAAAATATTTATTTATTAAAAAAACATATTTAATGCATATATAATCATAATTTTATAATTTGGTACACTTATTTTAATAGTTTATTATTAATTTATAATTTTGAAGTCATAATATATATCATGAGTACAAATTACAAATGAAAAATCAAAACAATATTTGAAAAAAGAAAACTTATACTCCCTCCGTCCATTTAGGATTTGTGCATTTTGCCATTTTCGTCCGTCCATTTAGAACTTGTGCATTTCCATTTTTGGTAAGTTTGACCAAATTGTTTACCCCCATTTCAATTTATAAATTACAACTATACCACACAATTAACTCTTTAATTAAATTACTCAACCCAATTAAAATAACCCAACCCACTAATCTAATTACTAAACCTAATAACTATCCAACCCAATCCTTATTCAATCCAGCCCAAATACACAACCCTAAATCCATTTTCTCTCGCAGTCTCTCTCATTTCCTCACATTCTGCAACCCTAAATCCCTAATTCTCTCGCCGTCACTCGCATTTCCAATCTCACTGGAACCCTAAATCCCCACTCATCGGTGCCGTCACTCGCATTTCCTCACTCACTGGAACCCCAAATCCCTAATTCTCTCATCTCCGGCACCGCCTTCTCCCATGTCGTCTCCATCTCCGGCATCGCCTTCTCCCATGTCTCCATCTCCGGCACCGCCTGCTCCCCAAAATACGCCACGGTTCTGGGAAGATCTATCGGTGGAAATGCCCACCCACTTCTCCCCCATAGACATCCCTTCTTGTTTATTGCTCATTGATTCCATGGAGACGGTGATGTCGGAGACAGCCTTCACGGCGCCGGATTCTGCAACTCCATCTGTTGCGATATCTCAGTCCGAGCAGATCTGGGATCTTTCCGATTCTGAGTTGAGGAGTGGTGGATCTTTCCGAACCTGTCCTCTTTCTTTCTTCAACACAGTTTTCTGTTTTTTTGTCTTTATATTTTCTGTATTTATTGTTTTGTTTAACTTTTGATCATGAAAGCAACCAAAAAAAAAAAAGAATGCAGGGGTAATGTAAAAAAAAAACGAATAAAACATGGTTATGAAACAGAAAACAAAAAAATCCTGTAACACATGCTTAGGTGAAAATAAAAAAAAAATTAACAAGGCTAATTAATTATGGGAAAAAAAAACCGAACAAGCATTGCATTTAAAAAAATCGAACAAGGAATATGTATTTGTAAATTTAAAAAAGGAATGGTTTGCCTACTTAATTAACAAAAGTAATCACCATCCTAATACACACTAATAATGGGCCCCTTTCTCCACTCAAAACCACTTTACCAGCTTTTCTTAATCTCCGTGACATCCCTCAAATGCACAAGTCCTAAATGGACGAAAGGAGTAATTGAATTCATACACAAAGTAATGAAATATAACAACTAAGTAATGAAGAGTTTCGGTTTTCAGGGTAGCCCTATAGGGCTCGAACTAATTTTGGTTCCGTCCAATCAGGCTAAAAATTTTTCGGGCTCAAAATTTTCGGCCCTTTACCCTCCTCGAATTCGGTTATGTTCAGTTCGGATCAACCAAGTTTGATCACGACAGGGAGGAGGGCCGCCGCGGGTTTGCACGGTGCATCAGGTCATTTAGATTGTTAGAGGAACCTGAGATTGACTGTTTTTTCACTCCAATGTGCGCGTATCCGTTTTAGAGCTGCCTGTGGTGTTGTGCTAACTTGTTTTTTCTGATATTTGATTAGATTCGTGTGCACGTTCTGTTATGTGCGGAACTCTACGAATACTCGGGTTTTTTGCTACAAATCATAATCTGATATTGACTGTTTTTTCTATTCATGCGCCCATTGATTGTTTTGTGTGGAACTCTACGAATACTCGGGTTTTTTTGCTACACATTATAATCTGATATTGACTGCTTTTTCTATTCATGCGCCCATTACTGTTATGTGCAAGAAGCCACTGTACAATCTGATTTCTTAGCTCCATACTCATATCTGGTCTCCTTCGAGTAGGGATGGCAACGGGCCGGATCTGGATCTGTCAGTTCTGCGGGTCTACGGATCTGAACTCGGATTCATGCTCTTTTCAAAAATAAATTTAAAATAGGAAAATACATATATATAAAATAAATATTTTATAAATAATAGATCATAAAAATTAAGATTAGGACTTTCAGTAAAGTAGAAATTGTGTACTAATTTTTCAAAATAAATACTCCCTCCGTATCTTTTAATTATACTCATTTGGTTGTGCACACTTACTAAGAAAAATGAGTTGTTTATAATAAAGTTGAGAAGATAAAGTAACTTTTAGGGGTACTTTTGTCACATCAAATAGGAGAGAGAAGAGAGTTAGTAGTTTTTTAGTGGCATATGTGGTAATTTATGAGTTACAGTAAGGTATTATCATATGTTGCATTTTTATTTTAGGAAATGAGTATAATAAAATGATACATCCAAATAAGGTAAAATGGATATAATGAAAAGATACGGAGGGAATATTTAACTCATAAATTATTAGAAGTATAAATATAAAATGTAAATAAATATATATTCCCCCTGTCCTGTTCAATAAGTCTCATTTCCTTATTTGGTAAAAATTAGCACACTAAAATTCACTTTATGTCACACTCAAAACGTGAACAGTGTTGTTTGCTTTATTGTACAGTGTTTTTTCACTCAGCACACTTTAATATTAACAATAAAATATTACCTTAATCACACTCTAACTCTTTTTTTCTTAATCTACGTGCTGTTCCCAAATGAGACTTGTTGAGTGGGACGGGGAGAATATAATATAGATCCGCGGGTTGGATCTAGATCAGATTCAGATCTGAAAATTCAAGATCCAAATCCATATCCATTTTTTAAAATTTTGATCCAGATCCATTTCAGATCTGTCGGGTCTAAAAATTTGAGATCCAAATCCTAAAAAATGGATATGGATCTACGGATCTGAACCGGGTCCAAGATCTCGACATTGGCACTTTTGTTACCGTTCTGTGGTTAATTATCTTTCATTTGTATTACCCACTTGGGCCACTTCTTTTCTCGTTTGATCGATAACAAGGCAAGCGGATTCTCCCACACGAGTTCATCACAACACAGGAATAAAAGAGCTGCCTTTGTTTTGTGGAATTGGCATTCACAATGGTAATATATGATGCCTTGTGAAGCCAAGAGTCTACATTTCAGCTTAGAATTGTTTGTGTTAATATGTGTGATTATAACATTAGAATGTTTTTATTTAGATTATTCAATTGAAATATGAAAGGACCACACTTATGGTAGACGGTCCAAAAAGAAATTTGGACGAGTTCTTAATCATTGGAGCCGTCGTCACCAGAAGAGGTCTTAATTACCACTTTCCCTAATTAATGTACAATCATATCCAAAAATCCAAATCCATATCACAAGGCGAAAATTCAGACAACTTTAGTTACCAAATTCTATCATGAATCAAAATAACATGTTCACATTCAGACAACATCTTTTGTTTCTTGGTTCTAATCTAGGTGTAATTCTTGATGATCTATCTAGAACAGTTAGTTACTGTCTTTGGGCAACCTTCTATACACAAACTCAAAAATCATCTTCTCAATCTATATTTGCATAAAGCAGTTGTCTCGTTCGAGGCCCCAACATGCTAAGAATGTACTCTTTTAACACGAGAAGAAAGAGTGTAAACGAGTTACTCTGTTCTTGCACGCTTGGACTGTGCTTCCTTCATCCAATCCACGCATTCTTCTGTAGATCCGGATGGATGTGCAAGCTGCCATTGGAGTAGTTTTTGTTGCTGTAGAGAAGGGAGTGTGAAAAAGTTCATTAGTTGGCATAATAATAAGACTATTGCATATATCCTACTGGTTACATATATGAGACATTACCCATTCTTTGACAACAGGCCCTCCCGATTTTAGCTGCAAAATCTCCATGATGCGTTTACCATCAACTAGTGGTTTCAGTTCCCAGACTTTGTCTAGTCCTGCATCCACATATGCCGAAAATGTTGGAAGCATTTTGATATTTAAAAGCTTTGGAAGATAGATCAGTTGAATGGAAGGGTAAATAATCACTTTCTAGCCCAAAGTATGCACATTTTTCTTATAAATGTCCCACACTTTCAATAATGACAGATTAGTACCCAATAAATTGACTTCGTTTTTAAATCTAGGACGGACCCACTGTTCCTGTACTAAAAGTCATGTTGGCAACCGGAAATCTGAATTAAGGCAATTAGCTTTTATTGAGTACAATTAAAATGCTGATTTCTGGTTGCCAAGATGACTTTTCACTGACAGAAAAGCGGGTCCGTCTTAGATGTGGAAACTCAGTCAATTTATTGGGTACTAATATGTTAGTATCTGAAGTATCGGACATTGCTGAAAATTTTACATAGCAACAGAATAAGGTTTAAAGGAAAAAAAGAAAATAGTGTAGGAAGTTTGGAATTTTTGTATTGTATCATTTCTTGATGAGAGTAATGAAGCCCGAAAAAAGAATTTACCCATCTCCAAAATTGCACTCTCTACTCTATTATATAGTGTTCTTCTCTCTTCCAATTCTGCATCCCCAATCGACGAACTCAAACCGAGATCTTGGGGGTATAAGAGCAAAGAAAGCACCAGCGAAGGACGCCAAAATTCTTTGATCTCTCGAAGTAGCAACCCTGTGCATGATAATACATTTGATTATGCGAGGGTTGAAATCACATTATCTAGACATTTGTTACTCACATTTCGATTTATTTCAAAATTGTACATGTATCAAGAGTAAAGCTAGAGTAGACAAATTGCAGAGATTTAAAGGTGAGAGAGATAAATTCACCAGTCAATATTCTGCGTTTTGATGTAAGTGGAACGTCGATAGTTTCTTTTTTCTCATCAACTTCAAGAGTTTGTAGATTCTCATCAGATATGATTGAAGGGATGAACGATAAGAATTTTTCTGCAGCAAGATGCATGCTCATGACCTGCATCAAGAGTATTATTATTTATTGAAATATCGAGCTTTACTAAATAAACCCCATTCTTCACAGTATTAAAAACTTAAAATTTTTCAAAATAGTAAACAACGTACTGAATCAGCATCACTGGCTTTCAACTTGAGAGAATTGCGAAAGATGTAGTTGACAACTGGAATCTGTTAAAAAGACGAAATATCATTAAAATACAAATGGAAACAGAATTAGAAGACTCCTCAAATATATTTTTGTATCGAAAATTTACAGAGTAACCACAATAGTTAAATTTATTTACCTTCTTCCCTTTCTTGTCCTTGTAAACAGAATGTCTCAACAGCAGAAACAATGCAGCATATAAGCAGAGTCTCAGTCGGTCATCCTAAAAAGATACAAAATATGCATAAAAAACATAGGAAAAAATAACTAATTGAACACCATATCTTGTATTATCTTCATCAGAAAATATTATTAAGACAGGCACCACATGGTCCTGGGGTCTATGTTTTTTATTAGCGCAATGTAACCTAACAAGCAATTCGATTGCCTAATTGTATTGTCTCCAAAATATGGACATTAATGTGTATAACAATTGCTCACTATAATTTTCAAGCATTCAAGTAATAAGTCACTTTATATTTTCAAAGACAAGTAATAAGTTCCTCACAGTGATTGAAGAGGACCCTATCAACCGTAAAATTCTCCATGCTGAATCCATGTAAGCAACACAAAGCCTATTCATATACCATAACCAATAAATACACAGAAGGTAAAATAAAGAAATATGAAAAGGAGCATGAGAAATGATCATCTATCAGAACATACAAGGCAACAATTGAAGAGGTTACCTCTCACATCCTTCTGGAGTTGGAGGTTCTACACTCGTCGGAAGACTGAATACAGCCCAAAACAGCTCCAGCTCAGAAATGTAGTGCATAGCCTTCACAGGGTCATTGCCAGATACCATGAGATCAATCTGCACCACAGGAAAACAAACGTTACTAATTACGAGACAACGAGAACGAAGCTTCATTTCTCAGAAGCACTATAATACCTCATGACCAATGCGCTCTCTGCTGATTTTGTCAGCAATGGCAGCTATGACTTCATTGTCTGCAGCAGCTTTCTTCAATTCTCCATCAAGCACGAATCCAAACCGTGCACCTAATAGTTACTAAAATCAGGATGCATTCTAACATATTATGTGTCAATTATTTCGTGGGAAATAGAACATAGAAGCAGAGTTTCTGTGTCTACCAAATCGTATAGCTCGAATAACTCGTAGGGGATCATCTAAAAATGTCTGCTTTGGAGGCAATGGAGTTACTATCATCCCAGATTTCAAGTCTATGAGGCCTAGAAAAGTAGAAATGGTTGTTGCATGAAACACTCAATCAATTAGAAATCAATGTTAATAGTCATAGTAACAATATCAAGTTGGATGATAGAAAATATCAACTTGGATTACCTCTTCCCGTAAAATCTTCAACTGAACTTGTATTGATGTTGTAGAACAAGCTGTTAAGTAGCAGTTAAAAAACCAGAAAATTCATGATGAAACATTATACAGATACCTAACAATACATAGATATAATTCAAATCTATGTAGGGCTAGATAAGAAATCGGGGTTGAGACGCGAACTTTATATATAAACAGAAATTCCAACATCTCCATATACATACAAACTATAATAGAAATGAAAGAGTTTGGACAAGTACCTATTGATCGTTAGATCCCTCCGATAAGCATCCTCTTCAGCAGTGCCAAACCTCTGCAAAAGCAAAATTCCCATAAATACTTACAGCTTCATCTTTCAAAGTACACCGACTACCTCACTAATTTTTGGAGAAAGCACATACCATAGTCGGGATACGGCTATTCTCACTGTAGTCTTCAGCTCTTAAGTTGACAAAGTCGATCCATACATCAAAAAGACGCATCCTCGCTGTTTCCAAATGTTTCGACTGGTCAGGATTGCTGTGAATCATCATACGAAAACAACATTAAGGTCATTTACATGATCGAGGACCTCATATTGATAAAAAAGGAAAATGATCTCGATCCAATAAACAGCAGTGTAACATTAAGCCAATAGTTATAAAATATCTCATTCGTCTTCTAACTTGTTCATAACCGATTAAGAAAGAAGACAAGCTAGGCGAAGCAGAGAAAAGTACCACTGAATCACACCAATTCCATGAGTCTCTTCGCCTTCAGACGACAAATACTCATTTACTTTCTCACAAAATTCCCTCCCCAGCATATCATCTAATGCAATATCAATATCGTAGCATTCTTTCCCCAAGAGCTGCAACGAAAAAAAAAAAAAACAAAAAAAAACAAAAATCAACAAAACATCTAAGAAACAATCAGCAAACTACCAAAGCTCTTCTTCTTCATATTTCATATAATCCATGATTATACAAAACAAATATCGATTTTTCTTCCACATATTTCGAAACTGTAACAATGTTCAACCGTAGCTAGCGAAATTATCCAAATTCATAAGCATGATAACAAAATAAAGGAAACACAAAAATCGAAAAACAATTAAAATTGAGAAACCTTATCGCGAACCCAGCCGCCGGCGACGCGAAGCTGCGTTTGCAGATTGAAGTGGCGGAGTACTTGCAGAAGACGGTCAAATATCCGCCGCTCCTCCACCGTCAGATCAATACGGTCCTTCACGTGAACGGACGGTGCCAATGTACACATAGTTGCTCCCACACTAGCGCTTCGCGAGAAGCAACGGTTATGGCAAAAATGACTGAAACGCAGCTGCCGGTGATGTAGACTACGGCTGCGGAGTGTGGATTGGGCGGAGGGGCGCCGGAATTTGAATGGGTTTAAGGAGAGGGAGAAAAAGGTTGCGGAAGAGGAATTGAAAAATCGGGGGTTTAGCAATTTCATCGCATAAATATAAAGTCTTTTCTTATTCTTTGCCCAACTAAACTAATTTCTCCTCTCTCTCTCTCTCTAAAAATTAATTAAGGAAAGAGAAAAACGATATTTATCTCTAAAAATTAGACAACATTTCTCCAATTTTAAAATCCAACCAAATTAAGGTACCCAATTCGTTCGAAATTTGTGCTGGCTAAATTTTTGGAGTTGAAGCTCAGCTGCAGAAAAGCAATTAGCAGATTTGAAGAAGAGAAATCAAACTGATTGGATCGAATCAGAGGTGAATATTTCTCTCTCCTTTCCCCTACATAATTGTTGAATTTGATTGATGAGGAAAAAAGTTGAGATTTTTGTTAGGTTGTTTGGTTCTGCAAATCATTGTGTTGCCGCCATGTGTTTGTGAAAATTCCTCTTAGAGATGGATGTCAAAGTTTTGAATCTTCTTCGATTTTTCATGAAATAAGTTAATTCCAAAACAAATTTGTTGTGGATCACAAACAGCTGAAATTGAAAAGCTGACATATTTGTAGCAAATTAAGGGTTTGTTTGCAGTAAGTGATAAATGTGCACAAGATTAAGAGGGTGTTTGGCTTAGCTCAAAAGCTCCTTAAAACAGCTTATAAGCTCCTAAATCTTTAATAGTGAACAAGTTATAAGCTGTTTTAATGAGCTTAAAAGCTCAGCTAAACACCCTCTAAGTTCGACATGGGATTTGGTTATTAATGATGAAGTGTGATTTGCTTAGTTACTTACTATCTATTTGTTGTGTCACCTCGTGCTCGACTTGCACCCGTCGTATGTAACATGTTGTACTTGTACTTCGTCCTAGGTTTGAAAAGCTATGATGGGAGTGGTAAACAAGTTTGTAGTTGCATCCATGTGCATGTTTGCAGCTCCTATCGCTATTCTATATGGATTTAACCACAATTTCTAACCCAGTAAGACTGCCTGACCTACTCGTATCATTTTTATCCGTTGCAGTTTTTAAGTTCGACTTAACTTAAGTTTGATGAGAATATGATGAAGCTTGGTTTTATTAAGTCTGAGCATGGTCGTGAACCCTGAACCCCGAAGAGTTGTTTTGAGATGAAGGATCTTGGAGCAGCTAAAAGGATACTTGGAATGGATATTGTGAGGGATAGAGCTGCTCGTAAGTTGTGGCTTTGTCAACATGATTACATTCAAAAGGTGTTGAAGAAATTTAACATGCATGAGGCAAAAACTGTATCAGTTCCTTTGGCTACTCATCTTCATTATCAAGTGATCAAAAGGCGAAAACGATTGAAGAAAAGGAAGAGATGGAAGGTGTGCTTATTCTAATCTAGTTGGCAGTTTAATGTACACAATGGTTTGTACAAGACCTGACATTTCACATGCTATAAGTGTGACAAGTAGATACATGGTGGATCTTGGTAGAGAGGCATTGGGAAGCTTTGAAGAAGGTTCTCATATATCTTAAGGGAAGTTCCAAGAAGGGAATTTTGTTTAAGAAGGATGTTGGTAGGGGTGAGCAAAATGTAAATCGGACCAGAAAAATTGACCGAACCGATGAGTTTTGGTCGGGTCGGTTTAAAAACCGAAAGGGATTGGTCCAGTCGGTTTTCAAACTGAAAGAGGATCGGTCGGTTCGCAATTTGGAAGATTGGGGTTGGTCGAGCGCCGAACCGACCGAACTCCTACTAGAACTCCTACTAAATTCTCACACTCTCAAACATCTCTCTCAACTCGATTCCACCTTCTCAGCCAGTGCCTCCGCCGCTCGACACTCAGCCACTGCCTCCGCCACCAGCATCAGTCGACGTCGCGCCTCCGCCACCAGCATCAGTCGTACCGTCGCCACCTACGGCATCTGTCGTTTCTTCTCAATCATCTGCCTCATCATTTGGGGTGGGTTTGGATTGTTGTTTTTTCATTTATTGGATATTGTTAATCTATGTAACTATGTTGGATGTTGTGTTTTTAATTGGTTTGTAATGAGTTTATGGACTATACTTTGAAATTTTTTGGAGTTAATTAGGCTGAAAATAGGTCTCTATTCTAAAACCCTTCGGTTTTTTGGAACTGACCGAAAAGTTTAGGGTCGGCTCGGTGATTGGGCTAATATTTGCTATATATTTTGGGATATTTTTAATGCATTTTCTGTGTTAATAGTTTTTTTGACGTGTGTTGCGGAGAAAATTGTATTTTGTGGTTGAGTATAGGTGATGGTGGAAGATTTGGAAGAATTGACATGGTTTTGGAGGCTTTGTGGTCGAGTTATTGGAAGAAGGTTTCGTGTCCCTAGACATGAGTCAGTATGGGCATACTACATATGGAGAGGAGGTGCGAAAGATATAAAATGAAATGGAAGCTGATTGTGCACATATTGTATGGGCTACTGCACGAAATTATATCTTTTGGGCTTGGAATATTAGTATTAGATTTATTATTATTATTATTATTATTATTATTATTATTATTATTATTATTATTATTATTATGATTATTATGATTATTATTATTATTATTATTATTATTATTATTATTATATTAGATTATCTTAAAGGAGCACACTAATGAACGTACAATTCATTCCAGAGTTGGGTTTCTCATTCGATATTTTTCTTATCAACGACGTTCTTTTCTAGCTTTTCTTTGTTCATCTTTTGTAGCTTGAATTCAATTATGAATTCGAGCTAAACTCTTTTATTCCGGTGAAGATTAATGAAGTCCTAGCCTATTTATTCTGTGAGATCTAATGCGTTCTTATACTCTATGCATGCATCTGTGATTCTCTATGTTTAAAGTTGTTAATTGTTTCGACTCTGCTAGGTACTTCGAAATATTTAGTAGTTCGGAATTAATTAGTAGCCAATTAAATCGGTCATCCGTAATTGTGGTTTAGTTTAATTAGTGATAAATTGATTATTCAGAGTCAAGAGAAAAACAGTCTTAATCCACATTCCTGTGTCACAGCTTGTTGGTTTTGAATCGGGTTTCTCTAGTAATTAAAGTTGTCGGCTCATCAAATCTATAGAGTGTCTCTTACAGTTGTCAGTCGATTAGGGAAACAATTGGTGAAGTGTCTTCCCAATTATCGAAAAGTTAAGGAGAAATAAGATCGCGTTCGAAGTTTCTTCGGTGGTCATAAGTGATTTGTTGCATGAATTGAAGTTATTTTTGTATCAATAATCGTATTAATAGAGCTAGGGTGGACTTAATTGGAAACCGGAATACTTTACATCTTTGTTAAGAACCTAATCTCTGGATACTTGTTATTTTAATTTCGTTTCTGAACTAAAACATATTGTTGGTAAATTCGGGGTTACTTTAGAGACTTAACATTGGAAAAATTCTCGCCGGTTCTTTTGGGAGACTGAGTGTCAGATTATTTTTGGTGAAAGACGACGCACCACTCAGTTCGGTCCAAAAGACCAAAATCGGTCGGGTCGGTTGACAGTAAATAAGTTCGGTCACTTCATCGTTTTTTGTGTTTTGGGTCGGTCGGCGCCGATGCACACCCCTAGATGTTGGAGTTAAGGAGCCAGCTTTGATAGGATATACTGACTCAGACTATGCAGAAAATCTTGATAATAGAATATCTCAAATAGGCTATATCTTCAAGTTATTTGGATCTGCTCTGAGTTGGAAATCCTTGTTGCAGCATGTGGTTGCTCTCAACTACTGAGGCAGAGTATATGGCAATTACTGAGGTCGTGAAGGAAGCTATATGGCTTAAAGGTATGGTTTCTGATTTTGGTATTGAGCAAGATTCAATGGAGATAAGATGTGGTAGTCAAAGTGCTCTTTGTCTAGCTAAGCATCAGACTTTTCATGAAAGATCGAAGCATATCGTTATCAGATTCCATTTTTTTCTTGATGAAGTTGAGAAGGGTGTTGTGCAGTTGGAGAAAGTGTCTATAGATGACAATGCTGCTGACATGCTAATTAAGGCATCTACAAACAAATTTGGGTATTGACTTGAGTTAGTGAATTTGTTGCCTCAAGATTGAGGTGTTGTAGTTGTCCTAGTTTGGACAGTTTTGGAGGGTGGAGCTTGGTATGTTTGTTCAGGTTTTGATGGATTAATTGGACAAGGTGTAGATTTGTTGAAGGTTGTCTACATTAATCCATGCATGCAAAGGAATTAAGAAGATGAGGGCTTGTGTGTAATTTTGGTGCACGGAGGGATTAAGTTGTGAATAGCCAAAGTCTTTGTTGTGTTGATCGTGGCCGTTAATCGCGTGGACGGCTGAGATTTGTTCATGGGAGGAGTTGGTTATAACTGCTTAGATTCTACATCTCATCGTCGTCTTCATTCCATTTTTTCTCAGTTTGTGAAGTAGAGAGAGTTCTGCAAGTTCAAAGTGTGTAGAGTAGAATTCTCAATCTTGTATCGAAGTTAGATCGTGTGAATAAAAGTATCAAGCTCCTTGTCCCATGTAGGGATGTCAAATCATCCAGGCCGGGCCAACCCGGCCCGGCCCGCCGGGCCAAATGCACATTTTCGGGTCGGGCCGGGCCGGGCCGGAATTTTCACGGGCCACCAAAAATGCTGGCCCAGCCCAGCCCTATCGGGCCTACGGGCGGGTCGGGCCAAAGTGGCCCGGTCAGAAAATAAATTTTAAATAGTAATTATAATTTAAATTTAAATTAAAAATTCTATACAAATATAAATTTAAATTTAAAATGGGTAGATCATGTGTAACTTTCACTCAATTTTTCTATTTTTTCTTGAATAAATGTTTCACTTAATTTATCTATTTTTAAATAAAAATAATACACACCTATTAAAGTCTTTGAAGTGAGACTTATCTATTATTTTATCTTTAGTCTTAATTCCTACTAGAACATTAAGTAAATAAATTGGGTAAAACAGGACAAAAAATTTACAATTAAATCACTAACTTTGTAGTTACAGTACATGCGGTATGGAATGTGAAGTTGATTACAAGAAGACAACTTATTTTAACAATTTTATGGTGTCAAATTAATGTATAATTTCAACTAATTCAAGTGAAAAAATATTTTATTTTTTTTCGATACGTGGGTGTAGTTCATTCGGATCGAGAGTTCATTCAGATCGATATGTGGGTGTAGTCACGGTTCATATGATATGGCTTGCTCGAAAATCGATTATTGTAACATTGTGATTAATCACACTAATTGTGATTAATCATATTAATCACTTCATAATTATAATTTATAAATTTAAATTAAAAATTATAACCGGGCCAAAATGGCCCGTAGCCCGTCGGGCTTTTTAGGCCTGCGGCCCGGTTGGCCCGTCGGGTCACTTGGGCCGGGCCAAAATGGCCCGGGTTTTTTCGGGCCACTAATAATGGCAGCCCAGCCCAGCCCAAACATCGGGCGGGTCGGGCCGGGCCATTTCGGGCCAATTTTGACAGCTCTAGTCCCATGGATGTAGCTCTTTACGAGTGAACCACGTAAATCTGCATCTCCCTTTCAAAGTGTGAGTTCTTGAGTTGTGATTCTTCACTTCTACTGTTGTCTGTGAATCGATTAGTTAATAGATGTGAATGGAGAAAAAGTAAATTAAGGATAAAAAGTGATAGAAAATGGTGGGTCAATGTGGTAAAAAGTGTAAATATATGGAAAGGGTAAAAGTGAGAGTTATCTCCCAAAATGAACTATGCATAAATTTGGAGGACATACCAAAAAAGAAAACTATACATAATATTAGGGGTCGGATGGAGTATTTAATTACTTAACTTTTCGTGCTTTAATATGAGCATTGGAATGGATGGTAAAGTGTTTAGACAACCAAATGACTTTCATAATAAGAAAGAGTGATGAAAATGATGTCGTTGATGAGAATAGTTCACTACAAGAAATTGAAGTTTCACCCACACATGTAAATGTGGCTAAAGGTTAGGTTAAGTCTAGGTATAGATATTTACCCACACATAATGCAAATGTCAACATATGTCGCTAAAAAACTGCAGGTAAAAGTTTTTACCCACACATACAATTATGTGTGGATAAATCGACAAACATTACCTACACATATATATGTCTCTAAAAGTTTCTTTTATGTGTGGGTAAATATGTTTTTGCAATAATATAATGCTGATGTGGAAATTACGTGTATGATGACGTGGAATTCGATATTGACATGTGGCAATTTGTAAGTGTGGGTAATTATAATAAAATATGTGTGGGTAAATAATTTTGGGCTATATTGTAATGGTGAAGTGGAAATTACGTGGATGATGACATGTCATTTGATTTTGACATGTTTTACATTTTATATGTGTAGGTAAATGGTATAACTTATGTGTGACTAATAATTAAATTAATACAAAATTTATTATTTATTTGTGTCCATAAATAGGTAAAATATTTTATTATATAAGATTGTTTGCATTTTTTATTCACAATCTGGTATATAATATTAAAAACAATATAAATGCAAAAAAAAAACACGAAAATTAATGTAACAAGATCATAGCATAAAACTTTTACCTGCAAAATATATTCCATAAAGTCAAAATACACATATATCTATACACCTACTACAAAAATTCTAAATATTTATACAACTAAGGTGCCAAAATCTTGTAAAATCATAAAAGAACAAGTACTTTTGTGTTTCGTAGCATATCTTTGACGACAGCCATGAGCTCTTGGGTAGAATCGCCTTGTGCCTCTCCATTAAACTTATGGTCTAAATGACTTTACAAAACACACTAGGGTGTAACCTCTCGAATTCGATGGGATTACTTAATATTATAATATTTTGTTTTAAAAATACACTTATATAATTTGTTTAAAGTTATCGTACGACGACGAATCACTAAGGGAATTGGGGGTGTATTCAATTTCTCCTAACTTATTTCAGCTGCAAGGAAACCAAAAGAAATCAAAGTAAACACATGCATAAAATAATAATAATAATTAATTTTGCAAATACCTCACAATTTTATCAAACATTTCATCGTAAATCACGTTAGTTGTTATGTCATCGTCAGAGACCAAATTTTTGAGACATTTTTTGCTAGTGACTCGTGAGATAGCAACGTGCAACTGACCATGATTAAGCACAAATTTCAGAAGGTACAATCACACATTGGAAAGAGATTGACCTTAACTCTTGTTTATGGTCATAGCAAAACAAACAGTTACGGGAAACTGCCTCCTCTAGAATCGAATTGGAAACTTTCTGAAATTAATTTGGCTTCAATTACGCGGTCCCTGTGTTTAGTTACATCATTTTGGCGCAATTGCAAAGCTCATTCGACGGATCGATATTTTTAATAATCATCATGATGCATCCCTCCTTCAATTCGTTTTTGTGGCTGGGCAACCCGGAACACTTGATCGTGTTCAGATATTCAACCAAGATACATCATCTTCTTGATCAACTTCTCCATCCGCTTAATTTGCATATATTGTCCGAACTAAGATATACTCTTGCTCTGCTAGGCATTTGGGACATGACATGATCATTGATCGCATTAATCGTCTCATTGATAGGGGCTAAGATAGCTATCTTTAAATATTCCGGATTAGATGCAATATGCAATATATTTGGGTGCATTTTTCCATTACGACTGCAACAGGATCAGATGTATATTGTATCCGAACATCTTTTAATAATGTCACATCAGCTTGTCAATCACCAATACTGTCACCAACGATACCATCACCCATATTAAGCATCCATCATGCAAATTCTCTGATCTTTTCATCATCATAACCAGATTCATCGCCCTAATATGAAAATCATTTGAAACAACATTATATTCAAAACAATATAACTTCAATGGGTCATGCGTCTTGCCATCATCGTCACAAATTAAAAAATTTAAACCTTCTTTCTTAGTGACTATTTAAAACTATTAATTTAATCAACTCAATTAAAAATGACAATGGGCAGGATACTCACCCATTAATAATTTTTCAAATCCGAACCCATCTAAATTTGTTAACCTATACCCATTCAAAATCCTATTAAAAAAGTGACTTAACTATCTAAACCCGCCATAATCATATTGGGTAATACCGTTAATTACCCGTTTAAAATCCAATTACTATAAAATCAACATGAAATAGAAAAAAACAAATAAAATATTATAATTAAATTACAATTTCAATATCAATAATTTTGTTAAAATAAATATCATAACAAATATATTATTAAAAAATAAGACTAATTTGTCTCAATAGCTTACATAGATTGAATTGGATTGGAAGTTGCAAATTGTCTTACTTTAAAGAGACGGTTTCATTCTCAAAAAGAAAAAAAAAAAAAAGAAAAAAAAAACAAAGAGAAACGGTTTCTCATATGTGTGAATTAAAAAAAACTCTAAATATTCTAAGATCAATAATTACATTATAATTATGTTATAAATATATATATACTAGTTATTTACATATATATGAATGGATTTATGTAGCGGGTACCCGTAGGTAACATCATAAACCCGTCCAAACCCGAGTGTTGTTTCCTAAATCCATCCTATCAAGAATTGGTACGTGTGCGAACGTGCGAGTACTCGTAAAAACCCAACGTATTGTCATCCCTAAACTTATTCATAAAAAAGAGTTCAATTTACAATTTATTTATATTACTGCGTGACTTATAGTGTATATTATATTTTGATAAAATATATTATCAATTAAATAATTTATAATATATATATATAGCCAATTTCTCTATAAAAGCAAATATTTAAAATACTTAAATGTATGTCCCTATTTTTGATTATGCTTAGCTATCGTATGAAATATGTTTATAATTCACTTAGTACAATAATTGTATTTACTAATTAGTTCGTTAATTGTAGCTCTCACTGAATTTTCATATACCACATGTTATATCTGCCCATCTCAAATTTAATTAAATAAATTTGTACGAAATTGTTCTTGTAGATTAGAGATCAAAGTCATATTTATTAATAATAAATATAATAAAAGATTAAAATTAAATTTCAAGTTAATTTAAACTTAAAAATTATGCAATCTACAACACCTGTTTAGAATTTATACACTCTTACTATCGCAAAATCTAATAAAAAGTAATTCACTACCCGCTTTTGTCCGAAACCCATAAAAAATACCTGATGCTGACACAAACTCGTTTAAATTTGAAAAATATCTAAATAATTAAATAGTTACAATTCTCTATAAAAACTCAGGCATTACAGCTTGTAATTTATAACTATATCCATAAAAATCGTTCTCGTCTCAAACAACCTATTAATGGTCCAAACTCGTATAATAAACTCGTTAATTACTCGAATCTATTTTAACTGAACTTGATATAATTAAAAATAAGTATTTACAATCTAATTGTTTTAATTTCTTCACCCTATCTACGTATCACTTGCTAAACCCATTTGCATTGAGAAGACAACGAAGGATGGTGATGGATGATGAGGATGATGAGAAATAACTCCTCAATCAGCATTTGTTTAAAATGTTATGTGTCTATACTGTGTATAATAGCTAATTATCAAATTCTGCAATAGGTAGAGTTTGAAATGTAGAGCCTTTCATTTTTCACCGTCACTCAATTTTCATGTAACTCTTGGCTTCTTGGCAAATGGTGTTATGCTTTGGCTGCTTTTTGGTGTAACATCTGTGTGATTAGCATAACCGAAGTCCACCCCCTTTCTTCTTAATCTATTAATGGTCTTGGTTATAGTATTTGTTGAATCAATATTGAATCAAAAGTTAGAACAACATTCACAATCATTGATTAAGGATTAAAAGTATGAAAATGTAATGTTTCAAAAGTATTACTTTTGTTCTTGACAAATATTATCTTTGTTCACGAGAAATAGTACTTTTAGCTATTCAGTAAAGTAATTATTGTTGTAATGAAAAGTGAACATTGACATGAAAAAAAGTAATGTTTCAAAAATATTACTTTTCTTCACGACAATGTTTACTTCTGTTCTTGATTGACATATGTATTGGAAATGAAAGTTGGTGTAGAGCATATGGATCTATTGTGGTGGAAATCTTAGAGAAGAATGTTTCAGATCATTGTCCTCTCTTGCTAAATCTGGAAGAGGAGCTGATTCCGAGAAATATCCCTTTTAGAAAACTGGTCTTCTACTCTTCATCACAATAAAATTCTGAATGTTTGGTACAAACTGAAGCAGTTGAAAATTCCCCTCAAGCAGATAAACACCACTGAGAGGTTAAGTGCTCTCAGAGAAGATCTACATGGAGTGCAGAATCAAATGGTAGTTCATCCATTAAATAGTGAATTACTTCAGAGAGAGAGATCCTTATGGGGATAGAAAAATGGAGCACTGTAGAGGAAGCCATCTGGAAATAGAAATCCAGAGCTGAATGGATTAGACTAGGGGATTCAAACAAATGGGCAGTCAGAGAGAACGATTCAGATTTTGGTCGATATGTTGAGGACAGTGGTTTTAGACCGAGGAGCGAATTGGGAAGAAATTCTACACTTAGTCGAATTCGCTTACAACAACAGCTATCAGGCCACAATAGGAAATGGCGCCGTTTGAGGCTTTGTATGGAAGGAAATGTAGATCGCCACTTTATTGGGACGAAGTAGGTGAGAGAAAGAACCTAGGCCCAGATGCGATTAATGAGATGATTGAGATCGTTCGACAGATTCGAGATAGAATGAAAGAAGCCCAGAGCCGACAGAAGTCTTATGCCGATGATCGTCGAACCAATCTTGAGTTTGAAATAGGAGATAAGGTTTTTCTTAAGATATCCCCGACCAAAGGAATCCTTAGGTTCGGAGTTAAGGGTAAGCTAAGACCTAGGTTTATAGGACCTTATGAAATCCTCGAGAGAATAGGACCCGTCGCTTATAGATTGGCCTTACCGCCAAGTCTAGGAAGCGTTCATAACGTTTTTCACGTTTCTCAGTTGAGAAAATATGTTTACGATCCTAAGCACGTCATTAGTCAGCAAGACGTAGTTCTTGAATCTGACCTAAGCTATGAAGAGAAGCCGATATCGATTTTGGATAGAAAAGTCCAAGAATTAAGAACCAAATCGATACCAATCGTTAAAGTGCTATGGAACCACCACGGGCAAGAAGAAGCCACGTGGGAACTCGAGGAGAAGATGAGGGAGCGATATCCTCATCTTTTTGCAGAAGGTATGCAAATTTCGGGACGAAAATTTTCGTAAGGGGGGTAGGATGTAATGCCCCGGAAATTCCTTACGATCTCAAAATTTTAAAGTTAATTAAATAAATGGATTTGCACGCCTAAGTTTACGATTTTGAATTCTAAGAATAACGGTCGAATCCATTTCCGAGAATAAATTACGGAAGTCAGCTAGACGACTACTGTATTTAGGGTTAGCGCGTACGAAAAGTTTTTAGTTCGTGAACTCAGAACGGAAAACCGTCTGATTTTTACATTCACGAAATCGCGAAACGAACTCGCCCGAGAAAGTTCGTTTTTATGATTTTCCGGACGAAACTCGGACTGTGTCGTCCCGAGTTTTTGTCAAAATAAATTTTATAAATTTATTTTCCGATTAAGTTTCATACGTTAGAATTTTCGGTCGAATCGGATCGCGACGATTTTGTGCCGAGCTACGTTTTTCGTCGAACGTTTTCCGTAACGTCGGATCGCGCCGGAAAAGCACGTAATCTCTCTTTTCCCTCTCCCTCTAGCCGACCTCCCTCTCTCTTTAATTAGATTTTTTGTGTTTTTATATAGTATTCTAAGTGACACCTAATGTAGTGACTATTCATACTTTACACCTCTTATACCTTATAACTTATGTAAATACAATTAAAACTATCCTCACTCTTCCTCCCACACATAAAAATCGGCAGCCCCTCCTCACTCTCTCCCTCTTGTTCTTTCATCCTCCATTGTTGAAGCTTGAAGTTCTTGAAGAAGAAAAATCACAAGTCATTCATCCAACCATCAAAACCTCTTACTTCCTTCATTAATTATCAAGGTATTCATCTCCTCCATGTTCCTATCCAATTGGATTCCCCATCCTTTTATTTTCTTCTTGGATCGAGTTTTAGGATGGTTGAATTAGATGATTCGATCTTGATTTAATGAAATTAGATGTGTTAGATAGGATGATTAGGGATTATAATTGAACAAAATCAAGAACCCTAATACCCTAGTCTTTACCGAAAATTTAGGGGATTTAGTAGGATTTTTGGATTTCTTCAATTGATGATAAATTCATGCTTAAGAAGTGCTTAATTAGTGATTAGAACAAAAAGAAATCGAAAGCCCTTTGTTATGTAAAAATCGATTTAGGGTTTGAGGTAAAGAATTGGGGGTTTTGCATGATTAGTGTGTTATTTTATTTCAATTGATTAATTGAGGATATGATAGTATGATTAATGAATAAATGGTGTTGATTAGTGATGAAGATCACTCTCTTAGCCTTTGTACTAATACCGAAAATTATTAGAGTTTTAGGGATTTTCATGTGTTTGATTTAAATGATGTTTGGTTAATAGAATATGGTTGCAAATGGTGTTAGTTGATAATGAAAATTTAATTAGATTTTTCTAAAAATATTTTATGGAATGTAAGAGACGAAGAACTCGTCGTAAGTTGAAATATAGTGTTGATATGAAATGATTATATGCATGAAAGTGATTCTCGTTAGATGTAGTTTAATGACGTAAAATTTGAACGAAATCCGACAACTTTGAAAATTGTGTAAGAGACGAACAATTAGACGTAAGTAATAACCGAGAAGTCGAATGAGAATTCTAATTTGATATTATTGTCTATGATGGACTTGGGAATAACTTTGTAGTTGATGTCATGAGCTTTCGAGCTAATATAATATGAGTTATAGTGATAGTCGAGAACTAGAACGCGAAGTTGATAACTTGCTTTGGTTTAGTACATGTTAGTTGAAAGCCGACGTTTAGAACGTCGTGCTATTGGACGAGTTTTGAGAAGGAGTTCATCACGTACGGGAGTACGTGATGACTGCCTTGAGGGTCCAGTTTCTCAAGAAATTGAATTCGAGAGCTTAGAACGAACCTAAGACGTTATACGTCGAATCTATCGAGCAACTAGGGTTAGCGCGGCAGTTTTGCGACCCTCGCCGGAAACTGTAATAACTTTTAGCTCGTTTATCGGATTTGCGATCCGTAAATTGGAGCGTAAACTAGACATCCTAAACTTTCCAACGGTAGAGGGCTCATCCCCTGTTTCCAGATCTCCTGTTCTGGGCAGTCCCCAGAGTCACTGTAATGCGCAGTGAAATTCCAGTTTTCATTCTCCTAAGTTGTTTCGTTCGCAACTTAGTTTCTTTTGATCGTTTAAACCGTAATAACTAACGATTATCTTCCTACTGACCCTAGAGTCAAGAAAGGAGCCTTGAGTGGTAAAACAATTCGAGATCTCACCTCTTATCCGTTCAAGTAAAGAAGTTTAGTTAAGCGAGAAATTGCATAAGTCGAATAATGAACTAAATCTTAATTTTCCTAAGTTGATTCTTTCCAACTTAGTTCCTTATGATCTTTTAAGTCGTATTAAGTTACCGACTACCCTCTCTACTGACCTAAGAGTCGAGTATGACACCTTTCGAGCTCTAAACGGGATTTGTACGAGTCTCGTTCCCGTTTAAGTAAAATGAATATAGTAAGCGTGCAATTGCCTAAAGAAATGAAACAACTAAAACCTATTTCGAGTTTCTTTGATCGATTATCTTTTACGAATCGATTTTAAGTATTATTATTTTACGATGAAGGAGGAAGCCAACAGTAAAGAAAGGACGGAAGATCTAAAGATTGGAAGCTAGTGCTTTTAGTTCTGTATTACGAGGTGGACTTTTATATACAAAATAAAACGAGCAATGCTCGGAAAATCTTTCTTTATCGCTTTGATATCTGTGTTTTCAAAGTGATATTATGGCATGAACTGTTTTATGTTTTATGTGAGTTCTCTTGTACCTATCTGAGTCAACATTCGTGTTTTCCAGATTTAGAGTTAATCTAACTAGGTTAACTAACGATCGGCTCTGAGTTAGCTGCTAAGTGCTTTCCAGAGTTAGTGCACTTTGTAACCTGTATGTGATATCCTGTTGAGGGGTACCAGCCACGGTGAATGAGAATTTGGTCAAGATTGAACGTAACATCAGTCAGAAAATGCTCGCGCGAGTGATTTATGAGAAAAGAAAATGTTTAGTAGACACGGGTTCTTTCAATAAAACCCCGATGTGCTACGATTATGAAATGCTATATTTATCTATACTTATGATTATGATTTTCGGCATCGTGCCCACTAAGTACGTTCGTACTTAGCCCTGCATTATTTTCTAAATGTGCAGGTTGAAGCGACGCGAGTGGCAACGGTTGATGTTGAGTTGAAAGGATAGGATGCTTAGTTAAGACTCTTCCGCTGCAGAACTCTAAGTCTTTTGTATATGTACTTTTAAACAAAACACTGTAGTTTAAGTCTGTAAATTTGAACTTAGTTTCTATTGTGTACTTTTGTCGAGTAATCACTCGTGGTTAACTTTTTCTATTTTATATTCGAGTCTTGTTCATTGAGTATTTGATGCCTTTTATGTATGCTTAGTCAGTTAGCCCCCTTCTTCCCCGCTTCTTTAATCCAACCCCAGTTGCACCCCGGCTTCTGCCGTCCCTCGGGATTTGGGGTTGTGACAAGATGTGATACTCATGGTAAAATCAAAGAGGAAGTTAGATCATTCTATTTAAATCTCATGGGGTCAGCACCTGATACTCTCCCTATGGTGGATAAAAACATCATAGAAAGAGGGCCTCTCCTCAGTCATGAAGATCAGTTATTGCTCTGCTCTCCATGCTCCAATTAGGAAATAACTCGAGCATTATTTAGCATGGATTCTTCTAAAGCTCCAAGTATTGATGGCTATAATGCTTATTTTTTTCAAAAAAGCTTGGCATGTGATTGGAAATGAAGTAACTGAGGCTATACAACAATTTTTTCTCACTTGATTTTTGCCCAAAACAATTAATACAACTCTAATTGCTCTATTGCCAAAAGTGGAGAATGCTTGTTCTATCAAGGATTATAGACCTATATCATGTTTGTAGTGTGATGTATAAGATTATTTCAAAGGTCTTGTCAAACAGATTACAACAAGTGCTGGGCAAAATCATTAGTGAAAATCAGGCATCGTTTGTGAAGGGGAGGATGATTTTTGATAATATACTTCTAAGCCACGAGGTGATTAAAGGATATAGTAGGAAATCTATCTCACCACGTTGCATGCTTAAAATCGATATCCAGAAGGCATATGACTCAGTTGAGTGGGATTTTCTTTGATATCTATTGCTTAAGCTAGGTTTTCCTCATCACTTCTTGAAATGGATTATGACATGTGTTACCTCTATCACATATGTGGTAAGTGTTAATGGAGATCTCAATGAACCTTTTGCAGCTCGAAGAGGACTTTGACAACCTTATCTTTTTGTATTATGTATGGAATATCTCCATCGATGATTATTGGGATTAAAGAATGAACTTGCTTTTTCAATATCACCCTAAGTGTAATGAGCTTGGACTTGTGCAAGTATGCTTCGCGGATGATTTACTCTTATTCTGTAGAGGTGATCTCTCTTCTATTTGCCAACTCATGAAAGCTTTCAAGCATTTCTCACATGCATCTGGATTAAAAGCCAATCAACTCAAGAGTTGTATTTACTTCGGTGGTGTATCTGAGGAACTGCAACAAGAGATTTTGAGGGAGTGTGGAATGGTAAAAGGAGTCTTACCTTTCAGATACCTTGGTGTTCCATTATCCACCAAGAAATTATCCATTTCACAATGCCAACCAATTCTGAAGAAAGTCCTCGATAGAATTAATAGTTGGTCGTCCAAACTTTTGTCATATGCAGGTAGGCTTCAACTTATTAAGTTTGTGATCTTTGGGATGCAATCCTTCTGGTGCCAAATATTTCTTCTCCCAAAGAAAGTGCTTAAAGAAGTGCAAACAGCTTGTCGCATATTTCTCTGGACGGGCAAATCTGAGGCATCTAAGCGTGCGTTGATTGCTTGGGACCAGTTATGTCTTCCCAAATCAGCTGGGGGCTGGAATATTATAGACCTTCAAGTATAGAATAAGGCAGCCCTGTGCAAACTCTTGTGGTGTGTAGCTCAGAAAAAGGACCGAATCTGGGTCAGATGGATTCATGGCTTTTACATCAAGAATCGAGATATAAGTGCTATGTCTATTCCCTCCCAAGCCTCGTGGGTTGTGAGAAAGATATTGGAAGCTAGAACAGCTCTCACTAACACGAGTTCAGGTCTCCAGTACGGGTGAGCATTCGGATTACGGATCGGATTTTTGTTCAATCCGATCCGAACCCAAAATCCGAATTTTAGAAAAAAATGGATCCGATCCAATCCGAACAAATCCGAACCAAAAAAATCCGAAATCCGAACACCAAATCCGATCCGATCCGATCCGAAAATCTGAAATTCTAAAGAAAAATATTAAACAATTCAAAAATTAAAAAAATATTAAATTTATAATAATTGATAAAAAAATTGAAAAAACATATTAAATTATTAATAATTCATAATAAAAAAATTATAATAAATTGAATAGATATATTAAATTAATAATTATTAATAAAAGAAAATAATAATATATTATATATATAATTCGGATTTCGGATTTGTTCGGGTTTTTAAAGCACATATCCGATCCGAATCCGAAATCCGAATTTCCCCAAAAATTGGATCCGAACCGATCCAAAATCCTAAAAAATTTGAACCATATTTCATATTTCGGTTTGGTTCAGTTTGGATTTTCGGATTTCGGTTTTTTTGCTCACCCCTAGTCTCCAGTGGCTCACTAAATCCCAAATTTCAGTAAGGAAGATCTATAGAGAGATGAAGGGTCCAGTGGTAAGAGAGCAATGGCATAGAATGATTAGTAATAATGATGCTCCACCAAAGTGTGTGTTTGTGACTTGGTTGGCTTTAAAGCGAAGATTAGCCACTTGCGATCAATTGAGGAAGATTGAAATTGAAAGAAATCCTATTTGCTGTTTGTGCGAAGAGGAAGAAGAGAATATCAACCACCTCTTCTTTGCATGCAGATTCTCAGCTCAGGTTTGGCAATCTATAACTGGATGGATGGGTATCAATCACACCCCTAGTAATTAGCTACAACTCTGACTAGAGTAATTAGCTAAAGTAGTATTACTGTTTGTTTTGTTGGTTGTAAAGTTTGAACTACCTTTGCCAATTTGGTTAAATAAACTTCTATTTACCAAAAAAAAAATGTTTACTTCTGTTCACGAGAATGTATACTTTTAGTTATTTTTCCAAATAATTATTTTTGGGATGAAAAGTAATCATTGATATTAAGAAAACTAATGTTTCAAAAATATTACTTTTCTTAACGACAATGTTTACTTTTATTGATGACAAATTCTACATTTGTTTTTTTTGTCAAGTAATTATTATCGTAATGGAAAGTAATTACAATTATTACTTTTCTTAACGACAATGTTTACTTTTATTCACGACAAATTGTATTTTTAGTTATTTGGTTAAGTAATTATTTCGTGATGAAAAGTAATTACTGATATGAATAAAGACAATGCTTGACAATCATTACTTTTCTTAACGACAAATGTTTACATTAATTTACGAGAACTTTTACTTTTAGTTTTTTGGTCATGTAATTATTGTCGTGATAAAAAGTAATCATTTATATGAAGAAAAGTAATGTTTCAAAAATATTACTTTTCTTAATAACAATGTTTACTTTTGTTCACGATAACTTGTACTTTTAGTAATTCGCTCAAGTAACTATTGTCATGATGAAAGTAATTATTGATATGAAGGAAGGTTATGTTTTACAATTAATTTTCTTAATAACAATATTTACTTTTATTCACAACAATGTACTTTTAGTTATTTGGTGAAGTAATTGAAAATAAAACCTTGGGGATTAACTAATATTAATAGAATAAATAATTTATAAAAAAAATTATTAAAAAGCAAACCTCTATATAGAAGAAAAAGAAAACAAAAATGAAAAAAATAGAAAATGGTGATGAAAGTAATTATTGACATGAAGAAAGGTTATGTTTTACAATTAATTTTCTTAATAACAATATTTACTTTTATTCACAACAAATTGTATTTTTAGTTATTTGGTGAAGTAATTGAAAATAAAACCTAATTGGGGATTAACTAATATTAATAGAATAAATAATTTATAAAAAAATATTTAAAAAGCAAACCTCTATATAGAAGAAAAAGAAAACAAAAATGAAAAAAAATAGAAAATGAAGAAAAAATGAGAAAAAGAAGAAAAGAAAAAAAGAAAAAAAAAATCAGAACATGAAGAAAAAATGAGAAAAAAGAAGAAAACAAACCTCTATATAGAAGAAAAAGAAAACAAAAATGAATAAAATAGAAAATGAAGAAAAAATGAGAAAAAGAAGAAAAAAAATCAGAACATGAAGAAAAAATGAGAAAAAAGAAGAAAACAAAAGGTAAAAAAAAATGAAGAAATAACGAGGAAACAAGGAAGAGAGAGAAAGAAGGAAACAAAAAGAAAGAGAAAAAAAAGAAGATAAAATGACGAAAGATAAGAGAACGTGCATTGTGGGTTTCGAGCCCTCACCTATTGAGTAGAAGGCAAAGGCGGAAGCCACTGGGCTAAGCTTCTTACTCTGAAAAGCATTGCACATTTTAATATTTATCACAAGTCATTCGAATTTTTTTTTTTTAAAACGCGCGGGTCGGGTCAGACATGGGTCAAATTCGTCAAATCCAACCGTGCCCTTTAAACCAAACAAAAAAAAAAGTCAACTCCAAGTCCCCACTCCCCCACACATTCTCTCTCTGCTCTTTCTCCATTTCTTCTCATTTCTCTGTACTCAATATTCACGGTCCCCACAATTTCATTGATCTTTCCCACAATATTTTGTAAGTTTTTTTATTATATTTCTCTAATTAAACTTAATTATCATATTACTTTATTGATTTTTTAATTATTTTGTGAATTATCTTAGTTTATGTGAACAATTATATTTTTTTTGGGTTTGAATTAGTATTGGGTATTTTACAAATAGACATTGAATCAGAATATTTTATTGCTTTAGAATATTTTATTGCTTTAATTATAAATCATGTATTAGTCATGTGAAATTGCAGTACATAAGTTAAATGGTTGGTTTGTTGCCCAATATTAAAAGTGTGGAGCTATTTTGAATTTTGGCTCTTTAACTCTGTTTCTTTAAAACATTTTACAGATTGTGATGATAATTGATAAATGATAATGACTTTTATTGTTATGTTTGATTTTAAATGTGATGTTCACAATAATGTGATAAGCAATAATGTATTACAATATCAAAATTATGAATTTGCAATTAATTATAAATTACATTTTTTTTCATAGAAAATGGAGCGATACTACAATAAAAAGCGCAAGGAAGATGGCTCTTCCTCTTCTCCTAAAGAACCTATTTTTGAACCTATGGTAAATCGGAAAGAAGTTGAATTAGACTTAAACGATATAATTGGTGATCCGGGAATGCGAAAACCGATTGAGGAGTTTGATGTTGCTATTAGATTTGATGCACGAAGAGCTTACTTGTCAATGGGACCTTGTCAATCAGCTGGGCATATATATATCCGAAAAAGCCCTATGGTAATCAAGAGAGGAGTTTCCAAAGGACTTGGTATCAACAGTTTCCATGGCTAGAATATAGCGTATCAAAAGATGTTGCATTTTGTTTTTGGTGCTATCTTTTCAAGCAATCAAATAAAGGAGGTCGATTTAGAAAGATGTTTTTACTAAGACTGGCTTTGGCAATTGACAAAAAGCATTAGAAAGGTTCACTCTTCATGTTGGGGCTGTAAATAGTTGCCACAATGATGCTTGAATACAACTTGAAGCTTTCATGAATCAAAAGCAAAGTGTGGCAAATATGTATCAATCAAATGCTCGCGAGATGGATGTTGTTTATCGCACTTGTTTGACAGCTTCCTTGGATGTGACTCATTTTTTATTGAAGCAGGGATTGTCTTTTCGTGGGCACGATGAGACAACTAGTTCTTCAAATCGAGGTAATTTTCTTGAGTTGCTTCAATGGTATAGTCAACGTAGTGATGTTGATTCTAAAGTTGTGGGTCCAAATGCTCCTGCCAATGCTCAAATGATTCTCCAAATATTCAAAAAGATTTAACACGTGCTTGTGCTTCAGAGGTCACTCTTGCCATAGTTAAAGATATTGGAGATAAATTTTTCACTATTTTAGTTGATGAAGCTCGAAATGTTTCATTGAAAGAACAAATGGGCGTTGTTTTACGCTATGTGAATAATGATGGATGTGTGATTGAGCGATTTCTTGGACTTGTACATGTGCCTGATACTTCTTCCTTGTCCTTGAAAAATGCTATTGATGAATTATTTGCAAAACATGGTTTGTCTTTAAGCAAAGTGAGAGGTCAAGGATATGATGGAGCTTCAAATATGAGGGGCGAGTTCAATGGATTAAAAGCCTTAATATTGGAAGAAAATCCGTATGCCATGTATATCCATTGTTTCTCTCATCAACTCCAATTAATTATTGTTGTTGTTGCTAAGGGTAATAGGGCTGTCAAGGATTTTTTTACCTATGTCTCTATGATAGTGAACACGACTGGAGCATCTTGTAAAAGAAAAAACCAACTTAGAGAATTTCACCATGATAAATTAATCGAAAAACTGAATGCTGGGGAAATGGTTAGTGGAAGAGGTCAAAATCAGGAAACTAGTTTGGCGAGACCTGGAGATACTCGGTGGGGCTCACATTACTTGACATTGCTTCGTCTATGCTCTATGTGGTCTTCAATTGAAAAGGTGTTAGCAAATGTCCGTGATGATGCCACTTGTTCTGATAGTAGAAATACTGCTGCAGGTTTGATTGAGAAAATGGATAGTTACGAGTTTGTATTTATGTTGCACTTGATGAAATATCTACTAGGAATAACAAATGAGTTGTCTCTTGCCTTGCAACAAAAGGATCAAAATATTGTCCAAGCTATGTCATTGATTCTTTCGGTGAAACATCAATTGCAAAGCTTTCGAAATGATGGATGGGAAATCATTTTTGATCAAGTGAACACATTTTGTGAGTTGCATAATATTTCAGTGATTGATATGGATGATATTATACCGCGTCGTGGATATGAAAGGCAAGAAGCAGAATTGATCACGAATTAACATCATTATCGTATCGAAGTTTTTTATCAGGTATTATAATTTTTTTAATCCAACTTGTTTATCAAAGTATTACTGTATTATAATCATTATCAACTTGATCATGGTTTTTTGCAGGTTATTGATTTAACTATACAAGAGATGAATAATCACTTTTCTAAAACTACCACTGAATTGCTAAGATGCATTGCGTGTCTTGATCCAAGAAATCATTTCTCTAAATTCAGTGATCTTCAAGTGATGCATTTCACTAGTTTATACCCCGAAGATTTTTCAGAAAGCGAATGTTTATATCTTCCTCAGCAACTTAGCAACTTCATTGCTAATGTACAGTGTGATCCCGAATTTTTTGCACTAACTGATTTGGGAAGTCTAGCTAAGAAAATGGTTGAAACTGGTAAGAATTCAATTTTTCCTTTGGTTTATCGGATTATTGAATTGGCATTAGTTTTACCTGTGGCCACTGCTTCTGTTGAGAGGGCATTTTCTGCAATAAAGATTATCAAGACTGACTTGAGAAATCAAATGGGAGATCAGTGGATGAATGATAGTTTAGTTGTGTACATTGAGAAGGATATTTTTTCTACGATTGATAACGAGCGGATCTTACAAAATTTTCAAAGGTTACGTACACGTAAGTGTCAACTACCAAATTCTTAGGTAAGTTTACGTGTATTTGACCGACCTTTAATGTATGAACTATTTTATTTTATTTTCACTAAGATTATTGCAACTTTTCATGTTATAATATAGCTTTTTAGATATATTTATTTGTCTGCATTAAAATATGAAAATAGTAAAGCAGCACCCTTCAACATTTTTTCTGGGTCCGCCCCTGCGTCTCACTCTATGCACCAATGCATGGAAGTCCAACCCAAACTAAAAACATTTTTATGAATGGATGAAGTATATAGATTTTAAAGTCCTACTTCTATATGCAGTGGCACAACGAAAGTTAGCACCATATGTTGTGTGTGCATCCACTTTCATATGTTGTGCATCCACTTTCTTTAATCTGCCTACACGTGTAACTGTCTCTTTTTGACATTAAACTTAATTGAAAATTGAAAAATTAGAACCACGGTTTGGTTATGAATTTTGTTTGGTTTTTCCATGTACTACTATATTAAATTATTAATGAGTAATTATTAAAATTAAAAAATAAGTTTGGAGCTCTCTCTACTGTGTTCCTGCAATTTGTTTCCCCTCCCTCACCCTTCTTTTTCCACCCCTCTTCTCCGACCACCACCATACAGATCCCCGCGGTGGTGGCGGCGACGACCGACTTTTTTCCAGTTTATTTTAGGTAAAATTTTCCCCTTTCATTCTCACCACTTGTCGCCGAAATTTGGTGTCTTTGAGCAATTGTTTCTCCATGGCTTGACGCCGGAGATGGGTCGTAAAAGCAGGCGATAAATGAGAGTTGGCTGGGGTTGACAATGGCGTTGGCTGCAGATACAACAATGGAGGAGACGAAGATGGAGTTGTAGCCAGGGGGGATGAATTCGAAATCTTCAAAGAGGATGAAGGGGCGACGAGCAGAGGTGGTTCACGTTATCACTTTTTTCAAGGTTTGAATCTTATCTTGTTGATTTGAATGTTGGAATCTCTTATCTTGCTGTCAACGTCGGAGATGGGGTGAATTGGAGTTGTTCGTCACCGAGATGAGGGATTGCTGATTGTTGTTGTCTCCTAGAGGGGGGTGGTGGTGGTCAGACTTTGGAGGAGGGGGTGGGAGAGAAAAGGAAACGGAGACAACAGAAGAGAAAATGGAAGAGACCTTGTTGTGCTTTTTATTTTTATTTTTTTCCTTAAGTATTGGTTTTTAATAATGTGGGTATCTTTCATTTTTTTCTATTTAGTTAATTCATATCTTTATTGTTCATTATTTATAATGAGGGCTTATAAATATTTTTCATTTCCAAAATTTGAATTTTATAGTTAATCATTTTATTGAAGGATAATTGCATTTAATCTATATTTAGATATTAGTAAAGGGATAAAAATTGAACCTTTCATAAAAAAGATAAATTAAAAAATGAATAATAATAATAATAAATAACAATATCCTATTAAAGAAAAAAACTAACCCTGTTAAAAAAATGGTTATAAACTAAAACCTATAGCTATATAATTCTCGTTATACAATAATCAAATTGATACAAAAGTATTAAATAAAAAGAAACAACTGGAAAGGAAAAAAAGGAAAATGAAAAAACATACCAAATATCGACGTGTTGCTGCACAGCGTCGTGCATGCTTGGCACTTAATGTAACTTTACCAAGAAGAACGTTTTTTTAGGACGGTAACTTTTACTGTTTTTCAATTATAGGCCAAAATTTTGCGGGCTTTCAATTTTAGGACAATATCTAAAATATTGATCAATTTTAGGACAAAATTGAGCCCGATCGGACTAAGTAGCACTTCACTCTCACGTGAACTCAAATCTTCAGCCCGATTCCCACTTGGTTGCCAACTAGGTGGTCTATTCATCAATTGTATATATTATTATTACAAAGATTTGAGTTCACGTGAGAGTGAAGTACGACTTAGCCCGATCGGGCTCAATTTTGTCCTAAAATTGATCAATATTTTAGATATTGTCCTAAAATTGATTAATATTTTAAATATTGTCCTAAAATTGAAAGCCCGCAAAATTTTGGCCTATAATTAAAAAATGGTTAAATTTACCGTCCTAAAAAAAGCTCTTCTATAACTTTACCCTAGTAACAAGTTTTTGATATAAAAAACAAAACAAAAAGTAAATGAAGCAAAATTAAATGGAAATCAAATACTTTGACACATATAGCATTGATATGAGAGGAAATGCACACTATGTGGTGCCAGGATCCACACTCCCGTGGTGCAAACCCCACTTGAGAAGCAGGGAAGCTTGAGTACCTTCAAAACAATTTTTGTTCTGTTTTTATTTATAAATTATCAAATTATCAATAATTTGCGTCACCATACTAAGTTTTCTCTGCCAAATCAAATTGTATGGGAAAAAAATTAAAATTCAGAAACTGAAAAATCAACAAGTTAAAGTAATATTTTTTTTGCTACACCACTAATCTATTTATCTAGGAAGTGATCTATACAGTGAGATGGACTTGGGTGCAACTAGTTGCATACAATGCAATCGATTTTCACCCGATAACCCGACCCAACAGTTGTCTTCATTTAAAAAAAAAAACTTTACAGTTGTCTTCATTTAAAAAATAAATAAAATTTTCGAAATCTACTCCTAAAGAGGTTTGGACCCGCGTCCAAGGTTGGACGAAGGCTTTATATGTTAGCTTTTTACCGTTAGGCTAGCAGCGCCTTTTGTTTCAATTAAGGTAAGGACATTTATTTGTATACATGCTGTTTTATAATTTTAAAGCATTACTTCTATTTATTTTATTTTATTTGTTTTTTCATTTCTTTTTTTAACTTTTCATTTTCATTATATTGTGTGTCCTACCAATTATTCAGTTTTTTTTTTAACTTATTTATTCTTAATTTTTCTTTTTTCTTGAAGGATTTTTTATTAAAAAATTTAATAAAATGACAATATTTTACTTTTATTAACGATAACGTGTACATTTAATTATTTGATTAAGTAATTATTATCGTGACTAAAAATAATTATTGATATGAAGAAAAATAATGTTTCAAAATTATTACTATTTTTCACAACGATCGTTATTTTTATTCACGACAACGTATACTTTTAGTGATTTGGTCAAGTAATTATTAACGTGATGAAATATAATTATTGATATTAAGAAAAGTAACGTTTCACAAATATTACTTTTCATTATGATAATATTTACTTTTGTTCACGATAACATGTATTTTTAGTAATTTGGTCAAGTAATTATTGTCGTGATGAAATGTAATTATTGATATGAAGAAATGTAATGTTTCACAAATATGACTTTTTTCCACAATGATTGTTACTTTTATTTATGACAACCATCTACTTTTAGTCACCAAAACTATTATTTTTAGTTAAGTTAAAAAAATATTTAAAAATAAAAATAAAATTGTAATTGTAAATTAACAAATATTATTTATATAAATAATTTAAAAACAAATGAAAGTTTAAAATAACATATTTAAAATAAAAATTAAATTGTAATTGTATATTAACAAATATTATTTAAACAAATAATTTAAAAACAAATGAAAAATTAAAATAACATATTTAATAAAGTGTCTCAATAGATTATATATATAGAAACATGTAATTGAGACACTTCAAAGCATCATCCCAATAGGTCAAATATTTAAAAATAAAAAATAAATAAAGAGTTCGCACTTATGAGGGATCGAACCTGGGCCTCACAAGCCAAAGCTTCAAAGCCCCATCCCCACCACTCCACCAAGATATACACGTTTGTCAGTACTTACACATGGTAATATATAATATATATAGCGGCAGTGGTTTCTTGTTTTTTAAATATGCGGGTTTGGGCCCGGGTCGGGTTATAACGCGGGTGGTTTCCCTTTTTTTGTGTATTTATTTACACAAAGTGTGGATGGGGATCATCACACTCTGAAATTATTAATATCACCCACCAATCGATTTTATATCCACAACATAAAAAGTAAAATATTATTAGATGAGGTGGAAATTGACATTTCGGATAAATTGCACCACCTATAGCACATCCAGAATCTACCTCATCCTCGTTAGGGGTGAGCAAAAAACCGAAATCCGAAAATCCAAACTGAACCAAATCGAAATATGAAATTTGGTTCGGATTTTTTCGGATTTCGGATTCGAATCGGATCAGTGCTTTAAAAAACCGAACAAATCCGAAATCCGAATTATATATATAATATATTATTATTTCCTTTTATTAATAATTATTAATTTAATGGGCGGTGCTATTCGGACATAGTATGTCCGGACATACAGGGGCATATTAGGTATTTTACATATTTTCTTAATTAATATTTTATTTTATTAATTTCGGCTATTTATGAATGTACAATACTACCCTTTTTGAATTATTTGAAAATTTTCAAACACTTTCGTACTAAAAATTCAAATTTCAAATTTGATAATTCAAATTTCAATTTCTATCCAATTATGGATCCCCTAAATTAGGAGCAAAATATGATCGTGAGAAATCTGCAAAATCTGTTACGCTAAGATTTTCTCCAAAATCTGTCATGTACATGAGAAAGCTATTGAGATCTTTCTATTATTCCACCTATATTTCCTACATAAATATGGGATATATAATCACAAGAAAATATCTAATTGAAGCAACTAAATAACTAGTTAATCTGCTCATATACGTGCCCCCATAAATAGGAACAAATTATTGACTTGTAAATTGTTTATTTTGAATTCTATGAGCTTCACATCAGAGGATCAAAATAAATACACTGGTGTTTTAATTTCATCACCAAAATATCTCAAAACACGTAACCATAAACTATATTGATGTCTCTTTCAATAGTTTAAGTGGAGAAATTTCTAATGTTGGTCGTTTCAGAAAGTTTACTATTGATTCTTTTAAGGGTAATGAAGCACTATGTGGAATTCCGAGGTTCCATGTCCAACGTTGCCATGCAGTTTCTAATAGCAGATCGAAGAGGAAGAAGGTGAAGGTAGCTTTGTTTATTGTTTTAGGGGTTGTGGCTTTGATTACAGTTGTTTCTTTGGCCTTTATCTTTCTTAGATACAAAAGGAAAGATAAGACAACTAATAAAGTTGATGAAGAGCTTATATCCATTGTGTCAGAAAGAATCTCTTAATATGAATTGTTGCAAGCAACTGAACAATTCAATGAATATATGATGCAATTTCCTGAGGATCACCAACGTGAGATTTTCAAGTGGATACAGGAAAAGAAAAGAAAGTTATAACCTCAGAAATTGACAAGAGAAGAAGTGTATTGATGAAGAGAAACCGATTCTTAGCGAGTTCATTCATTCGGATTCTGTCCCAAAGATTTGATTTGTTGTAGATTCATTCATGTCTACTCACTAAGTGTTGGTTGTAAGCCTGTAAATTTTGTAACCGTAGTCTCTGACTTACATATACGATGCAATTTCACTCCATATACGAATGATATCTAATTCTTTATGTCAAATGTTTGTCGTTATCATCATCATTGCTTCACTCCCATTTAGCTTTATCTCTTACCACCAATCTACAGCAGTTCTTCAATGCTACGAGGAAGTAACATGAGCTTCCCTGCAACATGTCCCTTCTCAGGGCAGCAAACGTTCGACAGCAGAACTGGGGGAAGGGGCCGCTGCCTCCTCTACTGGCAAAAGTGGTGCGTCGTCGCCACCTTGCGCTGCCGTCAAGAAAAGGATGCTGGAGATTATTTTTTTTAGCAAAATTAGGACTCGATTTTCTGGGGGATGCATGGGAGGGAAAATTTGGGAGATGGGAGGGAAAATTTCGTGGGAGGAGGGAATACCACCATTGTTTTGGAGCCAAAATGGTTAAGGGTAGATTAGGGAAATCAATTAATATAAAAAACCGGTTTTTTACTAAATCCTAAACCGGCTGTTTTTTTTATGGTTGAACCGATTATGTCCGGACATAGTATGTCCGGATAGCTTTATTGTAATTTAATATATCTATTCAATTTATTATAATTTTTTTTATTATGAATTATTAATAATTTAATATATTTTTTTAATTTTTTTTAATTATTATAAATTTAATATATTTTGAATTTTTGAATTGTTTAATACTTTTTCTTTAGAATTTCGGATTTTCGGATCGGATCGGATTTGGTGTTCGGATTTCGAATTTTTTCGGTTCGGATATGTTCGGATTTCAGATTGGATCGGATCCATTTTTTTTCTAAAATTCGGATTTCGGATTCGGATCAGATTGAGCAAAAAATCCGATCCGTAATCCGAATGCTCACCCCTAATCCTCGTACACTCCGTAAACCCCAACCTCACACTCATCTATGCTCCAAATTATACTAAATTTTCTGCGTTTACGCATCCAATGAATTCCTCCATTCGCCGCTCTCTCTCTTGCTTCCTCATCAAATTCCTTCTATCATCATCACTTCTGCTTCTGCATGCCACCGACGGCGTCAGCAGCGGCCCCACCACCATATCATTCACCACTCTCGGAAGATTGAGCTACGCTTTCGACATCTTCGCCCTCCCCGCAGCCGGCCCGCCCGAAGAAATCCGCCTCACCGATGGCCGTTCCGTCAATTTCAACGGCCATTTTCCGCCGTCTACATCGCTCTCGATGCTCCCTCTGCCCTCGGATCGACCCGATCCGAAGACCCATCTGATTTACGTCACCGAACGCAACGGGTCTTCGAAAATCTATCTCGATGTGTTGTATCACACCCCTCCGACGAGAGTGGGGGATCAAGGTCGGTTCTTGAAGTTCCAACTGAGTCAACTCGGTCGCAGGTTGTTTTGGTGGGTGACGACGGGACAAATAGCCGTGTTTCGATGAAGGATAGGCCGAGTTTAGTAGGTCGGAATTTGATTTACATATCCACTCACGAAGACCCGGGTAAGCCGAGTGCGAGTTAAACCGCGGTTTACTCGACCGAGCTGACAACCGGGTCGACTCGGAGGCTGACGCCTGATAGGACCGGCCTCATCTTGGGCCTGACCTAAGGCCCAATCTAATTGGGCCTGCACATTAAGCTCGGCCCAGACGAACTACTACCTGTCTTGAAGACCAAGTAATGAAGCTTTACCTTGGAGATAAAGGAATCCGATTTCTAAGGAGATTTGGATATGTACAAAGAAACAAGATATGTATTAGGAATCCTAGGAGGATTAGGGCTCGATTCAAGGCCTATATATAGTCGATAGATTAGACAATCAAGCATTCATTGTACTCTCAAATATAATAAAAGCTGGATACTTTCTCCCGTGGACGTAGATCTCATTGATCGAACCACGTAAATACCTGTGTCATCGTATTACTATTATTTTCCGCTACTCTTGCAAACCCTAGATTTATCATTGGCGCCGTCTGTGGGAACATCTCTTTAAATCGACGGTTCTTTCGTAGCTGATTAATGATGGTAACGCGATCACAAAGCGCGATGGCAAAAGAGAAGGAGACCCAAAGCCGACACGGGAACCCCAACGAAGGGGAAAGTCACCCCTCGGATAAGGATAATCGCCAGAAAGGCGGTTCGACCCCGAAGGAGGGACGTAATAATAACCACTCAGAAGAGGATCCGTACAAGGGGATGCCCGAGCTAGAAGACATCCCTCAGAGGGATCCACCAAAAAACCCACGTCGGAGGGCAAATAACGGACGATCCTTCAACACGAACGAGACTCCAGAAGGGTTTGTCGAAGAAGTAAGCGACGAATCCGAACAAAAGAGACCCGAGTCGAAGAAGGGAGATGATTTCCTCAACGACTTCGACCTCGCTACCGCCTATGCCGCAGCTGAATTCGCTAGAGCAAATAAGTAGAGTTTCAAACGCTTCCTCACGACAGCTCGGATGTCCCCAATACCCGAAGCCAGGGAGAGTTCCACGCGGAAATCCATATCCAAAACTCATCACTCCAAGATGCAGGAGCCCGAGCTGAGGGGAAAGCACGACACCCGACAGAGTCCACTCCGCCGCCGGAGTCCTAGTCCACATCGGAGTCCCAGGCGACACCACCTCTCAAGGCGACATCGGAGCCCCAGTTGGTGCCGAAGTCCGAGCCATTGCAAGAGTCACAGTCCCCAATAACATCGACATCGACGTGGAAGGGGACCAACCCGACTTGTCAGCCCGTTCACTGACGAACTACTTGACGCTAAGCTTCCTACGGCATATAAGTTGCCCAACATACCACCCTACAATGGGTTGGAGGATCCCCTTAATTTTCTGACGCGTTTCAAATACAGCATGCACAACCAGGGCCTTAAAGAAGAACACATGTGCAAGCTGTTTCCCGAGATGCTGGTCGACTACGCCCGAGCTTGGTTTGACGACCTGCCGACTGGCAGTGTAGGGTCCTGGGCCTACCTTGAAGGAATCTTTAAACAGAGATTCCATATAAAGGTCCAGGCTCGCTGAGACACAGCCTATCTCCTATCAGTAAAGCAAAAGGATAAAGAGTCTATAAGGGAGTACGCCTCTCGATTCATGCAAGAAAGCCTGAAAGTCGATAAAATCGACGACGTCTTCCTCATCTCGGCTTTCTGAAATGGGGTCGCTGCTGGGTCCCTGAATCAGGAGCTTGCTAAACAGAAACCCGAGACAGCTCAGAAAATGTGGAGGATTGTGTACCAGTTTGCGGATGGCCAAGACGCGGACCGGTTAAAACGAGACCTCTCCAGGCCCGAAGAGACCGAGAAGAAGAGGACGGAAGTGGACCGAGGTCGGAATGATCGTGAGCGGAGAAGCGCTCACGAACGCCTCCAGCGAGGACCCATCCAGTCTCGACTCAGACCTCGGATGGGACCGGAGCGATCTCAGCGTCCTCCTTTTGTAAAAACAAATGCTGAGATCTTCGCGCTTTACACGGACTGGTTCACCAAACTACATCCCATGTCGGGGTCTAAACCTCGAGATAGAAACAAGCACTGCTCCTTCCATGACGACCACGGACACTACACGGAGGACTGCCGCGACCTCGCGGAGGAGATAGAGAGGTTAGCCCAGGAGGGCGCCCTAAAGAAATACGAAGCTGGGGGAAGGAAAGGCAAAAGAGGGAAGCGAAAAAGAGGACAGGGTCGCTGTGCTCCAGACAGTAAGCGAGCTAAGAGCAATCATGACGAGGAGGATGACGACCCTCAATGCGGCGTACCACAATACGACGGTGTGGTATCAACCATCTCCGGGCTGCCCCCAGGCATGACGAAGACCAAGCTAAGGACAGAAGCCCGCAGGCCACCAATTCCGCCAGCTGAGGAACAAATAAAAAAGAGGTTCAAGAAGAGTGAAACCGTGACATTCTCCGAAGATGATCCCGTACCTACAGCTACACCCCATAACGACGCCCTGGTGATACAAATCGGAGTGGCCAATAAGATGGTCCACCGCGTATTTATCGATGATGGGGCTGGCTTAAGTATCATCTTCCAGCATTGCCTGGATAGGATGGGACTTGACCCAGCTCGGGTTAACCCCACGCCCTTGCCTCTCAAGAGCTTTACGCAGCATGAGACTCAACCCGAAGGGATCATTGCGCTTGATGTTGCTATTGGCAGCCCGCCAACCAGCATCAACAAGCTAATCCAGTTCTACGTGGTCAGAGCAAACTCCCCCTATAACATCATACTAGGTCGGGATTGGCTGAATGCAGTCCGGGCCATTATCTCGCCCTATCATTTGTTGCTGAAGATCCCCACCTTGGGCGGGATCCTGACAGTCTGGGGCGACCAGAAAAAGGCTAAGGAATGCATGCAGATTGCTTTCCGAGGCCAACCACAAGCATAGTAATCAAAGTACCCCAAGGAGTTGGAAGAAACGATGTCGATCCCAGACACCTCGGTGGAACAGGTTCCCTTATTCGAAACAGACCCTGCAAAAATCGTCAAGGTCGGCTTTGCAAGGGGACCTCAAACCCGCCTGCAGGTAATCCAGCTCCTTAGGGAATATCAGGACGTCTTTGCATGGTCGCCCGCAGACATGACAGGGGTATCATCAGATATCATTACGCACAAACTCAACATCAACCCGGGCTCCACCCCGGTTAAGCAGAAAAGGAGAACATTTGCTGCCGAACGGAATCAAGTCATCTACAATGAGGTGCATCAATTATTGAAGGCAGGGCTCCTATTCGAGGTCAAATACCCAGTTTGGCTATCTAATCCGGTAGTAGTGAAGAAAGCAGAAGGATGGGAGTGGAGGATGTGTGTGGATTACACTGACCTCAATAAAGCTTGCCCAAAGGACTGCTATCCTCTCCCCAACATTGACGGAAAGGTTGAATCCTTAGTGGGATACGAGGTCTTCTGCTTTCTTGATCTCTACAAAGGGTACTATCAAGTTCTAATGGATGAAAAAGATGCGATCATGACAGCTTTTGCCACAAGCTTCGGTGTCTTCGCATTCAAATACATGCCCTTCGGGTTAAAGAATGCCGGAGCGACGTACCAACGAATGGTCGACTTCCTCTTCCAAAATCACATCAGCAAGATTGTTGAAGTATACGTAGACGACATTATCATCAAAAGTAAGGAAATGGCCTCAACAGTTGATAACCTACGAATGATACTTGACGTACTCAGGCAAGCGAACCTCAAGCTGAACCCAAAGAAGTGCACTTTCAACGTGCGATCTGGAAAATTCTTAGGGTGCTGGATCTCGCCGGAAGGTCTCAAAGCCAACCCGTTGAAAGTCAAAACCGTGTAAGAAATGAAGGTACCCCGAACTATTCGCGATGTGCATAGGTTGACAGGCTGCATAACCGCACTAAGTCGTTTCCTCTCCAAAGTCGCCGAGAAGCAGCTCCCGTTATTCAAAATTCTCAAAAAGGCACCGGTATTCAGGTGGGGACCAGAGCACGAGCTAGCCTTTGAGGAGCTCAAGCGGCACCTCGGTGATTTGCCAACTTTGTCAGTCCCCAAAAAGGAAGAAATCCTTTCCCTATACCTCGCAGCGTCCGACGAAGCAATAAGTGCGATGTTGGTCCGAGACGAAGGAGACTGACAGTTACATGTGTACTTCGTCAGCAGGGTCCTAAAAGATCCAGAGACAAGGTACCAGCCTCTGGAGAAGGTTGCTCTAGCCCTAGTAAATGCAGCCCGGCGTCTGAAACCCTACTTCCAAGCCCATTTGATACAAGTCTTAACGGACCTACCACTCCGACAAGTCCTAACTAAGCCGGAGGCTTCAGGAAGAATCGCGAAATGAGCAATCGAGCTAGGAGAGCACTGCATATCGTTTGGGCCCCGCCGAGCCATAAAAGGGCAAGCTCTGGCAGACTTCCTCGTAGAAGCTCAATATGAGAACGTCGACGAGCCAAAAAAGCTCAAAGCCAAAGCCAAACTCCAAGAAATCCCTGAGGAGGCACCCCCGGACTGCTGGGAGATGTACGTAGACGGGGCCTCGGGAAAGAAGGGAAGCGGAGCTGGCATACTCCTCATCAGCCCGGAGGGAAAGGAGTTGAAATACTCACTGCGATTCATGTTTCCAACTACGAACAACGAAGTGGAATATGAAGCCCTTATTGCCGGACTGCGTCTCGCCCAAAGCCTCCAGGTACGAACTATCCAAGCTCACTGTGATTCCCAAGTCGTGGTCAACCACGTGCTGGGAAAGTACAAGGCAAAAAGTGAGAAGTTGAAGAAATACCTGGAGAGGGTCAAGCTCCTGAACAATCCTTCCCGTTCTTCAGAATAATTCGCATTCCCCGAAGCCAGAATACCCGAGCTGACGAGCTGAGCAAACTGACGAACTCCCCAACTAGCTCGACGCTAGTAGAAGAAGTCCGGAGCCGGAGTATAGAAGAGGCAGAAATCAATGTAATAGTAGACGACGATCCGAACCGGATGACCCCCCTCATAAGATATCTGGAGAGCGGGGAAATCCCCCAGGACAAGGTGGAAGCTAGAAAAATTGTAGCCAGGTCCACGCAATACATCCTCGAAGGGCGAGTCCTTTATCGAAAGTCATATTACAGCCCCTCCTAAGATGTATTGGACCAAAAGAAGCAGACTACGTATTAAATGAAGTACACACGGGATCGTGCGGAAGCCACATTGGTGCTCGGATGCTAGCCCAGAAGATCATGCGATGGGGATACTACTGGCCAACAATGGCAAAAGATGCAGAAGAGTTCGTGAAAAGATGCCTAAAATGCCAGCTACACGCCAAGGTGACGAGGTTACCCCAGACCGACCTCGCTACTATGCAGAGTCTGTGGCCATTCATGCAGTGGGGCATTGACATTGTAGGCCCCCTTTACCTGGCCCCCAAACAAAAACGATTTCTAAGAGTCGCAATTGACTACTTTACCAAGTGGGTTGAAGCCGAACCTTCCACAAAAGTCACAAGCGAGAAAGCCCGGGACTTCGTCTGGAAGAACATCGTGTGCCGGTTCGGAATACCAAGGATCCTTGTCTCGGATAATGGGACGCAATTTACAAGCAGAATATTCCAAGAATGGTGTGAAGGACTTAATATCCAGAAAAACTTCACCTCGGTACGCCGACCTCAAGCTAGTGGCCAGACCGAAGTCACCAACAGGACAATAGTGAACGGACTCAAGGCCCGCCTAGAGAAACAAAAAACGGAATGGGTCGACAACCTCCACAACGTCCTGTGGTCATATCCGACTACACCCAGAACTTCAACGGGAGAAACCCCGTACAGTTTAGTATACGGTTCTGAGGCGGTCATACCGGTCGAGATCGGAGCACCGAGCCCCCGCACCATTAATTTCTCAGCCGAAGTCAATGAAGAACAACGCCGAACCGACCTGGACTTACTGGAGGAGAAGCGGGAAAATGCCAGCATAAAAGAAGCTCGGTATAAGCAGCAGATGACCCGGTATTACAACCAAAGGGTCAAACCCCAGCAGTTCCAGATCGGCGATCTTGTGCTTAGAAACAACGAAGTAAGTCACGCGGAGAAGCTTGGCAAACTTGAAGCCACATGGGAAGGGCCCTACAAAGTGCACGAAGTTCTCGGCAAAGGAGCCTACAAGATCACCTACCTTTCGGGTGACCTGATTCCTAGAACGTGGCACATTTCCCACCTAAGGAGATTCTTCGTATGAGCAGCAAAGTCTTGCATATAGAGTCTTAAGTTTTTATGGTTTTCTTCTTCGTTTGTCCTTGTTTCTTTTTAATTTTTTGTTTTTAACGAGCTCATCAAAACTTTTTCTTTTTTTTTTTGGTCTTTCTTTCGTTAATAAAGTTTTTCTTTTTGCTTTGCATATTCTTGTGTCTCTTCATTTGCTTATACGAAGTATCCACGAAACCAAAATACCCCTATAAGGACGAACTAAGGTTCCCTTCCGTGGTCGATAACGACCCGACCTGGGGTAGGTCTATCCTAAAAATTGCGCAAAGGAAACCATTTTCGAGGTTCGAGCTCGTCTCCCTCCGAAAGGAAGATCCCACGAGGTCCGAGTCAAACTCCCTCAGCAAGGATAAAGATTTTTCAACTGGGGTCGGAACCAAGTTCCCCCAGGAGAATCACACTGCGAGGTCTGAACCATGGTTCCCTTGCCAACACAAAGAGGTCCGAGTTCAACTCCTTCAAAAAGGCAAAACACAAAACAAGGAAAACATCCTTCCCAAAAACAGGAAATTCAAAACACAATATATTCCTTCATCTCAATGATTATATCATTGTATATATAGTAATTACAGGAAACCGAGCTAATCTATGTAAGAGGGTCTGGCGAACTAAAGCTAAGCCATTTCTCAACGAAAGGAGTAGGCCCCATGATGTCGTCGATGGAAATCCGGCCCCGTCCCCGACCACGGCTCCGTCCTCTTCCAGAGGGAGACCTCCGACCTCGCAATGCAGCCGAACTACGCCCTACGGCCCGGCCACCGCGGCTCGAGCCGACATGAAGCTGAGGCCTCCGAGAAGAAGACGGAACAGACTCATCCACACACCTGGAAAGAAAAGCGCGAAGCTTCGGACGGCTGGACAGCACGGACTTGTACATTTTCGCACACTCGTCAAGCCTTTCATAAGCCCCCTGAAGTTCCCAAGACTCAGGACCGCATGCTTCTTTTATATCGAGATACTGCTCTAACAGCTCCTTAGTCTGCAATTCTGCCTCGGATATAGTGATACCGCCCTTGCGATGGATGATGTCTTCGTATTCGGCATGTTCCTCCACGATCTTCTCGTGATCCCTTAGAACACGCTCAGCTCGACCCCGGGAAACTTCCAAAGCTTCCTCCGCCTGAAGAAGCTTGGCCTGAAGCTCATCAGCATTCTCCTGACCAGCAAGCTGCTTCGCCTCAGCCGCCTCGCAGAATGCAACAAACTTCCCTTGCCAATCCTCAAGCTCGGACTCTCTCAACCTTAAGAGAGCACACTTTGAATTAGAAAGCGCCTCAGCTCGGCGACATTTCTCCATCCATAGACTTGTCAAAGCACGTTGTTCAGACAGATCTCGAGAAAGAATAGTTATTTGTTTGTGTAAAGAGGAAACATCAACAGAATCCGAAGTCTACACACACAAAAAAGAGAGAAATACTGTCCATTAAATTAATAGGTTCCGAGTACAAAATACAAAAAAAAAAATACAGGAAAAGCTAACAACCGCCGACCTCCTTATCCTGAGAAGGCGGCTGCTCGGAGAGGGGATCCTCTGCCAAGTTCCCAGCTCCGGAAGTCTCGGCACCCTCGGAACCCTTGGGAGGAATCGGATCTTCACCAACCACGATCTCCTGCTCCACATCCTCTTCCTCGTCGTCCTCTTCGATTCCATCAGGAAGAGAATCAAAGACCGCATCGAGGGCGGGGTCCCGATCTGTCGGGCAGGCAGCAACCTGCTCCGCCGATAGCAATGTGGACGAGCTGGCGAGGTTGTCCAGGAGAGGTAGATGGCCGAGCTGACCCCGGATCACTCGGGCATACCGAAAAAGGAGAGCCGCTCCCTCAAGACGCTCGTACCGGTACTTGGAAACATCCAAGCCGGGAAAATCTCGGGCAGCCTCCTCCAAGGCATCCACGGCGTAGTTACCGTTGATGAGGCCGGCCAGATCATTGGCGAGGCCGGAGAAATGCTCCGATAAGAGGAGCCTCTTTGCAAAGGCCCGCAAGACCTCGCCTTGACCTTCCCTGGCTGCATTTAGCTCGGACTCCAGCCTCCTCACGTTGTCCCGGGCCTTCTCCGTCTCTACCTTGGCGTCAGCGGTCTTCGCGAGCTGAGCAGACAGCTCGGACTTGACCGTCTTCACCTCCTCCTTGGCCTTGGCCAGCTCCTCCTTCGCCTTCTCCAGCCTGGCCCTAGTTGAGGTCAGTTTATCTGAGTAACGATTCTTCTCGTCCTCATGCATAGCCGACATCTGCTCGACACCATTCTTGAGCCATCTCATTACCCTACCGATGCTCTGTACAAAAAAAACGGAGTTAGGAAGCATGAAAAAAAATAAATACAGAAGGCTATGCACCGAAAACAGTGAATCCTGACCTCGGGAAAAGGAAGATCCTCTAACTTCACTGGAGGAACTGCCGGGCTCACCTCACCGCCCGAGATGTCGACGATATCCACGGACTTCAAATGTTTGTGAGGAGGACTGGCGGTAGGAGAACGGAGTTCTGCGGCAGGACTTGCCAGCTCGACCTGCTGACCCTGGTTAGAAGGGTCTCCGGGCTGGCCCTGGTCCGATGAGGAAGCGGATCGACCGGAAGACCTCGGTCTCTTGCCCTCCCGAGCTGCGACCTTAGCCGTCGGCCCTTTCTTCTTCCCAAACAACACTACACAGACAAGAAAAGCAAAGCGTTAGGACGACGAACAAGCAAAAAGAATAATCCTAATAACACTAGCGGGGTCTCACCCGTTGCAGGGTCCACCATCCTTTGGGGCTCGAACGGGCTCAACCCCACTTCGACTAGAGAATCTTCGCCGTAACTCTCCTCGAACGGGCCACAACTCGCTATCGCCCTAGCAATACCCTCCAAGCCCTTATCCACCTCGTCTGTCACCCAAACGCGAGGCTTGCCCACCCTCCACATCAGGTCGACTACACTATCGTGCTGGCAAAAGAAGAATTTCCTATGCTATTTCTCTACCTTGTTCTGAGTTCTCCCTTTAAACTCAGTGCGGGCAGTGGCATAGTACCAGTCCGCCGTTGCTTTGAAGACGAAGAGCTCATGGATGAGCTCGGCAGATAATGGGTAATTATGACGGATAGCCGCCACGCCTAAGTCGGTAAACTGCCTAAAAGCGTGGCGTTATCTGCCTCAAAGCTAAACCGAGCTTCTTTTGGAGCTCGGAAAATGGTGCAGGAAGGGGTAGACGAAGACCGGAGTGAAGACTGTCCTCGTAAATGGTCACAAACCCCATCGGGGGCGAGCACGCCCTATCCTCCGGACGAGGTTCTATAAGTTCGACGTTTGGGGGGAAATTATAAGACTGGGCAAGGAATTTTATCCTAGACTCGTCTAGGATTGAGGAATATTTGGCTACCTTCCCCTCTACGCATCGGGGCACAACTAAAGTCTCAACAGTAGGAGTGGGGGATCCCAATGAAAAAAATACTAAAACTGACCCTTCTATCGACGGAATCGGCCGGAGGCGATTCACTACCCCTACTAGATTGAGAGTTGCGAGTTGGGGAAGCTATACTTACTTGTTAAATTGAGATAAACGGTCGGGCGAGCGGTTTGCGGATGTAACAAAAGACCCAACGTGAAACCGGCGGTACGACTAGTCGAAAATCTCTGGAGCGAAAAATGGGGGGAAAGAAGATTTTCTGGGAAGGAATTCTTTTGCTGTAATAGCGGATGTGAAATGGCGTGATATGAAGAGAGTCGTATGAAATCCCGTAATAAATATTTGAATCCCGCCGTTGAACGTCGCACACGTGTGAACGTGGCAGCTTTTTCGGTATCTGAACCGCCTCTAAAAAAGTTTTCAAAAAGCCCACCAACTTTCCCTCCCATCGAATTTGGATGATTATGGGCCTTGTCTACTTGGCAACCCAAATAAAAGAACTCGACAGCTAATTACTTATCTCAAATTTTAGCCACCTGCAAATCGAGCTCGGAAGGTGAGCTCGCTGACTCAGGCCGTGACAAAGCTGACTTGCGCGACTATTCACCTCGGAAATCCGACCTGACCGTCTACATCTACATGTCTTCTTTCCTCTCTTTGGGGGGGGGGATGTGATAGGACCGGCCTCATCTTGGGCCTGACCTAAGGCCCAATCTAATTGGGCCTGCACATTAAGCTCGGCCCGCAGAGCTCGGCCCAGACGAACTACTACCTGTCTTGAAGACCAAGTAATGAAGCCCTACCTTGGAGATGAAGGAATCCGATTTCTAAGGAGATTTGGATATGTACAAAGAAACAAGATATGTATTAGGAATCTTAGGAGGATTAAGGCTCGATTCAATGCCTATATATAGTCGATAGATTAGACAATCAAGCATTCATTGTACTCTCAAATATAATAAAAGCTAGATACTTTCTCCCGTGGACGTAGATCTCATTGATCGAACCACGTAAATACCTGTGTCATCGTATTACTATTATTTTCCGCTACTCTTGCAAACCCTAGATTTATCATTCGAAGGGAATGCGGATTTCAGCCCCGCCGTGTCGCCGTCGGGAGTGTGGACGGCGGTAGCGTCGTACGCGGAGAAGGGTTGGAGCGGCGACGTTGAGGAACTCAGCACCGACATCTATGTGTTCTTGACTCGGGACGGGTCGAGCCGGGTCAACATCGACGATTCTACTCTCTACTTCCACTGCAGATGTCAGGCAGGATAGTTGGTGGAGTGTTTTCAAAGCGTCTTTTGACATCAAAGATGGAAAAATCGACATCGAATCGGTGGTGACTCAGCGAGTTACCCCACCGGGTCTGCACGCGTTTACTCCCGCAGCTTCTACTGCCAACAACGAGAGCTTCATAGAGAGAAGACCCCCCGAGTCGGAGTAATCCGCACATAGAGTTATACGATGTCGTTTCGAAAAAGTTTCATGACTTGACCCGACCCGTTTCACCGAATACCCATCATCTTAACCCTTTTATCTCGCCCGATTCCGAATGGGTCGGGTACCATAAATGTAGGGGCGAAACCAACGATGGGAATGGTAATGATTTGATACTAGAGAATGTCGGAAGCCCGTTACCAAGTGTTTCCTTATTCCGGGTCGACGGGTATTCCGCGGATGGCGAACTGGTAGCCTGCGTGCGGTTCTCGGGCGTATTCGTAATGAATAGTGACGGGTCGGGTATCCGGGAAATATCCAAATTATATGCCTTCACAACTTCTTGGGATTGGAAGAGAAATGTAGTGTATACAAGTGCTGGACCAGACTTTGCTAGTGAGAGCACAAATGTTGACATTGTATCAATAAATGTGGATGATGCACATCTAAGTTACAAAACATTAACCATCGGGGGTGCAAATAAGGTGTTTCCGTCGCCTTCCCCCGACGGAAAATGGGTGGTGTTCAGATCGGGGCGAAGCGGGCACAAGAACTTGTACATAATGGATGCTTTGAACTGAGAGAAAGGCGGGCTTTATAGGTTGACCGAAGGTCCTTGGTCCGATACAATGTGCAATTGGTCACCCGATGGCGAGTGGATAACCAAGCATCTAAGAGGCAATGTTTACTCAGTACGTATAAAAAGTAGTGACTGCGAATTATCTCTGTCATAAAAATAAGAGCAATGTGCTTATAGATGTCTAGTAATATACTTATTTGTCAATGATATGTTTACTTTCTCATAAAAATAAGAGCAATGTGATTATTTTGTAATGGATGTCTTAGTCATGTACTTATTTGTCAATGATAATTGCAATAGATGTTTAATTTCTGCTTTTTGCTACAACTGTTTATTGGAAAACTAAGACAAGAAGATTCTTGAGTGAAAAAAATCAGAACAGATCCTCTATACAAGAACTGATGAATGTTAGGCTAAAACTGAGTTACACAAAAGCAACAGGCCACGAGGCGTAGGCACGACTACTCTTTCCCTCTCCCCTAGTTCTAGTTTTAGAACAAACAAGTAGAGATTTCTCGCCTAATTTTAGTACACGAACGAGTAGAGATATCAAGAGAGCCGACAGAAGGAAGTTGTTCTTCGTCTCACGGGGCAGAGAGCCCCATCCAACTGAGAGCATTGTAAAAATTGCATTGCTTCTCTTGCTAGTTGAGGCTAACTGCTTACATTGTGGAAGTATTTTGTAGGTATGGATGGAGGGCAGTACTTCTTTGCAACAAATTTGTACTGTTTCACAAAAAAAAAAGAAAAAACCATTGCCAACTTAAGCAATCATTCAACACAATCATTTGAAAACCATCATAAAATAAAATTTGCTCACCTTATGCTGGCTGTATTTCTCCCTAATTGCAGGCAGGTTAGAATTGTTACTATTGCAGCAAAAGCCATGAAGGGCCAACACACAATCTCGCAACTCAAACGGCTGGTAAAGGGTGTAATATTTCAAGGTAGCATTCTGCATTCGATATTAACACGAATTAGGATGAAGTATGTATAATACTATCAAGAAGGATGCATGTATTATTTTCAAGAATCAAACATACCCAAGGCCTCTTAGAAGGGAGAAGAATATATCTGGCCAAGAAAATCGATGAAGCTGCAATCAACGACGGGGCAAAGCTCAACATACTATACTCACTCTAACAGAGATAGCTCTGCAATGAAGTTAGCAATGCACAATGGAGCCTGTAGAGGATTAAAAATATACATATTAGGCATATTTCAGAATGATTTCCTATTAAAACAGAGGTTGAACTATAGATATGATAGATACCTCATTGACGCCTTGAGCAGCCCGAACGAACCTCCTGTAGATATAATCAAGAAATTCCAAATGTTATTATCTCATTCTCAAGGAGTTCTAACCATCATATGAATGAAAATGTGCTGACCTCAAGAAACATTTAACTGTTGGCGCCATCATTTCAAATTTCAAGTAATTCAATTCTGCAGATTCCATTTCCTGGAAGTTTGAGCTTCTTATGAGTTTCGAAGTAGTTTGAAGATTTAAAGTGATTTGAAAATCGAAAAGTACCTCTTCCTAAACATATGTGTTATCTGTTATGTAGCAGAAATCCTCCACCTAAGGTGCACAAATCTCTTCATATTTTCTGCACAGATCATATTATTAGGCTTCTAATTCTAAAATTTGTCCAGTGAAGAACACATGCTCTATTATCAGGCATTCGACAGCGAAAGAAAGGGAGACGAAATTTATGATGCAATCATCATACAAGCTACACCAAGCAGCTGCAATCTTTGTCTGTCCATGACATTTCCAGAAAGATAACGATATAGTTAACTGTCAAGTACAATGTGTCAGGAACAAGTCTGTATTCCTCAGCAACCTGTATGGTTCCAAGAATTTGTCAAAAATGGATACTTATACAGAGAACGCTACAATTGAAACTGGTTGGTTAATCCAGAATGCTTTTATGTTTGATATTTACAATTTGTTCACCAAGAGCTTTCATTAAATGTTTCAGAGGTGGATGACGATGATGTTGAAGAGGAGATGGGAGTGTCGGAGAACGCTTCAACTGATACTGGTTGGTTAATTCAGAATGCTTTTATGTTTGATATTAAACAATTTGTTCACCAGGAGCCTTCATTAAATGTTTCAGAGGTGGATGACGATGATGTTGAAGAGGAGATGGGAGTGTCGGAGAACGCTTCAACTGATACTGGTTGGTTAATTCAGAATGCTTTTATGTTTGATATTAAACAATTTGTGTACCAGGAGCCTTCATTAAATGTTTCAGAGGTGGATGACGATGATGTTGAAGAGGAGATGGGAGTGTCGGAGAACGCTTCAACTGATACTGGTTGGTTAATTCAGAATGCTTTTATGTTTGATATTAAACAATTTGTTCACCAGGAGCCTTCATTAAATGTTTCAGAGGTGGATGACGATGATGTTGAAGAGGAGATGGGAGTGTCGGAGAACGCTTCAACTGATACTGGTTGGTTAATTCAGAATGCTTTTATGTTTGATATTAAACAATTTGTTCACCAGGAGCCTTCATTAAATGTTTCAGAGGTGGATGACGATGATGTTGAAGAGGAGATGGGAGTGTCGGAGAACGCTTCAACTGATACTGGTTGGTTAATTCAGAATGCTTTTATGTTTGATATTAAACAATTTGTTCACCAGGAGCCTTCATTAAATGTTTCAGAGGTGGATGACGATGATGTTGAAGAGGAGATGGGAGTGTCGGAGAACGCTTCAACTGATACTGGTTGGTTAATTCAGAATGCTTTTATGTTTGATATTAAACAATTTGTGTACCAGGAGCCTTCATTAAATGTTTCAGAGGTGGATGACGATGATGTTGAAGAGGAGATGGGAGTGTCGGAGAACGCTTCAACTGATACTGGTTGGTTAATTCAGAATGCTTTTATGTTTGATATTAAACAATTTGTTCACCAGGAGCCTTCATTAAATGTTTCAGAGGTGGATGACGATGATGTTGAAGAGGAGATGGGAGTGTCGGAGAACGCTTCAACTGATACTGGTTGGTTAATTCAGAATGCTTTTATGTTTGATATTAAACAATTTGTTCACCAGGAGCCTTCATTAAATGTTTCAGAGGTGGATGACGATGATGTTGAAGAGGAGATGGGAGTGTCGGAGAACGCTTCAACTGATACTGGTTGGTTAATTCAGAATGCTTTTATGTTTGATATTAAACAATTTGTTCACCAGGAGCCTTCATTAAATGTTTCAGAGGTGGATGACGATGATGTTGAAGAGGAGATGGGAGTGTCGGAGAACGCTTCAACTGATACTGGTTGGTTAATTCAGAATGCTTTTATGTTTGATATTAAACAATTTGTTCACCAGGAGCCTTCATTAAATGTTTCAGAGGTGGATGACGATGATGTTGAAGAGGAGATGGGAGTGTCGGAGAACGCTTCAACTGATACTGGTTGGTTAATTCAGAATGCTTTTATGTTTGATATTAAACAATTTGTTCACCAGGAGCCTTCATTAAATGTTTCAGAGGTGGATGACGATGATGTTGAAGAGGAGATGGGAGTGTCGGAGAACGCTTCAACTGATACTGGTTGGTTAATTCAGAATGCTTTTATGTTTGATATTAAACAATTTGTTCACCAGGAGCCTTCATTAAATGTTTCAGAGGTGGATGACGATGATGTTGAAGAGGAGATGGGAGTGTCGGAGAACGCTTCAACTGATACTGGTTGGTTAATTCAGAATGCTTTTATGTTTGATATTAAACAATTTGTTCACCAGGAGCCTTCATTAAATGTTTCAGAGGTGGATGACGATGATGTTGAAGAGGAGATGGGAGTGTCGGAGAACGCTTCAACTGATACTGGTTGGTTAATTCAGAATGCTTTTATGTTTGATATTAAACAATTTGTTCACCAGGAGCCTTCATTAAATGTTTCAGAGGTGGATGACGATGATGTTGAAGAGGAGATGGGAGTGTCGGAGAACGCTTCAACTGATACTGGTTGGTTAATTCAGAATGCTTTTATGTTTGATATTAAACAATTTGTTCACCAGGAGCCTTCATTAAATGTTTCAGAGGTGGATGACGATGATGTTGAAGAGGAGATGGGAGTGTCGGAGAACGCTTCAACTGATACTGGTTGGTTAATTCAGAATGCTTTTATGTTTGATATTAAACAATTTGTTCACCAGGAGCCTTCATTAAATGTTTCAGAGGTGGATGACGATGATGTTGAAGAGGAGATGGGAGTGTCGGAGAACGCTTCAACTGATACTGGTTGGTTAATTCAGAATGCTTTTATGTTTGATATTAAACAATTTGTGTACCAGGAGCCTTCATTAAATGTTTCAGAGGTGGATGACGATGATGTTGAAGAGGAGATGGGAGTGTCGGAGAACGCTTCAACTGATACTGGTTGGTTAATTCAGAATGCTTTTATGTTTGATATTAAACAATTTGTTCACCAGGAGCCTTCATTAAATGTTTCAGAGGTGGATGACGATGATGTTGAAGAGGAGATGGGAGTGTCGGAGAACGCTTCAACTGATACTGGTTGGTTAATTCAGAATGCTTTTATGTTTGATATTAAACAATTTGTTCACCAGGAGCCTTCATTAAATGTTTCAGAGGTGGATGACGATGATGTTGAAGAGGAGATGGGAGTGTCGGAGAACGCTTCAACTGATACTGGTTGGTTAATTCAGAATGCTTTTATGTTTGATATTAAACAATTTGTTCACCAGGAGCCTTCATTAAATGTTTCAGAGGTGGATGACGATGATGTTGAAGAGGAGATGGGAGTGTCGGAGAACGCTTCAACTGATACTGGTTGGTTAATTCAGAATGCTTTTATGTTTGATATTAAACAATTTGTTCACCAGGAGCCTTCATTAAATGTTTCAGAGGTGGATGACGATGATGTTGAAGAGGAGATGGGAGTGTCGGAGAACGCTTCAACTGATACTGGTTGGTTAATTCAGAATGCTTTTATGTTTGATATTAAACAATTTGTGTACCAGGAGCCTTCATTAAATGTTTCAGAGGTGGATGACGATGATGTTGAAGAGGAGATGGGAGTGTCGGAGAACGCTTCAACTGATACTGGTTGGTTAATTCAGAATGCTTTTATGTTTGATATTAAACAATTTGTTCACCAGGAGCCTTCATTAAATGTTTCAGAGGTGGATGACGATGATGTTGAAGAGGAGATGGGAGTGTCGGAGAACGCTTCAACTGATACTGGTTGGTTAATTCAGAATGCTTTTATGTTTGATATTAAACAATTTGTTCACCAGGAGCCTTCATTAAATGTTTCAGAGGTGGATGACGATGATGTTGAAGAGGAGATGGGAGTGTCGGAGAACGCTTCAACTGATACTGGTTGGTTAATTCAGAATGCTTTTATGTTTGATATTAAACAATTTGTTCACCAGGAGCCTTCATTAAATGTTTCAGAGGTGGATGACGATGTTGTTGAAGAGGAGATGGGAGTTTCAGAGAACGCTACAACTGAAAGTGGTTGGTTAATTCAGAATGCTTTTATGTTTGATATTAACAATTTGTTCACCAGGAGCCTTCATTAAATGTTTCAGAGGTGGATGACGATGATGTTGAAGAGGAGATGGGAGTGTTAGAGAACGCTACAACTGAAAGTGGTTGGTTAATTCAGAATGCTTTTATGTTTGATATTAACAATTTGTTCACCAGGAGCCTTCATTAAATGTTTCAGAGGTGGATGATGATGATGTTGAAGAGGAGATGGGAGTGTCGGAGAACGCTACAACTGATACTGGTTGGTTAATTCAGAATGCTTTATGTTTGATATTAACAATTTGATCAGTGGATATAATTTCCATTTCTTTTATCAGAAGAAGTTGGTGAAATCCAGAAGCCTTCATCAAATGTTTCAGAGGTGGATATGTACGATGTTGAGAAGGAAAAAATAGAAGGCGATAGAAAACCAGCAAACGCAGAAGCAGCAGCAGCAGAACCTCTGCTTGCTGAGACGGAGAAAAGAGGGCCAGCTAGCATTCCATCTAGTACAATACTTTCGCGGTGTTCCCGTATTGGATTTGTGTTAATTTGTCGTGCTGTATCGAATGCTACATCATAATGTATCGACAAGAACAAAAACTCATGTCACCTTCGTGTTTTTGTGGTGTTTCGCTGAGAAATTTTTAAATGGGTGTACATATAGTACACCCACTCCTCACATGGTATTATTTTAATAATTTATTTTATATTATTAAAATAATTCCACGTGAGGGATGGGTGTACTACATGTACACCCATGTAAGAATTTCCCGAAACACGCCGAATTCGTCATCAACTCCACCATCAAAGTAGTGCCCTCTTGCAACCTTTTGCTCACTCAGCGGTTTAGCTAAATAACCCCTTAATTTCAGTTAAGGTTTATCATTTCATAGTAGGCTTTTTAGGATTTTGTACATGAGCTGAGTTACTTATTAGCTACTCATAGTCCAGCCTGATTAAAGTTCATTTCTGTTTGTTTAGTTAATGGTTATGTTTTAATCATATTTATAATATTTTGTTATTTGATGTTTATTTTTTCGTATTCGGATTTTTAGCGGGTAATAAATGAGTATTATCCAACGGGTTCGGGTCGGGTATGAGTTTTAAAATTATTTTTTAATCGGATTTGGGACGGATTTGGGTGTGAAAAATTTTCATGGGTTTGAATTTGGGAAATGCTTAATGAGTGGGTATCCGATCCATTATCATCCATAGTACAAAAGCATGAATTTGGTAATTTAATTTAGAATTAAATAACGTCAATTAAAATTAATTAATCAGCAATAAAAAATATTAATTAATTAAAATTAAAAATTAATTAAAGGTAAAAATTACCATGTAATCGTTCACACATGAGCCACTCGCTCTTTAAATATTGTGCCAGATTGTCCCTTTTTTTGTATTTTGTTTATATTTTTTTACATTTTTTTGGCAAGATTTAGATATTTTTTGTTGCAACTTCATACATTTTGTAATATTTTAACATAACCGAAGAGTTTAAATTTGTTGCAACTTCTTACGGATATCGGTATGAAGACTATGCAATTTGGATTCACATTTGTATAATTTTCATATTTTCTTATGAACTGGTAAATTTTTTTCCTTTTATTTTTATGTGCTTCTTCTAATTTTCCGCATTTTAGTCATAAGGGATGTTCGACTAAGCTTATTTCAAAGAGCTTGTAAGCTCCAACATTTTTATAAGATATTTCAAAAGCTTATAAATTAAAAAACAATATGGGTGGTGTATCAATTTTTTTTAGCTTATTAGTTTTAAAATCTTATTTGCCATCTTATAAGGTGACCAAAACACCCCCTTAATTAAAAAATTTGTTACCGTTGTAGTCTTCTTAAAGGGTTCAAGGGGTTTAAAACTAGTTTTCAGATGATAATTCAATTCATAGTAGGTTCGTTCCCCAGTCGTGAATATAAGTTAAGTCACTTCTTCCGTCCCACAAAAACATTCGGCACTTTTGGTGTCACGTGTTTTAAGAAAAGTTAGCTGACTCTATCTTAAGTAGAAAATGATAAATCTCATTTTATGAGTGAAGGAGTTCAACACTAGAAAATGAACGTTTTTGTCCAGTGTACTAAAATAGCAAATTATGAAAATGAACGTTTTTGTCAAGTGTACTAAAATAGCAAATTATGAATATGTTAATGGGACAGATAAAAGTTGGCACCGACGACGAGGTGCTGGAGATGATGGCGGACGTGGATCGCTACATGCGTGCACACCAAGCGGAGCAAAAAAAGAAGAAGAAGAGGGCGCGAGACTTCGTTGACCGCGACCGAGAAGCGGCGTGTGCGATCCTCCACGCCGACTACTTCGCCGACCACCCCACCTACGACGAGCAGTTTTTTCGACGCCGTTTCCGGATGCACAAGCATCTGTTCTTGCGCATCTGCAGGACGTTGGAGGAAAACGTCCACTTCTTCACGCATCGACAAGATGCACTCGGGCGATGGGGGCTAACGGCGGTGCAAAAATGCACGATGGCGGTGCGACAACCGGTGGTGCTGCCGACTCGTTCGACGAGTATCTGAAGATCGGAGATAGCACGGGCCGGCTTTGCCTCAAAAAATTTTGCCGGACAATCATCGACCTCTTCGGCGAGCGGTACTTGAGGAAGCCCAACGCTGCCGACACTGCGCGTCTGCTCCAAATGCACGAGTTGCGGCATGGGATTTCAGGGATGCTCGGGAGCCTGGATTGCATGCACTGGGAATGGAGGAACTGCCCAAAAGGGTGGGCGGGTGTCCAAGCAGGTTTTATGGATCTGGCATGCCTTTTTTGGAGGCGGCGATCACGGCGTGCCTACCTTAATCTTAGAGGCGGTGGCGTTACAGGATTTATGGATCTGGCATGCCTTTTTTGGGGTTGGCGGCTCCAACAACGACCTCAACGTCCTCAACCAGTCGCCCTTGTTCACCGACGTGCTTGAGGATAGAGCTCCACCGTGCACCTTCACCGTCAACGGACACCGCTACGACAAGGGGTACTACTTGACCGACGGGATCTACCCTTGTTGGCCTACCTTGATCAAATCGCCGAGGCTTGAAACCGACCTAAAGACGGCGAGGTTCAAGAAGATGCATGAGTCTGCCAGAAAGGACATAGAGTGAGCCTTTGGAGTGCTCCAAGCCCGATGGGGAATAATCCGCGCTCCGGGTCGGTGCTAGTACAAGAAGCATCTCCGAGACATCATGTTCGCGTGCATTATTTTGCACAACATGATCATCGAAGACGAGCGGGAAGATGTGGAGAATTGGAGAGAGGACTCCGACTCTCCGTCCAGTAGCGGGGTACACTTGCGGACAACTCCGATCTGCTTTCGGCAATTTATGCAACGGAATGCCGACTTGAGAGATCAAAAAAAGCACCATCGGCTTACCAATGATCTCACCGAGCACCTCTACCGGAAATTTGGACCTCTACGGGAGTAGTCTAGCATTTTTAATTAATGTAATGTTTTTTTATTTTAATTTAATAAATGAAAATGAGGAATTTTTTAATATTAAAGATAGAGCACCCTTAGAGCACTCTATCCCTACAACGCAAGGGTGCTCTAAGGGTGCTCGAGTGCTAGAGCACCCCTTAGAGCACCCTAAGGGTGCTCTTTAGGGTGCTCTAAGGGATGTGGATAGCCTTATTGGCAGTAATCGAGGCATTAAATATTTTAAATGAAATATATAAATTACTATAAAGTAGATAAAGTAGATGAAATAGGTTAAAGCATGAGATCAACTCGGCTCTTTCACATCGGGTTGGTTGATCTTACATTTTTTAGTATCAATTATATTTTTCAGCAACTTTTATCAATCAGGGTTAGAGCATTTTCAGCAGAATTTTTAAAATGTTGCTCGTAAATTTACTTTTAAAATTTCCCACCTATACTAACAGTTCTTCTATTTTGCATTAAATTATTTTATAAAATTTGTGAGCCCATCTCAATTTGTGAGATAAGAGGTGTAAATTTAGGGTGGTATAAATATTTTTGTGGGGTCCATCTAATGAGAGATCTGTTGGATATAGTTTTCACTTTTCGTTATTTTAGCCTTAAATTTAGAGTTTAAAACTAGTTTCAAAAGAGACTATTGCGTGTTCTTAATCGTTCTATACTAGATTTTAAAATATACTCCCTCCGTCCCGGGACTAAAATAAGTCGGCACAGAGACTAAGGAGAAGATAATTAGGTATAAAAGAGTGATGTCCAATATGTTCAGTGTAATTTTATAAAATATTTCTTTTTTGTTAATAAAGTGCTTTATAGGTTGAATAAAGTAGTTTTAAATAAGATGTAGGTGGAGATAGAGTGAATAGTATAGGGTTTAGCTAATGATGTTGGATGATTAAAAAATTTAATTAGGTTTTAATTTAGTCAAAAAAAGGAAATAATTTTTGGTGTGTTTCTTAGGTTCTAAACCTAGAGTGTCCGACATGCAAGCTACACCATCCGAAAAGGATCCTTCCGGATGGTGTTCACATGTGGAAGTGGGCGAGGTTATGGGTCTCCATGAAGCATCGTCTCGGATCAAGGCTTTGGGGTTAACGGACGTTGTGTTTGAAATGGATAGCAAGTTCGTTGTCCACGCTCCACACACAATGGTGGCATATTACTCAGAGTTGGGGTGGGCACATTCGTGACAAGCTGCAAGAAGATTTTGGAGGTTCATTCCGAGTGTAACATATTCGCAAAAAAAAAAAAGCCAATTATATGACTCATGTTTTAGGTAGATGTTCTATGAATTAACTACTATGTTCCTCTTGTGCCCATATTTTCTTGTTCATGCTCGTAGTAATAAAATGGGCTTTTCCTTCAAAAAAAGATCATGTTGCCGTGACTTGTACACAAAATTCAATTCGTTAGACACAAACAAACAGATAGAAGCTACATTATTATCGAACTTAACAAACTAACTAATCAAACCAAACAGCTAAAGTTGAGGAGCCTATATTTTTACATTTCAATCATCCATTCAAATTAGACATAAACAGACAATTATCAAATTTCATTAAAGGATGCAACGTCATACTACAAAAATGACTAGAAGTTTCAGCACACAGCAAATCCAATACCCACATGAAGTAAATTAAGAAGATTAATTACTCATCCCTACCATCATCAGATGTTTCCGCTTCAGCATCAGATGGTGATGCAAAACCATAACAGTCTAAACTCAAGAGAATCTTCCTCACTCGCTACCCAAGTTAGAAGCCAAGGTTCGTGAAGCATCCTCTTCTTCATCATCAATGTCGGTGGTCCTTCCACCGCTTTTATTGTTAAAAGGAGACGCCCTCAATTTCCTCACTTTGTTATCACGGGATGGAATGCTAGCTGGCCCTCTTTTCTCCGTCCCACCAAGACGAGGTTCTGCTGCTGCTGCTGCTTCTCCGTTTGCTGGTTTTCTACCGCCTTCTCTTTTCTTCTCTACCAGCTCAAAATCGTCATCATTGATGATCTCAACATCATACAAATCCACCTCTGAAACATTTGATGAAGGCTTCTGGATTTCACCAACTTCTTCTGATAAAAGAAATGGAAATTATATCCACTGATCAAATTGTTAATATCAAACATAAAAGCATTCTGAATTAACCAACCAGTATAAGTTGTAGCGTTCTCCGACACTCCCATCTCCTCTTCAACATCATCGTCATCCACCTCTGAAACATTTAATGAAGGCTCCTGGTGAACAAATTGTTAATATCAAACATAAAAGCATTCTGAATTAACCAACCACTTTCAGTTGTAGCGTTCTCTGACACTCCCATCTCCTCTTCAACATCATCGTCATCCACCTCTGAAACATTTAATGAAGGCTCCTGGTGAACAAATTGTAAATATCAAACATAAAAGCATTCTGAATTAACCAACCAGTTTCAATTGTAGCGTTCTCTGACACTCCCATCTCCTCTTCAACATTATTCTTATGTTCTTTTCTAAGCTGCTCCCATTTTTTCTGATACTCCTTTAATTCCTAAAAGCAAATGCTCATATTAGCAGGAGTCCAATTTGAGTCGAACCAAAATGTTAGCAAATAAATAGAATAAATTTTAACATCTCACCTCAGTATATTTCTGCTCCAAAGCTATCAAATCTCTCATCCACAAGTCCTTCACATCTGCGTGTTTCAGGTCTTCCACTACTTTCTCAAGCTTCGCATACTCTGCTTGCATATTTTCAAGATCAGAGGTTTCAGTCTCCAAAGAGATCAAGTAGTCATAATCACTACTATTCCCTACATATTCCTTGTCTTCCAAGCCAGCCACAGCAACTTCAGATATATTTTCCTTTTCCGGGAAAGGAACAAAACCCTCTGCTTTCAACTGATTCAGCAAATCAGCGCTTTTCTTGTCTTCCAAGATTTTTTTGTTGACAACAAATTCAATAAATCTACACTTGTTCTTACATTTCAACTTCTCTTTCTCTCGGTTGGCCAACACAAATTCCTGCAAAGATAAAAATAATTGGTCAGTAATTATTGCTTGGAATATCCCAGATAAACATATAAATGAAATATCCAAGCCAGAATAAAAAACTTACTTTTGATTCTTCATGAATCTTTAGCCTTGCGCGATAGAATTCATGAAGAACTGCATGCAGAATAATGAATCAGAGCTTCAGCAAGGCTTAATTAAAACAAAATTAGCACACTTCTATCAAAATCACGTACTCTCTTCAGGAGTCTCATATTTCTTTATTACACCTGTCGAGTCAAACAGATGCATATTACTTGTTCCAACAGAAGTGGTTAGCTTTAATATTTTAGGCAATCCCTTTCTTTTGACAGCTGAAAGTCCCTCTTCTGACATACAAACTAAGAAATCCACCATGTCTAACCAACAACGGTCGTAGAATACCTGATAACCAAAATAGTCTGTGAGATTTTCGTCCCTAAATCTAATCTATATCAACACAAGCGGATATATACCTCGATGAGAGGATCTTTTAAGCTCTTATCACTGTCAGCTGAAGCAGACTTTAAGAACTTCTTGTAATCTTTAGTCCTCATCCCAATTGGCAGCTCCGTTATCTCAAATTTTTTCTCATCCAACCTTTCAAATTTTCCACTAATAGTGTAGGTAGCTCCAGTAGCCCCAGTCGTATCTTTCTCAATTGAACCATTGAAACCTTTATACCATGGATGCATTGCCACCAGTTCACTGCTGCCTTCCAACAACAGCTTGATATTTGCTATAATGTCGAGAGGATTATAATTAGGCACGGAGGAACTCCATACAGAGCCTGTTCCTTCACATCCATTTACGAGAACCAATGGTATGATTGGTACGTACCTATAGTAAAAACAATGCATTAGATCCAAATCATGTGTGCAAATGTTATAAGCACATAACCTATATGAATTCATAAAATCTTACCAATTACGTACAACCGATTGCCCAACTTCATTTGATTGCTCATCTTCATTATACGTGTTAGGAAATAAAAATCTTATCATGGGAGACAACTGCGTGGTAAGGTACTTCGGTTCCGCGTGATCTTTGCCACCCTGAGAATGCAGGACTATTTCATTACATACTTGGTACAAGATATAACATAAAAAATGGTACAAGCAGCATTAATCAGAAATTATATTACACCTTGTGTCGACTGCCAAAGAAACCATTTGGTAACAGAAGATTTATATTGTTGCTGCCCACATAATCTTGAGCCATACCAATTACGGTATTTGCATGTCTTTCTCCTATCTCATGACCACATAATTCTTCCAGTCCTATCTCATCGTCACGTTTCCTCATAAAAAGAGAATGAAGTATCTCCCGTTGTCCTGATTTCAATCCATCAACAATGGATGGAATTGATCTTTCAAGTTCTTCTACAAAATAATGCACTAGTTCCTCATTGACAAAGTCGCGATACTAAATCTTTTTCTTTGTGGGGTCATGGAAGGTGCCAAGCTGCAGAAAAGTTTTTTTTTCTAGAGATGCACACTGCAGAAAATTTAAATTATGAGAAGCATAACAATGCTGAGAAAGACAGTAGTGAAAGCTTAACTATAGAAAAAAGAACAAAGTTCATCCAGCTTATTACAACAAATTTTTGGAGCCAATTTTTTCTGGCTTCGATCTTCTCCTTACTGAAAGCAACCTCTATAGCCTCACTGTCTTCACCATTTCTCCAAACAAAATCTCTCTTGTGCTTATCAATGTTTTTAAAGAACTCGAACATGTCAGCAGATGTGAAAGATGTCAACCCCTATAATTGATGACACATAAAACAAAGGTATACCGTAAATTTAATTAAAATCCGTAGAAAGCAAACACTACTGAATTTCATTGACGAGCTAGCTCTTGAACATTATGGAGGACAACAAACCTCTTTAAACATAATGATCCAATCTTTTGCTTCAGTCCCCAGGCCTTCTTTCCATGCTTCGTACTCGGGCATTGTATAGAAAAAACATTCTAATTTTTTACATCCTATACGATTGGCCTAGAGAAAAATAAAGGTAGAAAATTAGTACATAAGATATCCAGCATGTAATGCATCATGAGTATGTGCGCCTTAAAACCTTGACGATAGGAGTTACAAAAAACTGAAGAAAAGAAGCTTTGAGCAATGCAGGCCAGAGTGTGTGGAATAAATTGATTACTAAACCCTTGATGTAGGAACCATCAGGATTCTGCAAAAGGTCAACACTGGATTTTAGTTTAAAGAAACCAAAACATAGCGTATGTAAGTGTGCTGGCTAAATCGATATAGATACAACAGAAAGAAACCTGATCGGTCATAATCATGACATGACGATACTTGAGTGACTTGAGTGACTCCTCATCATCATACTTTACACCAATCCGGAGCCCGATAATGTGCATGATATGAGTAAGCAGGGCATTCTGCATTATCTGATAATCGCTCGCGTCGCTCACATTGAGCAACTCTCCTGTAAGCGGAAACACTCCATAGCAGTTCCACATTCCAGCAGCGAATGAATCAAGCTACACGAGATATATTTCATGAGATTCCTACCAAATGTAAAACACTTTCTCTTGTCCAAGCCATAATCTAAATTAAACTTACTACTAGATCCTGTTCCATAGCTCCTTGTGTCAAAATCAAGGTAAATTCGCCACCTTTTTTACCCCATCGGTTAGGTTTATGATGCTTCCTCTCGACCTCTTTCTCAAGATCTTGCTGTAGTTCACATTCCACCTGTTCCTCTAAGTACTTCATTATATCTGACTTGGCCACTGCATGTGCGAATTGGAAGTATTACAACTTCCGGATAGGAGATCATAATGCAACAAGCAATAAGCATTAAAATGGGAACCTTTGTCTAAGAACTTTGGTGAGAAATCCCATGAAAGGACAACACCTGGTGCAATCTGAGACTTCAGAATCTCCTTGGTTGGAGAGTCGAAAGCAGGGTTAATAACAAGAGCCTGGACAAATACCCACAAACGCTTCTTCACATCATGAGGCTTGACATCAATACCATTGTACAAGTTGTACTTCTTGTTTATCACACTAGCAAGATGGCTAGCTACCTTATCAGTAAGATAATCGACATGAGTTCCACCTTTGCTCGTTGCAAAACTATTTACAAAGCTGACCTGCACAAACACAAACCAGCAGGTAAATTATGCTTATTACTTTGCTCTCTACAATATGTCATCATGTGTGTAACTGTATAGAACAAATCAACAAGTAAGACCAATATGTCATTCATTACATACCTGTTGAAATTGTCCATTGCTCGGAGTTATACAAATCTGCCATCTATAGTTTATAGTCGTTTCAAATCTGCCAGAAAATCATTTAGCAAACACTATATTTGAGTTTGAACAACATCTAATGCCAGCCAGCCTCTACAAGACATGTACCTTGGCCCTGCAGAATTCATATAAAGTTGGCAATAACTTGAGAATGATTCGAACTGATGAATTGGCTCTCCATTGAGTTGAACCTTCACTGTTTTCCCAAGGCATCCAGCGATATCAATCACGCGCTTCTTCATCAGAGCAACAACATCACCCTCGTTTAAACTAGCAATGTTAAATCTTGCCAAGTCAGGCTTGAAAGTAATCTCAGTCCAATTCTCATCCACTCCGCATTTCGACATAATAGGCTCGGATTTGTTTCTCATGTTATTTGAGAAAACCTACATAAGACTAAACCTATCATGTTGAAGTTAAAGATATACAACTGAGCACAAACTGGAAATTAACTCGGACAAACCTGCTTGTACTTTCTCTCCCTCGCAGCATCCGTAGTCTCAACCACAAACTCAGAGGAGAATATGTTGGTGAGGTTGACACCGGACCACTTCAAACTAAGCCCAGTCACCTTCCTATGATAATAATCGAACAAAGTCTTGAAGAATCGCGGGAACATCCAGTCCGGCCCATCCTCATCACCATAGCCAATGTTGTAGTAGACGCTAATAATGCTGGATTCGAGATTAATATCCACCTTCAGCTCCAGCTCCATGTTTGGATTCAATTCGCCGTAGGTAGAGAACTTGGCGAGAATTTCGTCGAAGATCTTGTACAGACCGGGCACGTAGGTGACCGGGCGTTGGATCATTCGGCCGTTGTCGTAAACCCATAGGGTCTGTGTCTCCTTCTCAACTGAACCAATGAATATGTCTGGGCGGCTGAGGATATCTTCGATGGCCTTTACTTCATCTTCTTCCTTAATGCAGACGGTGAAGGTGTGGTCGGGCGGTCCATAGTAGAAGGACATGGGAAATTAGGGTTTGAGAGAGGGGGAAAAAGCTTCCAGAGACACGGAGAGGAGGAGGGTTTGGGGAAAATATGGAGGAGAATGAACTAACTTAGGGTGACGATTTGGATTATGGATCGGATTTTTTGCCTTTTTACTGCAATTAAAAAAGGAAAAACCCTGATTTTGTGTTGAATTCGAAAATAATCTTCGTTTTCTTGCCATTGCTTCTTCTTCTGTGGTAGTAAATGGCGGCGAGTGCCGAGGGAGTGAGGTCGACGACGTCGTCTCTGGCGAAGCGCCACGCCTCTGCTTCGGAGAATATTGGGAAAACGGCGTCGTCTTCCGCCGCCGCGAAGAAACGGCCGGCGCTTGCCAATGTCACTAACCAGAGGCAAGGATCCGGTTCGTTCAATTCGGGCCGGGTCTCCGCGCCCGAATCAGCCAAAATTGTACGTGTAAACTTACCAGATCGTTGTTTTTTTTTTCAGTTTTTACGTCCAAATGTAATTGTGTCGTGTTCCTAAATCTTTTTCGATCTTTTCTTTTTTGGATGGTCCCCAAATTTATTCCTAATTACTTTTGAACACTACCCACAATAAATTATTATCTCTTACTTTTACTTTATCAACTTATTTACCTAAATACCACATATGACCCACCACTATCTCAATTAATTAATATATCACTATCCTTTATGTGGAACCCTTTCTCTACTCACAACAAATTCAATCACTTTTTCTCTACTCACAACTAATTCAACAATTTTTTCCTTAATACCCGTGCAACTTCCTCCTAGGAAAAGACTTGAGGACCGGAGGTAATATTTATATATGCCACCAAACACTTTACAAACCCATATACTCTCTCCGTCTCATTTAATTTGTCTCACTTTCTATTTTAGGTGTCACATTCTATTTGTCTTACTTTTTATTTAAGGAAATAATTAAAAATCACTTTATTCACTTTATATCACCTCAGAACCACTTTATATCACTTTATAGTGTAAATAATCTTTTTTCTAGCAAAAAATATTAAAATATCACTCACATTTTAAAAGTTGTAGAATATTATTTTAGTTTATGAAATGACATAAATACCCTTAATTAGTATACAAGAAGATTAACTTTAATTTGAATCATACACGAAGACTAGTTTATTGTATGAATTTCCGACGAAAATTTTCGACCAAAAATTTCCAACGAAAGTTTTCCGGCAAAAAATTCCGGTGAATATTTGAATCATACAAGAAGCCAACTTCATGTATGCATCATGCACGAAGAAAAAAACATACACGATATCTCATACAAGAAAAAAAACGCATAGAAGAACGATCTCATACACGAATGCATACACACATACAGGAACAATCTCATACAAGAAAAAAAAATGCCGGAAATTTTTCGCCGGAGAAGACGACCATCGGAAATTTATACATAAAGTTTAATGTTCGTGTATAATTCAAATTAAAGTTAGTTTTCTTGTATACCTATAAGGGTAAAAAAGTCATAAAAGAAAATAAAAGGCTATTTGGACAATTTTTTTTTCAAAATAACAAAATTTATCTTTTATTTTTAGGAAGGGCTATTTTGACTTTTTGCTCTGAAATGAAGGCGGAGATGAAGAATCGGGGGAGTTAAAGTCGTGCGACTCTGTGGCACACGTTTTGGATAAAGCAAAAATGAAAACTATAATTTGTACTCGTATATTATTGATTGAGATTGAGATCGAATTATTTAATTTGGAATGAACAGTGATTTAACAATGGGCCATCTATATTATAGTGGGCTTTCTCATTTATTTATATATGTCATCAAACACTTTACAAACTCATATAACTAATATAATATAGGGTATTATTGCCTACCAAATAAATTAAATAAAGAGAACATGCTTGAGTCGGTCTTGACTTAGTTCGGTGTGTGTATGTGGTTGGATCCCAGACCCTCGAATAGTCACTGCGTGGGCACGTCTATTGGTTATAGGTCTCGACATTCACGCCCATTTACTCTCACTATGTCACGCACGTGAGCATTTCGACCCCAGCTCTTCCTTTAAGTATCGAGCCCTCCAAGTCGCCTCAGAAGCACACCTTACTGTCCACAGAATTAGCTCGCAGATAAGTCACCAATTGAGCCCTCTGCGTCAGCAGCCTTTGGATCTAGAAGGCCCAAGATGGCTAGAAGCATGACTTTCGTTATACGCCACTCTCCAGCGCCCGCAACACGACCGGAGATGAGGGGAACTCCTACACCTTTGTGAGGGATTTCGCCTCCGCCGCTCCTCCGTTGGCCACCGCAGGAGTTGTGGAGGCTCCACCACTTTGGAATCAAGCCCAACGCGTCGGGAACGAACCCAGCAGCTCCCGACGAGCTTCCGACCTCACCTTTTCTTACACACAACACTCACACCTCACCTCACCAAGCATAAAGAACTTAGCTAGATATGGAAATGAAAGAACAAGCAACACAAAAGATAAACCAAAGCATACTTAACATTAAAAACAAAAAATATTGTTTGCCTCACAGAGATCTAGACAGAAAACGTAAAGAGTAGTATTGTTTGTGCCTAAACTAAATTGCAGAGAGAGAGTTTGAGTGTGTGTAGGTGTTCTTCGATGCCCCTTGTGTTGGAGAAGGGATGACTTATATATGGTGGCTTCCCTAAGTGATAGTTGCATCCAAGCCTTTCAAATCCGCCCCATAATCGAGTTTGGAGTCTGACATCCCTTTGGTAGGTCAACCTTCACTTTTAGTCCCATGTCATTGCTCTTATCCCGTTGGTCGTTGTTGTTGTTGTTGTTAAAGGTTACCATTGAAGATGTTGTGGTCTGCTTGTTTTTTCCATTTCCGGCAAAAGAAAGGCAAGGAATATGAGGAAGAAGACAAAGATAAATGTTTTCACTGCAAGAAACCATGCCATTGGAGGAAAGACTACCCCATGTGGAAGAAGAAACATTCACAAGAAGGGCAGAAGCAAGAGTCCAAGGAATCTTCCGAACAATGTGATGTTGTTGAGGCTTTGAATGTGATTGATCATCACATTATTGGTCAGTGGGTGATGGTTTCTGGATGTTCTTTCCACATGTGTCCAGATGAGAGTTGGTTCTATGAGTTAGAACATGATGGAGTGGTTATGTTCTTCTGGGAAATGATCGATCAACCTTGCGTGGTGAAAGGAATAGGTAGTGTCAAGCTGAAACTTCATGATGGCTCAGTAAAAATTCTGCAAGATGTGAGATATATTCTCAGTCTGAAAAGGAATTTAATATCTCTTGGCATTCTTGAGGAAAAAGGACGTTACAGCTCGAAATCCGTCGTGTAAGAACAACTAGACTCCATTGGACTGTGAATATGAAACCATCCAATAAACATACCATTTTTGTCACACCCCGCTCTTGAGATGCAACAGTCACTAAGCTCCATCGAACTATGAATGTGAAACCATCAAATAAAACTTGACTTAACAGGGATTATGCTCGGGAACAAGGGAATATGAATTGAAAGCGATAACAAATAAGAACATGCTTTCAAAGAACTATTCAAGATAAACGAGCACAAATAATTTACATCGATTCCACAAAATATAATAATTATTTGAAATCCAAGTCATGTGGAATTTAAAAAAAAAACATGAAATTGTTTCAAGCACACAGCTCATTGTATCAACAAACCACCAGAGATTTATATAAAAAAGACATTTTGAAAGAAATTGTTTTGCAGCAGAGACATCAACTCAATTCCAACAACTACATGTATGAAGACATGCAATTGTCAGCTTAAACCATCGACTCAACCTAAGACACACCACCAGATCATCCTCGCCATCCTCATCCATGCTAACATGCACGTTAAGAAATACATGCAGGCTGACTACTTCGTACTCAGTGAACACATGCTACTTGGGAGAATGTAAAAGAGATTCAACGAAAGTTTCCATCTTTTGATCCTTGTGGTCAAGGATCTATTTCAGAAGGGGGTATGGTCATGGGAATCGAAGGAATTGAGAAGGATTTTGATGGGAAAAGATCTGGAGTAGAAGCTGAAGAAGAAATTGGGGTTGAAGTTGAAGCATGAGTGGAATTTGGGGTGAAGAGGGAAAAGCCTTTGACTCGATTGGATTCTGCGTTAAAGAAAAGGAAGAAGACGGAGTTGTTTTGGACCATCCACGTGGCTAAAATCGAAGAGGGGCGAGCTGGAGATAAAGGCGTGCTTTTGGTTGGAGAGTTGTTGTTGTCCAAGCTGCCTTTACTTTATTATTATCTTTATCTTTAGTTATTTACTTTATGTTTTATTAGGGTGGTATCGTACATGAGGACCATAGTATATATATATATTGTAAGATTGCTGAATTAAAACCTAAGTAATGAATATCAATTTCGCCTCCCTCTACTTCTTTCTCTCTCTCTCTCTCCCTATCTCATCTCATCTGTTATCGTATCTATTCTAAAAATCCAATCTTTATCAACAATTGTCAATATTAATACAATTATTGCTACAGAAATCAGTAGATCCATAACAATCTGAAAGTGTTTAGATGCAGAGCTTATGCTCATGTTAGGGAGGATAAATTGGAGCCAAGAGCACTGAGGTGTGTTATGTAGGGTTATCCAAAAGGAGTTCAGGGATACAAACTCTGGTGTACAGAACCTGGTATGGAAAAGGTGATAATCAGCAGAGATGTGGTATTTGATGAGAGCCAAATGCTGTTTCTGAATAATGCAGGTTCATCAAGAGATGCTCAAGATTCTGAGAATGGTAGTGGAGACACAATTCAGGTGGAGCATTTTGGTGAGCTGGGAATTAGTAATGATAGATCTTCTGGTTGAGATGATTATGCTGAAGCTGAAAATGTGACAGGAAATGTTGGAAGTGATGGAGATCTGAGGAGTTACAGATTGACAAGAGATAGAGAAAGAAGGATCATCACACCACCACAGAGATATGGTCATGCTAAAATGGTGTATTATGCACTTTGTGTGGCAGAAGAGTAAGAGATTCAAGAACCTAAGACATATGCTGAAGCAAAGAAGAGTCCAGAAAGACAAAAGTGGTTGCTAGCTATGAGAGAAGAGATGGAATCTCTTAAGAAGAATGGTACTTGGATTTTGGTAACAATGCCAATCAACAAGAAGCTTGTCAGTTGTAAATGGATTTATAAATGGAAGGTTGAGTTTATTGGCAGGGAACTGATCTGGTACAAAGCAAGGCTAGTGGCAAGGGGTTTTACACAAGAAGAAGGGATTGACTATAATGAGGTTTTTTCACCAGTAGTGAAGCATACCTCTATTAGAATTATGCTTCTTGTGGTTGCTCAGTTTGACTTAGAGCTTGAACAAATGGACGTGAAAACCACTTTCTTGCATGGAGAGCTGGAGGAGATTTATATGTCACAACCAGAAGGTTTTGTGCTTCCTGGGTCCAAGAATAAGGTCTGCTTACTTAAGAAATCATTGTATGGGTTAAGGCAAAGCTCCAAACAGTGGTACATTACCATTGTGGTTTTAGGACTATATTGGTAGAAAATTCTTACTGTCCATTGTAGAAAGGAGTTAGCTTTCGAGCTTTCTATATGATTAAGTATAGGGCTACAAATTCCCGTTATAGAAAGGAGTTAGCTTTCGAGCTTTCTATATGATTAAGTATAGGGCTGCAAATTCTATGTAGTGAAACGCACGCTGCACAATCAAGAGGATGCACGACCTTAAAATTAACAATGCTTTAAAGTAGAGATGTGGTTTGGGATCGATATGTACTTTATTACACTCAATGCAGAGCTTTTTGTCATGCTTATCTAATTTTAACCCTTGTCGTCAATGCAAATTCTTTACCTTTTCATTCATCTATGCAATAACTAGGGGTCAAGAGAGTAAATTTGTCGTTTCTTTGGTATGTGAGTTTTGACGGTTGTTACTATAAGACGGAGGGAGTGGGTAGATATTCATCGACAGATGCATTTTACTCGTCGAATTGAGTTTCTAATTGATTGGTTTTGGCTCATTGAGCTAGTTCATATGCCAGAGGCCTCCCTAAACTAAACATGACAACGATGCAAAGGCATTATCTTGTGTTTATATGGATGATACATTAGATTGACAATGCATATAGGATCAAACAACCTCAAAATTGTTCAATCAATCGAAGTGTATGATGGATTGACCTATAATATTTATCGAGCTATCACCCAAAGTAAACACCCTCTTTAAGAAAGTGCTCATCATCCCAAATGCAGATCAGTTCTATCTCATGTCTAGCCGATTAAAAACCAACAATGCCTTCTATATTCACAGCAAAATCTACACAAATATTGGCACAAACACGTTATATACATTTCTTTCTTAGAGGAATTTATTGAGGTTGTTGTATAGCAACCCATAATTCATTCATGAACAGATGTGTTCATCATTTAATTTATGTTACTAATGCAATCATCTCGATAAAAAGGTTCTGCTGAATTGTCTTCGGAGTCCATGACTCTATGAAGCAGAATCCTCGCAGTCATCTCTGTCAATGTGGTTATAGCATTCTACATCTACCTGGCCATGAAAGAGCCTTTAGGCAAACCCAAACCAGATGTTAAGTTCGTTGTAGAGGCGAAGGCCAGCATAAAACAGTCGAGACCAAGTGAAGTGTTATGAATATAAGATAAGTAGAAACGAAAAACATTAAACAAAAAAGAACACAAGATTTACGTGGAAACCCAAATCGGGAGAAAACCACGGGCAGAGGAGAAGATTTCACTAATGGGGATAAAAGGGATCAAATATGAGATACAAATTACAATAGGAGAACACCTATTTATAATAGCACAAAATAGAGCCCTAGCCCTAGTCAAACTAGGAAACTTCGTGTCACTAATATAACAATCTCCTCCTTGACACGAAATCACAAACTATCCTCCAAAACAACTTCGACATCGACAACAAAACTCCACCTCTTCCACAAAACCCCTAAGGGCTCAAATCAACATCCAAAACCAACTAAGTTCAAGCAATGCTCAAACTTAGCAACGGGAGGTGCCTTTGTCATCATATTGGCAGAATTATCATGAGTACTAATCTTGCTCACAACAATATCACCTCGAGCAACAACATCACGTACAAAGTGATAACGCACATTAATGTGCTTAGTCCTCTCATGAAACATTTGATCTTTTGTGAGACAAATAACACTCTGGCTATCACAAAAAACTGTAGTAATCTGCCATCTTTCCTCAATTCGGCAAATAAATCCTTCAACCAAATGGCCTCTTTAACCGCTTCGGTAATGGCCATATACTCAGCCTCTGTAGTAAATAATGCAACTGTGCTCTACAAAGTAGCATTTCAACTAATAGCACAACCGTCTATGCTAAAAACATAGCCAGTAAGAGACCTTCTTCTATCAAGATCGCCTGCAAAATCTGAGTCTACATAACCAACAACTCCATCTCTAATCTTCCCAAGCTCCAAGCAAACATCACTTGAACCTTTCAAATATGGAAAAATCCATTGGACTGCTTTCCAATGCTCCTTACCTGGATTCGCCAAGTAACAGCTAACAACACTCACTGCATGAAGGTTCAGGAACACACCATGACATACATGAGTGACCCCACTGCACTAGAATATGGAGCTCGAGATATATATTCAATGTCTTCATCCGACTGCGGCAACAAAATAGAAGAAAGTTTGAAATGAGCTGCCAAAGGAGTACTAACCGGTTTCGCATTCTGCATGTTGAATCGATGAAGAACTTTCTCGATATACCCTTTTTGACTTAGGTATAACTTTTCAACCTCTCTATCTCTTGTGATCTCTATTCTTAGTATCTTCTTTGCAGCTCCCAAATCCTTCATATCAAACTCAAGACTGAGTTGCTTCTTCACCTTTGCTATCTCCGAATTGCTATTCGCAGCAATCGACATGTCATCAACATAGAGTAGAAGATATACAAAAGATCCATCATCACCAACACGATAGTATACACAACTATCAGCATCACTCCTCTTGAAAGAATGAGTAGTCATAAACTGATCAAATGTCTTATACCACTGCCTCAGGGACTGCTTCAAACCATAAAGCGATTTCTGCAATAAACAAACGTAGTCCTCCTTTTCAGGAACTACAAAACCCTCAGGTTGCTCCATGTAGATGTCTTCTTCTAAATCTCCATGCAAAAATGCAGTCTTCACATCAAGCTGCTCAAGCTCCAAATCATGTATTGCAACAATGCCAAGCAAAGCTCGTATTGAACTATGCTTCACAACAGGAGAAAATATTTCATTGTAGTCCACACCAGGAATCTGACTGAAACCTTTTTCTACAAGTCTCGCCTTATATCTCAAATCCTCCTTTCTCTTGAATAACCACTTGCACCGAACAGCTTTCTTGCCTTTTGGCAACTTCACTAATACCCAAGTGTGATTCTTCAGAAGTGATTCGAGCTCTTCTTCCATTGCAGCTATCCACCTTACAAAATTAACACAAGCAATTGCCTCTTTGTAGGAGGCAAGCTCTTCACACGACTCAATCTCCTCAGCCACATGCAGAGCATAAGCTTCCATGTTAGAAGATTCAACTGGTCTTTCTACTACCAAACTAGAAGACTCAATAAGCCTTTCAGAAGGCTTTATCTCACACCTTAGTCAATCTCTTGCAATGCAACGTTGTGGAGTTGCACTTGGTGGTGCAGAAACTGAGCTACTTGATTCTTCTGACGTAGCTTCAGACTTGATCAAAGGTGCAACTTTTGATCCAACTTCAACCTCCAACTGCATATTCGGACTAGACTGATCACCAATGTAGGAGTCTTGAGCAGTAGCATTATGAACCATAGAAGTTTCATCAAATACAACATCTCGACTCACTATGACCTTCTTGGTTTCAGGACACTAAAGCTTGTATCCTTTCACACCAGGCTTATAGCCCGGAAAAATGCATTTGATCAAGCGAGCATCAAACTTTCCCTGCACATCATGAACATACGCAGGACAACCAAAAATTCTTAGTTAGAATAATTTGGAGGAGAACCAGACCATACCTCTTGAGCAGTTTTCCTGTTGAGCGGGACATACGGAGAAAGATTGACCAAATGACATGCCAAAGCTGCTGCTTCGGCCCAAAAACTCTTAGACAAGCCAGAGTTGAGAAGCATACAACTCACCTTATTCAATAGAGTTCTATTCAATCTCTCAGCTACGCCATTCTGCTATGGAGTGTGACGAACAGTGTAATGGCGAACAATTCCCTCAGCCTTGCATAAAGACTTAAACTCTTTCGAACAGAATTCCAAACCATTATCAGTGCGAAGATGATTGATTGATCTTCCAGTCTGTTTCTTTATCATAGTCTTCCACTCCTTGAAAGTAGAAAACACATCACTCTTCTCCTTCAGAAAGAATACCCACACCTTTTCTCGAAAAATCTCAATAATTGTCAACATCTAACGAGCTCCTCCTTTGGACGTCACCCTAGCCGGATCCCAAACATCAGAATGTATATAATCCAAAATTACGACTGCGTTGTGAGTTCCTTTAGAGAACTTCACTCTCTTCTGCTTGCCCAAAACACAATGTTCGCAAAAGTTCAGATTGTTGATTTTCTGCCCATCAAATAGTCCTCGCTTGCTCAGCTCAATCATTCCATTATCACTCATGTGGCCAAGTTGCAAATGCCACAATCGAGTAACTAGCTTACTGTCACACGGTGAGGTGGCAACGGCTGCAGCTCCAGTAAGTGTAGTGCCCTACAAGACATATAATTTCCCAGTCTTTCTTTTTCCTTTTATCACAACAAGAGAGCCTTTGCTGACCTTCATAACTCCACCTTCACCAGAATACTTGTACCCTTTTTCATCAAGAGTACCAAGTGAGATCAGATTTCTCTTCAATTCAGGAACATGTCTTACTTCTCCAAGCGTGCGGATCACGCCATCGAACATCTTGATTATAACTGTTCCAATACCTGCAACCTTGCAAGAAGAATCATTCCCCATAAGCACAACACCTCTTCTGCTATATATGACGAAAACAAGTCGCGGTTGGGAGTCATATGGAATGTGCAGCCTGAATCCATAATCCATTCGTCATGAGGTCGTGTGCTAGAATCAGAAGCAATAAAGAGTTCACCATCGCTGTAATCTCAATCGGCAAAGTCGGCCTCAGCTGTTTCATTTTCCTTGTAACCTGCTCCATTCCCTTTTTGTTTCTGATTCCAAGATGTATTACCGCCAGCCTTCTTGTTTCTCTTCTCCAATTTCGGACATTCGTTTTTGAAATGCCCGGGCTGTTTGCAGTAGTTACATTTATACTCAGGATTGCGAGATTTAGATCTCACTTTCCCTATCTTCCTATCACCGTTACTTTTGTCTTGTGGCCTTCCACGAACAAATAAAGCCTCTGCCGAGGTATCAAAACCACTAACAAGTTGCTTCATCTTTTCTTTAGAAAATAAAGCATCAAAAACCTCATTAAGAGTAATAGTATCACGGCTATATAAGATAGTATCACGAAACGTATTATACGATGCAGGCAACGAACATAATAACATCAAAGCCAAATCTTCATCATCATGCTTAACATCCAAAGCTTCTAAATCACCAATAGTTTCTTTAAAACCAGTAATATGCTCTTCTAGAGACGTACCTTCTGCCATGTGATGAGAGTACAAACTTTGCTTCAGATGCAACTTACTGGTAAGGCTTTTAGTCATACAAAGTTGCTCCAACTTCAGCCAGAGACTGGCACCAGTGGTCTACTTCAAAACATCCTGCAATATCTGATTTGATAGATGCAAATGAATATGGGAAAGAGCTTTACGATCCTTTCTTTTCTTATCCTCGTCTGTCCAGGAACTGGGCATTTTTTCAAACCCCAGCAAAGTCTCGTCCAAATCCATGTGGGCGAGCACAGCGCGCATCTTCACCTGCCATAGCGAAAATCTGGTGTTGCGATCCAACAACAGAATATCGTAATTCATACTTGTCATCGTAACCCCAGGTCGAAACATAAGCTCTTGATACCACTTGTTATGAATATAAGACAAGTAGAAAGGAAAAATATGAAACGAAAAAGAACACAAGATTTACGTGGAAACCCGAATCGGGAGAAAACCACGGGCAGAGGAGAAGATTTCACTAATGGGGATAAAAGAGATCAAATATGAGATACAAATTACAATAGGAGAACACCTATTTATAATAGCACAAAATAGAGCCCTAATTCTAATCAAACTAGGAAACAACTTATGGACCAAGATTCATGTCACTGATATAACATGAAGTATCAGATCGTTCCAAACACGAATAGTTGGTAATGGTTTCATCTATAAGGCTATGTAGTTTCTAGAAGAGCCCGTTGATACGTGCCTCGATTGCTTCTTTGTCAAATTTTTTTTCCAGATTTCATTTTTTTGTCATTATTTGGGTGTTATAAGTGTAGAATACATACTTTACATAATCAAGAAGTAGAAGGGCACTGTTCTTTTTTTGTCTTTTTTCTTTTTGTGCTGAATTTTTAGGGCATGCTCTCTGTTTTGCTTTTCTAATGTGTAATTGAAAAAAATTATGTTCATTTTTTTCAATTCAGAACTAGCATTTAAATTTTAAAACCTACTATTCATTTTTTCTCTACTCCATATGCTGGGCTATTGAAGTCTGATCAAAATAATATGAATAAAAATGTACCCCATCTAAGTGGGCCAGAATTAACTAATTGGACTGGGCCCAATTCAAGAAAACAATACTATGACTTGATGGAGATTTTAAATGGCCAAAATAAACTAGTTGGACTAGGCCCAATTCAAGAAAACAAGACTATAACTCGAGGGAGATTCTAAGTGGGCCAAAATAAACTAGTTGGAGTAGGCCCAATTCAAGAAAACAAGATTATGACTCGAGGGAGATTGTAGTGTGCAAAATTACCATTCTACACTTTATGAGGTAAAAAACTACATGTACATCACCTATTCACTCGAATAGGTAAGCTCTCTCTACATTACCTCTTTACATCATTATGAAACTATTATCAAATCGCTCTAATTAACTTGACCATCGGAGAGCTTACGTTGGAGCCACCTCCGGCGGGCCTTTTTTGCAAATTTGAAATGGATTCATTGCTTACAATTTTCGTGCACGGAGGGAGTATATGGGATAAACATATTTTCAAACTTGAGCGTCACCTTCCATGTTTAGAATTTGCACCTCATGACATGTTTCAACTATACTTCCACATCTATGCTCTTACAATGATGATGTAAAAGTTCACACTGAAATTGATACACATTGAAAAGATCATAAGAAAACAAATATAGTGTTTTTCTAATATTTTTATTAGAATTTCTAATATTTTTTTAAAAGCAATCCAAACACAAGACTAAATCTAATTAATACATCAAATCTCTATAAGGGAATTGAACAACAAATAAACAAAATATCAAGGGGTAAGATCAATCAGCATCCACCAAACCTCCGCTGCGAAAAGAGATTGAAGCATCAAAACTATGCTCTCATTTTTGCAGCATTGAACCTTTTCGACAAACCCTCGAAATGTCGTATTTGCTACACCCGAAAATAAATACGCAAACTAATGAGGCATCAACCGAAAGGCAAAAATAGGCAGAATACAATAGTAAATCGAAGCACCTCGTCCGAAACAGATGGAGATATTCTCTCCAACTCGCTCATGAAATGTATGTCTTTGATGGTTCATGGTACGTACGCTCGAACTTAAATCCATTGATGGAAAATTATCTTCTACAGCAGCAACAAAAGCATCGTCCATCTAATGTATGAAGAAAACAAAAAGACTCATCAAAATGCTCTCTCATCACTAGCAAGCATGAGAGAGAGAGAGAGAGGAGCCCAACAACTATTACACTTCCCTATATAAATAAGGTTGAGTTACAATCAATTTGTGGGACAGAAAAAGTAGATGAAAGTGAAGAGCAATCTACCTCAGCGGCGAGATCAACACCACTAAGATTGTACATCTGATGTCCTTCACTAGAGCAAGGAGGTCCACATCTGCATCAATCGACTTCTTCCGAGCAAGAGCTTTCAAGATCATTCCTCGTTCATCCGGAGTCGGGAGAGGGACAACATAAGCTTCCCAAACCTCCCTTTCCGGAGCAGTGCATCATCCATGACTCGGGCCTGCCAATTAGTCAGCAATATCATAAGGTTTTGTTTGCTTGCTATCCCTCCATTTAGAGGTAAATCGATGTATAAACAAAAATCTCATCAATCTTTCCTTCTCTTAAATTCCTCCTCATTTTCACTGATAAGGAGGGAAATTATTATCACTCCAATTTAGAGAGGATAATATTTTCCCTCCTAGTGAGTGAAAATGATGAGGAGTGCAAACGAGGAATTTAAGAAAAAATTGAATGATTTAAAGGATGAGATCCTCATTTTCACTCACTAGGAGGGAAAATATTACCTTTTCAGGTATTTTTCCTATTAGAGGGGATAATATTTTCCCTCCTAGTGAGAAAGACTTTAAGAAAGAAGGAAAGATTTAAAGGGTGAGATTTTTGTATGGAGGAAAAGCAAGCAAACGCACCCTAAATGTCAAATGACGACAAAGAGAATCAATTCGGAGTACAAAAATCGAATACCAATATACCTATTTGTAGCACCAATTACATGATATTAGATTCGAGCATGTAGCTCAATCAAGTTGGCTAATTTATGTAGAAATTGATCAGACTGAAATATTGCAAGGTGTGCTAACACAGAATGGAGTTTCTGTTCTTCAGTGTGAGCTAAAGTATTGTGGAACAGGTTAGGTTAGAACAGATTCGAAAGATTCTTTCCATATTTGAGCGGATTTTGCGGAGATCTTTTCCTTATCCAGTATTGACGCGGAGAAGATCATATCTGGCGAAGATATTGTTTGTTCCACAAGATAAGCCTCCAAAGGAAGTTTCTATCTACAAGAAAACTAGGCAAATCTTTGAAGATCTTATTTAGAGTTTCTCAAGACCTATATAAATGCATTTCAACATCTTTTTGGAGGCTACCGATGCCATAGCTATTTTTCATTGTTCATAGCTAGTATACTTGCGTGAGTGAGTATATTTCATATTGTACTTGAGAGTGTTATTTCATATAAAACACTTGATAGAGAGGTGAGCGTTGGGTTGTGACTCAAGCTTAGATAGTTCGAGTGCGTCTTGAACATTCGTTGGTTCACGTGGGTTGGGAAGTGTGTGAGTTAAGAGACTTCATATGGTTGACGAACTATATATGTGAGAGTCTGTAACTACAACTTACAATAGTGGATTGATTCTCTCTTGGGCAGGAAGACCCCCAGATGTAGGTTGATTAACCGAACTGGGTTACCACGTTTTGTGTGTTTTTGTATTAGCATACTTATTGCTTTCGGAGCTAGTCTCTGTGCTAAGTGTTGCAGCAACAAAATTCAATTCATATGCTAACGTTGTTGGATTAAATATTTCACATAAACACCCCATATCTGATATGCTCCATCGAGCTCTATTAGTAGCTGCCATAGTGAATTAATCACTTCAGATAAACACTGGACTTACCAAAAATTGCACTACACACACACACACTCTTTTCTAACCTGTTTCAGGACTCGCTCAGCACATCCCCTCTCGTCTTGATCGTGCTTTTTCGTCAGCGCATCCACCTAATAGAAAAAGTATGAATGTGCAAAGACAGAGTAATAGTCATCTAATTGCCTAAACTTACCAAAACAAAGCCAAATAGTAGAATTGGAAATATATAGTTCCAAAGATAAAGATAGGATGTAGTTGAAACATTATATCATATTGGAACTACAATGCCTGCAGGCATTGGCGGAGCCAGTATGGAGCAAAGGGGGTACAAGTGTACCACCAAATTTATTTACTTTTTATTAGTAATAGTTATGTATAATGTTAAAAAATTATATTTGTGATATTATTTGTACCCCCCATTTTAGATAAGGAAAGCCCGTACAACATAGAAATAGAAAAGGCACAATTCATTTTCTTAATCTATCTCTTAATTTATATCAATTCTAATCATACAATTTATTTGGTAAATTGTCCAACTCATTTATAGATTGTATTTTTAATTTTTTAAATGTCAATCTGTACGTGTTTGTAGTTAGGTTTAGTTTTATTTTAAAATTTTATGTTTGTATATATATTGAACTAGCAGAAATTAAGCATGTTTCACGTATAACAAATTATCTAATATATTGATTTTATTGATAATTTGTACAAGTTGTATTAGTATATTTGAAAACAGAAAAATTCAAGCTATGACATTATTGATTGTTAATTATTAATTCACTTCAAGAAAATATTAGCAAAACTATCAATTATCACATCACAATGAATAAATATAGGAATTGATGAGTGAAAAACCTAAATAAAAATAAAATTTGCAAATAACATGTCACTTATGATGAAACAAATGAAATATTTTTTATTTTTACGTTCATGTAATTATTTGTGCACCCCTAAATACAAAATTCTGACTCCACCATTGCCTGCAGGTAGAAACAAAATTTAGAGTCGAAGGAAGTACCTCATCGAAGAACATGTCCTTGCTCGACTGAATAATGTCCGCACTGCCAACTCACTTTCACCAACATATTTATTCAAGAGTTCAGGACCCTTGATAAAAACAAAGGTTTAATAAGAATATATGTAACCATGCATCCTACAAGATCTAATGGATATGACTTATATGGTCAAACCCATTTTTTTGACTGAATATGGTTAAAACATTAGATGCACTAGACAGTGTAACGTAACTTATGTTAGTGTATTAAAATATGCAATTTGTGCATTAGCCAATCTGAAGTTCCTCATAAAAAAGTATAGTTTCTACGGACTGAATATATATATATGAGACTATAGGAACCAACATAAATACTATCACTACAAAATGCAGGACGTTAATGCACTAACATATTAATGTACCGTGCGTGGAATCGTACACATGTGGTGTACGTGCCACGTGCACGAGTGTATACTATGCAGCGGTTGCACGGAAACATGCCTCATGAATAAAATGACACCTCGACTTAAATGGGCCAAAATAAACTAGTTGGACCAGGCCCAATTTCTAGTAAATAAGATTAGGCCTTTAATTTATTATTTGTGGTTATTTATTGAAATATTGTTTTTTGAGGGGTGATTGACGGAAATATATAGAGTTGTGGAAACATGCATCTGTAAATTCATTTGTTTAATTTGTTTGATGCTCGAACTTGATGATCCTCCTACCTCTTTTACATAAGCGTTTCTTTCCCTCGCCATTCAAATTCCTCACACCCTACTCAAATTTCGTCGCAAATTACAAATTCTTCAAATTTTATTGCGTTGAAGCAACTCAGATTCAATCAGACAATGGCCGCGTTGATTTCTTCGACCATCTTCTCCAACACTGTATCAGCAGAATTGACGAAAGATTCAATCTTGACAGACCCGTTAAACAGATCCACGCGCAGATTGCCCTTACATCATCGTTGTCGTCAGCATTCTTGTCGGCCAGACTTGTTTGTGCATACGCGAAACTCTCCCTTTTGAACAATGCACGTAAGGTGTTTGAGAAATGTCCTGAAAATTGCTTCTCCAGCTCTCTGTTATGGAACTCGATGCTGCGTGCTTATCTTTCGGCTTTTAGGTACAAATCTGCTGTTAAATTGTATTTCCGAATGCGGGAGATCAATTTTCAGCCCGACGGATTCGGTTTTCCCCTGATTATAAGGGCGATTGCGATGATGAATGATGTTAGATTGTGTGGATTTGTTCATTGTCACGTTGTGCAAAAGGGGTTGTCGAGTAATCTTCATGTAGGTAATGAGTTGGTGGGAATGTATGGAGAGATCGGCTCGATGGACGTTGCGTTGAAGGTGTTTGATCGTATGCTTGTAAAAAACTGCGTTTCGTGGAATGTTGTGATTACTGGTTTCTCGAAGAATCTTGACTGTGATGGTGCGTATGGGATGCTATGTAGAATGTTGAATGAGGGTCGTGAGCCGAATTCTGTGACTTGGACATCGGTGATTTCTAGCTTTGCTCGGTGTGGTCATGGCGACAAGACATGGGAATTTTATGTTTTGATGAGAGAGAAAGGGGTTGATGCCACAGCTGAATCAATTGCTGTTGTTATATCAGTGTGTGATGAAATGCTTCTTAAAGGTGAGATTGTTCATAACCATGTAATTAGAGGTGGTTTCGAGAAGTATATATTCGTCACCAATGCTCTTATAAGCATGTATGGGAGAAATGGTGGTGTTGAGAAGGCAGAGTATCTTTTTTCTAGACTGGAATCGAAGAGTTTAGTGAGCTGGAACGCGTTGATATCGGCTTATGCTCAGTCGGGTTTGTGTGAAGACGCCTTCTCTGCTTTTCGAAGGTTGGAGAATTCGAATGAAAATCCTATGGTAAGGCCTAATGTGGTGACTTGGACTGCTTTGATCAACGGATTCGCAGATAGTGAGCAGCATAAGGAGACGACTTTGGAACTTTTTCGACGTATGCAGTATGCTCGAATGCAGGCTAATGCTGTAACAGTTGCTAGTGTGCTTTCAGCTTGTGCTGAGTTATCGGCACTCCGTCTAGGTAGAGAAGTTCATAGCCACACGATCAGATTATCGATGGATAGAGAGTTATTGGTGATGAATGGTTTGATAAACATGTATATGAAATGTGGTAGTTTAAGAGCAGGGGAAGCATTGTTCAAGAAAATGCTGTCTAGAGATATAGTCTCGTGGAACATAATGATCTCTGGATATGGAATGCACGGGCTTGGGATCGAGGCTATCAAGATTTTCGATCAAATGGTTGATGCAGGGGTTAATCCAGACGGGGTTACTTTCGTTGCTCTTCTCTCTGCTTGCAGCCACGCCGGTCTAGTCAATGAAGGTCGCGTGCTTTTCAACCGGATGAGTGGAGAATTCAAGATCGAGCCTCGGGTGGAGCATTACTCGTGTATGGTTGATCTATTTGGGCGTGGCGGGCTTGTCGAGGAGGCACGTCAGGTGTTGAAGAGCATGCCGATGGAGCCTAATGTGCGTGTTTGGGGAGCCATGTTGAGTTGTTGTAAGAATGTGGATGATGCAGAGGAGAATGTGGCTCGGATTATTGATTTGAGCAGCGGGACGACGGGGAGTTATACGTTGCTGTCGAGGATGTACGCGGGTAACGGGCGGTGGGACGAGGCGGAGGAGGTGAGGCAATTGGCTAGGATGAAGGGTTTGAGGAAGATTCCTGGGCAGAGTTGGATTGAGGTGAAGAAGAAGGTGTTTGCATTCTCAGCTGGAAAGGGTTTGAACTTGAATGTGGAGGAACTTCATTTTGTCCTTCAAGATTTGAAATTGCATATGGTGATGGAGAGCTATGTACCTCAAGGATTATTTGAGGTGAATTGAAGAAAATACGTGTTCGTTTTTTCTTCTTGATGTCGTGAGAAACTCACAACCGTTTCCTTGCAAATTGTCATAGTCATTCCGGTGCGCACTTCAAGTAGCGATTTTTGTTTTAAAAAGAAGTGTAGAGGTTTAAGATTAAAAAAGAAATTATAGTCAAGAAAAGTTTAAATTAATTGAATGAAGCTAAATATTTCAATTTTCAACAATCCGATATGATTGAAAACCAAGTGAATGAGCACTTATTAATCGAAATTTCATTGTCGTTTTTTTGGTTGTCGATTTTCATTGATAAGGTCGTGTTTCATATGCTTGTGTAATGTGTTTTAATTTATCAATTATACCTCAAACTATAGAACACTATACAAATCTATCCCAAAACTTTTTATTTGTAAAATTTGAGTATGGTTGTTGAGAATACAACTTGAAAATTTATTTAAAAATTCTTTTTACAATGGCACATTAGTCTAAAACGAGTTAAAGTTTTAAGATTAAAAAAATGATTGTGGGTTAATGTAGCATTATATTTTTTAAAATTAAGATTTTTTTTTCTTTTGAAAAGGTTAGCCAATTAATTAAGAATTGCTACTATATATATTTAAGGAATTTTTCTCTTCTTCCCGCCCAATTGCAACAACAAAGAAATATGACGTCAGCATTTTCATGGATCAAAGTAGACGAAACCGCCGAGCAAGCTCTCGTCAGAATTCTCACAGAGCGTCCCTTTCTGGCACTGCCGCCACCGCTCCACCGCCTCCCCCTACGCGCCGGAAACGTCGTCGAAATCGTGGGGCCCTCTCCTTCGGCCAAAACCCTAATCCTCATCCAGGTGTGAACAACAGCTAAATTCCGGCAACCAATCGCCATAATAACATGCTCTTCGTTTTTCCAGAGCTCAAATTCGATATCAAAACTTACTTTTTGGGGAATTTTTTTTTTGCAGGCGGCGATAAATTGCATTTTGCCTAAAGAGTGGAAGGGGGTGTACTATGGAGGGCTGGAGCGCGCGGTGTTGTTCATTGATTTGGACTGCCGTTTCGATGTTTCTAGCATTTCGCGAGCATTGCAACGACGAATTATTGAGGCCAATGGTAAACTTTTGATGATAAATTAGTATATTTTGATGAATTGAATATGGAAAGGGTGATTTTATTTTGTTGATGATGTTTAGGATTAAGAAGCAGCTTGAAGGGAAATGATAATGAATATGATAAAGAGTTGTTTGTTTCGAGCATGAGACGGTTCTTGTATACACGATGTTACAATAGTTTTGAGTTTCTTGCTATACTTAAGGTGAGAATTTCTTTTTCATCCTGCAAATGTTGTTGATTTATGGCTGTTTAGACTAGGAAAGCAGTGTAATCTGCCCATAAACGATGGTTTATTATAGTACTTTGTAGAACTGTGGCTATAACTATCTATCTTCAAATGGGCGAGACATGTTGTGATTTGAGTTTCTGTACTCGGTTGTGAAGTCCAAAACATATCTTGATATTTATTTCTGTACAAAGAACTGAAATTTAGATTTTTGGGGTGGTTCATGTAGAAGGGGCAGAACATTGTGATGATTGTGATAAGATTTATTTTAAGCATTATTTCTTAAGGATTCGCCCATTATTGCAGACATTGCATCATCAGCTCCGGGAGGAGAAGGAGAAGCGAGGTAGTGCTGTTTATATGCTTTTGATCGACAGGTTGGTATCGTGATATTTAGCTGAACATCTAAGTTTTTGGCGTTGTTCCTTTCATAAGAACTTGATTTGTTCATAAACCCCCGGTTAATGCTGCATGCTAGTTCGGAACATTTTTCATACTCCAATTATGCCCTCAATCTGGTATAGACTCTTAAACTCTGTTGCTTAGATGCATAAAGTTAAAGATCAAATTACGAGGGGTATTCTGGTGATTACTAATGATGAATTGAGGAAATGAGCGGGCTAAACGAACATGATTATGGTTGATTATGGTATTATGAAAAGATTAGACTTTCTTTGTTAAAACCAAAGGTTTAATGGGTAGATTATCACTTTATAACACCATTTCAGTAGATCTGTGCAAACTTCTTGTGTTTGCGAATTTTGCTTCTTTCTAGTATAGAAATAATTTACTTAAGTTCCAAGCTGGATCAATATGACACCCTTAAAATGTCCCTTTCGATTACTGAAATGTAGTTCAGCAGATATGGTAATGCTGCGGCTCATACTTTTTCACACTGTTACTATCCTACTTTATAATTCTTCAACAGTTTCTTCATAGTACTTTTAATAGACCCCTATGTATTAATATTAACAAATACCCACTCAATCAATTTTTTGAACCAGCATCGGTGCTTTTTACTGGATGGATCGTGCTTTACCATCTTCATCAACAGGGAACAACAACAGGTGATGTCTTCATAATGATTCTCTGCTTATTTATTTTTCATTGCTTGACTCTCATGCTGAGTAACAAGCTTTCTCATGAGTTGATAAATATTATCGACATTCTAGATTTAGGGATTTGGTTTCGAGAGTCCAGTTACCAAATTTTCCCCTTTATTTTGTCTAAAATCATATGATCAATCGCGACTAGTTTCATCTTCATGCCTTTCTTTTATTTTGCTCTTGACATGCATTGCTGGTTAGTTTCTCAATTTCTCAGATTTACTTGTTTATTTATTTGAGTAACAAATGTTCTAAATTAGTATCTTATTCTTCCTTATGGACAGGAAGATCCTCTCTCTGCAGACAGTGGTTGAAACCATAGTTCTGGAGATCCAGAGGCTTCTCGTCGTGCATCCCATGCTTGTCTTAGCCACTAAATCAGCTGCATTTGGTGATAAGCTATCAACAACTGAAGTGATGAGGTTGGTGAAGTGTCTTAACATATTTCTCGTTGATCGTGCTATCTTCTGGAAAAGAAAGTATAACTGCTATGGCTAGTTTAGTTTGTGTAATAATCTCCTGCAAATACTGTTTCCAGTCTGTATACTGATCTGAAGCATTCGTATTCCAGAAGAAGGCCAGACGAGAAGACACTGGATCCAAGAGGTTCTCAAAACATACCATATCGTGACTTCATGCCATCGGTATGGCAGGTATGATCTTTCACCATTTTATTCACTCAGTGGACATTTGCTTCGAGTGATAGATTAGACTTACAATATACTATGATTGAGCATTTGAAGGATTAGAAAAAGCTCAAAATTGTTCAATCCATCAAAATTTGTGGCCATCACACCCAAAATCAATAGCTCCCTTAAGCTCTCAATTATGTCCGAGTGCACGTGTTCATGAAATAACTAAATTACCCCTGATGATTGCCATGTTAGCCTCAGACAATCTTGAGAATTTTCATATTACACTACTGAAATCTGCAAACAAAGAACTTGAAAATCTCTTCTTTGTTTCTACAGTCCTTTGTTACACACAGAGTGCTTCTCCGCGCTTCAGGTTTGGACCAACATACTCTCCATACTTCTCGTTGTTATCATCACGTGCAATGCTGGTAACTTGTCGTGTATTCCCTATTACAGAGGGGGAAAGCAAGCATCAGAACCACCCTACATTTTCTACGGAATGGTTGCTGCCGCCACTGAAGTTCTTGGACCATTTTACAGTAAACAACGTATGATTATACTCTGTTCGAGTTCAACTTGCTTCGATCTTCATAAAGAAAATTGATCGTTTCGTTGTTTACTACAGGATGGTCTCTTGATCGCCAAATGAAGTGGATAATATGGAGTGTGGATTGTTGGAGTATGGAGCCTGAAAGGAAGTGAATCATGCCACGATTCCGGCGATCCAACTGCGGTTTCCTAGTTCCGGCGATCCAACTGCCGTACAAGTATATTTTGGGCCCAGATGCGGTTTCCTAGTTGGGCTAGGATTAGGGCTCAATTCGTTGCTATATAAATAGTTGTTCTCTCATTGTAAATTGTATCAGAAAATCATATAGTGAAAACCCTGGCTTGGCATCGCCCCCAGACGTAGATACATATCGTATCGAACTGGGTAAACAATTCTCGTGTTCTTTGTTTTCGTGATTGTGTGTGTTAATATCCTAACATGGATAAGTGCAGAATCAGAGTGTAGTAAGGTAGCTTATTTTGACCTTTTTGGAATATTTTCTTACACGATTTTGTAGCATATGGAAATGAAACAAGTTATCCTCTTGTATTATATAACCTATTGTTCTGGTTAATATGTCAATGGAATTATTCGAGTTTGGTATAACTTATTGAAAAAACAAGCTAAATAGTATGAGGAACAAAGATCTTATTATTTTAAAATTTAGGTGTAAAATGATTCTTATTATCAAAATAATGAAAATTCAAATTTATATGAAATTACGTAAATTATCTGTATAAAATAAGTGAGGATTTCATAAGTATATCAAATTTGTAAGAATGCACACTTTTATAAGAATAGTGTAACCAAAATTTTGCAATATAATTTAACTTTACTTTTTAGAATTTGAATGTTCACAAATTTCAATTTTACCCGAAAAAAATTATGTCGTGAGAACCCGAAAGTAGAATGTAATTCTCACATTGAAATCACAAATCAATTACTTGTTGTCTAGTTGGTAGTTTTCGAGCCATACATCCATATATCTTTAATAAGAATTTATTATTTGGAGTAATAATACCACCTATTTTGGGGGGGGGGGGGGGATAATTGCTCCATTGAAATACGGACTATTTAAAATTATTTCAATTTTCACCAACATTTTTCTATTGAATTATACATATTAAAAGTATACAAGTTTTTTGTTTCACTGTGGAAAATATTTTTTTTTAAATATAAAATCACTTATTGCATTTGCCCACATATTTTTCGTGCATCCAAAACATTATTTAAAAAAAAGGTTTACACACATAGTAACCTACGGATAAATTTTAGAAATTTAAAGCATTATTCACTAAATTTCTATTTTCTCGGATTGGGGGAGAGCCAAACAGGCCCTTAAATCACACGGTTAAAAATTGAAAAAGAAAAAAAGTGAAAAAAAGGGAGACTTTTTTTTTCTTCAGCAGTAAAACTGAGCGACGAAATTAGTAAAAATCTGTATAAAACCAGAATTAGAACTGCATCACCATTTCCAAATTCAATCTTAAAATGGCTTCTTCTCCTCTAACGATCTACTTCTCTCTCCTAAAATCCTCTCTTCAGTTACTATCTCTGCTCTCGCTACTTCTTCTTTCTCCGGCGATCGGCGCATCCGCAAATCAGTTCAAGTTGGACGGCAAAGTGTTGGAGCTCGACGGCTCCAATTTTGATGCCGCAATTTCGAGTTTCGATTACGTTTTCGTCGATTTTTACGCTCCTTGGTGCGGCCACTGCAAGCGTCTTGCGCCTGAGGTTTCACTGATTTTTTTTTTCGCTTTTTTTTTTTTTAATTGATTTTTCGTGGATCGTATGTGATTTTGTGTTTGATTTGTTTTTATGTTCATTGTTTGAAGATATTTGTATTGAATAAGATTCCTTTTGAGCTGATTGTGGTTTGCAGTTCACGTTATGAACTGAGTTGACGAAGTCAAGCAGAAATCTGCTTGCTTGAAGATAGCATTTTACTGTGATTTTTCCTGATTTTGTGTTGTTTTAAGCTTCAATTGCATGGAAAGAAAATGGTGCTGAAGCTGTTGATTACATGCTTTTTCTTCTTTAGGGTGTTGTATACATCATTCAGATGTAATGGTGTTAGCATGTATTGCGATACATGTTTGATATCATCTAGCATGAACTATGGCTGCTTTGTTATTCCTGGAGCAATTCTGGATTCGATTGGTGTATTCATGGATGTATTTACTGTTTTCTTGCTTTCATTTTTATCCATGATTGGTGGGTCCATCGTGGCTTGTGGAAATCATCCAGAGGTATTAGGGAATAAGTTAGAACCCAGATATTAGAGCAGTCGTATATGGCTTTAAATTAAATTAGGAATATTGAAACTTTACGGGTAGATCGGCAGAGCTGTAGATGCGACTCGAGATAGCTATACTGTTGCTGGCGTGAGTTGAAGTTTTCCGTGTCCTTGGGAGGACTAGATGTTGTTCCTTGGTGAAATATGAATCTTGTAATTAATCTTGTCAGATTGAACTTCTAGAGGATCTGGAATAGTTTTGTTTCAGTCAGGACACCATCAAGTCAAAGTTAAAAGGCTTTGCAGCTCAGAATTAGCAAGTTACTTTATATATATTTTTCTAAGTGAATATTGGTCGATCCGTAGAGTAATATTGGCATTTGGCAAGCCTAATTTGCAATCTCTTTCAGACTCAGTCCCCATATTCTGTTTATAAATTGGACTAATGAATATGAATGCTGCATTGCAGTTAGATAAAGCGGCCCCTGTTCTAGCTGAATTGAAGCCACCCATAGTTGTAGCAAAGGTAGATGCTGACAAGTACAGAAAGCTTGGAACTAAGCACGATATTGAGTATGTTGTTTCATTTTCCTGGAAAATAGTGTTTTGGGCTGTGGGGGCCAACTTTCGTTGATGTATATAATCTGCATAGTCAAGAAACACTAAAGACTTTGTTCTATTTACTGCAGTGGATACCCAACTCTAAAGATTTTCATACATGGAGTTCCTACAGAGTATTTTGGACCACGGAAAGCTGATTTACTTGTTCAATATTTGGCAAAATTTGTTGCTCCTGATGTTGCAATTCTGCATTCTGATTCTGCAATTAGAGACTTTACTAAAGCAGCAGGCACAAATTTTCCTCTATTTATGGGCTTTGGCTTGAATGAGTCCACAATATCAGATATAGCTGTCAAGTACAAGAAGAAAGCCTGGTTTTCTGTGGCCAAGGACTTCTCGGAGGATATCATGTCCTTATATGATTTTGATAAGGTGCCTGCTTTGGTTGCGGTTCATCCAGCCTACAATGAGCGGAGCAGTTTCTATGGGCCATTTGAAGGTTAGCTTGTTACTGATTGCCAATTTTGTCTGTGACCCTTGTTTGGATGTTAAAGGAAAGTAAAAATATGGGGTGTCTTGACACAATATTGGCCTAGACATTTACATTTCCTCGAGGAGCTTTCCATCTCTCAAAACTGTTAAAATAGTCGACCTTTTTCCAGGTTTCATCTTATAGACATTTTCTGTTTTATTGCCCTGAATTGCAGAAAAATTTGTTGAAGATTACATAAAACAGAGTATGATCCCTTTGATCTTACCCATAAATCAAGATTCACTGAAGTTGCTCAGAGATGATGAAAGGAAAGTTGTTTTAACAATCTTGGGGGATGAAGTAGATGAAAAGTCCAGAGAAATAATAAAAGTTTTGAAGTCTGCTGCTTCTGCTAATCGTGACTTAATCTTTGGTTATGTTGGGCTGAAGCAGTTTGAAGATTTTGTTGATTCATTTGGAGTCTACAAGAAAACCCCACTTCCTAAGATGGTTGTCTGGGATGGCGATGAGGAGTATTATACTGTAAGTGATGGTCTTATTTTCTCTAAAGCTTCCTCTTTTCTAACTTAAAAAAAGGTCCACTTAAGTCTTTCAAGTCATATCTTTTGTGGATTTAGTGTAGTGTTCAGTTCCGTTGTTCGATCATCTAGGCTAAATTCCTAAACAATAAAGATTCTTCTGATAAGATTATCCTTTAGTGGACTTGTTCTCTTTTTTTACCTTTATTATCTCTTTCAGACTCCGTCTATTTCCTCTCCATTTGGTAGTCTTCTATTTCGAATAGTGATTTATAACAAGAACCGTAGCCAACTCTTTACTTATCGTTGATAGTTTTCATGTAAGAAATGATGGCCTTTGTTGTTATAGGCTTATAGCGTGATTACTTTATTTGCAATATTTCCTGGCTCTAACTAATTGATATATGCGACATCAATGCTCGATTAAGTTTACGCCGTCATACATTAAAAGAAGGAAAAACATTCTGTATTCTGAATTTCTTCAGGCTTTCTGTTGTTCATAATCATTCTACAGTTGGATATACATGTCATTCAATGTTGCATTATTCGGTTGAATACAGGTCACTGGTTCAGAAAGCTTGGACGACGAAACCAACATGGGCAACCAGGTCTCGAAATTTCTTGAAGGATACAGAGAAGGAAACGTTGTACAACATAATCTCCATGGTCCAACCTTGACGGGATTCCTAAAATCACAGTTCGGAACTAAGCTGATTCTCATTCTGATATTTGTGACGTTGGTGTTGGTTATGATTGTGATGATGGCAAAGGAAGAACCTCTAACCGTTGGCACTCGAGACCACACTAGTGATGAAAGGAGCAGCTCCACACCCCAGCCAGAAGCACGTCGGGACGCTGTCAAGGAGGATTAATTCGTACTTCGCAGTATGAAATTCGTTGAAAACTTCTCTCGGATTCGTGTTTGACCCAGACGAAAGGTTGGATTATCTTGAAATTTATGCAGTAACTTGAAGAGTGGTGATCATCAATTTCTACTGTAGTTAAAAAAAAGTTAGATGAATACTTTTTTATATAGGATGGTTATGGTGTATTTCTATAAGGGATCTTTGCTTTTTGTATTTGTAATCTTGATTTTTACAACTAATTTCTAATCTATCTTGAATTTCATTAGGAAAATTGACTACAGTATAACCTCTATATATTAATACAGTTCGAACCAAAAAAATTATTATTTTATAAAGGTTATTAATTTATCGAGTTAAATTTTAAATGAAAGTAGTAAAGTTGGCACCGGAGAAAATTATAATTTTAGCAATGTTATCAATTTAAGTAGATACTCTATATATTAATACAGTTCGAACCAAAAAAATTATTATTTTATAAAGGTTATTAATTTATCGAGTTAAATTTTAAATGAAAGTAGTAAAGTTGGCACCGGAGAAAATTATAATTTTAGCAATGTTATCAATTTAAGGAGGTTCTACTGTACTAGTTATTACATCATGCATCTGGTATAGGAATTGAAATGACAATTTTATTTTATTTTTACGGACGAGGATATGACAATTTTGTAATATTTTTACGACGAGGATAATCCGCAAATGAAAATTTCTTTGTACCACCTGCATGAGTTTGGATTATATGCATAAATTTTGAGATGTGTGGTCCACAACATGCATGCCACGTATGCAGTAAGTATATAACGTTACTGATCATGAAATAAAATACGAGATTGAAACACGTAAACGAGAAGTAAATCAGAAGTGAGTAGGAGAAGAAAGTGAGAATCTTCAACTCACAAAGTGGAATTAGAGCAACAAACCTCAATATATACAGTACAAAAGCAACACTCAGAAAAGGAAAAGAAAAATCAAAATAATTAAAAAAAAAAAAAGGGCATAGGGGATATTACAAGATGAAGCACTTAGCAAGTTAAAAATCTTTTGATAGTAACAAAATTTATCAATGTGCTTTAAAACTTATGTGGCAATTTACAAGTTTAGCCCTGAGATGAAGATTGGAGCTGGTTCAGCAAGTCACACTAACACTCCGGTAGCGACTGAGCCGAGGCGAACGGCGAGAAGCTTGTGGCCGACTCACTATAATGCAACGGTCTTGGCTCAGTTGTAGCCGACTCGCCGTAATGCAAAGGGTTAGCTTGACGACTCGACGATCCGAGGTAACTTGAAGAGCCCGTGCCTGGACTTGGAATGTAAGGGGACATGTATCTGGAGTTGATGGATGATAAGGAAGGGTAACCTAATGAGTGGGGTGAGACTAAATAAGCTCCTTGAAATCTTTGTGACGACATATTCCTAAGGTCGACAGAGCTCCGACTAGCACTCAGATGAGGCGATTGATAATGGGAGGCGAGAGAGTGGTGGTTATAAGGGGTAGAGGCAATGGACTGAGGCCGCGAAAATGGTGGTGTTCGAGAAGGAGGACCTATTTGAATGGCTGAAGACGATGCTAACGATGATCTAAAAGACGATGAAAATGAAGAGGAAGCTACAGAACCTGCGGTGGATGAGAGGAGCGGTGTCGATTCCGTTGCTGGTGGTTCGCCGTTGCTGGTTCTGGCATCGCGCTTGCATACAGGACAGAATGTTCTCCATGAAGTCAACCAAGCGTCGACACACATAGCGTGGAATTCTGAGATATGACACGAAATTTATCACTATAGTGCAGCTTATACACAGAATAATTGCATATTCGGTTAATTCCTTTTTTTTCGATTTTAATGATAAATCTACCATATTATCGTTTAAACCAATTCCCATTTTTTCAGATGATAACTCACCCTACCCCAAAATATGAAAAAGTGAACACTTACTATGTCGACATGGGAGAATCCTCAGCTTCTCGCCCATGTTGTAATCTTCGAGACATATGGCACATGTCGCGGAAGTACAGTTATCCTCGAGAACAGCTGTGAACACTAGTGATGGCATGGCTTTTACCAAACGGCTGCTCATCCCATGGAATTCTCGTACACGTGGAGCTTGAGGCCGTTCTCTTCTAATCCGATGCCTTCGGACAAAGAAACAGGTCGCCAACACAGCGGACATGGCGAGCAAGGAAATGAAAGAGATAGCCATTATTGACCATGCTGAGTCTTCAAAGCTCGGTATTATCCACACATCTGTATCACTAGCATTGGCGTATTCCATAAGTGTTTCGGCACAAACTTTGGAGACGAACACAGCATTAATCTTTATACCAGCAGAATTTCCAGCCACTGCATTTTAATATGTCGAGAACTAATGCTTTTAGTACATAATCCAATTGAACAGAAGGGAAATTAAACAATAAAGCAAAATTCACGATAAATTGGAAAACCAAGGCCACTCACTACATTACTACATACTTTTTGACAATATAACTATAAATGGCTAAGTCGTGCATAGAAAATATTAACATTTCAAGACGTTGCTTTATACCACAGTGGACATTATTTAAGCAACATGTACTGCATCGAATATAGAACTGACCAAAACAGTTGTAACTATTAATAGACCTACAGCTTTTGCTTCTGCTTGCTTGTCGATGCTTTATAGAGAGATCATAACCATTTTGAAGCTAAATCGAACAAACTGTGGAGGGGCCAAAGGGGAGGAGACGATATCTTTATTAATTATCCAGAAATAGTGATTTTTGCTATCACTATCTGAAGTACATGGATAATAAATAATACTACTATCACTTAATCGATGTAGATTGAAGATACAAGACCAGAAAAACTAGAGTATGTGATTCACAAATGTAAACTCATTCTTAATGAAAAAGGATAACAATTGATAGCAGTTTCATGCTACTATGGCCCTTACGGCAAAGGGATAGCTTCTACAGAATACCTACTTACACAATATAATTAAGTTGAAGCCCACGAAGTTAATTCAGGTTAAGAAAATCGACTAGAGTCCCCCAAGATTTATTATTTAAAAATTTGAGGAGTGACATATTCAGAGACCATCTGATCGAGATCAAGTCAATTAGTTGATTGTCGTGAATAAGTGTCAGCAAAACCGCATTGCACTTTGAACTTCTAAATCATGCATTCGATAATATTCTTCACAAAAAAATGGAAGAATGAAGCTGTGGTAGGAGAAGACATACTCGCAACCAAATCACCATTTTCGTTATCATAGACAATGGCAGCTTTAAAACCTGCAGCTTGTGCTCTTCTGATTTTTTCGTCAAAGCTACATCCTCCTCGGACTATTAACACAAATGCAGACTTGGTGTCATTCACTACTGGAACAATTTTATTAGTCAGTGGTGTGCATGCATCCAAAGGCTCGGCCTCATATACCGTCCCACATATCCCGGATCCTTTAACTGAAGGAGCTGAAATCACAAGACAGTATATCAGTTAGAGGTCATTATTAGTGGATTAAAGAATGTAGCAAACTATAATCGTACCGAACAAGAAACAAATAGAAGTATTATGTTTTCACATTAATTGAGTTAACAGCACACAACAGCTAATCAATCCAACTTTAAGTCTTTCTATTGCCAATCAAAGTTTCATGAACAAGCCAAAAACCAATAATTATTACTAATCCCTTTTTTCTTCAACAAAGTAGTTATTACAACTCAATCAACTCTACTAAGATTCCACAGCATGAGACATAAATCTATATGCTTTTTTTATACTCTGCCATAAAAAGATCCGATCTTTCCACCCAAAAATACTTGAGAAAAAAAGTTCAAATACAACTGAAGCTAAATCATTCAAGCTTTTCATCAAACAGTAAACAGACCAAGATAATCAGAAGCTTTGTAAGAAATCAAATTGCTTTAGTAATACAAAGAAAGCAAATCAGATTGAAGAAATCCATTGCGAAGATTCAATTAAACAGAAAGAAACTCACATCTCCAAGATTCAAGAATCTTAACAAAACACACACACACACACAAGATTAAAAAAAAAGAAAATCAAAACTGAACTCACCAAAATTAGCTTCGATGTCTTCAAACGACAAAGTAACATTGTTGCCTACCAAAACCACATTGCCGTAAGCCGTGAAAGAAGCCATTAAACAAAAAAAGCAGCAGAAAAAAACCCAGAAATCCGACATCTTCATCAACCGTAAAAATCCCAACTTTATCCAATATAACAAAAAGCTCGCAAAACCCTCTTCGTTGAAGAATCAATCTTCTCTGCTCAAATCCTAAAACGAGGTTTGAAACTATGAGGAAATCAAGACATCAGCTTCCATGCTGCAGTGCGATGTTGTGATGATGGTTGTTTTCTAGGGCTTTGGTGATTAATTCGTGTTATATTTGAAGTAAATTTCTTTAGAGAGACAAATTTGTACCAATCAAAACTCAATTTGCTATTTATGGGGGTTTTGTCTTTTTTTGTGGGTGTGCTGTATTGATAATCTTCGCATGAATATCCTTTCATAAATTATTAAAAAATAAATCAACTTAAATAACAGTCGACACTTTTGAGGTTTTTACAATTTAGTCCCCCAAAAAGTAACTAATTCACAATTTTACTCTAGATAGAATATAGATAGGGCTAATAGCCCCTAATGATGTAGTTCCTCCGTCCACGAAATGGTTGCCACTTTTGTCATTTAAGTTTGTCCATGAAAGCCACTTTTGCTACTTCAATCACATTTATTGTGGGATCCTTACTCCACTCACAATAATACTCACTATAATTCACTACTACTTACCATTTTCTTAAAATTCGTGCGTCAAGAATGTGACAACCATTTCTGGACAGAGGGAGTAAATGATAGTACTTCCTCCGATCCATTAATATTGTCATGTTATTGTTCCATACGAAGATTAACAATAAGGGTAAAAGATAGAAAGTGTGTGGGTCCCATTACTTTTGATAGATTTTAAAGGATTAAAATTTTCATTATTTGAAAAATGAGAATATGAGTGAGATACCTAAAAAAGGAAAAGATAACAATATGAGTGGGTCGGAGGTAGTATAAACTAGGATTATATCATGACAAATCCTTTTGCATATTCAATTCAAGTAAATTTTGAAGTTGTAGTATTGCTTATTGGAAAATATTACAAATAGATGGGATTAAGTCTAATTATTTTACCCCTCAAAAAAGTCTAACCTATTTTGTATAGACAATTTACCATGCAAGTGCCAAGGATTTTTTATTTTTTATTTTTATTATTGTCTACTTTGATATATTTTTAACATAATTCCCTCCATTAAAAATGTAAACAATTTGTAACCAAGTATCTTGTTGGGCACAATTATTAAAAAATAATATTAAAAAGATAAAAAGGAAACAATTTTTAAAGAGTTTAATTATTTATATTTTTGGAATAAGACTTATGGTAATGTGACTAATAAAAAAGAAAATAAAGACCTTATTATTGGAATGGAGCGAGTATATAATAATGAGACTTATGTTAATGCGACAAATAAAAAATGAAGTAAAGACTATGAAAGCGGATATTCTACTCATCATTTTATTTTTGATAGAGCTTACAATATTGTTAAATAAATTTGCACGAAGATTTTTGAAGAAAACCAAGGAATTTTTAATCTTAGAATAAATAGTTGCATATAATGCGTTTACACAGTCTTCTTTTTTAATCCCGACTTCAAAATTTCTTCCCACAACGTCAACAATAATAAAGAAAATTTTTTTCCTTGGCACTTGCATGGTACATTTGATATATATACAAAAATATCTCGAGATCAACTTTCACTATCCCTTCTAAAAAAAATTAATAGCATTGTGATTCACTGATTACACTACTGTTTTAGTGATGGTGACAAATTACACATTTAGTATCACTATTTACTCCCTTCGTCTCACTCAAGGTATCGCTAAAAGTGACACGTATTTCTTATTGGGTCATTCCATTTTGAAACGGTACAGTTTAAAAAAGAAAATAATTTTCTCTCATAAAAAAGTGTGGGTTCCAACACATTATATCTCTTTATTCTTTAGTAACTTTTCTTCTAAATAATCGTGTCGAAAGAAGTGTATCATTTTCATCTGGACGGATGAAATAGAATAAATAAAAGACATTAAGATAAGAAGATAAATTAAAAGGGATGATTGATCTATTATACCATAACACCCTTCCACAAGGCACTAGATTAATCTAATTAGCTGTAACCTAACACAAGATAGAGTTAAATAAGCAATTTTATTTTTTAATAATTGGTGATGATGCATTCCAAGTTGGGGTGGGGATTGGTTGGTTCATGATATTTATCCAATTCCACAGATTAATCAGGCACATGGTATTGTCAAATATAATGAATAAAATGTTTACAATGATTAGATAATAATTTTTAGTTGGGTATAGTTTTGAAAATGGGTAGGCAACTTAATGTGGTGGGTCCATCAAGTGTGCAAATTTGTTGTCTATCTTAAATTTTGTTTGTCCAAAAACGATTCGAGTTTCTTTATTTTTAAAATACCAATTTCAACATGATTATAAAATGTTGGATCATCGTATATTCGGTTTATAAAATTGGATATCTCATGATAAACTAGAAACAAACTCTAAGGATGGACTATTGAAGACACGCAAATTAAAAGATATGGTTACAATAAAAAAATAAAATCATTGTCACAAACAATTTTAGAAAATTATTTTAAATCAATCTAAATTTATTGTAATAATATATATATATATATATATATATGGATTAAATTATTAACTCGTCTCACCTTAAGATCGTCTCATCTTGTTCTAAACACGACCTCCATGAATTCTCATTATGAATACTAGTACATCTTTGAGATTAAAGTATTAAACAAATTAGTTAGAAAATTATTTAGGATATCTTCCCTATGAAATCTTATACTCCCTTCGACCCACTCATATTATCATATTTTCTTTATTTAGTTGTCTCACTCCTATAATATTCTTCCAAATAAGCAAAATTTTACCCTTCAAAATCCTTCAAAAGTGATGAAACCTACTCACTTATGATCCTTTTACCCTTATTTTTAATTTCCATGTCTAACACTAACATAACAATATCAATGGGTCAGAGAGAGTAAAATCTTTTAATTTTAAAAAATATACCGGACTAACAATAAAATTATCATAATTTGGAGAAAGGAAAGGTTATTCGTTTTAGAAGTTCTTGGTTAAAAGGAAAACGTGAATGAAAGACCTCATTGAACTGAATCGAATCTAAGAGATGATGAGACTTCTTGATCTTTCTCAATATCTGTTGCAACTCGAAAATTCAGGATTGGAATTGTTCTAATTTTTCTCTAATTGGGAATTGGCTAAGCTAAATTTTGTAACGTATTAGAGCATATACAACGGGGTTTGAAGGGGGGTGTCGAAGGGTGGTATCGAAGGGGATCGACACACCCCCAACTCGACACACCCTGTGTCAAAGCCACAGTGGGGGATCGACACCTCCCTGTGTCGATGGCGGTGTCGTTGTTTAGACACACCCTTCGACACCACGATGATGCCACGCGGCGCCATGAAAAAGAGAAGAAGGAGAAGCAGCTGATGTGATGGTTTAATTTTTTATTTTATTTTTTGATTTGCAGTCACCGGCCATGGAAGAAGAAGAAGAAGAAGAAGCAAGGGGTTGAAGCCTTGAAGGAGAGAAACAGGGTAGAGGGAGGGTGGGTGGGTGGATAGTGGGCTTTTTGGGTTTCATTTGGGCTTTTAGGTAGTTTTTTTTTTTTTAAATTAGTTATATATATTGTAATTAAATATTAATAAAATTAAAATTAATAAAATAAATTTGAATTTATTTATTTTCTTAATTATTGTATTTTTATTTTATTAATGAGTGTATGTTTTATTTTTTTTAATTAGTATATGTTAAATTGTCATTTATTAATTTCTGAATTTAATTAATGTTATTTTTTATAATATGTATTACAAATAAAAAAAATAGCAAAATAAAATCTATTGAATCACGTTTTTCAGTGCTTAGACCTAGGTCTTACTCAACCTCATTGCAGTGGAAAAATCAACCTAAGTCTAACCCAACACCACCAATCATTAAAATCACGCTTCCCAGTGCTTCAACCTAGGTCTAACTAGACACCCGTAGTACGTGCTCTTAGGTCATCCCAAAAGCTAATTGCAAAATGCTTTTGGATAAACGGTACTAAGTTGCGAGCTGCGAAGGACAGGAATTCCATAAAACTATATAAATAAATAAATAATCAAAATATATCCATCCACTTTAAACCTAGAAAATTTATTACACTGAGCCAGAAATATTTTAAGAATATACAATAGTAATATGTGGACAGAAAATCTAAAATGTAACTGTTGTAGAAAAGAATTTATAGCATTCTGCCATTTTCAGATGTGTGAAATTCGATGAATAAAAAGCCATTTTTTATAGTACAACAAATCTGAAAAATAGGGGCATATCAAGAAATCATTTACTAGACTGAGAAAGGAGAGATTGGATCAAAAAACTAAGGTCCCATCATGATCTTCAAGAACACAAATGCAGAAGGAAATTTACTTCTTTCCGATTTTCAACTCCGAAACGAGCATCCTGCCTGCAATTTTTTCCGAATGGATGCTTAATAAATGTTGGAAAAAAATCCGTCAGCAAGTTAGTTCACACCCAAACAAACCTCAAGGTGAAAGTAAAGTTAGGCAGGTCGATTTTAGAGATACTCAAAGCTCGATTTCAGTGACATGTGTGAGAGTGTGTGTGTGTGTGTGTGTCTGTGCAAGCTGTGATCTCCTAAGCAGGAATGGAGAAAAATAACTTTGAATTTCAGACAGGTTAGTATTTGCACCCCTAGAGTTCAGTTGCAACAGCTTGAATTTGCTTGATATAGTCGGATTATCAGTTTACCTCATGTCCGAACCCACAAGGGATCCAATGAGACTGTCTTATCGTTTCTGTTTTGTGCTGATGATGTTCGTGAGGGAGGTGCGTGTACAGTGATTGGTAGAATCCACTCACATTTGTCTCTCCCCTCTATCATAAGAGGATGCTCGTACCTGTTCATGTAGGACGCAAAATTGATGAAGAAACCAAAAGGTGATGAGAAGTTGTCAACATCAAAATCGAACAAAAGGAAACACGTTGATTTCCATCAAGCTTAATAGGTCATAGAAAGCAAGTGAAATTTGAAAAGAGACGGTAGCAAAATCCAAGAGGAAGTTTGTCCAAACAAAGAAATTTCGAGATCTAATCAACCTCATCAGTAAAAGAATCATACCGTGTCCAGTCCATATTCCTTGGAGTTGTAAGAAATTCAAATCGGAGAGCCCACTGCACAGAGACGTAGCGTGTGCTGAAAGTCATGGGCCCGTCCATTGGAATGGAAAAGAGAAAGCTTGTCTGGACTAAATCAGCCACAACCTCATGGTGATCGCTAAAAACCTGCAGAATACAAGGTAGAGACAGCAGCTGTCGGTTGTTACCATTCAACATGAAGTCGTGTTCTTATTTTTGCAATCTGTTTAAAATATTGTTTACTTCTCCACCATGCATGCACTTAATAACGATGCCTTTTAGTGGTCTCAACTCTCAATCTGTAGGCTAAGGGCACCCGCCTCAAGAAAATACTGCACTTGAAGATCTTAAAAACTTGGGTAGCAGTGTAAGTAAAAATAAAACCTTGTATCGGAATAATATTATGCTATAAGCAAGCTCGTGCACACAAACTTGAAGAACAATTATCATATTGACGTACGTCATCAAGACATCTATTTCTTAAGGGGGACAATGCAGTCAAAACGCAAAATAAGTATGCACCTTGGTGATGGTGGGAGTATGTCTTCGAGAATGATGTACATAATTCCGACTTATGGTCTCTGTCATCTCCAGGGATACTGACAGCTAAAAGCAGCACAAAGTCTCAGTGAACTTCATAGTTCATAATCATTAATAAAGGCTGTTTACAACTATAGATTTTTCTGAAAATGCACCAATACCTCAAGGCATTTTCTAGTCCCTTCTTCATGAAAGAAAGTAAGGGTTCCGCCAATCTGCACATTGCGAAGGGAGACATTGATGACTAAAGAATAAAGAAAGACAATTTGGGAGGAAAAAAAAAGAAAAAGAACAAGAGAACTTGTATGTTTTACCATATCACAGAAGTAGTAAGTTGATTCGGAGTTCTTGGGTGAAAATCTCAGCAGTACTTGATCGTCCAGTCTGATATTATACGATCTCCCTCTAACAAAACCTTCTGCTGCAAAAAAGTTAGCAGAAAAATTAGTCTTAAATAACCAAGGGTTACTCACATACTAGGAAATGGGAATGCCAAGAACAATTTACATGTTCCAGATTCACCAGGTATGGAGGCAGATGGCATGGTTGAGTCGTCTTCTGCAGAAAAAGCTTTAGTATGTCTTGGCGGTTGACTGGGAGATAAAGTTGTTGGAGACCTGTCTGGTGACAGTATCCAAATTCATCAACACCTAAAAGTGCAAACAGCAGAAATAGCTGCCTACTACAGTACTACTGGATATTTACTCACAGGGCATCAGTTCAAACTTTGTTATACGTGGTTAAATGACCAAATGTAGAATATCATTCACAATCTTAACACATGCTGTACAGTAAGCCCCTTAAAAATACATGTGTGTGAGAGAGAGAGAGAGCATATACCGGAAGCTGAATCGTTTACGACCTCAGCTATAGACAGCCTAGGAAGCCCTGCATTTGAGGCTATGCTAGTACGTCCCTCAGCATAAAGAGAACCTCGATTTGAAGACCTCCCAGAAAATGACTGCAGTGATAACGAACTTCCAAAAGTTTTATTTAGATCTTCCTTCATATGATTATAGGAAGAGACAGATAAGATCTCATCCCTTGAACTTTCATACCCTTCTTCAACTCCATCAGCAGAATCATTCACTTTATTCTAAAAAGAAAAGAAAAAAACAGTCCATAGTCATTATAGAGCCGAAGTCACACATTGCCTCGTTCTACAAGGACAACTGGAGAAATGATTTTTAAACATTTATAATTAAGGAACATATGTGGAAGATAGGGAGCAGATTTTACCCACTCATCAGCACCGAGTTCTTTCCAGTATACATCCAAGAGGGCTGGCATTATAGGAACTATTCCTGAAAAAGTTAAAAAAAAGTAAGGCAAAACAATTTTATAAATGAAAGAAAAATATTATCTGAAACCAATTGCTATGATGAATGAGTCAAAGAGAATCCTGTTAGTCCAATTAAGCTCTTACATAATCTTTTGGAACACAATCTGACCCCAAAAGATTATTTAAGAATAAAAACAAAATGAAAAGACATGAACAACATTACCATCAGCTTGACCTTCTTCACTGAGAATGCCATTGGATTTCTGAGTAACCCATAACTGTAGGGGTAGACGTTCTTCCTGAGATTTGAAGGTCATTAAAACATGACAAAAGTCGATGCAGCAAGAAACATTGATAAGAACAGAGCAATGTGAAACTAGACAGTATTCAGATCGTATTATTCATGAGCAAAGCTTCAAGAACTCAACCAAGTGCATGAATCAGAAAACCTTAACACCATTTATAGTGCAGAAAGAGGATTTAGTAAAATCTTAAAAGAGGATTTAAGAGTAAGGGTGGTGTGCTAAATGTATACAGGATAAAACATAATAAAGGAGAATCCAATTAACAGCATTTTCATGGTTACAAATGCAAGAAACCGACGGTATAAACATCAGCAGAAAATCTGAAGCAGTATACAACATAAACAACTAGTGTGATGGCAAGCATAAAAGCCGTGAAAATGATAAACTAACCAGTTCAGGAACTTCTTGTCTTGACTCTCCTTGAGAAGTGCCATTTTCAAAAACCAGATACTGTCCAGACAATGTACACCTAATATAGTATAAATAACGTATAGTTGCACCTCTGTAAGATGGAGGTATAAAGTTTGGTAGAAGGGTCCGAACAACATCTACAAGTAAAAAACAAAATAACATTATAGCAAGCTAGAACTAAGCAAACTGCAACGAGACAGGATATGATCACTCCTCAAACCATATCAACAAATTTAACCCATATAATTAGCTGCACTGACAAAGCATCGAAGATAAATTAGAGATGCAATTAAACTAGACATAATCTAATTGCACTGAGGGGGTTCTTCCACTTGCATGAATATTTGTTGGTTAAAGCTAGGTCAAGCCACAAACAGTGCCTCTTGAAGGAGAGTTGATAGATAGTTTAATACAAAGGACCGTGTAATGCAACACAATATCTTGCTTTGACATTGGCATCATCATCTATCAGGAAAAGCACCAAATACATAACATAATGAAGCAATTGATGTTGCTTAATATACGCATAGAAATTGATGTAAACTTGAATTGATTTAGTATGTTATCAACAATGTAAAGTTAGTAGACATGTATTATTGATGCTTAATTTGCAATACATTAAGAAACATAACAGTAAAAGTGGTGCAGTGGAAGAAAATCAATTCAAGCTTACAAATTCCAAAGGTGTCGCTCAATTTTAACATTCTAATAATGCAAGTAAGTAATATACAACAAGAACGATCAATTTCAAATAGCCTTACAAGTACTCGTTGCCCCGCTGGATAGAACTTGATTCGAGAATATAGTTGGGCCCGAGCTATCCATGAACACATACTCACCTAATGAAAGATAACAACAAATTACACATGCAAAAGAGAATAAACACTTTTTGGAGTGGTTTTCTCTTAATTTTTCGATTTCCTTATTGATGTATATTAATTCACTCTCATCTCATTTTGGGAACAAGAAATGCAATATTGAACATTACATAGCAAATTCAACATGAAACTGAATTAGACATTTGAGTAAACATTTCACTTGGTATATAGAATAATCTGCAGCTTCTGACATTCTGTACTGATTAGAGCTCCATAACTACAACATTTTTTATCAGGTTCTGCAGATTTTCAATTCGAATTCCTAGTCTCCATTATCATATAGGGTAAATCATTATGATTGCTCATAGTCACAATAAATTGAACTTCAAAACTTTAGCTGGACACCACCAAATGCCCCCAAACTGCCATTTGTATACTCTTCTCTTCATTTCTCATTATTTTAACTCAAATGCATTTCTTTCTGAAACTCGCTATCAATTCTAAGCATCATTTACGTACATTCTAAAACTAAACAAATCACAAGCACATCAAAGAGAAGAACAATAATTTTTTATAAGAATTATGAGAATAACGACCTCTGCGCTGCCGAGAATCAGGACTAGGCTTCGGAGTGGTGAACCACTGCGTATCCAATTTCTCGATCCCTTTGATTTCAAAGTTGAGCTTCTCGATCAAAAGCGACCACGAACTGCTAACATTTTTAATCTCGATGGTGACGGTGATCAAATCGCCGGGTCTGTACACTTCCTTGTCCGCTTCCAACTTCAGCTGCGGCGTTTTTACGTTAGCGCCGCCGCTCACGGCGGAGGAGGTCGTCGAATTGAGGCCGAAGAATGAGAATCTGCGGGCAGGTTTATCAGGTGGCGGCATTTCTGGAAGAAATTCGATTTTCAGTGCATCAATCTAATGGAGATCGTTGGATGTGAGTGCGTGTTTGTGTGTGAGAGAGAGGGAGAGGGAGAGAGAGATCTTAAGCTTCACGGTTTATTTTCTCTCTTCCATTTGTGGGTTTAGTTTAGTTTCATAATTCACACAGCCCAACTGAAAATTGATTATTCACCTAAAAATTTATTTCATTAAATTTATTATAATAAACATTTCGTGTTATAAATATTTTACTTTTAACATTTTATAAATCAATATTATTTATGGATAATGATATTCGGCCACACTATGACCAGTCACACGCGTAAAAAAAGAAAAATTCACCGTAAAAATGAAAATAATCACATTTATGTTTCCCATTCCCAATTAGGATATATTTCTATTTTCAAAATCTATATTACCTTTTTTAGCTTATGTGGTCGGCCACAATGTGGCCGAACATCATTACCAATTATTTATTTGGGTAATGTTACGTACTGGGGCCGATCACACAAGTTAAAAATAGTAATATAGGTAATAAAAATGGAAATATATTTGTAGAAGTATAAACTCTATGGAAAAATATAATTATTTTTATTTTAACAGTTAACTTTCTTTTTTTTTAACGTGTGTGGTTGGTTACCGTGTGATCAAATAATTATATTGTATTTATTAATTTTATTCACATGTCCGCTAATTTTTGTGCCTTAAAAAGAAAAACTATCCACATGTATCATTTTGTTTGAAAAAAATTTAGATGGGCCGAAGATGAATATTTGTTTATATTTGTATGTTAATCTTATTCAATAAATTAAGTACAAATTCGGATTTGTATGTTAATCTTACTCTATAAATTAAGTAAAAATTCGGCCCAATAACATTTTTATCATGCCCCTTTAAATATGGTCCAAAAAATGTTCTTAACGGGCCCGAATGAGTAATATTAATCCTTAATCAAAATGGCTTTACGAGTACATGTTTAGAATTTGAATTTGATTTCTCCTATTTGGAATGGCATAATAGTAAAAATGAGCGCTTAAAAATGAAATGTCTCATATGTTCGAATTCCATGACACGTTTTTATAGGTTAAGTCTGACATACATGTGCTTGGAAATTGTGATTTATCTGTTTTATGTATTTGGAAAGTGTAATTTATCTGCCTTATGTAGTTTTGCAGATTACTACAGAAGGAATGAAGTTTTATCCTGTGTGCACCGAAGATATGTTTTATGTACTTGGAAAGTGTGATTTATCTGTCTTATGTAGTTTTACAGGATAATGTACAAAGAATGGAGGTTTATGCTGCGTGTTCCGAAGATAGCGGTTGCGGGTTCCCACACGTTAAAAAAAAGAATTTGAATTGATTTCTTATATATGAAAATTATCACTTTAAAATATATATTAGAGCACCGTCAACAGTTGTTCTTTCCTCCGGGCGATAGCCCGTTCGATGGATGAGAGAACGCCTATATCCCATTTTCTTCTTCCCTATAAATTTCACTCATTCATCCTACTAAACTCACACCTTTCTTACTCTTTTTATTCATTTATCTTCTTTCACTTTTCACACAATATTCAAGTACAAACATGTCTTTGAACAGCGAATTTTTAGATCTCAAAGCTCAACTAGCCTACGGACGTCTAGTGGATAATTTGATTGAAGAAATTTGGACACATTTCGATCCGCTCAACTAACTCTAGCTTTATTTTTCAATATTATTGTATTTTTTGTATCTATTTTTTAAATTCAATAAAATTGTTTGATTTTTAATTCCATATATTTAAATAATTTTATTTGGTATTGTTATTTATTGTAAATAAAATAAAAATTGAAAAACAAAATTAAATACATAATCAATTATTGGATCATTCTAGGAGTAGGGCTTCACCATTGTAAAATTTCACCCTAAACCTATCAATTATTGGAACCCTACCAAAACACTTATCACTTTAGAGCTTCAACACTCGCCATCGTGAATGCTCTAAAAATTGTGAATAAAAGGGATTGATGATTCATCACAATTTTAATACTAGTATAATTTATTACAAGTTGATTCTCATATACAAAATCTAAGGAAATTATATCATGCTTAATATATCATTTCCACCGATATTATATGTTGCCTCTACAAGCTTGAAATTTTATTCTTTACTTTTGAGTGGACCTTTTATTGTTCATAAACTTTTTTTCACATTTTTTTTATATTGTGAGAACCTATAGTCACTACATTCAGTATGTCATTGGTAAAAACTTTCATTATTTATGCAGTAGCTTACAATCACACTTTTCAAGTATAAGTGTGATAAGTTTGATCTATAAAGATGTGTTTACTTTGATGGGATGAATAACTTTTTCAGGCAGCCCTTTTTCCATCTTTTTTATCTCCTAATTGTGGATAATATTATCACGGGGAAAGGGTGTAATCATATGATAATTTTCTTTTCCATCCTAGTAAACATGTGATAAAAAAATTATGGAAATGTTAATATCTTCTCATCTTTTCTTGTCCATCATTTTTCAATATAAACATTTTCATCAAAGTAAATGCACCCTAAAATTATTAGTGGGGTTTAAACTTAAAATCTTTCAGTCTCAAATAATCCACTTTACCACTAAACTGCCTCAATTAAAACATTTCGCCTTACTCTTTTCATGTAGGAGAGCAAATTAGAGGTAAAAAACATCAATAAAGCTATCCGGACATAACGGTTCATTATTAAGTAAAAAACCAATTTAATATTATAATTGATTTGCCTAATCTACCCTTAACCATTTTTGCTCCAAAACAACTGGCGGTATTCCCTCCCTCAAATCAAAGAAATCTCTTTCTAATTCTACCAAAAAAAATCTACAGAATCCTTTGAAAGTTTTTTAAAATTTTCAAAATATTCGAAAAGAGTATTATTGTACATTCGTAAATAGAATAAATTAATGAAATAAATATTAATTAAAAAATTATGTAAAATACCTAATATGCCATTGTATATCTGGATATACTATGTCTGAATAGCACTATCAAAAAAACATATTGGGAGATAATAATAAAACAGAAAATAAAAGTTACAATTTTCTCGAACTTAATGAACCTTTATTAATTCAATCGGGAATAATTAAGCCCGACAATTAACAACTACTACGTTCAAGTGCCCCATGCAACAGTGAATTAATAAAAGATTAATTTCAAAACCATAAAACATTAGTAATCAAAAGTCAACAAGAATCTCAAAGATAGGTGAGGTTATAATTTTTGGAATGATGTTGAAAGATTATTTAAATTCAATATTGTTGTCAAGTTCAGACTATTTTCAATTGTCATGGTCCTATTTTGGCTATTTAAAAGAACGAAAAACAAGGAGTAAGTAAAAGATATCTATCTATCTTTATTTGCATTTCTATTAAAAATTCATATTTTTTCTTGATTTCTTTATATTTGCTGCATGAAGACAAGAAGCTGAGGAAAAATTTTGGTATAGATATTGTCAACCTCAACAATCAATTAAATTATTGTCAATTGTATTCTAGAAATAGAAATACAATTTACGTCGTATCTTTTTCTTCTTAGGGATACGTCATATCTGATTAAATTAAAAATGCTAATTTAATCAAATATGACGCACCCCTAATTAAGAAGAAAAATATACGACGTAAATTTCATTTCTATTTCTAAAATACATGCTAATTTAATCAGATATGACGTACCCCTAAGAAGAAAAAGATACTACATAAATTTCATTTCTATTTCTAGAATACAATTGACAATAATCTAATTGATTGTTGAGGTTGACAATATCTATACCATTTTTTTTTTCTTCCCAACTTCTTGTCTTCATGCAGCAAATATAAAGAAATCAAGAAAAAATATGAATTTTTAATAGAAATGCAAATAAAGATAGATAGTTATCTTTTACTTACTCCTTGTTTTTTGTATGCTAATTTAATCAGATATTTTCCTACAAATATTTTCCTGCATCGTGATACTGAAAAAAATATTTTCCTACAAATATTTCGCCAACTATATTACTTACATATTTTTTTACGTTTTTTTTTACAAATCAGATTTCCTACTCCTACTTCGTGTTTCATTTTATATTTCTTCCATTAGTTGAACGATATGTGGTATTGACTAAGGTTTATTCCACTCAAATATGGTACTGTATATAATTATCTCCAAATCGCCAAATATAAAAAAATGTAACGAATAGAATAGATGATGAAACACTATAACGAGTAGAGAATCAGTGTTGGTTTTTTATGGCACATCAATTTTTAAACAGAACAAGCATTTATATGAAAAGACTGCGTGAGCTAGAATTATGGATCCTTGTCGCCCATAATAAGTTTGATATAATTTCGATTTGGTATGTCATTTTAATTATTTGTTTTGTTCAAATTGGAATTAAACATGGAAATCAAACAAAATGATTTTATGATCTATTTGTAATCGTCTCCATTTAATATAAGCATGGTAGACAAATGTTGTGTTCCATAAAATTTAAAGCTTGGTTCGATCTCGAAATCAATAAATATTAATTAAAAAATTGTGTAAAATTAATTTTTTTACTTGATCGAACAAGTTATTTTTCGGATATAATATGTCCGGATAGCTTTATTGTAAATTAAAAATATCAAGATACTCAAACTCAACTCGATTAAAACTTATTATAACATGATTGAACGACAAAACAAGGGAAGACATGCATGCTTTTCAAATACAATATCATTTGAACTATTACTCCTAATTAAGTATTGCTTTGATATGTATTCATTCATCTATCTATAGCCATCTCCTTAGCTTATCAAATCATATTATGAATTGGATTTTATTCACACATATAGCAATTCTATATACAATAAAATGTCGGCAAATAACTGATTGATCTTTACATGATAGAAAAGAATTGACATATTTAAGTCAAACAATGAATGGTGGTTTGGTATATGTCTATAGTGTGACCAAAGAATGTGATATCTAGAGCTATTGATTTTGAAAATCAAAAACATTTTTTTCACTTTGGAAATTGTATGAAAATATAACTATTTTCGTCGTTAATATGTTAATGTACAAAAATAAATATTTAAACGATCGATTTTAAAGTAAAGTGATATTTAATTTTATATATTTTAATAATTGGAGTTTCGAGGTAACTTAGATTTGATTTTCTTGTAAGACCATTCGATGCTATCAAAAATCGGTGATGGGGTGTGTGTGTTAGCCTAGTGGTAGTGTGGTTAATATTCGGACTAAAGGTCACGGGTTCAAGTTCACCATCATGCGGTATTTAAATTTCCTTGTAATGTTGTTCAAAGAAAAAAAAAATTTGTGAGGACTAGGAAGACGATGCCCTTTTTCCTACTTAATATTTTCCGTTCTTTTTTTCTTTTATGATTCAGGAAAAGGAGGAGCAGTGAGTTTGAACTCTGGATCTACTGCGTATATTTTTCATTTCTTAATTATTGGAAGAAATTAAAAGTTAATTGCATTGTACTTGTATTAAGATAAAAGTCATTGTTAACTTTTATCCCTTTAAGGATGACCTAGTGGTAGAGTGGTTGCTTGGGGCTGAGAAGTCACAGGTTCAATCTCCACTAACATTTCTATAGGTGGAGTCTGTCACATCTTTACTTAGAAGGTGTGGTTGACATGCCTTTGAGGATTACAGGCTATTGCATACGAGCGTGGGTTTACCCAGTGCGCACAAGCGGCTGCGGGTTTCCACAAATTTAAAAAAAAAATCAAGAAAGCAATAAAAAAAATATGATTTCTTTGTATATATCTTTGTCATTCTTGCTTTTGAAGAACAAAATACAGCCAAAAAAAAAGATTCTATTAAAAAATAGAGAAACATAAAAAATGGGGCAAGAGCTAAAAGAATCAAAGCCCAAGCGGTTGTTTCCTTTTGTCGACTCACTGCCCTACCGATTAATATTATATACAGTTTAATTGGAGCGAATATTAACAAAATTCATTTGTTAATTTTTGGTTTAAATGAATTTTTGTGACGGCTATGAATAACAAATCACGCTTATTCCCGCATAATATTTTGGAGTGACACTCTTGTGGAGATGGCTCTACGGTGGAGATGGAGCACCGACTCGACCCAAACCGGGTATGACTCGGTCAATCCAATCAACATGGCCCGTTGACTTTTTTTCTTCGGTTTCGCCTTCGATTTTAATTTTATGGCTTCGTCTTCGGTTCCGATTACTAATATAAAGATAATCGTAGTGACAATAATTTGGATTTTTCGACTCGCTCCAAGGCCTTCGAATTCCCTCGTTCGACTTTTAATAAAAGAAAAAGAGACAAACAAAAAGTAGGGGAAAAAAACTAGGAAAAAAATTTATGAAAAGAAAAACAAGCATGTGATATACACACGACGCGCATGGATCGGAGCGGGTCGGGTCGGGTCAAGCGTGAGTATGAGTGGGTTATGCACAGTGGACACTGACACCTTACACACAAATTTTTGTCAATATTTTGAGATAGCCGTTGCGGATTTCTATGACATAAAACAATCGTAGACGAACAAAACTTACAACTTACACATTAATGTATGAATCATCAGTTCCGATTTCCGACCTATATATTATAATTAAGTAAAACAATACTACTAGTAAAAAGGATTACATTAAATTAATAACACTATATCTGTACAACTCAATACCACTAATCTTTATTTCAATATTATATGTGGGGTTTGATGCACGAATTTTCCAATACTCACAAAAAATCTCTTTTTCGTTGCCAAGAAAAGTCAAAACCTAGAAGCTTGGGAAAAGAAGAAGAATATAATAGTGCTACGATAACACCTTGACTTTCCCAAAAACAACATTAATTTCCAGCAATTATTATGTACAATACTTACCTAATTGCTCTATAATAGACACTTAAAAAGGGTTGCATAATTGCTATGGTATTAAATACTAATTAATATACTAATTAATGAACATTTAGTGGTCCAGTACAATGCCCTACTGTGCTTTCTCTCACATGGGATTTTGTAACTTCTCATATTTCCAAAAAATATCACCACATGATTTCCAGAAAGGATATACCATAATTCCCAATAAAATTGCAATTGTTACAAATGAGACAAATTTGCAGTTCAAAGAAATAAAATATAATAAAATTAAACGTGCACTTAACTTGTAGTAGCGTTCAAATTAAAACAGTCAATAATTAAATTACTTAATTTTTACTACATCATGAGGTGGGACAGATGGACTTGTCCTAGATCAAACATACAAGAAAATTAATATTTCGATAAAGTAAAATAGAAAAAAAAATTATATCTATAGATTTATTCATCGTAGTAACTTTGTACTTAGCTTGATCGACGATGATTGAGAAGATAATGTGGGCTTTGTCTGGGTAGATTGACTATTGATTCGGAAACTGCACAAGTTCTTTTGCAAGAAGTGTACATATTTATCAATCCAAATCGATCACTCAAAGTTCTAGTGATTTTGGAGCTGCCCTTATGAATGGTGCCGAAATTCGAGTCGTCGTCGTTGCCGTCGCCGCCGTCTTTGGAGCATTCCACAAGGGCAGCGAAGAAAGGATCATCCTTTTGGAACTTATTGCTTTTCTTGGGAGAAATTTCCTCTTGCTTGATCTTGGTGGCGGCGGCGGCGGCGGCGGAGGTGGTGGTTCCGGCCGGCGGAAGAGGGAGGAGATGGCCGGAGGAGTTTTTTTTCTTTAAGCCTTGGTGTTTAGGAATCCCGGGAATTTGCTCCCAAGAAAATGGGACTCCTTTGAATTTGATGAGAGGGGTGCTTGGACTAAATGGAGGGAATTCTTCATTGAAAGAGAATGATGATGATCTAAAGGAGGAGTCCCAAGAGCCCGACGGCGAAGACGACGAGAACGACGGCGTGCGCCGCCCCGTTGGCCGGAATATCGGGGCGGAATGCGGTGGCTCCTCCTCGTTTGGGAGGAGTGGTGTGTGGCTATTGATGGACACCATTTTGATTTGGAGAGGGAGAAATGTGTGTTTTTTTTGTGTGTGTTGTTGTTGCTAAGAAAGTATGAATTATTATACTATATCATTACTAATAATTTAGAGTTTTAAAGACTAAATTTTTTGGTGAATGGGATGAAAATGAAACAAGAGTAGTGAAATGACAAAAGGGCATCAACTCATTGTGAGGATTGGAAGGGAATATAGAAGGGACAAAATGGGAAATAAATAATATGAAGTGGGTATGATGTGGATATTTCATTATTGCCCATATTATGAATGGTTAATTAATTATATTTATATGAAAAATATAATTTATGGTGAGTGGGTGGGATTCATTACATGGACATGAGCTAACTACTTAATTGGGTGGTCTATTTTATTCCACTACTTAGGAGATTTAGGTCAAAACATTTTTAATTGATTCAAAAATAAGCCTCATTCATTATTTATACAAATTTCTTTTTCGAAATAGTTGAACAATGTCTTTAGCCATCTTAAAATGTAAATTCAATATACCAAGGAGGAAATAACGTGTAAAATTGATGATAAATCAATGTTTCAAGACAAATGATCACAAATGGAACTTTTTTTGTTGTGACCAATTTCCTTAAGAATGTATGTTGATATATGTCAACTACTAAAGACCAAGATACGAAATTTCAGTGTCACTAATTATATCTACCATTTTTAGAATCTATTTTTCATGTGTCTGTGGTAGTAAATTTGTGTATGCTTTTAAAACAAAAATGGTAACATCGATCGTAGGGCTTAAAATGTTTAGATATATAAATATGAGTAATTATATTCGGATACATTGTGGTTAGCCACACGCGTGAAAAAAAGAAAAGTTTACTGTAATAATGGAAATAATCACATTTCTCCCTAGGGTTTAAGCTTAGGGGTGGCAATGGGTCGGATACCCACCCATTAAGCATTTCTCAAACCCAAACCCATGAAAATTTTTCACACTCAAATCCGTCCCAAACTCGATTAAAAAATAATTTTAAAATCCATACCCGATCCAAACCTGTTGAGTAATACCCGTTTATTAAAAACTCAAATACTAAAAAGTAAACATCAAATAACAAAATATTGTAGAAATGATTAAAACATAAACATCAATATAAAATTTCACCAAAATTAATCTCAAAGCAAAGTACTATGAACTTACAAAATCTTAAAACATAACTAGAAGATTATGAATTATTGATGTTGTCGTTGCGTCGTCATATTTCGAAAGTTTATTTACAGAAGTAGAGGAGAAACATTAAAAACTTAACTCTTACGAAATGTGTGTGTGTGTGTTAAGAAAATTAGATAAAACCCTAAATCTATTAATATTTATAATTATATAATAAATTATGCATATAATAATATCATTAATCTTATATATATATATATATATATATATATATATATAAATGGGTTTGGGTAGCGGGTACTCGGAGTTAATTGCCCAAATCCGACCCAAACCCGTCACGGGTTTGCATATTTGTACCCAAACCCGTCCCAAAACCATTTAATATTTTCCAAACCCGGCCCATCAGGATTTGGGAATTGCGGGTACCCACGAAAACCCGACCCATTGCCATCATTATTTAAACTTCCTAATTAGAGTATATTTCAATTTTCAAAACCTATATTACCATTTTAACGAGTGTGACTAGGTACGGTGTGTTCAAATATCATTATTCTGTAAATATTTAAGTATGTAGGAGTTGTAAAATCCTAACATACACTATTAAGATGAAATTATTATATAAAAAAATGCAATTATAGTAGAATATATATACAGATGATTGAAAGAAAATAGTTTAAAAGTATTTATTAAATGTTTCTTGATCTCCTTCTCAAAAAAAAAAAAAAAAAAGTTTCTTTATCTCTACTGCTTAGGAGTGACTTCTAAGTTCAGTAGCTAATTAGTCCAACTACATACATCTCTACAAGTATAGTGTACGTATTTTATTTAAGTATAATATTCATTTGATCCATTGAGTTGAAATTTAAGTTTGTTTGGTGAGATAGATTGAGGTAATCAAGAAGAACAATTAAAAATATATATTTCATTCATACAATGATTTTGTTCTTTTTCATATGTGGATAATTACAGTATTTAATAAATTCATATTTGTTTGGACAAATTACAGATTTACAAATGTAATTAGGTTTTTAAAGTCGGTTTAATATACCGTACGTAGTCATGTAAATTAGTGATTATCACAAAAGAAAAGAAAAAAGAATGGTAAATATATTAAAAATACCATTGTTGCTGCAAAAAAGAGTTTTGTTGTAGATTTCTCGAATGTTTGTCGAGAGGCGAATGGTGTGGCTCATAGTTTAGCATGTAATATGCTTGTACGAATGTTGATGTGATGATCTGGAAATCGAATTGCTCGTCTTGGCTCCTTGATATTGTATCCTTGATGAAGCAATAAATATTGATTTTTCCTAAAAAAAAAAAAGCACATTCAAAATTTTGAGCTATCTTCTTGATTCGGGATCTGAATAGCTCACTAATTGTTCACTGATTGCTTGCATTCTGTCTATTCTTAAATGAAACGAAATGTTTGTAAGATAAATGTTCTGTAAGGGATTCGAGTTTCCCGTGTACTCGTATTAATATTAATCTTTCTTTAACTTTTCAAAAAAAAAAAAAAAAACAAGTAACTGTGATATAAATTGATAAAATAAAAATAAGATGATAGTTAGTAGTGGATGTTTTTTTTGAAACAAATAAATCAACTAATTTAGATTAAATTATCACTATAAATTTTACGTACCGAATTCTTGTTTTGTAATACTGCTACTTTTGATTTTTTGAGTATCTTCCATTTAGATCATAATTTATTAAGTAATTGTTTAATAGTTAATGCCACTCTAGAGTGTAGTGTATAATAGTCAATGCCACTTGGGTTATTTCTCTTAATTTCAACTTACAAAAATAAATATTCCATTAATAATTGCCCACAATATTTTAATGACGTTTATTGAGTAGAAGGGGTCCATTTTATCTATAATTTATTAAGTTATAATAGTACCCTTGGTACGTCTCTCTATACTCACATTAATAATTGCCAACAAAATTTTATTGAATAGTATAATTAATTAGATCAATTCGAATCTTTTATTTTACTATTTCAAAACATGCAACGCAAGTCACACATACTGATCATATTATTCTGCATGTGATGTGCTGATTATTTATTATTGTTACTATCATACACACATATGTGATGGTAACACATTCACGAAAAATAGCAAAGACATATTGTTATTGTAAATTGTAGTACTTAATTTACATTAGATAAATTAAACAAATAAAAGCCATTTTTTGTGAATTTGTTTACTCTTTTTTTTTCCTTGAGACGAGTATTTTCGACAAATGTTATTCGTGAATGCATTCTACATAAACTTCCGTCAAATTTAAGAATGTCACACACTACTTGTAAGGCATCCTACCATGTAAATGGTGTGGGTTCGAAACCTAGCATTAACATATTTTTTTTTTTCGGCTGCAGATTCTCACGATATAAAAAAAAATATAATTAAAAAATAAATATATAGAAAGTGGTGGGACCCATACCTTTTCGTGATAGAAAAAATTTATTTTCCGAAACGAAAAACATGTCACATTTCTAGTCTGTTGGTCTAGTCGGCGAGGATATTATGATTGAAAAATTACGAGTTTGAAGGCTATGAATATCTTTTAATTCGATACTTGGCCAATTAACAATAGTATTTCCTACCTAAACGTAGAGAAAAGAAGAAAATGGAAAGACTATTGCATCACACTCATGACTAATAAAAGCTTAGTATTTTATTCCATTGCTAGCAGAAAATCAAAATTAATTTAATTAATTTAAAAGGATGGATAATAAATAATGATCGAATCTTAGAAAAGCGATGTGCATGTGACGATTTAAGTAAATTCGAAATATATAGGACCCTCTTGTTACAAACGATGTGACTGAACTCAAGTTGTAATAATATTATGCTGTTAGAGATTAGGTTGTCTTTTTCTGTATTATACTTATAAGATTAATAATAATCGGATACACTGTGGCCAGTCACACGCGTGAAGAAAAGGAAAGTTGACTATTAAAATAGAAATAATCAAATTTCCCCCTAAGGTTTATGATTTTCAATTAAAGTATATTTTTTCATAACCTATATTACTATTTTTAGTGCGTGTGGCTGTCCACAGTGTCTCAAAATCTTCTTTTATTATTGGACAGGAGATGATGTTACTGAAATTTAATTTCACTCACATGTGATTTTTTATTAGCCTCCATGTGAATCTTGGTGATAATTAATTGCTGCATCTCTCAACATTTTGCCTAGAAAAGAAAAGTGGCCAAAATTATATAATTACAATTTCCTTACAAATGTTTGACAATATGCGACCTTTTCATAATCTTGAATTAATTGGTTCCTTTAACGGTCATTTTTATCGACTAATTTAAAAAAAATGTATTGATATTTGGACAGTAGTTGTCCGGATAATGGTGGCATATTCGTAATTAAATACTTTTTTCAATTTTATTAAATAATTAATATAAGAATAATGATATTTGGACACACTGTGGTCAACTACACGCGCTAAAAATGGTAATATAGGTTTTGAAAATGGAAATATACTCTAATTGGGAAGCATAAATCCTAGAGGGGAAATGTGATTATTTCCATTTTTACAGTCAACTTTTTTTTTTCCACGCGTGTGTTGGCCACAGTGTGTCCGAATATCATTACTCTTAATATAATTAGTGTTTGTCTATATCACTCTTTTCCACTTAATTGTATGCTTATTTCTAATATTAATTAAAATAAATCAATATCATGCACAAATTTTTGAAATTCGAAATATTAATTAAATTCAAAAATTAACATATAATTAGGTGGGAAAGGGTATTATAGACAAAATACTATTAATTAATAAAAAGATTGAATGACTATTTAATTACGAATATTACACCGTTGTCTGGACAACTGTTGTCCATATATCTTTATTCTTTTGAAAAACAGTACCCCCTTCCGTCCCATATAGTCGGGAGTTCGTTAACGATTTTAATAAATGTTTGGTAGATATATTTTGAACGACAAAGGGTCCCACAATTTGTTGGGCTCGGTCCAATGCAAAATTATGTTGGGCCAATTGGGCCGTACTGAAATTTCTTAGCCCAATGGAAAACTACTCAATTGAATCCACGCAAGAGACATATATTGAGAAAAATATTTATTAATTTTTTTATTAATATAGTAGATACATTATTACATTAATACCATTAAGTAATAATTACATTAGAGATATAGAATAGGCAAAGCCAATTTTATAGGAATGGACTCTTTTATACTAGTAATAGATATATATATATATATATATATATATATATATATATATATATATATATATATATATATATATATATCCAAGCAAATCAAATCAGATAGCTTCAAGTTAGTTCTTGCTGCATATCAATAGACAACAAAATAATAATAATAATAATAATAATAAAATAAAATAAAAAATCAGATTCATAACATCAAGAAAACTACAATGAGGAGCTTGATACAACCAAGATTTTAAGAAACTACAGCACTAATAATTAAAATTCTCTTTCTTCATAAATAATTATTATACTAGCTAGTGCGCACCAAATATCTCGACTCAATTCAACTCGACTCTTTTATTCTACTAAAGCAAGCCCTCATTTAACCTCTTATCTAACTAGGGAGAGTCTGCATAGTATCGAACTTTGATGACGGAGCCTTTTTTGACACCATATGCAGCTAATTTCAAAGTTTTATTCATCTCAACTCCGCCATAGTGAAGTGTTAAGTAATCCGAGCCCCAATTGCTCTTGACGAAATCCATCACCTCCTTCACCTTCGTCGTGTCCTCCACCATCATGTAGAGCTCCGACGTGGGCGATTCTAACTTGATTTTGAATTTGTCGAAGTCGGCTGATGAACCGGATGCCATGGCAATTTTTAGCTAGGGTTTGAAACTATTTACCTCGACTCGTTTTTTGGCTTGATTTAATGTGAACGAGAGGGTTATACTTATAGGGAATGGTAATGCAAATTTTATTGCGAATAATTTAATGGTGGTGCATGAGATTGGACTGATCTTGGAAGTTGAGGGGCAAGAGTTACATTTACCGATCATCATGAATATGCATATTATTTTAGCATAGAATGCTCGTGACATCTCATTCTTTATAAAGTTAAATAGGGTTAGCTTAGGAAAACAACAATTTGAATATTGGGCTTTGTTTTCTTTGTGGAGACCTAATATTGGCTGCGTTTATTTGGATCTGATGTAAGTGGTTTAATTTTTGGCCCAGTCCAATAAGTTAAATGGCCCATATATATTGGTCTAGTTAGCAGGCCGGCTCAGAGATTTCGGGGGCCCTAGGCGAAAAGAAAAAAAAAAGGGGCCTCTTGAGCGATTATTTATATAATGTGCTAAAATAAAAATTGATATTAGTAAAATTTTCGTATGAGTTAGAAGCTGCAGAGCACATTAATGGGAAAAGAAAATAGAGGGAGAGCATGAATAGAGAACGAGAGCACACTATTTTTTATTTTTCTCGTTACTAACTGAAATTCTACTTGCAAAGATTTTTTTAGATACTTTTATAATAAAAATAATATTTTTATATATAATAATAGATTTTTTATTTTTTTATTTTGGGGCCCCTCAAATTTGGGGCCCTAGGTCATTGCCCCAATAGGCCTTATAGAAGGGCCGACCCTGATGGTTAGTGGAGCACTCGACTTTGTAACTAAAAATATTATACTCCCTTTGTAGCACCCAATTTACCACGTTATTGTTCGGCACGAAAAAAAGAAAAAGTAAAAAAGTAGAAGGTGGATAGAAATAACTAGGTCGAGAGGCTGGGCTAAGAAATTCCTCCGTTCTGCAATTAGTGGTTCAAAACTTTTGAACACGAGTATTTAGGTAAAGAGTAAAAAGTGGTATATACTGTTAAAGTTTTGAAATAAAACAAGTTTAGAGGGTTTTAGAAAGTTAAAAAGTGAACTTATTGGGCCACTTAATTAAGAAAAATAATTGATTTTAGGTTTTTCTTTGGGTTTAATAAAAATGGAATTGGCCCAAAATAAATTGATTTGCGTGGATAAAAAATTTGGAAGCTTTGCGCGCTTCACTAAGAAATTTTTTAATATTAAAATGATATTTAAAAATATATATTCAGACATACAATATGGATCGAATATTTTTGGGGTCTTTATTTTCTTAGGGTCATGTACGGTCGACACCCCCGTATCGGTCTAGACATTGTAATTAATATAGTACCTATATTTTAAGTTGAGCTACTCATAATGATCTTGAATAGTCACTAAATTTGAGAAAGGGATGAAAATGTGTACAAGTCCTTCTTGATACCTTGTACTTTTATTCTCTCTCTATTTCTCAAGCTATTGATCATCCTAGATTTGTACTTATACAAACCAATGAATTAAGACCATGGGCAGCGGCGAGCTCCAAAGTGGACTCGCATGCCATTCTTGTGGGCCCCCAGCGTTTATGGATTTTGAGTTGCATTGGCGAACTCCAAAATAAAAACTCGCTCAAACGCCTTCCTCCATTTACGCCGACGATCGACTTCCATGGGGAGACAATCCGGAAGGCCCACCGCCTTCCTCCATTTACGCCGGAATCGTGAGGAGGGTGAAGCGAAGCCACTGCTGCTCTAACGTCGGCCGCAACTCTTCTTCCATCCTCACCGGAGTCGCGACTAACAGCAGATCTGGGCAGAACGAGCGCCTCCAGTTCCGCACTCCACCGCCGGCTCTGCTGTGACCACCATAATTCCCGACATATAAAACCTCGGAAAGTCGGATTCCAGTGTTGAAACTCTCCAATAATGGAAACCAAGCGGCTGCAGCCTCGACGCGATGCCCCTCCGCCCACCGTCGTCAGCGCCTTCCGTCTCCACCATTGCCGCCATCTATTTCGGCGAGAGAAAACGACGCTGCTTGCTGGAGGGATGTGTTGAGCTTCACCAGCGGTCACCACGTGGCCTTGCGAGCGCCAAGAGCTCAAGCTCGTTCACTCGAGCGTGCACTCGTGAGCTCCGCGCTCCGCAATGGCTTGCGAGCTTGATGGGAGAACTCGTTGGGGCAGCGAGCGCGCTCGCAGGCACGCCGCTGCCCACAACCTAACACATGCGATTGCTAACGCAGTCTCCATCTCCTGTCTCGAGACCCCTCAGAATTGGAGACTATGCGTTGCAGCAGAGGAAATCTCGAGTCGGTTTCAATTTTTCGAGCCGGTCTCAAGCTCCTTTATATATATATATATATATATATATATATATTATTTTAATCTTATTTATTATTATAAATACCACTATTTTCATCTCATTCTTCATATTATTCATACTCCATTTTTCAAATCTTTCAGTCTCATTTCTTCATCTCTTCCTTTCTTGTGAAAATGGATCCCAACAATCCCTTTTTGTACGCGTGGTTTCCCGACATGTTCGACGATGTTTATGCCTACACGTCAACAGGGCTTAATTAGCAAAACAATATGCACATCTTCCTTCTCATAGCAAGTACCCCTCAAATAATGGCTTAAATTCACTTTCGATCTGCCGATGTCGCTTTGGACCTACCGGTTTAAAAGATGAAACTTGCCCCAATTTATGAATGAAACCTCAAATTAGCTATCACGAAAGCTCGAACTAGTTAACGAATTAGTCATTGGCGTCGGTTGAAAAACTTCAACCACAGGACACCTTAGAGTTCTATCTCTCTTTTGATTTGTCATTTCGGCCTTTCGCTTCTACTGCTGTTGAGTAAGAAAAGCCTGTAGGTCTATTAATGCGCCTCTTTACTTACCTGAGGAATATCTATTAACTGCATCGGCCTCCGTAGCCTGATTCGACATTAGAAGTATATTTTTTTTTTCCAATAACCGAATTTGTCTGTAAATACTGCATATTTGATTCCATCCATAAATTAATTTTCTTCCCTATGAGTTCTAGTCTCAATAAGAATGCTATTTCTTAGTTATTCCAGATGCTCGCCAAATTTGAAAAGAGTCAGAGGTTATTTGTATTCCTCAGAAACCCCCCGCCCACATCACCATTTAATATCATCGACAATTTTTTTTTTGAATTAATGTAATGTTTTATGTTATTTTTATTAATGAAATTTTATCAATTAATTGAATGGAAATGGGAAATTGTTTCATATTAAAGTTAAAGACAACTTAAAGACAGTTGGGTTGCAAGGGTAAGTGTCTTTAAGCTGTCTCTAATAGAAAAAAGGGGAGTTGGTCTCCAAGAATTGCAGATAGCTTAAACTATCCCTCTCTCTCCCCCCTCTCTCCTTAATAGTTTCAATTCGAATATTATCTACGCCTCCTAGGTTTATAAATTTATCTTAATTCTCTCTCTTAAGAAAAAAATTTACCATGTATAAGATTAGATCTAAAAATTATTCATGCAAATCAAATCCACGTTATCTTTCACTTAATAACTCGCATACCTGAGTGATTAAGCACCCAAATGACTAATCTTCTTTGTGTTTTATTTTTTTATGTAAAAGGAAACAAAAATTGTCAACGTGTAAAGTCACATCAAACATGAACTATTTCTTTATGATAGTAATTAACAAGAAAAGTTATAATATTCAAATCAACGAACTAAGATTAGCCAAGCCATTAAGATTGTTAGCGTTTACCAATTTTAACCGATAATTATGGTTTCAATCATATTTCTATACTATACGAAATGAAAGGTGGGTTTTTCAAACTCATTAATTTCTATCATTCATTCATTGTGAGATTAATCATCACGGAAGGAACAATTTTTTTATAGTAAGAAAATCCATTTTTTTTTCATAGTGGTGGCATATAAACCACTTTTTAAATTTTCTTATTCCTTTTTTGCTTTCAGATTTTTTTTTTATTGGAGGAAAAATGATTGCGTTTCAGGCCTTTTCATTACATTGCTCAAGAAATTTTATGTAATTTTACCTAACTTTCCTCAATTATTAACGAAGTTCAAACTTCGGTAATGTAGTGGAGTGTCAAAAAGGTCAAACCCCAATGACCTACTTATTTGACAGCATATTTTCATGATATTGGTAATTGTATTTTTCTTTTTATTACAAGAGGAACCTGAAGATGCCTTTAGCCTAGGTGCTAAAACAAACCATATTCGAAATTAAAATCTGGTGTGAGAAACTCGATTTATAACGTTATCTTTAATTACGAAAATACTTACTTTACTAGACGGGTTAACGATTTATTAGAATTGAGTCATTTACCTCATTAATGAATGAAGGGTCATCCAACCTCTATGATGTCGCAGCACAAATCTATATCGACTTGGTTGTGTCATGAAATCATATTAGAATCGAACAATTCACCTCCTTAAATCCAATCTACATGTCGACCACATGAACTTTACCAAGTCGATATGAGATACGAATGAGAAATGTTAAAACAACTCCTTACGAATAGGTCAGTATGACTATCGATTACTACACACGGACCACAAATGCATCATCGATTCAGATATGCCCTAAGATCATATTAGAGTTGAACCATTCACTCCATTTAAAAGCTTAACTATTGAGGTTGAGGGTCCTTCACAAGACACTTAAAAAGTCAATTTAAAATCTTAAAATTCGAATCCATTAAATGTCATGTTTTAATTTGAGTGTAAATTCAGATATTTGATCAATCTAACACAACACTCTTCATTTCTACTATTGTTTCGCTCATTTTGTCTCACTTTTCTTAAATGAATGTCTCACTCAATTTGTCACATACGAAAAATGAAAGAATTTACCTTTCAAAATCCATCAAAAGTGGTGGGACCTACCCATTTCCTATATTTTTATCTTTATTCTTAATCTCTGTGTCTAATAATAAGAGGACAAAATGAGTATTTTTTAATGTCGAGTCAACCAAATAGATATTATATTCAATACTTAAGCACACACACAAGAATTGCATTTCTAAAGTGGAAGGTTTAAAAAAATGAGATTAACGATATCATATTGCTATAATCGCACCATGGCATATATTAATAATGGTAAACGCCTTTAAATTAAGTGAAATTATCCAATGTGATATCAAAAACGTAGGCAGCAGGCGTGTAACCGACGCGCTGGGGAGGTGCGAGTGGGCGTCGACTTTTTCTGCAAAAACTGCAACTAACACTATATGGGCCGAAAGAAGAGCAAGTGATAGTGGGCTGCGATTTTGCAAGTGGGGAGGCATGTGATCACCACACGCTGTCGCCCTCGCTTAGTCGACACGCGTCCTTGCCTTTTTTATCTAATTCGCTATTTCATGATTCATGTCCCAATTATTTGTGCAGTTTTTTCTTTTTTTGCCTTTTACTTTTCTCATTCCCTCTCCACTGATTACCCTTAAATAATTTTATTCACACTATTCCATCCGCTAACGATAAGTGTAGTTCGAAGAAAATAATACATATTTAAAGAAACGAATAATGGGTAACAGTAGGAAAAAAAAAATATTGTAAATGAAGAATGAGACTCACAGTTATTGTAGGATTTTGAAGAATAAGCAACTAAAGGTTATTTGGTAAATAAAGAAACTTTTAAGGATAAAAGGATAAATGTGGCTAGACCACATTATCGTGGGGGCCAAAAAAGAAAATCGGATTACACTTATCCTGGACGGAGTGAGTAATAGATACATATTTGAAAAAATAAATAAATACTACTCTCTCCGACTAAAATAATATGACCATTTAGGTTCCAGCACGCTGATTAAGAAAAGCTGATAAAGTTATTTTGAGTGGGTAAAAGTTAGAATGTATGGGTAATTGAATAATAACAAAAAAACAGTGGTAATGACAAAAAATGTGGTATTGACCACAAAGTAGGAATAAAATTATTGTGTTGACTAAAAAGAAAGATTAAAGTTGTTGTGAGGTGGGACCATTAATGGCAAATGGTAGTAAATAAAGAAAAAGTAGGAGGTTATGATTATACAAAAAGTTAAATAGGCATTTGATTTATGGACAAAAAAATATGGGTAAGTAAATATTTGATTTTGGATGGAGAGAGTACTCCATCCGTCCACGAAATGGTTGTCACTTTTGCTACTTAAGTTTGTCTACGAAATGGTTACCAATTTTACTACTCCACTTAAAAATTCACTATTACCTATTATTTTCTTAAAAATACGTGCCGTCCATAATGTGGCAATCTTTTCATGAACGGATGGAGTATGATTCATGGATACGATTATGACAAATGGATGTGCAAAGCTAATAAAAAAATAATGAAAGCACAAAAATGCATATGTTTTTTTTTTCTTTAACAAAACAAATATTAAGAATACTTACCTAACCACTACTAGACACGTATACATGGCCACAGATTACATGATGCTATTAGAGTTGTAAAATTAAGCTGTCGTATGCCCATTATTTAAATTTGAAAAGTAATTAACCTTAAACGAGAAGACAATTTAACTTCGTAACCACTTGTAAAGTTGTACATTAATTTATTGTATTCATTAATGGATAACTAATCATTAATTACATATATATACATATTTGTTATTAATTTTTCCACCTTGCATAATGTTTCAATACTATGTTTAAAGTCAAATTTATTGGTCCCCGGCATATAGTATAATTAAAAATATTAAACTTTGATTATAAAATATAAAATATATTACTATCATTACACGTGTCAAACTCGTGTCAAGCTGATTCAAGCTCATCAAGATAAAATAAGAATTTAGATCGTAATAAGTCGAATTGATTTTTTTTTTAAATCGAGCCGAATCATCTCGATTTATTATCATATCAATAAAACTCTAACTCGACTTGACTCATTCTAATTCGCACTTTCTCGATATATACAAGCGAAAGACGTGATTTGATCTCTATTATATTTTTCTCTTCACAAGGACGTGAATTTATTCAGTGCGCATAAAAAATAACGGCAGCGGATTACTACTAATTCAAAAAATAAGGTTACTCCACCCACTAAATACTAAACCGGTGCCAAAGATTGAGAACTTATGAGTTGAATATAAGAAAATCTAATGGATCAAAATTCTTTGACGGTTAAATTCATTAAATAACTAAAAACCAAAGTCAAAACAAAGTTTGAAAATAACTGACGAGTGACGACGGCAAAATTATCGGAAATTAGAAATTAAAAATATCTTTGACTGGTGGGCCCAATTAACACCTAGATGTCTGATTTGACATCATCGTTGTTCTATTCAAGTTTTTGGGCCTTTTTCCGATTTATCAAGGCCCAATTAATTTGAGTGTAAATATTTAGGCTGTGCAATATAATAAGTATTGCTCCTCCCTGAAACATCTCTCTATTTGGGTTCGGCACGGAAAATAAAAAATTTAATAAATTTGTTTTGAGTGAAGTAAAAATAAAAATATAAAAGTAATAGAAAAATGACAAAAAAATAGTGATTTTAATAAAAAAATGGTGATATTAGCGAAAAATTAGGAATAAAGTTGTTGTTTTAACAAAAAAGTAAGAATAAAGTTATTGTGAGGTGGTATCATCAATGACAAAAGATAGGAGCAGTAAATAAAGAAAAAATAGGAGGGTATAATTGTACAAAAGGTAAATATAGAGTTATTTTATGGACAAAAAAATATAGATAAGTAGGGAATTGTTTCGTGGACGGAGGGCATTCGCCCCTTTTTTTTGAAAGACTGCAAAAATCCTCTCTTTTTTCTTTTGATATCTCCGGATTTATTAAAGTAATTTTTTATAATATTATTACAAAATTAATTTTGCATAAAATCCTATTTTTTCCATTAAAAAGCAAGAATAATTTCCCTCCAATAGCAATGTGAAGACAAGAGAGAGGTAGTAATTTTCTCTTTAGAAGATGGGGAATTTCATATATCAATATAGAGTTCGATTTCTTGTGTGTTGACATAGATACTGATCGATTTCGAATTTTTATATTTTTAAAAACGTCTGCAGTTAAGGAAATTGGGTTTTCATTTGACGGTATTTATATGGTACATTAACATCCCAAAAATTAGGTTATTTTATTCTATTATTACTTTAACAACTCTTCTGGATCACGCAAATACTTGTTTATGGCCGGTCGCACCCATACGACCGCGCACGCGCCTTTTTTTTTTTTTTTTTTCTTTCTATTTTCCAGTTTCCTATTTTTTTAATTTTTTTTTCAGTTTTTATTTCAAATTTTTTTTTTGAAATTCTACTTTTTTCCCACCTTTTTTTTCTGTGTTTGTCTCTTCGTTTTTTTTTGCCGCTTCTTCTTTGGTCAAGATTCGAGCAAGGGGAACCGAAGGCCTCGGAGCGAGCCGAAAAAGTCCAAATTGTTGCCCGCCGATTATCCTTATATTAGTAATCGGAGCGAAAGCGGAGCCATAAAATCGGAGTCGAAAGCGAAGCTGAAAAAAAAAAAAAAAATTGACCGGATCAACGTAGCAACCCAAATTGATCGGATCAACCTAACCTGGATTCAGTCGCATGGGCCCTGCGACCTGCCGCACAAGAGACTTGTCCTTTGGATCATCATACTTTAACAACTTACAGAGTTTAGGAAAAAGAAAAATATCTTACAGAAATGAATTGCTAAGCCAACTTTTAAGAATAAAAAAAAAAGAAAGAGGGGGAATTCTATCTCATATTGTAAAATTGAGTTATGGGTCCTGAATCCAAGAAATTTTTTTGGTTCATTCTAATTTATGAATTTGATCTGATCCAACACATATTAAATTTTACAATATAATATCTATGCTCTATTTATGTCCAACCTTGTCATATACTCTATCCGTTCACAAAATGGTTGTCATTTTTGCTACTTAAGTTTGTTCACAAAATAGTTGCCGTTTTTGCTACTTCACTCACATTTATTGTGGGACCCTTATTCTACTCACAACAATACTCACTAAAATTCACTACTACCTACCATTTTTTTAAAACCCGTATCGTCCACAATGTGGCAACCATTTCATGGACGGAGGGAGTAGTATTATTCAAAAGTAAATTGATCACATATTTTAATAAAATGGAGTATTATCTACATCATTAAATAAGTTATTGGGAAGTGATAATACACAAAATTCATGATCATTTAATTCCGTAGTGCTTCAACTATAACACCTCAAACTTGAAGTCAAAAAATTGTCCCGATCGATATTTGTTTCTCTTACTTAATTTCCCAAAATATAAAGGCATACTATTTTAAGACTATCTTCTCATTTCTTAATTAAAATGTTCGTAATTAATATTAAGCATTCATTGTATCTAGAAAACAATTGATTTGGGGAAATATAGATTTATTCAAGAGTAAATTTTTACATAGACATTTGATTTTTCTTCCAGTCGTAGTGTGGAAAAATTGGTCTGTTTGAAATTTCGAAAACGTTAATTAATTTGATAACGTGCCTTCAATTATTGAAAGGGTGAGACATTTCTAAATAGGAAAACACACATCCTTTTTTTTTGTATTATAAAACGAATTTATTACCCTTAATTTGGACCTAATTAAAAAACCAATTAACATAATTCGTCTTTGAACGGTTTCTGTAGAGCATCCACTACGGGTATTGAGTTAGACCCTGGGTCTATCGTCGAGAAGCGTAATTTCAATGATTGGTGGGGTTGAGTAAGACCCCGAATCTATAATTATAATTATAATTTTTTTTTGTTTTTAATCAGAAAAAGTAAAAATAAATAAATAAAAAAAATGGACCAATAGTGTGAAGCCACGTGGACCGAAGGAGTGAGTGAGTGAGGTCGAGAGCAGTGTCGATAAATCGTCACCACTCTCGACCCTGCATGATCGATACCACGGGGTCTAAGTTAGACCCCGCGGGGTCTAGCGAGAACGAGGTATCGAAGGAAGATCGACACCGGTTTCGACCCCGGTGCTCGATCCCCATAGTGAATGCTCTTAACCTGTATCTATCGTAACAATGTGTAGTCTCGTCTAGCTAGAAGTTGCATTTTGGAGATTTATTTCGTCACTGACACAAAATTTAATCGAGACGAATCAAAAATACATATAATCATAATTTCGAGGGTGTTTGATTAAGCTTTTAAACTCCTTAAAACAGCTTATAAGTATAAGCTGTTCATTATTAAAGGTTTAAGAGCTTATAAACTGTTTTAAGGAGTTTTTAATCTCAGCCAAGCACCCTCTTAACTGACACAAAATTTATTTCGTCTAACTAGAGTTCGTATTTTGGATTTAAATATTTGACTCGTCTCATACAAATTACAGTAGTGGCGGCTTAGAGATCCATGGATCCTCAAGGAAGAAGCTTCAGTCTCTCTTTCCTCATAAAAGCAGCTGAAAACTTAGATATGCATTGAATTTGTTAGAGAAACAGCCAAACAATGACTTAATTCCGTCGGTCTCATCGTCTGCGACAAACATCAATTTCCGGCTTTCACATAAAACCGGCCCTCAAATTAAAACCTACTTAAAATAGATGAAAATATGCGTCACAGTCAACATCAATGGGCTGTAACCCTAGCAAAGTTACCTCACTGTGAGTTGAGATTAGTAGAGATAGTTTGTTTTTTTTTTAATTATTATTTATGAAAATATAGACTCGTTAATTATTATATATGGGTTATTAGATGTGAAGGGAGATGATCATATAAGATCTTAAATAGGTAAGAACTAGGACCGTTGATTTTTTTTTTAAATTTACGGTCCAGATTAAATTATGCATTAGATTACTGTTGTTTGTGTATTAAAATTATGCTAAATAATTTGTGCATTAAGTTAGTGTACGTAATTTGTACATTACTGTCTTTTGTGTATCACGTAAGTGATATTTATGTTGGTTACTAACGATTCATATAAAAATGAGTTCATACCAGACCCTAGATGTGAATATATAACTATGAATGTATTTATAATTGTTGACTCGGATATGAATTAATGAACGAGTTTTGTTCTTAAAAAAATTGCGAAATTCACCACAATATTTAAGTGAAATAGTATTCTTTTATGTTAAACCTATAATTAAATATAAAATTATTCATTAACTGCTAAATATCATACAATTAAAAACTACTGTTTATGTTCATTTGCAAAAAAAGAACGACTTTGAATCACCCGAACCTAAATTGAGACACATATAAACTGAGTACGGATATCAATCAGGTCAATCCATTAGGCTTTGGGTTAGTTCTATCGAGTTGTCAGACTATTCGGCCGAGCTCGAGTTATTTTTTATTGGGTTGAAAAATATTAACCCTAACCATTCGATTCACGGGCTGGACCCTCGGGTCACAAGTTTGAAAATAACAATTAACATGTAAATATTTTCTTGACAATCTATATTTGTCGCAAAATATTACACTCGAAAAACATGAAAAAGTAACAAAACAAGCTTACATGGCCCAAAAACAGAAAACCTAATAACATTCAAAAAATAACAACCAATCGAGAGCTAAAGAAAAAAAACTTGAAGTGGGAACGACGAGACGGTGGTATTCTATTCTATGATTTCTATTTAGGGCAAAAGAGGGCGCGACTACAAGTAATTAGTATTATGTATTATCTACTTTTTTAAAAATATTTCAGGGTTATCCGAGTTAAATACATAGCTACTATTATGTCCTATTGTATTTTTTTTATAACTTGGACGGGGCTATCCCAGATAACTCTTAAACTCGAGCAGGATCAACTCAAATAATCCAGGTTTATATTTGGATATAAAATTTAACCCCAATCCTTTACTCTCTTTGTCCACGATATTGTTGTACTTTTGCCATTATTCCGTCTACGATATAGTTGTCACTTCCATTTATAGGAGTACATTATATTGAATCTTATATTTCTCACTATTCCACTCTCATTAATAGTGAGACCCTTACTACACTTACAAGCATACCTACTACTATCCACTACTTCACTATTTTCTTAAAATCCGTATCGTTTATAATGTAACAATGATATCGTGAATAGAAGGAGTATTATTTTCGGTCTATTGGTATCAAACCGTAAATTGAGATAAATAGGAGCATATAATAGTAATAATGTGCATAAATAGAATACATAGATCGCCTCAATTGAGTAAAGACAAATCTGAATATAGTAACATATGACATTTATATAATAAATATTTATCAAATTTTCCGCTTTAAAAAAAAGGATCATGATTTTCCTACTTAGGGAGGGGGGAGAAAAATGTGTGTGCCTTCACTTTTTGGCCCAAATTTGGAAGTCTGTTTTTCAGCTTTGTTTTTTTATCCATTTATGTATATATGGTTTAACAAAATTCGACACGACTAACTACGTACATTGAATCTTTTACTAAAGAGTCTAAATTGTAAATGCTACTTAAAATAAATTTGTCATGTTTTTTAATTTGGAAATTTTATGCATGATTGATTATATATCTGTTTGTGGTTCAGGATTAATTAAGAGCTACTATAAGAACATCCGATTTAAAATATAATTGGATAAATTTTATTTATATTCATATAATATATTACCATAACAAATTATGCTATCTATTTTGTAGTGAATTATATTTAAATTTTAATGTTTAAACTATTTAGTTTTTGGTATCAAATATACATATTAATATTCTATGAAAAAAAAAAATTAAAGCATTATATACTTTGAATATATATAAAAATATAATTTTTTGTGGACGTGTCAAAATGGTAGCCTCGCCATACTTCGTGTCTCGCAATGAGATGGCCATATGTGGTGCGAATGAACCGAGTCACGCCGAGTGTTCGAAATTTTGAAATCATCAATGCGTTTATTATCCAGTTGAGTTTTATTTTTTATTTTTTTTATTATCATATTCTTATACCGTAATTATACGTAATCATGATATACCATAAAATTCAAAATTATTGATATACTCCCTCTTGTTTTATATTAAGTGTCCTATTATGAAATTTGATTTGTTTTTTAAGTGTCCTATTTCATAAATTTTGAAAAAAAATGATGCAAAACTTTCTATTTTACCTAAGTAATAAATGCTAATTATTTACATTTCAAGTTTCCTAAGCAATAATTATAAATGTTATCATTTGATCCTAAAAAGGTAGTACTATTAATCTTAATATAAAATAAAAGGTAGAGAAAATACAATTGTTCAAGGTAACATATATACAGTTAATAACATAAAATTGAAATTAATCTTCTCTAGCTAGCCTGTTGGTAACAAATTAATCCTAAAAAGGTAGCATTATTAATTTCTTGTTGACCATTTTTTGAGTTTCTCCCACTTCAAACCTAACACCAATTACTATAATTCTTCAGATAGAGATATGCATGTACAGAAAACCATGCATCTTAATCTCTCTCTCTCTCTCTCTCTCTAGCTCTCTATTAATATATACTAGTAGAGTAATATATTTGTGTATCTACAGCTAGCTAGCCACTACTGCTGAATGTTAATAGAATGAAGTATATGAATATGTCATTCAATGTTTCTCTTTTCCCATAGTTGCTGTTGAGCTGCGCCTTCTCTTCCACTTCTCGATTCAATTAATCCCCTCTCTCTCTCTCTCTCTCTCTCTCTCTCTCTCTCTCTCTCACTATCAACTCTCAAGTAAGAAAGAGAACTCAATCCAACGTACCTAGAATCTCAAGTTAGAAAGAGAACTCATCCACTCTAAAAATAGACACATATACCACACAAACACACACACATAGAATTCAATGTTTCACAGAATTGAAATAGTGATAAAGTTTTCAGGTAATGAAAATAAATACTACTTACTAATCCCATTCAACTTAGCTCATTTTTCTTTTTGGATGTCACATCCAACTTGACTCATTTTTTTGGGTAAAGATTAGACAATATTATATTCCTTCCGTCCTATTTATAATAGCCACTATTCTTTTTTGAGACGTCCCACGTAAGTTGGTCAGTTTATTTTCATGCCAAACAACTTTCCTTATTATACTACTCTCTCCATTCACGAAAACGTATCATACTTATCACATTATTTTTGTTCGCGAAAAAGTTTTCAATCACATCAAGTGAGACCTTATTCGATTTCCAACAACTTTCACTCTTATTTTACTTTTTCCCACTCAAAATAAGTCGAACCCTTATTCCACTCACAACAACTTTAACTTTATTTTACCTTTTTTCACTCACAGTAAGTGAGACCCTTATTCCACTCGTAATAATTTTATTTCCAAATCACTTTTACCACTCTCGATTAGTGAAACTCTTATTCGACTTACAACTTTACCAGATTTCTTAATCCCCGTGTCTAACACACAATGAGACACTTTTTTCCGAACGGAGGGAGTATTATACTACTCCACTATTACACTCATATCCAAAAAGCAAAACAACTTTATTACACTATTACAACAATATTATATTCAATAAAAATTTCACCAAACACATCCTATATCTCTAGTCAATTTTTCTTAGACCCGTGTCGAAAAGAACGTGACTTTATAAATAGGACGGATGAAGTAATGTTTAAGTACTGTGTGTACAGTAGTCTGCTTTTATGAACATTGAAAATGCACTCACAACTACTTTATCATCAACAATTTAATACTCCCTCCGTTTGCTAAAAAAAAGTTCCATTTCAAGCTGGGCACAGAGATTAAGAAAGTGATTGAGTGGAGTAAAAGTTAAAAAGTAAGGGTATTGTTAATGAGGTAAGTTAGTTTGTTAATAGTGAAATGTATGGTGTTAATATTGTGGGCTTGTGGATCATAGTGGTAAAAGGTAGTAATTTTAAAAAAGTAAGTAGAGTATAATTGTACAAAAAGTGAAATGTAACTTTATTTTGTGAACAAAAGAAAGAATTAAAGTGAAACTTTTTTTAGCGAACGGAGGGAGTGATATCTAATTCTCTTATTTTTATATCCGTACCGAAAAGAATGATCGAATTGACCAGGACGGAGAGAACGCTATAATTATTTAAAATTGAGCCACAAATCACTCCCTAGATCGATATCGAGTGTACACGTATAAAATTATACGTATTTCCCGCTTGACCATCAAATACACATATTTCTATGTGCATTATTGTACAACCAAGACCATCTATAACAAAATTGTCCTAATACGTCTTTGAATTATCACCACGAGTCTATAAATTTTCAAATAAAATTGACCATAAAATTATGTCTATAAATATTCTTATACTTTACGCCGCAAAATCTTTTTCTGAATTTCTATAAACATAACTATTTAGTAGATTTTTATAATTTCATTTGTTAGGTAGCTAGATACGCGCGCCCACAATAAATTACAAAAACAATAGGAAAATATAGATTTTTTTTTTAATTCAATTCGTTACGATGTGTTACTATGTGCGTTTGATATACCAAGTAAAGAATTTTTCACTATATAATTTTTAGATATAATTACATTGAGAGAAAAATTATTTATGCTAATAACATCAATTAAGCCCTAATTATCAGGGGCGGATCCAACTGGAGACGAGGGGGCTCGCCCCCGAACCCCCGAGCATGGGGGCGAGCCCCCCCTGCAACCCCCTAACCAATTTTTCAAGTATCATAATATTTTGTACTCTTAATTTTAAAATTTTGGGTTCACCACTGCTAATTATTCTTGTTACAATAGAATTCTACTCGATGCCCAAATATGAACCATGATCATGCTATAATGCTCAGTACTTTCAGACTCTAAACTCGAACAATTGACTTCGATGCGGTGATAATTTTGGACATCACAAAATAACGCGTAATTATGCAATAGAAAATCCGACTCAGAAGTTGAAACAGTACACCTGTCTTGAGAATATAGTGACACGTGGCATATGTGGCAGACATCGGGAGCTCCAAACCAAATAAATAGAGGTGGGGGGCAATAGCTTTGCCTCTCTCTCTCATGAATTTCTTTGCTTTCCATTTTTCTTTCTCTTAACAAAGTCCAAACTTTTTCACTATCAACTTTTTTTTTATTTCCTCCCTTCAAATTTTCAATCTATCTTTAATTTTGCAAGTGTACTATCCTTAATTTAGCCTCATTTCAAGAGCCAAGAAGAAGATAAAAAGCTCTTAGAAATTTTAGAGAGAGAAACACAATGTTGTTGTCTGCAGGTGAAACAGCAGAAACTCCTCCTAATAATAATGGAGGAGAAAATTCCACACAAAATCAAAATAATTCGGATCCCAATTTGCAGTGTTCTTTCCCAGTCACGCTTAAGGTATTTAACAAAATTTTATTTATAAATAATGGAATTAATAATTAATAATTAATTTTTGGGTTTACGTAATTAATGTTTAATTAAATTTTTTTATTTTTATTTTTGCAGTTTATGGATGTTTCTTACAGAGTGAAGCTGCATGGCAGCAGCGGGAAATCAAGAACCAGCAGCGTAATAAATATGCTCGTCGGCGGCGGCGGATGTTCGCCGCCGTCATCGGATGTGGAGAATCCGGCGGCGGCGGTGCAGCGCCACCAAGAGCGGACGATCTTGAACGGGATAACGGGGACGGCGGCGCCGGGGCGGGTCCTCGCCATCCTCGGCCCCTCCGGCAGCGGCAAGTCGACGCTGCTGAACGCCCTCGCCGGCCGCCTCCACGGCGGCCACGGCCTCGCCGGAACAGTCCTCTTCAACAACCGGAAAATCACGAAGCAAGTCACGAAGAAAACCGGCTTCGTGGCGCAGGACGACGTGTTGTACCCTCATTTGACGGTGAGGGAAACGCTGATCTTCTGCTCATTGCTCCGGCTGCCGAGCTCCGTCGGCCGGGACGAGAAGATCGCCGCCGCGGACGCGGTGCTGGCGGAGCTGGGGCTGACGAAATGCGCGGACACGATCATCGGGAACAGCTTCGTCCGCGGCGTCTCCGGCGGGGAGAGGAAGCGCGTGAGCATCGCTCACGAGATGCTGGTGGACCCCAGCCTGCTGATCCTCGACGAGCCGACGTCGGGGCTGGACGCCACGGCGGCGTACCGGCTGGTGGCGGCGCTGGGGGCGCTCGCCGCCGCCAAGGGGAAGACGGTGGTGATGTCGGTGCACCAGCCGTCGAGCCGCGTCTACCAGATGTTCGACGATTTGCTCGTGCTGTCGGAGGGGCGGTGCATATACTTCGGCAAGCGCGGCGACGCGACGCCGTATTTCGACAGCGTCGGATTCTCGCCGGGATTCCCGATGAATCCGGCCGATTTCTTGCTCGATCTCGCTAACGGTACGTTGTCCAAAATCTTATCTTATTTTTTAGTAAGTCGAAAGTATGTTCTATTTCATACTGTATTTGCCGTATAATCGATTTTGCTATACACGCGACGTATATTGATAATATTATTACGACACATAATGTTGTTTCGTAGTCTTGTAGTCCAGCTTTTCTTATTAAATGCTTGACAAGATATGAGAGCGATTTTTATGTATGTTGGCTAAAAACAAGCATATTTGTTGTCTTTGATTAGACAAAGACCATTTTTGAGCAACTATGCATTAATGTTTCTCTATAGATAAAACCCTACTTCCAATTTGCTCAATTTCAACTATAATCTTAAATTTTCACTGCAATTATAGTCAATTGTACTATTATTAGGTCAATCTAAGCCGCCCGTTTTAGTGTTACGCTGATTAATTCGTTGCGATTCTGCCATTTTATTGTTGTTGTTGTTGTTGTTGTTATAGTGTATATAACGTGCACGCTATCAGACTTTGTGATGAAAAATAATAGAATGATACCAAATTTGGGAATTAATCATGTGATTTAAAATGGGAATTTTCTTTTACAAAAATATAGGTGCGTGCACATGCCGAAATACACATTTTTGTCAATTTTGTAGAAACAATTTATATGGTCCAAGAAATAAGAGTGATAATTAAGAGTGGTCACACCTCAGAAAAATTTGAAGGCATTAAATTCGTAAGAACAAATCTTCTTCCTCATATTGAGACGTTTCCAATTTGTACTATAAATTTGGTCTGTACGGTGTCGTTTTCGCCATTAAAGCTGGGCCATCTTCGTTATCACAACTTTTCTTCAAGAATTGACACTCTAGCTGGTGGGTATTGACTATATGGGGAAAAAACATCAATGACTTTTCGGGTCGAGTTCAAATCTGTCTACACAAGTTGCAACGGATGGTGGTTGTGATGACGAAATACATAATTAAGGCGGGCATAGAGTCGAAACGATAGTTGTCATTAGGCACGACTTATGCTATAATGTGTGGACTTTGAGTGAAAAGTCTTTATGATACGTTAGTTCACTCAATGAAATATCGAACGAGCTGATCGTTCTTCCGCTCGGAGGGACATTGGGAGGAGGAGGAGGTGGGGATTTATTTTGAAACTTTTGATGAGATGGAAAGGTAGTGGGGAGAGCTAATTGTTTTAGCCAAAGGGGAAATTTTTGTGAATATTTAGCTTCATACCACGTGTCTCCTATCTTTTGAGCTTGTGTAGTTGTCTTTGCCTTTACACTTTTTTTTTCTTTCCTTTTTCTCCTTAGCCATTTTCTCATGATGCCCACTTTCTTTTAGTGATTTTGATGTTGTGTTTCCCATATACATTTTATTTTTTTGGGAAAAGTAATGATGTGTGTGTATGTCATATAATTTCTATGTTTGAACAGAATTTTTTAAATTTCAAAGCGATCTTGATATTAAAATCTCTTTTCATCAATGCCTTTGTTATTATCATACAAAAGAATATCCCATTTAATTTAAATTCGAATGAGATCACATTCTTTAAGTATTTTCCAGGTGCTGGTAAACTTTTTTATTTTGGGAAAAGATGGAATTATATCTTATTATTTAATTTGTTGAGGTGGGAGTTGGTGTCGTCGTCAGATTCGTTCTAATTTTTTAAAGAAAATATCAAAAAGCAAAAATGTTTTGGATCTAAAACTGTATATAAAAAGATGGAATAATTTTCTTTCAATGTGTCCCATTTGATGCTATTTTCCAACAAGAATCCCTTGTTGGGAATATGGGCCCTTTCTATATCTTCTCATTCTTGGATTCTTTAACCTAAAAAGAATTCACAAAAAATTCTCTATCATCACAAAAAATATATGAATTCAGGACCCTGTATATGCTCCTTTACTTTATCATAATATTTGTAATTAAAGTCAACAATTCTATAGTTTTTCTTCCTTAAAATTGGGATTTGTATTCGCCAACTCCACATCTTGCCCTTGGTGTCTTGAAATAGAAGATATGCATTATTGAAAATGTCATGTTTGGTATGATAATAATGCATTATTTGATTGCATTGGGCCAATAATTAAAGTTGGAAAAACCATATATAGCAGCTTGATTGTTTTGACCCATAATTGAAATGAAAGAGAAAATGACATGTTATGGTAGGCTTTTGATTTTAGTATCTTATAATTCATGTTATGTAGTATGTATTAGTGTGTGTGTGTGTGTGTGTTTCTTGGAGTGGAGTAGTGTAGCTACACTAGGGTATGACCACCCTTCCCATAACCATAATCTTAAAAAAAAAAAAATTCAAAGATATGATGGAACTAGTTAGTGACATTCCAACATAACCCCATGTCCCATTATTTGCCTTAGATGAGATGAGATGAGATAAGAAATTTATTACATATTATATACTCGCTCTATTCTTTTATAAGTGTCCTCATCTGTCAAAACACACATACAAATAAAATTGACATATTACTATTTTTATCTATAATTATTACCTAGAAAATTTAAAAAGTAAATAACCAACATTATTACTCAAGTAAAATAGAAAGTTGTGCATCATTTTCTTCAAAAATTGCATCATTTATATCAAAATTTATGAAATAGGACACTTATTAGGGAACAAATCAAATTTTATAATAGGATACTGAATAAAAAACAGAGGGAGTATCTTGTTACGAAAACATCGATACCATCTAAGGATTTTCAAGAAACGTAGAGTGGGCCATGCTAACCACTTTTGATGACGAAATATGGAGTATGATAATATGATACGCTTGTTTAGAATATAGAAACATAAACGGTACAACAAATTTCTCTCAACAACGAGTAATATTACTATTAGGTATATTAGTGCTATGGTCATTTATCAAGCACTTGAAAATGTTTGCCAATTATATAATGTTAGTGATAATCTAGGTCACAAAATTGATACTCCTATTTAGGTTGTTGTTTTGTCGAACTTCGTTAATATATTTTTTTTTTGCACTATTTTGATTGTCGAAAATAGATTGGTGGGACGACATGTCACTAACACAAATTTATATTTGATTTTCGGAAAGATCATAAAAGCAGCTCTCCCACTTGCTAATTTTTTTTTTTGGTTTAATAGTTTAAGATTGTTCTGTTTAGAGCATTTAACCAGAAATATTAAGGATGGATTAGCAATATTAATCTCTCTTGGAGACACAATTATGATAATTAATGTGGATATTATGATAAACGTGACAACATTGCTTGCGTCGGATTGCATCCATCTAAAAGGTGGAATTTCATTACTTTTTCTTTCTAATTAGAATATTAGATGCATTTTGTCCATCTTCAATGGCTCCACAAGCCCCCTTAGTTGTTCATCACACACACACACACACACACACACACTACACACACTAGGCATATGGGATGTTTTCATTCAACAAGATGAAGAATATTTTGTTTCTTATATATGTGTAATAATATGTGTGTGTGAATCCTAGCACGAGTTTCTTGAATTTTTTTTAGCAAAAGACAACATTTTGCAGATGTGTCATGGTGTCATGATCTGGAAAAGTGTGGCCTTTCTAAACGAACAAAATTCCCTTTGTACCTTAAATTAGAACAAAGAATTGTGTGACAAATCCACGTGGATGGAAGTCTAATCCCACCAAAAAAATTAATTATAAAAATAACATTAATAGAAATTTGAAAATAATAGGAAGGTGGTGATGGTCCATTAGCAGCCATTATAGTAAGTGGACTACCAACTCACCACCAACATTGAACAGCTCTAATTAGTTCATTTCTCTCTTAATTACTATTCTAAGTATCTTAAATATCTTGTAACTTTTACTAATTTAATTTGCTGTCATTTTCACTTCTGCATATCATAGTATGTTGATTATTGGATTAGAGTAGCAATATCAAGTTAATCCTAGGTTTAATTTTACCTTTTTACATTTTACTTAGTAAGGTGAAAGTTATGGCCTTTGATTTTACCTCTACAATTTGAATTATTATGTTGAAGTTTTGGTAGTTTTCTTGTTGATTTACTAAAACTTGCTATGTTTGTGTTTTTGGATGCAGGGGTATGCCAGCTTGATGGTTTTAGTGAGAGAGAGAGGCCTAATGTGAGGCAAACTCTTGTATCCTCCTACAACAGTGTACTTGCTCCAAAGGTTAAATTGGCTTGCTTGGAAGCTCCGACGACGGTGGCGAGAGAGAGGAACGGAAATCCTCCGACTAAGCGGTATAGCTGCACGAGCCATCTCGCAACTTGGTTTAACCAGTACAACATTCTGCTCCAACGAAACCTTAAAGAGAGGAAGCACGAGACGTTCAACTCGTTGAGGGTTTTCCAAGTGATCACGGCCTCGTTGCTAGGCGGTTTCATGTGGTGGCATTCGGATTATAGGGATGTCCAAGACCGGCTAGGGCTTCTCTTCTTCATCTCCATCTTTTGGGGCGTTTTCCCCTCGTTCAACGCGGTCTTCGCCTTTCCTCAAGAACGGGCCATCTTCATGAAGGAGAAGGCCGCGGGCATGTACACATTGTCGTCTTACTTCATGGCACGGATCACGGGGGACCTACCGATGGAGCTCATTCTCCCCACTCTGTTCCTATCTATACTTTATTGGATGACGGGGCTCAAGCCGGACCTATCAGCTTTTGTCTTGACACTACTCGTCTTGTTAGGCTATGTGCTCGTGTCGATTGGCCTTGGTCTTGCTCTTGGCGCCTTCATCATGGATGCCAAGCAGGCCTCAACGATGGTCACGGTGATGATGCTCGCGTTTGTTTTGACCGGGGGCTACTACGTGCACAAGGTACCCCTCTTCGTGTCGTGGTTAAAGTACTTATCCACGACGTTTTACACCTACCGGCTGCTCATCAATGTCCAGTATGGAGACGGAGAGAGCATCTCCACGTATCTCGGTTGCTCAAAGAGGATACACGACACTGCTACGTGTAGGTTTGTACACGAGGACATCGTTGGGCAGATCAACCCGGCGTTGAGTGTGGCGATTATGCTGATCATGTTTGTAGGGTACAGATTGTTGGCATATCTTGCCCTGAGGCGAATCAAAGCTTGACGGGACGTGGCTTCGGGTGTGAAAACCAAGCGACGTGGCATGGAATTGAGATGAGAATCGTTTGAGTTGGATGCAGGTGGAAGAGGGATATAGAAAGTGATATGGATTCGAGCTAACTCTAATGGTGGAAGTAGGAAGATGATATTAGTTTGAATCATGATCAAGTGTAAAAAAAGCTGAGACGACAATTGCTCTTTTGAATGTCATGAGCTAGCAATTAATTAGCTAGCTCTCTTTTTAATTCCAATTCAAAATTTTACATGTGTTGGATGCTGGTGCTTTTTCCCCCCTTTTCCCAGAGAGAGAGAGAGAGAGAGGATTTCTTTACCTTAATTTTCACCAAGTTGACAAATTTAGCTTTGAATTCAAAATATGCATATGCACATTCAAAAAACTAAAATTGAACTGTATAACTAAAAAAAAAGAGGATTTCTTTACCTTAGCTTTGAATTCAGAATATGCAAATGCACATTCAAAAAACAAAAAGTGAACTGTAAACTCAAATACGAAAATTGAAGCTTCAAATATGAGAGAGAGAGAGAGAGAGAGAGAGAGGATTTCTTTACCTTAGCTTTGAATTCAGAATATGCAAATGCACATTCAAAAAAACTCAAATACGAAAATTGAAGCTTCAATTCAAATATGAGAGAGAGAGAGAGAGAGAGAGAGAGATGATTTCTTTACCTTAATTTTCATCAAGCTGACAAATTTAGCTTTGAATTCAGAATATGCATATCCACATTGAGAGAGAGAGAGAGAGAGAGAGAGAGAGGATTTCTTTACCTTAATTTTCACCAGGCTGACAAATTTAGCTTTGAATTCAAAATATGCATATGCAAATTCAAAAAACTAAAATTGAACTGTATAACTAAAAAAAAACGAAAATTGAAGCTTCAATTCAAATATGAGAGAGAGAGAGAGAGAGAGAGAGAGAGAATTTCTTTACCTTAGCTTTGAATTCAGAATATGCGAATGCACATTCAAAAAACAAAAAGTGAACTGTAAACTCAAATACGAAAATTGAAGCTTCAAATATGAATGAGAGAGAGAGAGAGAGAGAGAGAGAGAGAGATGATTTCTTTACCTTAATTTTCATCAAGCTGACAAATTTAGCTTTGAATTCAGAATATGCAAATGCACATTCAAAAAACAAAAAGTGAACTGTAAACTCAAATACGAATATTGAAGCTTCAAATATGTGAGAGAGAGAGAGAGAGAGAGAGAGAGAATAATTTACTAAATTCCGAGCGAGAGGAAAAAACTCTATATCAAATTTAGTAAATAGATTCAGGCTAGAACCTAGATTGGTCTTCTGCAAACTCAAACAAAAAACGCAAAATCGATGCTTTAACATCTTTAACCTCAGACCTATCTTTTGTTGCCAAAACTCCTTTCATTATGCTTTGGTACAATCTTTCAAGCTGCGGGATGTTGTACTCTTTCGATCGATCCAAGAGGAGCTTCTTGATGGAACCTACTTGATTGGAAGTTTCTGCACACGACATGGTAACGTCTTGTGTCGTGCATTCAGTGTCGCAATTAGAATTCCCCGGCTGCTCATCACCGTCGGAAACTGGAATCTCTACGGTCGGTTCGTCTGCACAATTTGCTTCAGCATCTTCAGATGGCTTCGGTGGATCCAAATCTAGGTCTGATCCCTCGTCTGCCACCAACAGTGACGTACAAATCAAGTACAAAACAATAAATTTCAAGAAATACAACGTAATTCGAAAGAAGGTTGGGCACTGAATTGCTGTTTCACAAAAGTCACGACATTTTTGATAAAAGTGTCGAAGGTCGGGATACCTGCTGGAGAGGCATCAGTTTGTTTCTTTTGCTTTTTAGTTGCTTCAGAGCTCTGATCTAGATTAACTTCAGGCTGCACATTGCGGAGGCGGGCACTTGCCCTAGTCATTGACATCATTTGGAGAACGGGAGGTTGAGGCAGAGTAGTCCCGTCTTCGTTGGGCAAGGAGATTGCACCGCCTTCCTCAGCAATCTTGTCACAAAATGTAACCAAGGAGGGGTCCATCTGGGATAGCATACCGTGCACCTGAAAAAAGTAAACATTGCTTGCATCAGATGGATTCGAGGCTCCGGCTACAAAATGATGATCATTAACTGGTATCAGAACATACAGAATCTCGAAGTTCATATGCTCTACTCACGATCCTAGCTCCGTTGTAATCTTCTCCGTTGTATTTCTGTGGAAGAGCGAAAGAAATGTCAGAATAATGAGTCAAATTATTAAAGTCAGACATCTACATCTGCTATAGCGCAAACTGCAAACGAGCTTTTCATAGTGGATGGAGACAAGTCAAGCCGCTTCAAGGGATACAATGAAATAACTAGCATCTTTAGTGGCATGCTTTATGCTTCTTTAGTTACTTCGAATACCTCAATCGGTGCATATATACTCAGCTTAGTTAATAATGTGAAAATGAAAAGCATCAACCTATTATCTCAAAAAAAGAACTATAAATAAATAAAATGATAGCGTGTTTGCAAAGATTGATATATATATATCGTTTTTGCATTAGACAGCCAACATTTTTATGCACTCAACATGCAGAATGCGTAAACTGCGTCTCTCTTTTTACTGGCATGTTTGCAAATTTATTTTACCAGTTGTACATGAACACCAACCTTAGCATTAGCTAAAATGAGGTCGAAATCCTCCACGAATGATTTACATGTGATATATTTCCCACTGTCAACACGCTGCAGCAAAGTTGCGATGTCCATAGGATTCTGGATTATTGCATGGTAGTTTGGTGCATCTTCGTCCAGGACTGGATAATGGAAGGCACTGAACCGCTTATCGTAGAGAACCCTGTAGAGAAATAAAGGAGTAGGGATCCGAAAATTTGTGAGACAATCATGAAGTGATACCCGAAGCAGAATGACATATACGTGAAATTTGAAACGAAAACCAGCAAATAAGCAGTTATTTTCTCACCGATTGCAGACATCTCGAAGGCACATTCGCAGTCGACGAAGAGCATGGCCCTGTGCTTCAGCTTTAGCCCTTAGCTCAGACACCTTAGGTCCTGTAGCCACTTTTGGTGCTTTTGGAAGTTCAGGAAGGCCATTAGATTTAGCTGAACTTGTCGTCACATTCTCAGATTGAACTGACAATGCTGCTTCTATCAGACGATCAAAAAATAATGATCTATCTTCTGTTGATGGTGAGCTCAAATGCAAACTGTTAAAAGGCCAGAAAAGGAAGAACAAAGAAAAGGGAACAAATTTTAGCATAATTTGAAAAACAATATGCAACAGAAAAAAGAACAAAGGTCAAAGCAAGATTGGCAAAAGGAAATCTAGCAATTATGTTGCCGAAGGCCTCTTGTATTTCCAACTAATATTAGAAACTCAGACCTAATTTCCACTGCAAGAGAGACAGGGGGAGTGCAACTAATTCACAAAATCCAAAAAAAAAAAAAGAAAAGAGTAAAAGACAATGGCAGAAAAGAGATGAATGATTAAATATGTACAACATTGAGGCTAGATCTGCATAAATTATCAACAATAATTTGATAGTTACATCATGTGAAAAGGGAAGAGTCGGAAGGGCTAGACGAGGCAGATAAACTTCTATCAACATCACTAAGAGATATTGAAAGTTTCTATCTCAATGATATTTATTCATCAGATGTGGATCATGCATGACTCTCTTCAATTGTGGGGACTGCACGATGACCATAAAGAAATGAAAAATAGGTTTTCAGGCATCCTAAAAAAGTTACAAAAATAAATTAATAACACAAACTCTTCGTATTATTAAAAAGAACATAAATACCGACAAGAAAGAATAATCTCAAGGAATTAATATTTGATGTATAAGTTTGCAAGATGTGATGCAACTACAAGTTAAACTTAAACCAGAATGATGAAAGTAAATCCAGGCTGTCATATACGAAGTATTGATAGACGTACACATGGTCGTCGAAGAATATTGAGGGACTATCGCATATCTCAGCAGGTGGAATAAAAGATGTTCCCAATAGTAAAATGGGCAAATCAGAAGGTAATTCTTCCAACAGCGTCCGCAGCACAGCCTTAAGTTGGTCATGAGCCTAAAAGCAGAAATGTTTCAACCAATTAACAGCAAAATATAGATGCTACAGTTACTTTGCTTATAAAGGGCAACACATACGCACAAATCAGTTAAGACCGACAAGTGAAGATGCACTCACACTCTCCCACCAAAGGTGGAATTGAGGCAAATATAGTATAGATGGTGTAGTTCTCCTGGCTTCACCAAAAACATGCACCAAAGCTTCCTCTGGTGTTTTAGCTCCAGGATCAGAAAGTAAAGATGGTAGTGCAAGAGAGTGAACAGGAAATTTCTCTAGTTCATGTAAAACAGCAGGTCCAAGATGATCCTGCAAAATCAAAGCAGTCGATACATTTTTTTCACGTATAAGCTTTGTCATGATTGATACAAGTCACAAAAGGAAGAACAAAAAAAAAAAAAAAAAGTCATTTACCAGCCCGACACCATCATCACCACACAATAGAAGTCTAGGCCTATAAACAAGGGAAATTGCAGATCCATAGGAAAGCATTGAAAGCTTGGTTACATCCGATGAAACAGCAGGGAAAATGTCGGAAATGATACTCATTGCCTTTTTCAGAAGACTTTGCAGACATGGCAAAACAACAGGTGATAATGGCCTAGAATTCACAATGGAGCCTCTGTGTGCAGCAGGGGTGATTGTTGTCATGGCCTCTAAAAAGTGATACTTTTCCACCTTCACAGATTCAACATCTATCAAGAATTTGTCATCACTAGTATAAACTTGTGGATATCTTTCGCGAAAAGCACGTATTGCAGCTTCAGTGCATAGAGCTTTTAAATCAGCACCACAGTATCCCACACAACTAGCTGCAAGTTCTAGTTTTAGCTCATTTGAAGGGGGTTCCTTCCATTTACGAGTATGTATATCCAAAATTTCAGCACGCGCTTCACAACCAGGCAAGGGAAAGTTGAATTCACGATCAAATCTCCCAGGGCGCCTCAAGGCTCCATCAATGGCATCAACTCTGTTAGTTGCCCCAATCAAGACTACTTGTCCGCGAGAATCAAGACCGTCCATCAAGGCAAGCAAAGTTGATACAATTGAATTATGAATCTGCTCTTGTTTGCTAGACCTAACAGGTGCAAGCCCATCGATCTCGTCAAAGAAGATTATCGAGGGCTGATTTTTTTGAGCTTCTTCAAATAACAGTTTCAATTGTCTTTCAGCTTCTCCAACCCATTTGCTCAAGACATCAGCCCCCTTTCGCATATAAAAACTCACTTTCTGACCAGCCTTTGAAGCTGCGCATGCCAATGCTCTCGCAATCAATGTTTTCCCTGTGCCGGGAGGACCACACAATAACACCCCCCTGGGTGGAGTAATATTGTAGCTTGCAAAAAAGTCTGGATATAACAGTGGAAAGAACACCATTTCCTTCAAGGCATCAATATACTCAGACAAACCACCTATATCATCAAAACTTACAGTCTCATCAATTTGAACAGGCTGAATGTCAGCCCCTCCTTTGGAGCTTGGACCAGCAGTTTGAATACCAGAAGTCAAATTAGAAAGTGTGTCATTTTGATGACCCCAACCAGATGCTGCAATATTTAAACCCCATGATGTAGTCCCTTGGATATCTAGCCCTCCAAGCAACCAAGGTGGCGCAGATCTGCTGCCACCTCTCCCCCAAGGTATTGGAGGACCTTGATCAAGCTCATCTACTAGAAGGGAATCATCAGAGTCTTCAGCTCGTGTCATGCGATGACGTTTATGAACTCGTGAGCTACCCCTCCTTGAATCCCTGCCTACTTTGGAACCCATTCCTTGATGAAGTACTCTACGTGGAGATCTTGGCATTTGTTTACTCTGCTCAATAGAGAGCCTGCGGACTTCTGCTCGATTACGAAGATCATATCTCCTTCTTCCCTCTTGCTCTTCCCCCTCTTCATCATCACCATCTTCCTCTTCATCTTCACCATCCTCCTCACCGGCAACCTCCTCTTCCCCTTCTCCATCATCAGCATCATTATCCTCCATGTCTTTGACATTTTCTAGTTCATTATTTTCCTCCTTTTCATCAGATGTGCTTTGTTCCTCATCGGATACAGTGTTGCGTAACACTTTTCTAGAGCCTACTCTGGAACGTCGAGGCCGAAGTCCTTCCCGACGGGGTCTTAGCCCTTCACGCCGAGGTATCAACTCATCTTGGCTTGCAATGTTATTGTTTATTCTGTTCCTGGGTCTCTTATACCTAGGCCTCTGAGACAAAATTAAATGCATTGTTAGCTCCAAAAGAAGAATCCAACTATACAGATGGACACATATAATCATCAATTACTAGGCATAAATAACCTTACCATTAAGTCATTATCCTCTGTTCCAGAACTATCAGTGTACTCCTCAAGATTCGAGGGCGTCCTCCGCTTCCTGGTAGAGCGCCTAAGATTTGCATCCACTGACTGCAAGAAGTCAAAAGTGACAATATCATGCATCTTTTTCTGATATTAAGCAACTGCAACCAGGAAAAAATAGCTTCTATTTTACAGAATAAGTAGAGGCAACAAATTACAGCAAGAGAATTAAGACTTGGACTCCAACTCAACAAATTAAAAATTCACAATATACTTCATACATTTGCTTTTGATGTTCTATCTGAACCGAATATTTTCATCAACTGTGAAGCTGAAGGCCGTTTCTTTGGCTTCTTTTTCTGACTCTGCAGAACAATAGTTGGAGTAAAATACAAGCGTCGATTATACTTCGACCTACTCCTGAGCCTATCACTTGTACGAACTGGCCTTGAATCTGGCCCATCCTCCACAACTGATCCTTTTGGGAACATCGGAACGCTAGAGTCTTTCCATGAGCTAAAAAGAATACACCAGAAATACATAGCAAGTTACAATTCCATAAAGGGTTTTAACTGAAACTCAGTAAACAACACAAATCAATGAAACAAAATTCCGTTCCAAACAGGAATCAGTGAACCAATAGGCGACCAACATGTCTTATTATGTTGCATGACTAGTGCACTCACCCCCAAGAACCGGTTTTAGTATTCAATTTTACATAAAAGCAAAATCAATAAGACATGCTCCAAAACTTGAGAAGAAAGGAACATTTGAGATGGTTAAATAGCATTTCGCTTAATGATTTCCAATAAGAACCTAAGTTGTGACATATTTCTGCATCACTGCTGGGGTAGGGGTGGAAAGCTGTGGATCTACCCAAGGCAAAAAAGTAAATATCACTAGCAATCTATTACAGAATGGTTTATAACATCTTGGGCAAACTCTACGAGGCTACCCACCCTAAACAACAACATTCCAGATTAAAACTCTACAAATAACATAATAAAAAATTTCAGATCCTGAACCACAAAAATTTCAGAAGTTTCTACTGATTAGAGGAAGACATTTTCTAATAATGCCAGCAAATTGTGATATCAGCTTGGACCTAAACTACTGCATCAAATTAGACTAACATATAAATAACTTCTTTTATCATAGAACAACTAACATTGTCCAGAATCAGAACCATCTCTGCACTAAAAATAAAGATCAAGATCATTCGCGCCTACCAATAGCTTTCAATTTCACACTGAACAATAACTAGACCTCAGCCCCAATCTTCCACCATTCCAAGGGCTTTTTTCTCTTTAATCGATACACATACAATCATCCATTCAAAAGAATCCAGTCTCTCAATATTCTATAACAGAGCAATTTAACTATCAATTTTACAACCAACAATTCACAAAAATATTTACGAGGATTAAAACTAAACTAACAAATAGCAAACACAATAACACTCTTTGCAACAAGACGATAGTTCCAAATGTATTTGCATGCACGCCGTTTGCCGTGCAATTTGAGAAAACAACAGAAACTAGCTGGAGAATCAGTAGATATAATTAACCATAAAAAGGAAGATTTTCAAAGAGCTGCAGTTTAATAGAGCTCGAAACGCGCAGAATTCAGCAATCAAGACAAAATCAAGAGATTAGACTTCACAAAAATTGGAATTTTACCTTCAGATTATATTCAACAATACTAAGAACAGAGAAGTCAGGTGAAAAAAACTGCAGGGGTTGCTGGCGAATTGAGAGAGAGAAAGAGAAGAGAGAGGAGAGAGAGAAAGAATTTCCTTTTCAAATTGCATATTTCTAATTATAATTTATAACAATTCGTAGATTAACGGCCCAGGCCCAATCTTCACCTAATTAGCCCAAAAAAGTATTCAAAAAGTCAACAATAGGCCCAATAAATTATTTTCGCCGACTTACCGTATACCCCCTTATATTTATATAAATTCCATCTTTTCCCCTTAACCGTTGTTTTATTAGAAAAAACCCCTCCCATACTTCAAACACAAAACCTCGAAGGGGATTTAATTGAATTATCATAATTTAGGGGACCCAATATAAATTTTCATCAATCTTTGAAGGATCTTTATGCAACTCACCTTAAGGTAGAAAAAGATCCTCAAATGTGATGATTTGTCTGATTTATTAACATGAATTGGATATTGAATGTCACCGGGAAATCTTCAAAAATTTTGGTAACAAATCTAGAATTCATAGTCATTCTATTTATACTCTAGACTAGATCCTGATTGTTATGATATCACTATAAATGAATAAATGATCACAAATTTACTTTTAATTTTACGGCTATATTCAAAATTCCGAACATAAATTTTCCGATAACGTGCTAGAATTCAACTAGAATATAAATTCTATTTTTATAATTAAAAAAAGATTAATTGAACAGTATTGATAGCATAATAAATTCTAAGAATACGTTTTCTCAATAGTGATAGGACGTCGTTTTTACTTGTAAATTCTAGACGAAATTCGATACAAAGATATTAGGGACATTATAAAAAAATTACTCGCTCTATCCTATTCAACATGGCCTATTTTTCTTTTTGGGTCATCCCACTCATCATGGTCTGTTCGATTTTATGGAAAGAATTTGGACTTAAAAAATACTTTATTGATATTTTGTTGACTAAAAAAAATACTTAATTGACATTTTATTCACTAAAAATATACTTTATTATATTTAATTATGTTCTTCTTATTGATTAAAAACAGTTTATTAATTAAAAATAGTATTGCAATTGTCTGTGTATGAATAATCTCTTTTTTTTATGTCGTGCAATTTGTACAAGTATGAATGATAAAATGAAAGACATGGACATGTCTCCACGGTGGAGATGGAGCACCGACTGGCCCGACTCGGATCTGACCCGGACAAGCTCGACACTGTCAACGCCAAAACGTTGACTTTTTTTTCCCATTTTTTTAAAATTTCCCATTTTTTCTTTTTTCGGCTCCGATTTACAGCTCCGCCTTCGCTCTAATTTTAATTTATAGATTATCGTAGTGACAACAATTTGAATTTTCAGTTCGCTCTGAGGTCTTCGGCTCCTCTCACTTGACTTATAACAAAAGAAGAAGAGACAAACAACAAAAGAAATGACAAACAAAAAAAGATGGAAAAAACTGGAAGTGCATGAAGTGCACGCGCTGCGCGTGGAGGCACAACACGTGCAACCCACACGCCACGAACGGGTAGGTGGGGCGGGGGCACGTCTACACGGTGCAGAATGTGCATCCAAGTTTTTGTCTAATAAAATTATGTTTCCAAACGTGTTTTTATCATCACCAAAAGAAATAAAGAAATCACTTCAAAAAGAAAAAAGAAATCACTTCCAAAAAATAAATAAATAAAGAAATAAAATATAAAGAAAAAAGAAACAAAATCCGAAACAAAGAACAGTAAACGTCGTCTACATAAAATTCAGCAGCAATTTCCAGAAGCGAAAAAAAACCACTTCAGAAAAACCTGAACATCATTGAACAGCCAAATTCGATCACTATCAAATTCATCGTCGCTTTATAAACCCTAGGAAATAGGAAATTTTGCTCTGCTACTTAATTCAATACTTTCAGTGAGAAATGGAGAAGCAAGGATCAGGCTCGCTGGAATTACAATGCGTCGGAAAACTGGAAATCGCGCGGCCGAAGCCCGTCGGCTTCCTCTGCGGCTCGATTCCCGTCACCACGGACGAGGCTTTTCATGATTTTAGCTCTGCAGCGCTTGTTCCTTCTCCGAATACGTAAGCGATATTTATTTTTTCTTTGCCTAATTCGAAGTAATAGAGGTTCGTGCCTTTGAATATTTATTTTGAGGTCAAATCGTGGGAGAAGTTTATTGAACTGGAGGATAGAGCGATCGTGTTTTCTGTTTAGCTTTTTAGTATAGTATATTTTTATGATTATTATGGTTGAAATTTGTAGGTAGAAGTAGTTTGTTAGCTGCTTGTAAATTTTTTGGAGTTGGTATGCTTGTTGGAGCTGTGTTTTTGGGAAATTCATGTGTATTTGGTAAATGTACATGCATTGATTATCTTAAATCGCGTTGCGGTGTATGATGTCACCCGTTTGTACTAATTAGTGCTTGTATGTGACAAGCAGTGAGGATCACTAAAATATTAGGATATGGTAATTGATAAATGCAATTTTGTTCAGGATATGTTAGCTTAAGAGACTTCACTGATAGGCTAGTGCAGGCTAGTTTCCGTTTTCACTTCAGCTCTCCTTTTGTATCATCTGGAAATGATTGCATTTCTATTATTTTATAACTTCAACTGTCTACATGTTTGAGCGATAAATTAAGTATTGTTATTTAATTGAGTTTCGGGTAACATAGGGTAAGCGCACCAAGGTATCGGATGATCCCAACAGAAACTGATCTGAATGCACTCCCTTTACTATCAAGTATTCCGGAAAGAGTGCTACCAATTGCAGCCAGGCAGTCAAGAACCAATGGAGGTAATGATTTTTACATTCTCTAGAATCATTTTCATTTAGGGGCAAGCTCGTACAGAAGACTAATGCAAAATACATAGACATGCACCAAGATACTCTAAAAAGATCATAGAATATGGGATAGAAGAGATAATTCAATAATGGTTGGTTGATGATGCAAATACTGCATATTTGTAGTGGATGACATGTTTCTAAGGTGCATAGTCTTTTATCAGATAAATATTATGACAGATTTTAATCTTACTATGACTATCTCAAAGAGTATGATATCTCCATGATTTTTGCATTTTTGTCTGCTAGTGAGCTCTTGTCTGTAAGCTATAGCTATGTTATCTTTTAGTTAAATTTTGTTGATGCTGGCAGATTCATCCTGGCAAGGTGGCCCTATTACATCAAGTCTTGCAAGGAAAGGAGAAGCACTTGCTGTAACTGGTATAGCAGAATATGGAGACAAGATAGATGTGATAGCCCCAGCAGATATTTTGAAACAACTATTCAAGATACCATACTCCAAGGCTCGAGTCTCGATTGCAGTTCGCCGTGTTGGACAGACACTCGTCCTGAATAGTGGGTAGGATTCTGTCCATATTGCAGTTTTCTATGTTTTTTAATGCTTTACTTCTCAAGTATTGTCTTGACAGGCCTGATAATGAAGAGGGAGAAAAACTTATCCGACGGCAAAACCATCCACCAAAATGTGTAGATCAGTCCTTGTTTTTGAACTTTGCTATGCATTCTGTCAGAATGGAGGCATGTGATTGCCCTCCAAGTCATAACACTTCAACAGAGGAGAACTTTAAGTCATCTATTTATACCGATGAATGCATGTCAAGTGAAGGGTCGTTTGGATCCTCAAACCATCAAATGCAAGGGCATCATGCTCCAGATAGGCAGCGTGAAGGCATTGGTCAAGACGACAAATATTCCCATCAAGAAGCGATCCCCTCAGGTGGAAAGGAGGATAATTTGTTCTGGGGGAAGAAAAAGAATAAAAGACATAAAGGTAGTGGAGCTATAAAGAAGGTTGCAGAAGTCAAAGAAAAGCCAAGAGGCCCAGTTCAAGAATCTGAGAAGTATAGAAAAGTTGGTGCGGATGATTTTCTAAGGATTCTATTCTGGCAATTCCATAATTTTCGTATGCTTCTGGGAAGTGACTTGCTAATTTTTAGCAATGAGAAATACGCAGCTGTGAGCTTGCATTTGTGGGATGTTTCACGTAAGGTGGGTGTTGAACATTGAAAAGATAAAATTATTGTTCCCACAGAATCTGTTTTCTTTGTTCTCTCTTTCTCTTTCTTCACATAAGAATGTCATTCAACTTTGTTTGTAGGTCACTCCAATGACCTGGCTTGAGGCATGGTTGGACAACTTTATGGCTAGCGTTCCTGAATTGGCCATCTGCTATCACCAGAATGGAGTCGTCCAGGGTTACGAGCTCTTAAAAACTGATGATATTTTTCTGCTGAAAGGTGTATCTGATGATGGAACTCCTGCTTTTCATCCTCATGTTGTGCAGCAAAATGGTCTTTCTGTTATGAGGTTCCTTGAGCAAAACTGCAAGCAAGACCCTGGGGCTTACTGGGTAATTATATTCTATATATTGTTCGCTTATGTTTATCTTGACTTTGTTGTACGATTTGTTTCATTTCCATTTCTTTACTTACTGCAGCTATACAAAAGTGCTGGAGAAGATGTCATGCAACTTTTTGATCTTTCTGTTATTCCTAAAAACCACACTGCAGACAATTGTCATGATGGTTCTAGCTCTTTGCCATCTTCGATTTACAGAGGGAGAAGTGATTCTTTTCTCTCCCTCGGCACCCTACTTTACCGAATTGCACATAGACTTTCACTCTCAATGGTATTCTGCAAATCCTTGACAGTCACTTTTATATTTATCCATCTACTGCTTGCTGATTTTTCTTCCTTTGCAGTCTTCTAATAACAGGGCAAGATGCGCAAGCTTTTTCCAAAAGTGTCTTAGTTTCTTGGACGAACCAGATCATCTAGTAAGTTTCTTAAATTGAGCTGAGTGAAAATTTGTGGATTTGATTTTGATTATTCATAAGAGTCTGCGTGATATTAATCATGATTGTGTGGGACTAGGTGGTGCGTGCACTTGCTCATGAACAATTTGCAAGGCTCCTCTTGACCTATAATGAAGAGTTTGAGTTAACATCTGCAGTGCCTCCGGTGGAGTCAGAAGTTATTATTTCTGATGCTGAAGAAGAGTCTTTTGAGTTTATAAGTGATTTTTCTTCATCAAGTATTCAAGATATTGTCTATCCACCTATTAGTGCAGTTGAAAAGCTTGAAAATGCAGGATCTCTACAACACTCCGAACAAGAAAAATCTTCTCAGAAGTCATTTAGCCAAGATATACCTTCACTCGGAATGCCGGAAGTAGTAGATATGGCTGCTGGATGTAGGAATGATTCAGATGCTGATAGCAATAACTTTGCACCCTCTAATTTACTGAAAAAAACTGAAGATCTTGTCCAGACTGTTTCTGATCCACTATCCTCTAAGCTCGCCGCTATACATCATGTCTCTCAAGCCATCAAGTCACTCAGATGGACAAGGCAATTTCAGACTGGCAGGCAAGATCTGAACCTCGAACTTGAAGTTGAAGATGATCTGACTTCGTCAATTGATTTCTCTGTCTGTGCCTGTGGAGACCCTGATTGTATTGAAGTTTGTGATATTAGGGAGTGGCTCCCTACATCAAAGATAGATGATAAATTGTGGAAACTTGTCCTATTGTTGGGAGAATCATATTTGGCCCTTGGTCAAGTTTATAAGGATGATGGCCAGCTGTATCAAGCTTTGAAGGTAGTCGAGTTGGCTTGTTTGGTCTATGGATCAATGCCTCAAGACTCGGGATTTATCTCTTCCATGGTTTGTAGTTCATTCACCCAGAATCGTGGTAAAAGTGAAAATATGAAGTCTGCTATGCATGGTGATGTTCTTTTGTCTCCTAATTACCTCTTCTGGTCCAAAGCTTGGACTCTGGTGGGGGATGTATACGTTGACTTCTATTTGATGAAGGGTCAAGACATCTCAAGCCAAATAGAAAGGAAAGAATGCACGAAGAACTTGAAAATATCATCTGAAGTATTGAAGGAGGTAGTTAGGCTGAAGAAGAAGATTGGGCAATTTACTGAAAACTGCAGTTCTTGTTCTTTGGTGAACTGCAGCTGCCAGAGTGACAGGGCCAGTAGTGGCAGCAGCGCCAGCAGCAGTTCTCGGGGTGTATACCCATCTGCTTATGGTAGAAAGCAGAGTAAGAAATCGAGTGGCAGAAACAGCCTCTATACACATACTGGGGACTACAATAATCATGCTTCTCCAAAAGTGGGCCTAAACAATACTTGTGGAGATGAACGTATAAATCATCACAAGAGTGATACCTGTGATGATAGTAAGAATGTGAATTTTAGGATATCAGATGCAATGGAAGAGATGAAGTTGACAGCTAGCAGCTCTGAAACAGCTGAGGATTCTAAAGTAAAAGAAGATGCTAGGTGTGCAGAAGAAACTTATCCAGAAGCTACTTCCAAAGGAAAGTCTGCAGCTAAAAGTGGTGGTATATTTAAGTATTTGAGGAGTTCTGTGATTGGAGATGCAGACTATAATCTGTCTGTTGCACTGAGCTGTTATGAAGAGGCTCTAAAAGCTATGGGTGGACTTCCTCCTAGTTCGATAGAATTACAACCTGTACTTAAAAAGAAAGGTTGGGTGTGCAATGAATTAGGGAGGAACAGGGTCGAGAGGAAGGATTTGGAAAAAGCCGAAACTGCTTTTGCCAAGGCAATAGATGCCTTTAAACAAGTAGAGGATCACACCAATGTCATTCTGATCAACTGTAACTTGGGCCACGGACGACGTGCATTAGCAGAAGATATGGTATCAAAAGTTGAAAGTCTCAAGAAACATGCAATGTTCCGAAATGCATATATGCAGGCACTTGGGACTGCCAAATTACAATACAGGGAAGCACTCAGGTATTATGGAGCTGCAAAAACAGAGCTAAATGCTTTTGTTGAGAAAGTGGGTCCTCTATCCAGCAGTTTGAAAAATGAAGTGAACACGCAGTTTGCACATACGTATCTGAAACTTGGTATGCTACTAGCAAGTGAAAATATTGTTGCCGAGGTTTATGAAAATGGTGTTCTGGAAGATTGCTCTAGTCCCACACGCAGTCTAACTCAAATTGAACACAGAAAGCATGAAATATCAGCAAATGATGCAATCCGGGAGGCCTTGGCTGTCTATGAGTCACTGGGTGAGGTGAGGCGACAAGAGGCCGCATATGCTCATTTCCAACTTGCGTGTTACCAAAGGGATTGCATTTTGAGGTTTATGGAGTCCGATCAAAAGAAAAGCAACTTAAATAAAGTTGAAAGCAGTGTAGTTCAAAAGGTAAAGCAGTATGCTGCCCTTGCAGAAAGGAATTGGCAGAAGTCTGCTGATTTCTATGGGCCGAAAACACATCCCGTGATGTTCTTGACCATCCTTATTGATAGATCAGCTTTGTCTTTTAGCCTTTCAAGTTACCTTCGCTCAAGCACGGTATGTCTTCAGCCTGTCTCCATGCACATGATTCTGAGCATCTGTCATTATTTTATTGATGAACTGATATTGCTTATCTTGACCGGTCATTAACATTAGTCATCACAGACGATCATGTTGAATAGGCTGGTTTTTCTTTTACTCTATTTCTTTCCCTTTTGTTGCATTATTAGGTTAAACTAACATATTTTCCATGCACTCTTCTTAGAAACTGTTATACATCTTACTATGTTGGCTAAGAAACAACTTGTGCTCGATTATTATAAGATTTACCTATTGTTTGTTACTGATATGTTGTGGTTTATCATACGCTTCCAGCAAATCTGGACGCTTTGGGTTGTACATAATCCGTTTATAAAGTGTTTATGTTAATTGTATATGCCAAGGTTATGGATTGATTCGTTGCTTCTGCACAGATGCTTGAATCGGCCCTAGCTCGCCTACTTGAAGGACGCCATGCATCTGAAAGTACATCGCTTCAGGATAAAAGTCCCGAGCTTTGTGCAAAATTTTGGAGTCAGCTTCAAACAGTCTTGAAGAGCATGCTGGCCACAGCACGTTCCACACGAGCAAATAAACATCCTGCCAACCCTCAGCAAACTCTTAGTAGATCTTCGGATGTGAAAAAGCTCTCAGAGCTTTACAAGATCTCTTTGAAGTCGCCCGATTTCAGTCAGTTGCACAAGATGCACGGATTATGGACCGGTTAACTAAAATCGGACGGTGTCTAGGCTCTTTAACTTGGAGTTTTCACTAGAACTTGTCAGATGCATGATCTCTGCGTTTTGGGATTTTGATTATTTCGTCGGAAACTTTAATGTTCAGATGAAGATTGATTGGAATGGTTGTGGTTTCAGATGGTAGTAAAAGTGACCAATTTTATAGGGCTTGTTTGAAATTATATTGGTCGTGTTGATACGTTGTGGATGATCTTTTATTGAACTACCCATTTATTAAACTAAGCCCACAACTATAACAAATCCAGTCCAATCCATAAAATTATCTCAAAATAAGAATGACATTGTTGTACGAGAAAAATCAGGAAAATAAGGAAAAACAAAATATTCAAAATAAGAAGAGGAAATTTACAATTCATTCGAATTTTGATATTGCATCCGAACTATCAATTTGACCTATAAATTTCTAATTTTTTTATAAAATTACATTTAAGTCAATTTTCGGGCCAATTTTTTCACATTCAGTGTTGGGAAGAGGCAATTGTTGCACCATAGCTTTGTGTGATATAGCTGCCTTTCCCGAAGCTTGAAAAAATGGCAAAAAAATTGACTGATGCAGTTCGGTAATTTGGCAAAAAAATCGACTCTGGGGCAATTCGGTAAAAGGAAAAAAAGTCTAGGAATTTATAGGCCAAAATGATGTTTGAGTGCAAAATTAAAATCCGCATAAAACTTTAGAATTTAAGGACAATTTTACCTAATTTTATACATAAATTTGAATCGATTGAAATTAAATGAAAAACATACTCTCTCCGTCCCGGTATTAATGATTTGTTTCTTTTGCGCACAAGGAGTAATGAGATGGTGATTCAAAGGATAAAAATGATGAAAGTAGTGGAGCTCACACCTTTTTGTGAGAGAGAGTAGTTACAAGAAAGGAAACATGTCATCAATACCAAGACACTTCGAAAAGTAAAACAAATTATTGGAAAACAAATAGTACCTAGACGGAGAGAGTAAATTCCATTTAAGAAGACATGATCCCAAGTCGATACTTGACATGTATTTTATGTCGCGTTACCGAGGACCTCGTTTCAAAAAAATACGCCATTAACTAGACTAAATTGAAATTAAGCATTTGCTACTTTTGTTTTAATGTGTCAAAATGTTTTATTTCTATACAAAAATTTTGTAAATATCTCCTCAGTGTAAGTTTCTCTATACAAATTTTTTGTAAATATACTCCTTCTATTCACTATATCATGAGTGGTTTGAAGATTTCACATGAGATACCGAAGTACGATTTATGTGTCAGATTTTACTTTGTTATTGATTTTAGGTACATCTACAACCCAAGAAAATTGAAATAAGAGATTATGATTTTTGCTTAGTACTTTCTTTTTTGAACAACATTACAAGAAATTTTAAAGACTACGTGATGGTGGACTTGAACCAGTGATCTTTGGCTCCGACATTAACCACTCTACCACAAGACTAACACATACAATGTAGTTTCTCATTGTATTAACAAGATTTTGCAATCTATTTCTAGAATTTTGCTTATTTGTAATTAGTTTAGTAAATTGGAATAAAGATAAATATAATCTAAATTTTTTATGTAATCTTGTTACTAGTTGTATAGCAGATCTACTTTCTCACAATTCTTATGGACATTTCCTTCAAACAAATTAATACTATGAACATTTCATTTAGTAGTTTTGGTATATTTTTGTGACGAAGCTTCATCAAACTACTTGACTAAATGTGACTATGGATGTTAGAAATTCTTAATTAATCTTGGGAAATTAGGAATCCTTACTATTCGACTTCATTACTCCCCCCCAATTAGATAAATCAAAAAATTGGAAAACTTAAATAAATACTTCCTCCGACCCACTCATATTGTCATCTTTTCCTTATTTAGGTGTACTATCTATACCAAATAAGAACATTTTTTACTCTTCAAAATTCTTCAAAAGTAATGAGACCTACCAATTTTCTATTTTTTACTCTTATTTTTAATTTTCGTGCCGAACAGTAATATGACAATTTTAGTGCATCGATGAGAGTAGTATTTAAGGGATTGGAGGCGTGCAACGTGAGATAAAGAAAATTCCGATTCAACAAGTGAAGTGCCACTGACTGGGCTGGACCACCCCATTGAAGTGGGCCCCATTTAGAGCTTGAAACAAGTCCAAGATCGGGCCGGATGGAATCAATAATAGCCTGGAATATAATGTCTTTATCTAAAATACAAAGTGGGCCTTGAGATTTGAAATATTCAATTGGACCACAAAGAAGCCTAGAAGAAGAAAAAACTTTTTTTTCATTTGGACCTTATTGGACCTTTTATGCCCTGGTGTTTCTTTTTGCAACAAAAGGGCCAATAATAGAGTACTACTCCCTCCGTCCCGTTGAACTTGTCCTATTTGGAATCGGCATGAAGATTAAGAATAATAATATTAAATGATAAATGGTGTGCTTAGTGTAGTGAATAAAATGATATAAAGTATTTTTTAATTGATAAAGTGATATAAAGTGGTGCTGAAGGACATAAAGTGATATAAAGTGGTGCTGAAGTGATATAAAGTGAATAAAGTGATTTCTTAATTATTTCTTTAAAAGGAAATGGGACAAGATGAACGGGACAAAGGAGGTATGTATCTTTCTTTTTTACTTTATTTATTGGTGTGGTAATTTTAAATAGGGCAATGCTATTCAGACATAGTATGTCCGGATATAACCGGCTCAATCAAGAAAAAAACTGGCGGTATTCCCCCACATTTACTCCCCCATCAAAAATTTTCCTCTCATTCTTCAAAAAAATCTCTTCCTAATTAAAACTGTATAAATTAAGACCATATTTCATCGACATAAACATCTTCTCTTCTCTTCTAATTAAAATTCGAAAAAGGGTATTATTGTACATTCATAAATGGTCGAAATTAATGAAAAAAATATTAATTAAAAAATTGTGTAAAATTAGTTTTTTACTTGATCGAACCAGTTATGTCCGGACATGGTATGTCCGAATAACTTTATTATCATAGCCCCCAAATCTTTTACTATAGCCATCAAATTAAAATATTAATTAAAAAAATAATAAATATACTATTATACCCTCGTAACCCAGAAAATATTTTTATTCACCCACGAGTTGAAATTTCATTTAAGAAAACGAAATATTATTCGATAACTCCCAAACCAATCTAACCCTTCCTCAATAGAACTGCAAAAAATTATAGTGTGCGAGTCATCCAGTTAAAGTGGTTGTTATTTGATACACCGTACATTTTGTTTTCATCTATCTCAATATCCTTATTCCCCCAATCAGAATCGTAAAATCATTTTACTGCAGAGAGAAAATGTTTTAATGTACAAGGATGAAAAACGGTATTTGCGGCTACATTAGTATGTTTCAAGTTACTTTGTTGCTGCGATTAGGATTAGTTACAGAAAACGCCTTAAAATATTAAACTAAATCATAAATATATCCTATATGAAAAAGATAGGAGATTAGATCGCAAGTATTAAACAGAGGATGATTGGGTTCTAGTAAGAAATATTAAATGAATTGTGCAATGTAAACAAATTCGTTTTTTTTTGTTTTGTTTTTTGTTTTTTTTTTTTTTGTGTGTGTGCAAGTAAAAGAGCTTAAATAAGTGATCTTTTTTGAACTTCGCCTACGGCATGGAGACATCGAATGATCTTTTTTATCGGATTCTTATGTTGGGGATGGAGTAAAACATTTTTTTATGAGAATTTTAAGTTAGAGATTATAGGGGTATAATAGTATATTTATTATTTATTTTATTTATTTTTTTAATAAGGGGTTACAGTGAGAGAAAATAGGGCTATGTTTAAAATTACCCTTTAAAAAAATATCTCAACATAAGACTAATTTCATAAGGATATCGAAATTCAGTGGCTTCTAGATTCCGAGCCAATCGAGATGCATGCAACGACATAATGGTGCAGTAATTTTTCCTAAATTCGATGTCTCCATGCTAAAAAAGATCATCGACAGGATCATCTTCCAATAAATATATAAAATCATTACAAAAAAAGATCATGGCATTTGGTATGGAAGAATCGTTGCAAAAAAAAGATTATTCGATGTCTCCATGCCTTAGGCGAAGTTCAAAAAAGATCACTTATTTAAGCTCTTTTGCTTGCAAAAAAGAAAAACCGACAAAAAATTACTATCTCCGGTCCCCAAGTTTTAACCTAGGGAGAAGTGGCACGGGTATTAAGAAAAAAGTTGTTGAGTTAGTTATGAGTAGATAAAAAGTGATGAAATTTGTTGTGAGTGGAGAAAGGGTCGCACATTGAGGGTAGCGATATATTAATTAATTGACATAGTGGTGAACCATATGTGGTATTTTAGATAAATAAGTTGATAAAGTAAGGGTATGAGATAATAATTTGTTGTGGGATAGTGTTCAAAAGTAGGTAGGAAGGAAGTTGGGGACCGTCCCAAAAAGTAAAGATAGGAAGAAACTTGGGACCAGAGGTAGTACTTATTTAAGCCCTGTTGCTCTATTATTTGCAAATATATATGTTAAAAATGTTATTTGTGTGAAATCACCATAAATATGTACACGTTGCAACATATTGGGATTCACGAATCCGATTTTTTTTTTTTTTTTTTTTTAATTTTTATTTGGAAGAATACACCACAGTGAAATTGATGCAAATCTTACGAGAATCCAATAAGAATTGCACCCAATACAATAATATTGTAATTTTAGAAGAATACGTGCATCATGAATAAAAAGCAACAGCTGATTATCACTACACAAACTAATCAACACAAAAATCACAAATCATCCATACTATTCTATTCCAAAGCGAAAAAAAAGTGAGTGGAAATTGGCGAAAAATGCGCCACCACAAAGCCCCGCCAAATTCCGTTAACCAAAAACCAAATGTTAGTTACTTTCCTTCAAAAAAACAAACAAAACAAAACTCAATCCTTTTTCAATCAAACACAAACCAAAAATCAAACACGAAATACAAAAATATATAAAAAATGAAGAAACGATCATCGACAGGATCATCCTCAAAAATTTCTGCAACGATTCTTCCATACCAAACGCCACGACTGAGAGATCACTACACTCTCGGCCGCAAATTAGGGCAAGGGCAGTTCGGTACGACCTATCACTGCATAGAGAAGGCGACGGGACTCGAATTCGCCTGCAAATCCATCCCCAAACGGAAGCTTCTCTGCAAGGAAGACTGCGACGACGTGTGGAGAGAGATCCAGATAATGCACCATCTTTCCGAGTATCCGAGCGTGGTGCGGATCAAGGGCACATTCGAGGACAACATGTTCGTGCATTTGGTGATGGAATTGTGTGGCGGTGGCGAGCTTTTTGATCGGATTGTGCAGAAGGGGCATTATAGTGAGAGAAAGGCGGCGCAGCTGATGAAGACGATTGTCGGGGTGGTGGAGGCGTGCCATTCGCTTGGGGTGATGCATCGCGATCTTAAGCCGGAGAATTTCTTGTTTGATTCTCCCGACGAGGATGCGAAGCTTAAGGCGACGGATTTTGGTTTGTCTGTTTTCTATAAGCCAGGTATTGTTGAATTTTTTGGATTTTGATTGGTGGTGTTTGTGTTTTATTGTGTTGATTTAGGGGGATCTTGAGTGGGATTTGAAAATTTTGATTAGTTTCTTGAAATTTTAGAAAATTTATTCTTAGATGTATGAATGATAATGCATTTAAGATGTTTGATGTAGAGTTCAAAATATTTTTTTGGGCAATTAACTTAGGGCGATTTGCACTTTGGGCTACTATCTTCTTACCAGCCGACCAAATTTGGCCATTAAAATTAAAAATTGATGATTTTAGGGCAAATATTGGTCCTAATGCGCTATTTAGCACGTGAAAAGTGCGTGATGTGCCACGTGGCATCGGGCTTTAATTACTTGGCACACAATATATATTAATGTCAGCTTAGCAATTGAGCTTTACGTGGCACATGACGCATGTTTCACCTGCTAAATAGGCCTTTCGGGCCAAAATTTGGCCTAAAACTGCCAATTTTAAGTTTAATGGCCTAATTTGGTCGGCTTGTAAGATAGTGGCCCAACAATGCAGACCACCCTAAATTAGTGGCCCAAAAATATTTTGAACTAGTTTGATGTATTTCCTGAACCATTCAAGAGATCTAGAGATGATGGACAGAGATTTTTTGTATAAGTAATGATTTAGATGATTTTTTAGCACCAGAATGATTAAGATGAAGTTGAATTAAGATTATTTTCTGTTTTAGGGCAATATCTTTCTGACGTTGTTGGAAGTCCTTACTACGTTGCACCGGAAGTTCTGCACAAATACTACGGGCCAGAAATCGACGTGTGGAGTGCTGGTGTTATTCTCTACATATTGCTATGTGGTGTTCCTCCATTTTGGGCAGGTACATCTTTAGCCTCGCCTTTCTGTAAGACTGTCGGGTGGCCTAATTGGTAGAGTGACGATCTTATATTTCAAAAATTATAAGTTCCCACCAAATCTTGAAAAGACAAGATGTATTTTTGTGTCTTAAACTTTTTTTTTCTTGATCGCCTTCTACAAGGCAGAGTCGGGTGATCTAGTTGGTAGACTGACGATCATATTATTTCAAAAGTCATAATACCACCAAATCTTGAAAGGCAAGATGGATTTTCTATGTTTTAAAATTTTCATTTCTCGACTTGCAAGGTATTGGGGTGATCTAGTTGGTAGAAGACGATCATATTATTTCAAAAGTCACAATGCCACCAAATCTTGAAAGGCAAGATGGATTTTCTATGTTTTAAAAATTTCATTTCTCGACCTTTTGCAAGGCAATGGGGTGATCTAGTTGGTAGATGACGATCATATTATTTCAAAAGTCATAATGCCACCAAATCTTGAAAGGCAAGATGGATTTTCTATGTTTTAAAATTTTCATTTCTCGACCTTTTGCAAGGCAGTGGGGTGATCTAGTTGGTAGAGTAACGATCTTATTATTTTTAAGTCATAGTAGTTCCCACCAAATCTTGAAAGGTAGATTGATTTCATGTGTCTTAATCTTTTTGCTTCTCAACTTGCAGAAACTGATAATGGGATCTTTAGACAAATCTTGAAAGGCAAGATAGATTTCGTGTCGGAACCATGGCCTCACATTTCCGACAGCGCCAAAGATCTCGTGAAAAAGATGCTCGAAAGAGACCCTAAACAAAGAATATCTGCTCATGAAGTCCTATGTCAGTAGCTATCAATTGCTCATCTTCTTCATTTCATCTTCATGTTTCGATCATAGTACAATTATTGTTTCTCTAACAGGCCATCCATGGATCGTGGACGACACTGTCGCGCCAGACAAGCCTCTGGGCTCCGCGGTCTTGTCACGGTTGAAGCAGTTTTCGGCCATGAACAAGCTCAAGAAGATGGCTCTTCGTGTATGTGTAATGTGTTTTTTTAGGGTTGTTGTATTGGAGTTTTTCCATTTAGGATTCGGTAGATAAAATGGTGACGTGCAGGTTATCGCAGAAAGACTCTCGGAGGAAGAAATCGGAGGGTTGAGACAGTTATTCAGCATGCTTGATGCAGATGGGAGTGGGACAATAACGTTTGAGGAGCTTAAACAAGGTCTGAAAAAAGTTGGATCCGAACTAATGGAATCCGAAATCCTTTCACTCATGAACGCGGTTGGTACATTCTAAATTTTTCCTACACAACTTCAATTCGTTATCTGTAATGGTAGACTATAGACAGGGGCGGGCGCAGGGAGCTGCATTGAGGCAGGGTGCTATGGCACATATTCTCCGACAATTTGTTGAAAAAAACTTGTTGGGGGGAGCCGAAGCTCCCCATAACTTCTGCCTGTTCGCCACTGATTGTAGATAAATGTGTCTAGTTAGGGGGCGTTTACTAAATAGGATGAGATTGACTATTCTTATCTTATGATTTTTCAATCTGCCTGTTTCCGCTAGTGATTGTAGATAAATGTGTCTAGTTAGGGGGCGTTTACTAAATAGGATGAGATTGACTATTCTTATCTCATGATTTCTTCATTCAAGATGTGTAGTTTCAAATATGAACAATGATCATGTACTATGAGATATTCTTGAATTTAATCCTTAAAAGTAAACGCTTGATTAACCTATATTATTTTTATCTATCCAGATTATCCCACTTAGTAAACGTCCCCTAATGTATTGACTTTGCCCACAAAAAGTATTGACAATGTCTTCCTATCAAATTAAAAGTTTGGATAAATCATTTGATTGATTGATTTACTCTTTGTTGCAGGCTGATATTGACAACAATGGGACTATAGATTATGGTGAGTTTCTTGCAGCAACATTGCACATGAACAAAATGGAAAAAGAGGAAAACCTTCTTGCTGCATTTTCTTTCTTTGACAAAGATGGGAGTGGCTACATCACCACTGATGAGCTCCAACAAGCTTGCAAAGATTTTGGTTTGGGAGACGATCAGATAGACGATATCATTAGAGAAATCGACATTGACAATGTAAGTATCCTCAATATGGAACTCAAGTTTTGACTTGTTTATACTAAAATGAGTCTCACTAAATTAATTCGAATGAGTTTTTGCGATTGAGATCCGAGTAGCTTGGTTAAATTACAATCCTAAATACGAACAGATCTTGAAAATTCTTCGACTATGTGCAGGATGGGCGCATAGACTATGGCGAATTTGCAACGATGATGAGGAAAGGTAATGCTGGAGTTAGTTCGAGAACCATGAGAGGAAATCTCAATTTTAACTTGGCTGATGCACTCCAAGGCAAACAAGACAAGGGGGAGGAAGAGGAAGATTAAAATTCAGAAATCTTTTTTTTTTTCTTCCTTCCTTTGTTTTTATTGTTTGTATATTTTTCTGACAAATGTAATCTTGAATCAGTTTTGTGGTATAAATATTTTCTAGTTGCGCTATATAAGCTTAGTGCAGAGATACTTACTATGTAATAGTTGATAATCCAAAATCATCCCATTTAATTTCCTTTTCAAATGAATACTTTCAGAGAAATTCCTTGTATTTGAAAAATGAAACATTAATGACAAGTTAGAATCTTCGTGCCTGAAATCTCAAATAATGCACAAAATATCATCAAATTGGACACTATTCTCCGTGTTATTAGACAATGCATTGTATAATGTTTTCATCTATATCTACAATCCTCATTCCAATTTCAATCGTTATGGCCTTAAAAAAAAACTTAACAAAATTGAAATTGTGCACAATATATCAAAAGCAATCAATCTATTTATACTTAATGACTCGATTGCTTATCCTTAATTTTTATTTTATTTTTATATCCAACACACTGTTAATGAGCTCAAGTATATGTGCCCCTATTTATAGTTTATGACTAATTAAATTAATGATTAAAATCATTCGAACACATATTTGATTCAATAACAATAATTAGCTAACCATAAAATTTTATAATTATAATTATATATATATATATATATTTATTTATTTATTTTATATATTCTAGATATATATTGATAGAAATATTCATAAGACTAATTTAAATTAACCTCGTTCACAAAATATCACTTCATGAAGTGCTGAATATCTGACTAAAAATGACGAATTTTGATAGAGGGCAAGTGATGACCGACTTGTGAGGTCATTGTGAATCTAAAGAAAATTTTAGTGTTAAAATATTTGTAAAAGGTGCAGTCGTTCTTCTTAGACCCAAACATACTCATCCACAAGTTTAATTTTGGATTTCAAATTTCAATAGGAATTTTTTGATATAATTTGTAATGTAGTAGTAATAAGACTATTCTTTAGACCCAAAAAATACGCATTCATTTACAACACTCATGTATGTATTAATAAGAGTTATACGGATGTTTGGCTGAACTAATAAAATAATTAGCTCTTAAAAATATCATATAGCTAGGGTGTTTAATCTATATCTATTCTATACCGATTATAAAAGAACGGATTATTACAAAATTTGATTTGCCTATATATCCTTCTTATTATAATTATTTTATGAGCAATAAGTTAATATAATATTATTGAAGAATCCTAATTACATTAGAAATCTACGCGTAATTATTTTAATAATACACACACACACATATACATATATATATATATATATATATATTAATATCTTTTCATTAATTTGATAATGGTTCAAATAAATTATTTGCCGTATATATCTGTAACATAGTTTAATGTGATAATTCTTGTAGCTTTTTGGATAGTTTATCTTGTCTAATATTTAATTAGATTATAATTATACATAATTATCATAATATAAAATTGATTAATTTAATATTGGATAAATTTGTATTTTCTTATATTTGAGCCAACTTAATAATATATAGATAAGATAAATAAAATTAGAATTAGAAAATATAGAAAAATAGAATTAGAGAGATTATTTTGTGCAGGAGGTATAAACTCCTAATTAAATTCTATACTATTGCGGATTGAAGTCTTTTCCTTAATTTTAGGTCCTAAGTAGCGCTCTCTCCATTCAGTATTCTCATTTATCTTACATTACATTTTAATTATTTTATTCATATATACAATAAAGTCACAAATTTAATGGAGTTGTATAAAAATTCTAAATAAATTTAGATTTGAAAAATAAAGAATGAAAATGCAAATATATTTATCTCGGACTTGGGCTAAGATTAGATATATCAATGTACTATAAATAAATAACTCTAAAAGTTTTAGTGTGATTCTGCCGATCTTGTTATAATTTATAAATAAATCACCATGATAAATTGATCATCATGCATATAGTTAAAGAGCAGTATGCAAATGAAAGTTTGTAGTGGGAGAAACACTCCAAGAAATTGCATTAAAGTGGGAAGACTTGAATTACATGCACCAACAAAATCATCAAAGTCGTTGTTCCTTCATTTTTTTTTTAATTTTTATTTGTGCTGTGCGCTAAATCAAAGCCATACACTTCAACTCAATTGAGCAAATGGATAAGTGCAAGATGATCTAGTGGTAAAAGCCTTTGAGAAGGTTCGAAGATTATGAAGCGCCTCTATAAGTCGAGGTGTGCCACACCTGTATTTGAAAAGTGTGGTTTACATACCCTGTGTAGTTTGCAGGCTACTACACAAGGAACACGGGTTTACCGAGTCCTCACCGAAGGTAGCGGCTACTGCGGGTTCCCACCACATAATTTTTTTTATGTATAAGTGGAAAAACTACTAATTAAAATTCAATTTCCACATACTGTTTCGTGAACTGGATTGACCAAACCAATCAACAATTAAGAAAATGTATGCAAGTGGAAGACTTATAAAAAAACACACACACACCATCAAAATAATGATGTGACAGAGAAAATACGTCTAACTTAATTGGAAAAATGAAGACATATACGTCTAACTTTTAAATATTATAGTAACACATATTCAAGTATGGTGGGTCCCACAGAACATAAGGGGATTCTTACTACTCCCTCCTTCCCACATTACTTGGTTCATTTCCTCCTGGCACGGAGATTAAGAAAAAAGAGATTAGATATAAATGATGTGGTTAGTGTAGTTAATAAAGTGATATAAAATATTTTTTAATTGATAAAGTGATATAAAGCGGTGCTGATGTGACATAAAGTGGTGCTGAAGTGATATAAAGTGAATAAAATGATTTCTTAATTATTTCCTTAAATGAAAAGTGAGACAAGTAGAGTGGGACGCCCAAAATAGAAAGTGAGACAAGTAATATGGGACAGAGGTAGTATTAATTATGGAAAATGAATTAGTATGAGAAAATACGAGATTAATATTTATGGCCATTGCTTGTTATTCTTGAGTTATGATGTATATATTCATTTCTTCCAAGTTGGATAATTTTTTGTGCTTTTTATAATTCCAAAGCAGTAAAAGATTGAATGACGAAATTCAGAGTAGACTAGACTTGATGAAAAAAGAAAAAAAAAAGAGTGTAGTAACAATAGTTATTCCATGCATGTTGAAATTTTTTGTACATAAAATTTTTGTATAAAACCAAGCAATCTCTTCAACTCTGTTTAAGACAACAAATTAAACACCATGGCAAAACTTTCCATCTCTACCAATTTCTTCTTCATTATTCTATTCTTCCTACTCCTTGCAGCTACTACTCCTTCATATTCTAACAATAACCAAACCGATTTCGAAGCTCTTCTGGCCTTCAAGAAATCCATTCACGACTATCCATTGGGGGCTCTGAGCTCATGGAACGAGACAACGCATTTCTGCAGATGGATTGGTGTTTCTTGCGGCAAAAGGCATCCAAACAGAGTCGTCTCGGTTACTTTGGAATCCCAAGGCCTGGTGGGATCGCTTTCACCTCACATAGGTAACCTTTCTTTCCTAAGAATCATTGACTTGCAAAACAACTCCTTCCGCGGCCCAATCCCAAATGAGATTGGTCGACTGAGAAGGCTTCGAGTGATTGAGTTTAGTAACAATAGTTTCGGAGGTGGGATTCCAAGAAACTTGTCACAATGCAGAAATCTTTATTACCTGAATTTGATCAACAATGAGCTCTCTGGATCCATAGTCCTCGAGATAGCTTCTCTCGCCAAGCTCCAATCTCTAGGCTTGTCGAGAAACATGTTCCGGGGGACTATCCCGCCATTCCTAGGAAACCTCACAAATCTAATCCAACTCTCATTGGCATATTGCGGCTTGCAAGGAGAGATTCCAGAGTCGCTCATTCAACTCCGAAGAATGCGGGGGCTATATGTGAGTGGGAACAGTCTGACTGGTTCTATTCCATTAGGCTTCTTTAATCTTTCATCCATGGAGGATTTCAATTTCGCTTTCAATCAACTCCATGGAACCATACCTTCTTCCTTTACCCTTCCAAACCTAAGCTATCTTAATTTAGCCAACAATCATTTCACCGGACCGCTTCCAACTTCGCTGTCAAATTCTTCCCTCATTCAAATATTATACATATCTTCCAACAATTTCACCGGAGAAATGATAGATTTAACAAGGCTTCCAGCACTTGTTGATCTTGTGGCTGGACCTAATCATTTGAAGGGAGATATTCATACTATTTTATCATCCCTTACCAACTGCACGCGCCTTGAATCTTTGGATTTGAAGGGTAATCTTTTCAGTGGCTCGTTACCAGATTCCGTTGGCAATCTTTCCACTCACTTACTTGACCTCGTCATTAGTACAAATCAGATAAGTGGAAGCATTCCATCCAGTATTGGAAACCTTGTCGCTCTCACTTTTTTATCAGCTGCAAACAATAATCTCCAAGGTCCAATTCCTTCCTCCATTGGAAAACTTAGTAAGTTGCAAAGATTTAGTCTTGTAGGAAACAAGCTGACAAATGAGATTCCATCATCATTTGGTAACTTGACTTTGCTGAATGAACTCTCCTTGTTTCAAAACAATCTGTTTGGGAGAATACCTCAAAGTCTTGCCAACTGTACCAGCTTGTTATCCTTAGATCTATCACACAACAATCTCAATGGTTCCATACCTCCCCAAATTCTCAGGCTTTCCTCAATTTCTTTAGCACTTGACCTATCCGGAAACGTCTTGACAGGCACTATTCCATCAGAAGTCGGCGCTTTGAGAAATCTTGGATGGTTGGACTTGTCCAACAATAGGTTATCCGGAATCCTTCCAACTTCTTTGAGCAGCTGCGTGATGCTGGATGTTCTTTACCTCCAGAGTAATTCTCTTCAAGGAGAGATACCTGACAGTTTGAAGGCTTTGAGGGGTTTACAGTATTTGGATCTTTCCCATAATAACTTTTCTGGGAACATTCCATCATTTATGGCTCAGTTTCATCTGCTATATCTCAACCTATCTTTCAATGCGCTGGAAGGTGAAGTCCCTACCCTCGGAGTTTTCCAAAACGAAAAAGCAATCTCACTCCAAGGTAACCACCACTTGTGTGGAGGTATTCCAATCCTAAATCTACCTCCTTGCTCATCACCAAATTCCAACAAGAAATCAAATTTGGGTAAAATATTGATCCCAACTTCTGGAGCTGTATGCCTTGCCCTATCGCTACTATGCTTCTGTCTCATCATCTACAGGCGACGAACACTGCAAAAAGCTGGAACCCCTGCATCCATAATCACGGTGCCGGAGTTTCTGAGGCTATCTTATGCAGATCTCTTGAATGCCACACGTGGATTTTCGGAGTCGAATCTAGTTGGGACTGGGAGATTCGGATCTGTATATAAAGGAACTATTGTTAAAGATGATGAAGATGAGGAGGAGAATAAAGAAGTGGCAGTAAAAGTTCTTAATCTCAACATCAGAGGAGCATATAAAAGCTTGGCAACAGAATGCAATGCATTAAGAGGCATACGACACAGGAATCTGCTCAAGATCATGAGCGTGTGTGACAGCATTGATTTTCAAGGGAATGATTTCAAGGCATTGGTCTATGAATTCATGGCCAACGGAAGCCTCGACAATTGGCTTCATCACAATTCTGAGGAACAAGGCAGAAATTTGAGCATTATTCAAAGACTTGATATTGCCATTGATGTTGCATCTGGAGTAGAGTACTTGCATGGAGGTACTGACTGTGTAGTTATCCATGGAGATTTAAAGCCGAGTAATATTCTCTTGGATCGAGACATGGTTGCCCACGTTGGAGATTTCGGATTAGCCAAAATCATGTCAAACATTTCACAAAACATGACAGCACAGGGTAGCAGTTCAATTGCAATAAAGGGTACCATAGGTTATATCCCTCCAGGTCAACTTCTAAACATTTTCACTTCACAATTTCTTTATCAATATACAGACATAGCTGCTAACTAAGCATGTTAATTATATGTATACAGAATATGGGATGAATGATGTTGTATCAACACAAGGGGATGCATACAGTTTTGGAGTTCTCGTGCTAGAGATGTTCACAAACAGAAGACCCACTAGTGATTCATTGGAGGGGTACGCAAATCTCCAAGATTTCGTTAGCAGCGCCTTAACACATAATGTAATTGAAGCAGGTGATCCGTTTTTGCATCAAGAAGTTAACCAAGGTGAAAAGTATTTGGATTGCTTTGTTTCGATTTTGAGGATAGGTGTGAGATGCTCAATGGAACTTCCCAGAGATCGAATGTCAATGGCAGAGGTTGTGAATGAGCTCAAGAAGATAAAAAGTGTTTTTCTTGCAGACAGTCGACGGGGCATAGTTAGAAATGTTTCTCCCTACCAACATTGATACAAATGTTGGTGTCAATTGTGTATTAATTTCTTTGAATTTTTTCCAGATTACATGGTTTTTGTTGCAACTATATTTAGTTTCATATGCTCAGTTGTTTTTGTTTTACATACATTAATTAAGCCACATCGCCATTAAGCAATATTAAGTAAGTTTGTTTCTTGATAAATTCAATATACAATTAATTACGTGGTAAAGAAGAAACAAAGTACTGATTCCATTTTGAGAAAACAGGGGAAACAGAGAATTAAATGTATGTATTAGATCTATAGTAAGCAATGGTGTTAGTAATTACTATTAGAATGGGACATATATATTCACTTTTATCTCAAAAAAAATAAAACACACATATATTCACTTTGTTTGTATTGCAAAAAGTTAACTTATATACTCCAAATTCGAAAATTACCTTGAGTTCTTGTGGATATCGCCGGAATCAAAGGGAATTCTTGTGGAGGTCGGCGGAAAATTACCTTGAATTCTGCACCAGTATTTGAGAGAGAGAGAGAGAGAAACTGAAGCAGAAATTGGGGAGCGTTCAGCTGAATTGGTTTAACACTGAAAATTGTTAGTAAAAATTGTGGTTAAAGTGTTAAAATTCAAAAAGTAACAATTCAATTAGAATCTTAGGTTTTATTATTAAAAATAAGATTAATTTGTTATAAATACATAAATTATGCCCAAATTCAAATTACAAGCATAAAAAAGATTGGTGAAAATATATATACTAAACCCAAATCTCAAATTTAAATTGACGTGGCATTAAATTTTACACAAATTACGTACAATAAGAAACGACGTCGTACCGGATTTTACTCAACACCGTACTTTCTCCCATTTCTTTCTTCCTCTTTTCTTCCTTTTCCAGTTCCCAAATTTAAGATTCGATTTTTTGTGAACTTATGAGTAATGATGATGTTGATAGTTTCCGAAGCATTGTGTGAATTTAACATAGTTGTTGAATTACATGGTGAAGATCACGTTGAGTGCTCGATGTTCAACACAGGGGCGGATCTAGAAATTATTCATGACCAGGCGAGATTTTAGCGGATGATTTTTATGAATTTTTACCAAATAAAATGGTCGGGTCTTGAAATAATTATTTGAAATTACACAATCAAAATATAAAATAATGCAACTTTATTTTTAAAAGCATTTCAAAACCATACAATTATATAAAATAAATTATTGAACTACACATTCACATGCTGCGACCAATTTTAAGTTGTGATCTACAAATTTTCATGAGATCAAATTCATTTATAATATAATCAACATCAAACCTTTGGACAATTTTCATCTTGATAAACATCATCAAAGAACTAGACAACACATTCCTTTACATCAAAGAAATAAAAAGGTATAAAATTATTTTCTATTCTATTATTTTGACAACAATTCCTTGTGGACAACATGTTTGGACAATAGTATCTACTATAGCTAATGCAACGAATTGACCAATAATGTCCATAGCACCTGTGGTGTCCTCTCTAAACTGCTGGAGCAGAAGCTAGCTAGAACCCAACAATTATCTTATCTGCACCGGAAACAGAATACAAGTCTACTAGTAGCCTTGACGCCGAAATTCCGTCTCCTTGTAACTGCTAATCAATCCCAAGTGACTCCGTGTTGTTTGGCAAGAGCAGTGTTACTAATGCATAAAATATCATGAAATAGGACACTATTCTCTGCACCTTACTTTCTCTCATCCTACTTACGGTCTGGGGACCTTTGTGAAAAATATATACACAATGCATTGTATAACGTTTTCATCTATATCTACAATCCTCATTTCAATTTCAATTGTTTTGGCCTTAAAAAGCTTAAAAAAATTGAATTTGTGCACAATATAACAAAATCAATCACATCTATTTATAGTTAATGACTCGATTACTTATCTTTAATTTCTATTTTTATATCCAACACATTGTTAATGAGCTCAAGTATGTGCCCCTATTTATAGTTAATGACTAATTAAATTAATGATTAAAATCATTCAAACACATATTTGATCCAAAAACAATAATTAGCTAACCATAAAATTTTATAATTGTATATATATTTATTTAAGATATTCTAGATATATAAAGATAGAAATATTCATAAGACTAATTTAAATTAAGTTTCTAAAACTTGATTTTTTTTTGGGTAACTTATTTGGTCTTTTTATTACTACAATGATGAGATAACACAATCAAAATTTTTGTAAAACATACTATTATTTCAAACTGATACTAGAATTTGCTCTAGATTCACAATGATCCAACTCATAAGCTAGTTGACTTCTAAAAAAAAGTAAATCTCACATCATTTTAACCCCATTCACAAAATATAAGTCAATTATCACTTCATGAAGTGCTGAATATTTGATTAAAAATGACGAATTTTGATAGAGGGCAACTGATGACTGACTTGTGAGGTCATTGTGAATCTACCTAAAATTTTAGTGTAAAAATATTTGTAAAAGGTGCAGTCGTTGTTCTTGGAGCCAAACATACTCATCCACAAGTTTAATCTTGGATTTCAATAGGAATTTTTTGATATAATTTGTAATGTAGTAGTAATAAGACTATTCTTAGACCCAAAAATGCGCATTCATTAACAATCACTCATGTATGTATTAATAAGAGTTACGGATAATCGGCTGAACTTCTAAATAAAAATATCATGTAGCTAGGGTGTTTAATTGCTTTAGAAAAAAGAGATGTCAATTGGTTAACCGGCTATCAAACCTATCGGGTTTGGGTCAATCGGGTCGGGTTGAAACTAAGAAAAATCAATGATGGATGTATTAGAAGTCCTGAAGTGGGAGAAACACACCAACTAAGAAAATGCATTCAAGTGGGATTGAGACTTAGAAAAAACACACACACACACATACACCAAGTAATGTGACATAGAAAATTGCCTTCAACTTCATTGGAAGAATGAAAATACTCTCTACTGTTTTTATTCCATGGTCAACTCCATATGGAAACGTACATTCCTTAGTGCACTTGACAATTCTTCATTTGAGCTTCGATAATTTCGTGTCGTTTGTAAGGAGAGACGTTCAATCCCCACCGCTCTCACCTAACCCGAGTTTCTTATGAGAGAATTAATGAACTATCAAGTCCAGTATTATAGCACTCCTAGTAATGATTCCACTGCAAAAGCTTGTAAAAGCTCTACTGATGTTGAGATTAAGCACCCTCACTGCCACATCAATAATACAAGAAAAAACGAGGGTGTTATTCACAACTAAATATTTCTAATATTCTCTAATTTTTATTAGTTATCGTATATAAAATTTTGAATAATTGCGAAAATTCAATGGGAAAAGATAATAAATGAGTGGAGAAAGAGGAAGGTAATCTTTTAAATTGTGGACGAGTTTTTACAAAAGAGGAAGGTATTAAATGACTGGAGAAAGTAACCCACGAATTTGAATTTATGTGAGGTTTAATATATAAGGAAATTGTGGGTCATGTCCTAAAATGAAAAGAATATACTTTTTTGTGAACAGACAGAAATACAAAATATACTATTCGTGGATGGAGGAGATTCATTTGGAGTTATTTTGAAAAAATTGTACTCTCTCCGTCCACGAAAAAGAGCCCTAGATATCCATTTTTTTTTGTCGATGAAAAAGAGTCATACTTTACTTTTTCCAATCACAGCAAATAGGATCATACTTTACATACAACAACTTTCACTCTCTTTTTACATTTTCCACTCCTAATAGGTGGAACGCATATTCCACTCATAACAACTTTAACTTTATATTACCTTTTCCATTGACAACTAGTGAAATTCTTATTCCACTTACAATAATTTTAACTACAATTCACTTTTATCACTGTCAACAAGTGGACCTTATCCAACTTAAAACAACTTTATCAACTTTTTTAAAATACGTATCCGGCTCCAAATTGAACTCTTAATCTTCATGGACAAAGAGAGTAATTAAGATTTTAAGCTCTAAAAGATTAAGAGGGTGTTTGGCTAAGCTTTTAAGCTCCTTAAAACAACTTATAAATTGTTCATTACTAAGGATTTAGGAACTTATAAGCTATTTTAATGAGCTTCTAAGCTTAGCCAAACACCCTCTGAGAGAACTTATTAGAGTTATAGGGGGAATACTTCAATAATATGTGGACTGACTGACTAGTCATCATCTACTGAATATGCTGTGTGTGTAGTCAGTCTTGCACGTTACGTGTGATATCATAAGCGTCTGGAATTGAATAAACATATAACGTGCATGTCTGGAAATTATTTCTGATAATAATCTTTCTATAAATCCATGCAACACTGACTGAATATTCGTCTTCTACTTCAACACACCAAATTAAAACACCATGCCAAAACCTTCCATCCTTCCCAATTTCTTCTTCATTATTCAAATATTCCTCCTCATCCTCTCTAATACTCCTCCTTCATACTCCAACAATAACCAACCGATTTCGAAGCTCTTCTGGCCTTTAAGAAGGCCATTCACGACGATCCATTGGGGGCTCTGAGGTCATGGAACGAGACGACGCATTTCTGCAGATGGAATGGCGTCTCTTGCGGCAAAAGGCATCCAAACAAAGTTGTCTCTGTGATTCTGAAGTCCAAAGGCCTGGTGGGAATGCTGTCACCTCACATAGGTAACCTTTCTTTCCTCAGATTCATTGACTTGCAAAACAACTCCTTCTGCGGCCCAATCCCAAATGAGATTGGTCGATTGAGAAGGCTTCGAGTGATTGAGTTTAGTAACAATACTTTCGGAGGTGGGATTCCAACAAACCTCTCACAATGTAAAAATCTTTATTACCTGAATTTGATAGACAATAAGCTCACTGGATCCATAGTCCCCGAGATTGCTTCTCTCGTCAACCTCCAATCTCTAGGCTTGTCGAGAAACACATTCCGGGGGACTATCCCGCCATTCCTGGGAAACCTCACAAATCTAATCCAACTCTCATTGAGTGAGTGCGGTTTGAAAGGAGAGATTCCAGAGTCGCTCGTTCAACTCGGAAGAATGCGGGGGCTAGTAATGAGTGGGAACAGTCTGAGTGGTTCTGTTCCATTTGGCCTCTTCAATCTTTCGAGAATGGAGTATTTCGAATTTGCTGAGAATCAACTCCATGGAACCATACCTTCTTCCTTTACACTTCCAAACCTAAGCCATCTTGGTTTAGCCGTCAATCATTTCACCGGAGCGCTTCCAGCTTCTCTGTCAAATTCTTCCCTCATTCAACGGTTAAGTGTATATGACAACAATTTCACTGGAGAAATGATAGATTTAACAAGGCTTCCAGCTCTTGAAAATCTAATTGCTGGATCTAACCATTTGAAGGGAGATATACATACTATTTTATCATCCCTTACCAACTCCACTCACCTTAGAGGTTTGTCGTTGACTAATAACCTTATCACTGGTTCGTTGCCAGATTCCATTGGCAATCTCTCCACTAACTTCTTCAGAATCCTAGGCATTGGTCTAAATCCGATAAGTGGAAGGATTCCATCTAGTATTGGAAACCTCGTCGCTCTCACTGTTTTATCAGCTGCAGGCAATAATCTCCAAGGTCCAATTCCTTACTCCATTGGAAAACTTAATAAGTTGCAAAGATTTACTCTTGCAGAAAACAAGCTGACAAATGAGATTCCATCATCATTTGGCAACTTGACTTTGCTGAACATTCTCTACTTGCATCAAAACAATCTGTTTGGGAGGATACCTCAAAGTCTTGGCAACTGTACCAACTTGCAGGCCTTAGATCTTTCAGAGAACAATCTCAATGGTTCTATACCTCCCGAAATTCCCAAGCTTTCCTCCATTTCTATAAAACTTGACCTATCCAACAACGTCTTGACAGGCACTATTCCATCAGAAGTCGGCGCTTTGACAAATCTTGTGGCCTTAGACTTGTCAAACAATAGATTATCCGGATTCATTCCTACTTCTTTGAGCAGCTGTGTCATGCTCACTTACCTAGTCCTCGAGAAAAATTATCTTCAAGGAGACATACCCGATAGTCTGAGGGCTTTGAGAGGTTTACAGTATTTGGATCTTTCCCATAATAACTTTTCTGGGAACATTCCATCATTTCTGGCTCAAATTCATCTGCTATATCTCAACATATCTTTCAATGCGCTCGAAGGTGAAGTCCCTACTCTCGGTGTTTTCCAAAATCAAACTGCATTCTCTCTCCAAGGTAACCACCACTTGTGTGGAGGTATTCCAATCCTAAACCTTCCTTCTTGCCCATCACCAAACTCCAACAAGAAATCAAATTTACCTAAAATCTTGATCCCAACAGCTGGAGCCATAAGCCTTGCCCTTTTGCTACTTTGCTTCTGTCTCATCATCTACAAGCGACGAACACTGCAAAAAGCTGGAACACCCGCAGCTACATTCATGGTGCCGGAGTTTCTGAGGCTGTCTTATGCAGATCTCTTGAACGCCACAGGTGGATTCTCGGAGTCAAATCTAGTTGGGGCAGGGAGATTCGGATCTGTGTATAAAGGAACAATTCCCAATGATGCTGAAGATTTGGAGGATGCACATGTTGCAGTAAAGGTGCTTAATCTCAACGTCAGAGGAGCATATAAAAGCTTGGCATCAGAATGCAATGCATTGAGAGGTTTACGACACAGAAATCTGCTCAAGATTATCAGCGTTTGTGATAGTATTGATTTTCAAGAGAATGATTTCAAGGCTTTGATCTATGAATTTATGGCCAACGGAAGCCTCGATCATTGGCTTCATCACAATTCTGATGAACAAGGCAGAAATCTGAGCATTATTCAGAGACTTGATATTGCCATTGATGTTGCATATGGAGTAGAGTACTTGCATTGTGGTAGTGACTGTGTGGTCATTCATGGAGATTTGAAGCCGAGCAACATTCTCTTGGATCAAGACATGGTGGCCCACGTCGGGGATTTCGGATTAGCCAAAATCATTTCAAGCATTTCACAAAACTTGCCATCAGTAGGGGGAAGCAGTTCAATTGCAATAAAGGGTACCATAGGTTATATCCCTCCAGGTCAACTTGACTTACTTGGTTTGAGGGAACAAGTACAAGTAACTAAAAGCACGAAAGCAAGGGATTGAGCGTTAGCGAAAGCCGTTGCTTCTTTGGTCATGCCTTTTCTGAGGTCTCTTAGATCCTTGGTTATCTGAGGCTTCACTCTCACAGATTCTTAGAAAGCAGGGTCTAACTTTTTTCACTACTTCACAATTTCTTTATCAATATACATAGCTACTAAGTATGTTAGCTTATTATATGTATACAGAATATGGGATGAACGACGTCGTATCCACAAAAGGGGATGCATACAGTTTTGGAGTTCTCGTGCTAGAGATGTTCACAAACAGAAGACCCACCAGTCATTCATTGGAGGGGTACGCAAATCTCCAAGATTTCGTTAGCAGCGCCTTAACACATAATGTAATTGAAGCAGTGGATCCGTTTTTGCATCAAGAAGTTAGCCAAGGTGAAAAGTATTTGGATTGCTTTGTTTCGATTTTGAGGATAGGTGTGAGATGCTCAATGGAACTTCCCAGAGATCGAATGTCAATGGCAGAGGTTGTGAATGAGCTCAAGAAGATAAAAAGTGTTTTTCTTGCAGACAGTCACGTGGCATAGTTAGAAATGTTTCTCCCTACCAACATTGATACAAATGTTGGTGTCAATTGTGTATTAATTTCTTTGAATTTTTTCCAGATTATATGGTTTTGTTGCAACTATATTTAGTTTCATATGCTCAGATGTTTTTGTTATTTACATACATTACTTAAGCCACATCGCCATTAAGCAATATTAAGTAAGTTTGTTTCTTGATAAATTCAATATACAATTACTTACGTGGTAAAGAAGAAACAGAGTACTGATTCCATTTTGAGAAAACAGGGGAAACAGGAGAAACACTCCGGTACATAAGTATGTACCGTGAAAATGGATACATGACCCGACCCGACCCGCCACGTGCCCGCCCCGCTCCGCTCGTGAGGTCCAAAAGCCGTGCGTGGGCCTCACGCGCCCCACTTTTTTTTTTAGACGGAGCCTTCGGCTCCGATTTTACGGCTCCGCCTTCTCTCCAAATACTATAATAAGGATAATCGGTGGGCAACATTTTGGACTTTTATGGCTCGCTCCGAGGCCTTCGGCTCCCCTTGCTTGCGTCTTGACCATAGAAGAAGCGGCAAACAAAAAAAAATGAAAAAAAAACTGGTCAAACTTTTGACCTGGTCAAACGGGTCGGGTCGGGGCGGGTCGGGTCAAATGGGCATGTGTTCTACGGTGGAACAGTTGCACCCAAGTTTTTGTCGGGAAACAGAGAATAAATGTATGTATTAGATCTATAGTAAGCAATGTTGTTAGTAATTACTATTAGAATGGGACATATATATTCACTTTTATCTCAAAAAAAATAAAACACACATATATTCACTTCGTTTGTATTGAAAAAAGTTAACTTATATACTCCAAATTCGAAAATTATCTTGAGTTCTTGTGGATATCGCCGGAATCAAAGGGAATTCTTGTGGAGGTCGCCGGAAAATTACCTTGAATTCTGCACCAGTATTTGAGAGAGAAAGAGAGAGAGAGAGAAGAGCAGAAATTGGGGAGGGTTCAGCTGAATTGGTTTAACACTTAAAATTGTTAGTAAAAATTGTGGTCAAAGTGTTAAAATTCAAAAATTAACAATTCAATTAGAATCTTAGGTTTCATTATTAAAAATAAGATTAATTTGATATAAAAATACTAGGGGTATTCGCGGTCTGGTTTGGTACGGTTTGATACTAAACCCAAATCAAATCGTAAAATATGGTTTAGTAATTTTTTTCGAAATAATCATGGAAATGTTATGGAAATGAGGATGTGAGAGAGGGGGAGAGAGAGGGAGGGGTTAGCTTGGTTTATTTGTCTAATGCCTCTAAATGCTTTGCATTGTGATGCAAGATCACTCACAAATTAGTTACAAAACCATATATAACAACAATATTTTACTTTCAATCTATACTAATATAAAAAGAGCTTTGTTTTACAAAATTTGGTTTGCCTAAAATATTCTTATTATAAATCAAAATTAAGGTCAATAACGTAATATAATATATTTTAGTAGTTATTTTATTGATAATATATTTTAGTTGTAAAAGATATATTCATTCATTAAAAACCAAACTTACCTTAATAATATCAATTAGCCTTTTCAAGTTGTACACCTATCGTAGCAATTGCGTTTTTACTTAATTTAAATGAATTAGTTTTATGACAATGACTATTTCTTCAAAAGTTATCCTTCTTCATTACATCTTTTAATATCGATAGGGACCTTGTCTGTCCCCTTTGTCTCCATGCTTGTTCTTGGTTTTTTCCCTTATTAATAACCGGATTATTAAAAAAAAAAATTGGGGTCATAGGATGATGAATTTGAGGATCCTATGTTTTATGGAATACATTATCTTTTAAGGGATTTTTTTGAAATATATTGCTAATTTTGAGATTTAACTAGCTTTTCTCTTTTGTTTTATAGAAAACATTATTATGATACTCCAACAGATTATCTTTTATTTGCATATTCTCAATTTGCCTCAAGAAAATTAAAGGATGTTAAATAATGAAGAAGAAATTTAATTCAGAAAATCTTGAACTTTATTTTACTAAAGATGACATTTGAATACTCATATTTGTATTATTTGAATGATCCATGCATTTAAAATCTAAGTAAAAGTAATTTACAAAATTATGAATTTTTTATCATTAACTTTTAAATTGCATGGGACTAATATGAATGTCGTATAAATTCTCGAACCCTCATATCCTAGAGGATAATATACAATTAGTACAACAATGTAACATCGTATGATTCATTTATTCATTTATGTTGTAATAAAAAAATTGAAACTAAATACGAAAAGCGATTATTATAAATTAACTAAAATATATTTTAAAATAATTTATTATATTCTAAATTATTGTGTTTGGGAGTATAATATGCAGATTAATTTATATATGTGATTACGTTGACCTCTATGATGAATTAGAATTTTGGATAATATTGCATAAATCAATTGGAAAACTAAAACAAAAAATTGAGTAAAAAGTAATTGTATCAAGTAAATTCTAATTCGAAATACTAAATATCAAGTAAATTCTAAATCTAACATTTATTTTGCATGGAGTATGATAACCATTTTTATGTGATCTTTTATTTCTAAATATACTATTTATAAAATAGACTGAAATATAAATTAACTCATTAATATATTTTGTAATACCCCAAATATTTTTTTTCCGACGAGAAATAAAAATTTAATTATTAATTAAGGCTTTGCACGCCTAAGTTAAGAATTTTCAATTCTAAGACTAACAGTGAAATCCGTTTCTGAAAATAAATTCTAGAAGTCGGTTGAACGAATACTGTATTAGGGTTTTCGCGTCCGATAAAATTTTCGTATGAAAACTCAGATCGAAAAACTGTCAGATTTTACATTCACTTTTTCTTCGATACGAGTTCACCGGAGAAAATCTGTTTTTATTATTTTTTCGGGCAAATTTTGGACTGTCTTATCCCGACTTTTTATCGGATTTCGGAAAACGAAATATGCTTTCTGAGTAAGTGATTTATTTCTAATCTAGCGGTCGAATTAGATTTCGTCAAAAACGTAATCGTCTAGGGTTTTAATTTCTCAATTTTATAACATCGTATTAGACCCGTAAAACGACATATTTTGACTAAATATCTCACCCTAAACCGCCTATGTATGTGTGTGAGTCATCCTTCTATTTGTTTCTTCTACTTTACACCTTAGGCTAAATAGTAACTAACACCTCATCACACTTAGTCATCATCTCTCTCCCTCTCCCCTCCATTACCGCCCCTCCCTCTCATTTTCTCTCATCTCTCTCAATCCTCCATTGTTAATCATCTTCAAGCTTTCAAAGCTCCACAAGTCATTCGTCTACCGATCAATCTTATTTCCGAGTCCATAATCGACAAGGTAAGAGCTTCCTCTACGGATTGAACCGAACAAAACTTCTTTCCCTCAAGTCTTGATTTTTTTCGAAAAGTTTGAGGATGATAGCATGATGATTCTATGTTTAATACATGTTATAGTATGCTTAGGAATGGATTTCATGGATAGAAATCATATGGAAATCACCCCCCTTAAATATTGTCATTACCGAAAAAATTAGAAGAATTAGGGGTTTGATGTTAGTTCGATTTTCTTTGAGGATTGATTGGTGGATTCATGTTCTATGCATTGATAGATGATCATATGAATTAATTGATATTTTTCTAAAAATTAGAACCAAAGTGTAAGAGAGAAAGAAGTGAGGATTTGATGTAGTAAATGTTATGTTTTGTATGATATGATGATAGAAATGATATGCAGTAAGTATGTGGATGAATATATAATTTAATTGGATTTTTCTAAAAATAAAATAGAAATCGTAAGAGACGAAAAACCGACGATAAGTTGAGATTCGATAATAATTTGAGTATGTGGTTTTCGTATTAATGAATCTTGGTAGTTGATGAACGTAATTGGAAAGTTTGAGCGAAATCGGAGAATGTTGAAATTTTAGTAAGAGACGAAGAATCGTCGATAAGTTTCGTATGGATAATGAAATAGGCTTATGGTTTGAATATTCGTTAATCTTAGTAATCAAGGAACGTTATTGGAGAATTTGAACGAATTCTAAGAAAGTTGAACTTTTAGTGTACACAGTGAGGAACGTACACGGAAGAAGAAAAGGCTTCTTCTCCGGCGTTGAAAAGGGCAAGATGAATGTAGTAACAGAAAAATCTTTGCGCAAAGTGTTTAGAAAAGAGAAAATATTTAGTAAGCACGGGCCATTTGATGAAAAACCCCGTTGCGTTACTATTAAAGATGCCTGATTAATCTATACTCTTATGAGATGTTTTCGGCAATGTTCCCACTAAGTGCTTTATGTACTTAGCCCTGCATATGTTTTTAAATGTGCAGGTTGAGTGACGGAAGCGGCGGGGGTTGAGTAGAGTTGTTGTAGGAAAGAAGATTAGTGTTTCAATTCTACGTTTTCCGCTGCAACTAGTTCTCGTTAATGTATAACTTTTGGTCTAAGTCTCATCCTTTGAACTTAGTTTCTTTTTGAGAACAAATTTATCGAGGGATCCTTCGAGGTCGACTCTCTTTTATTAAATAAAATCAGTTCATTAATATCAGTTGTTTATTGTCGGTTAAGGTGATTTATTCATTTATCCCCCTTCTTCCCCGCTTCTTTAATCCAACCCCTAGTCGCACTCCGGCTTTGCCGTCTCTCGGAATTTGGGGCTGTGACATATTTATTTCGTATAATTATTATTTTTAACGTGCGAGTGCACGTTAATTATACTAGTTGCTTTAAAAAAGAATAATTTAAAAAAAGTTAAGGTTAAAACGTGAAATGTCAAAAATATTCCGTGTTTTTTTCCATGGGGCCCCAAGCTAGCCTCTTGGGTCTAAGAGTTGATTATTTCTACTGCGATACAAAAGATATACATACCAAAAAATTTCCACATAAAATCCAAGAGTAAATAAAATTGTGGATGAGTGTTTTTGGGTGCATGAATAAATACTACTTGCATGTGCATGAGCATGTTTGTGGGGGTAAAGGGTCTTAATTATGATCCTTAATTAGCTGCTACCAAACAAACAACTTTTACAAAAATTCCATCACAAGGTTAGAATTTGCTCTAGATTCACAATGATCCAAATCACACGTTAGTTGACCTCTATAAAATAAAAATAAAATAACAAAGAAATGGCTATAACTTGAATGCGACCGGTTGCTTGACATGCGAACGGCGTGTGGCGTGTGTAATACACGTGCCAGCGCCCACGAGCGGTACGTGTATTACACGCGGCTAGTATTTTTTTTCCAGTTTTCTTTAATTTCGTTTTTCTGAATTTCTGTTTTTTTAGCTTTTATTTCAATATATTTTTTTTAGAAATTCCACATTTTTTTCCACCTTTTTTTGTTTGCCTCTTCGTTTTTTTGTTTGCCGCTTCTTTGGTCAAGATTCGAACGACGGGAGCCGAAAGCCTCAGACCGAGCCGAAAACGTCCAAATTATTGACCGACGATTATCCTTTTATTATTGGAGCGAAGAAAGAGTCGTAAAATCGGAGGCAAAAAAAAAACTGAAATTTAAAAAAAAATTAGAAAAAAAGTTGACCGGGTCAATGGGTCAAACCCGAGTTGATCGGGTCAACCCGACCCGACCCGGTCGCATGTGAGCTGCAACAGGTCGCACCAGAGTGCTGCTCCAAAGAAATTTAGTTAATTTGACATTATAATCTTAACCTCCTTCACAAAACGTAAGTCTTTTTTTAGAAGCAAAATATATAAGTCAATAAATATCACTTTATCAAGTGTTGAATTGATTTAAAATTAGGAAATTTGAGATAGGGCAACTGACGGGTGACTTGTGAGTTTTAGGTCTACAGAAAAGTATAAAGTCTTCTTATTGTGAAGAAATAGTCAATTCTCAAAAAAGAAAAAAAAGAAAAAAAAAAGGTGTGACTTGTGAGTTTGGTCATATATAGTCGAGTCAATACATACAGAAAAATCTCATTGTGTCGAAAGTTTTGTACAGTGATCCCCTTCACCCCGAAAGCATGCACATAATAATGCAAGGACGATTTTGTTTAGAAAATAATTAACTATTTAAAACCCTTTAAAGTGATGGGATCTACCCACTATTTTTTTTTACTCTTCTCATTAATTCTGTGCCAAATAGTAAGTAGATAAATTGGGTGAAAATATATAATAAACTTTATTTGATATTTGTTACTATAAAAAGTAAAACTTAATTAAAAGTTAATACCCTGTTTATAGAATAACTTCAATAATCAATTAAAAATTTAGAAAATACAAATTAAATTATATATATATATATATATATATATATATGTCTTATTTGAGTGGATGAACCTTGTTAATAGAGTTAATTGTTAAAACATGACCATAACTTTCACTATTTTCAGAAAGAGATTATATGTTACGAAATTTGAAAATAAGGACTACACATTACGAAATGAGAAATTCCCCAAAAATAGCACTTCTAAGATAGCTTTTTCAAAATCTAGCACTCCTTATAAAAATTTGAAAATTTAGCACTTTATCTCTTTTTTACCCCTACTTTATCTTTCTTGTCACAACCCCAAATCCCGAGGGACGGCAGAAGCCGGGGTGCGACTGGGATTGAATTAAAGAAGCGGGGAAGAAGGGGACTGACTAATTAAACATACATAAAAGACATCATACATTCAATGAACAAGACTTTACTATTAAAAAGGAAGAGTTAATCACGAAGGATTACTCGACAAAAGTACTCGAAAGTATCTAAGTTAAAGATTACATACTTAAACTACAGTGATTTGTTCAATGTACATATCCTCAAAAGATTCTAGAGTTTTGCAGCGGAAAGTAGGTCATAGCTAGAGCAATCCTAACTTCTCAACTCGACTCAACTTCAACCACCGCCGCTCTCGTCGCTTCAACCTGCACATTTATAAACACATGCAGGGCTAAGTACGAAAGTACTTAGTGGGCACGATGCCGAAAACATAATCATAAATAGAGATAATCTGGCATTTCATAATTTGTAGCACATCGGGGTTTTATTTAAAATTAGCCCGTGTCTACTAAAACATTTTCTAACTCATTTTCACAATTTACTCGGCCGAGCATTTTCTGGTATGTTACGTTCAAATCTTGACCAATTCTCATTCACCGTGGCTGGTTACCCCTCAACAGGATACCACATACACCACATGTTACAAAGTGCACTAACTCTGGAAAGCACTTAATAGCTAACTTAGAGCCGATCGTTAGTTAACCTATTTAAATTAACTCTAAATCTGGAAAATACGAATGTTAACTCAGATAGGTACAAGAGAACTCACATAAAAAATAAAACATAAAACAGTTCATGCCATAATTATCACTTTGAAAACACAGATATCAAAGCGATAAAGAAAGGTTTTCGAGCATTGCTCGTTTTGTTTCATATATAAAAGAAAAGTCCACCTCGTTGATACAGAACTACTAAACAAGGTTTCCGTTCTTCGGTTCTTCCGTCCTTTCCTTAGTGCTGGCTTCCTCCTTTATCGTAAAATAATCACACTTTAAATTCGGTCGTAAAAGATAATCGAACATAGAAATTCGAATTAGGTTTTAGTCGTTTTGATTCTTTAGGCATTTGCACGCTACTAGTTTCTTTTTAGTTAAACGGGAACGAGACTCGAACAAATCTCGTTTAGAACTTGAAAGGTCTCATACTCGACTCTTAGGTCAGTAGAGAAGATAGTCGTTAACTTATTACGGCTTAAACGATCGAAAGAAACTAAGTTGCGAAAAAAACAACTTAGGAAAACGAATCCTGAAAAATCAGTGCGCAAAGCAGTAGTTCTGGGGACTGCCCAGAACAGAGGAATTGGAAACAGTGGATGAGCCCTATATCGTTAGAAAGCTTGGGAAGACTAGTTTACGCTCAAATTTACGGATCTCAAATCCGATAAACAAGCTAAAAGATATTATAGTTTCCGGTAAGGGTCGCAAAAACTGCCGCGACTAACCCTAATTGCTCGATAGAATCGACGTATAACTTCCTAAGTTCGTTCTAAGTTCTCGTACTCGATTTCTCACAAAATTTCACTCTCAAGGCAGTCAACACGTACTCCCGTACGTGAAGGACTCCTTTTCAAAACTTGTCTATAACCACGACGATCAAAACTCGTCGTTTCAATTACCATTTACTATACCAAAATCAAGTTAACAAATTCTCGTTTCTAGTTCTCGACTATAACTACAACTCATAGTATAATAATCCGAATGCTCATGTCGTCAACTACAAAGTCGTTCCTTAGTCCATTATAATCACTATTATCAAGTTAGAATTCTTACCCGACTTCTCGATTATTAATTACGTCCACTTGTTCGTCTCTTACGAGATTTCAAAAGTTATCGGATTTCGTTCAAATTCTACGTCATTAATCATCATCTAACGAGATTCATTATTATATACATCATCACCTCATATCATTACTTAAACTCAACTTAAATCCAATGCTTTGTCTCTTACGATTCCATTAACATTTTTAGAAAATTCCAATTAAATTCATAACATCAACTAATATCATTAGAAACATAAATTCATCAACATATCATCAACTAGATCAAGTACATGAAAACCCCCAATTTCTCATAATTTTCGGTAATAACAAAATAATTTAAGGGGTGATTTTCTTCATCAAATAACATCATTAATCCATTAATTCAACTACTACAACATCAATTAATCAATTCAAGTCTTATTACAACATAAATTGAAAACCCCCAACTCAAACCCTAGCTAAAAAATCGGTCCTCTTCAAAATCATAGGGGTTTCGATTTCTTTTTGTTTTAATCTTCAATTGAACTACTTCTAAGTCTAATTATCCAACTAATTGAAGAATCAAATCATCCTAAAAGAAAGCCCTAAAAATCGGTATTAATTAGGATTTAGGGTTCTTGATTTTCTTTAAATTTTAATCACAGATATCATGTCTAATCCATCTAATTATCTTAATTAAAGATCAAAACATCTAATTCCTCATCCTTATTTTCGATCAAAATGAAAAAATTAAAAGAAATGGAATCCAATTGGATAGGATTAGAGAGGAGATGAATACCTTGAACTTTACTAAAGGAAGAAATAGAATTCGATGGAGGATTAATGACTTGTGATGATTTCTTGCTCCAAGAACTTGAAGATCCAACAATGGAGTTTTGGAAGAAAATGAAGAGAGGTGTGGTGTGTGTGTGTGCCGAATTGGGAGGGAGAGAGTGCGAGGATGATGACTTAATTTGTGAAATATCTAACGTATTTAACTTATTCGGAAAGTAATATTTAAAAACTTAATTCCGATAAAAACTCGGGACGACACAGTCCGAGTTTCGTCCGAAAATTCATAAAAATGAACTTTCTGGGGCGAGTTCGTATCGCGATTTCGTGAATGTAAAAATCAGACGGTTTTCTGTTATGAGTTCTAGAACTAAAAAGTTTTCGTACGCGATAACCCCAAAATATAGTAGTCATCTAACTGACTTCCGTAATTTTTTTTCGGAAACGGATTTCACCGTTAATTTTAGAATTCAGAATCATAAACTTAGGCGTGCAAAGCCATTTTTATTAATAACTTTAAATTTTTAAGACTGTACGGAAAATCTGGGGTATTACATCCTACCCCTCTTGCGAAAAATTTCGTCCCGAAATTTGCATACCTTCTGCAAAAAGATGAGGATATCTCTCCTTCATCTTCTCCTCGAGCTCCCACGTGGCTTCTTCTTGCCCGTGGTGGTTTCATAGCACTTTAACGATTGATATCGATTTGGTTCTTAATTCTTGGACTTTTCTATCCAAAATCGATATCGGCTTCTCTTCGTAGCTTAGGTCGGATTCAAGAATTACGTCTTGCTGACTAATGACGTGCTTAGGATCATAGACATATTTTCTCAATTGAGAAACGTGAAATACATTGTTGATACTTCCTAGACTTGGCGGTAAGGCCAATCTATAAGCGACGGGTCCTATCCTCTCGAGGATTTCATAAGTACCTATGAACCTGGGTCTTAGCTTACCCTTAACTCCGAATATAAGGATTCCTTTGGTCGGTGATATCTTAAGAAAAACCTTATCTCCTATTTCAAACTCAAGATTGGTTCGACGATCATCGGCATAAGACTTCTGTCGGCTCTGAGCTTCTTTCATTCTATCACGTATCTCCCGAACTATCTCTATCATCTCATTAATCGCATCTGGGCCTAGGTTCTTTCTCTCACCTACTTCGTGTCAATAAAGTGGTGATCTACATTTCCTTCCATACAAAGCCTCATACGGCGCCATTCCTATCGTGGCCTGATAGCTGTTGTTGTAGGCGAATTCGACTAAGTGTAGAATTTCTTCCCAAATCGCGCCTCGGTCCAATACCATTGTCCTTAACATATCGACTAAAATCTGAATCGTCCTCTCTAACTGTCCATCTGTCTGCGGGTGAAACGCTGTACTGAAATTAAGCTCTGTTCCCAATTTTTTCTGCATCGTAATCCAAAATCTCGAGGTGAATTTGGCGTCTCTATCTGATATTATGACCTTCGGTACTCCATGCAGACGTACAATCTCTCTGACGTACAACTGAGCTAATCTTTCTGATCCATAGGTAATCTTAATCGGCAAGAAATATGCTGACTTCGTAAGTCTATCGATAATTACTCAAATAGTTGTGTTTTCTCTTCTTGACTTAGGCAAGCCTGTGACAAAGTCCATAGCCATGCCTTCCCATTTCCATTCTGGGACATCCAATGGTTGCAGCAATCCATATGGTCGTTTGTGTAAAGCCTTAACTTGCTGACATGCCAAACATCTTTCAACAAATGAGGAAACGTCTCGTTTCATTCCATTCCACCAGAAGTTCCTTCTCAAATCTTGATACATTTTCGTACTTCCTGGGTGTGGTGTATAAGGTGTATCGTGAGCCTCGCTCAAAATCTCATTCTTCAGTTCGCTGTCGTCATCAGGAATACAAATTCTGCCTTCAAATAGAATTGCATTGTCTGGTGCTTCGGAATATCCATCTAGATTCTCTGTTCTTATCCTTAACCGCAACTTTTCCATTGACTCGTCCTTCCTCTAAGCATTGATGATTCTTTCTCTCAAATCTGGTGTAGCTTCTAATGCTGCTATATGACTTGTTATCGTAGCTGGCGTGTCAAGCACTTTGATATTGTCACGCCCCGACTCTCGAGGTGCGACTTACGAACAACAACAAACCTAAACAACTAACAACTAACTCAAATAAGGGAACATGCTCGGGGAAAACAAAGATAGAAGATAAAGCAATCGAATTTGGGTTCCAAAAGCATAATGAATTAATTACCGAGCATCACAACTTCACCTTCAATAGGGATTCAAATAAGTAATTCATGCTGATGGGATTAGAATTCCAATAAAAAGAGAGAAAACATGCGAATATATACCATGTTAAGAAGATCATGTTCAACAACGATTCAAGTTAATGAGCCCATCGCTCGGAATTACAAATTAAAGAGTTACGAATTCAACAAGTATTCAAAGTCTTCGAGCACAACGCTCGGAATCAGAAACATGAGTATCAAAGTATTAGCATCAACAGACATCAATTCAAAAGGGTTGCAGCGGAAACTTGATTCAATACCCAACACTTGCACGTATGAAGACGTACAAATGCCAGTCTGAAATTCAACTAAACTCAACCAACAGAACCAAACCACATCACCAAGTATCCATGCCATCGCCATCCAGTCAACCTGCATGTTTAGAAACACACGCAGGGCTGAGTACTTCGTACTCAGTAAACACAAGCCAAAACATTTGAATAAAGATGCTTCATAAAGCTATAACAATTGAACTTGCCTTGCCGAACATCACAAGTATATAAGCAGTTTTAAAAACAGTTTACTTGTGCATGTTAAAACATTTTCCTTTAAACAGACTGCGCAGTCAAATATCACATAATATAATAGTATGCATCATCTGTCACAAACAATCTTATTGTGTTGAGAAGTAGGCCTCCTTCTCAAACACTGTGGCCAGCCTAACCGAAGCAAGGCTCACAGTCACCTCACATATACCACACGTGGGTTTCCTGCCTTTCACAGGATAAAAACATCTTCATATAAACAGATGATAATACATACCAAACTTCAATAAAAACGGCAAGTCAATCATATTTGAAATCATATCATAATACTCAATAGCATAACTAATTCTCGTCAATAGTTTTGGTTCAGAAAAGCCCACCTGACTTCCGAAGAACTAGCTAGGTGGTTTAGGGCTATTTGTCCTCGCTTAATGATCCGTTCGGCTCGATCCTTCACAGTTCGACATCGATAGGAAAATAAGACATATGAAAGACGGACATAAAGACGTTGGACATAACTGAAGGACTTCTACTTGAGTCGTCTCTCTCTTTGCTTTAACTTTTCTAACGAATCTCGCGTTCTCAACTTATTAACTTTACTCGAATTGGTTATTATTACTACTCAACGGCTTACACCTTTCTCGCTCTAATTAATAACGTCATCGTCTACAATCTATTACTCGAACTTTCTTTCAAAGATTTTAATTGATTCTTGGTTTAACAAACAATAATTCAATCATTTTGCATACAATGGTTCATTTATCTTTTACGTCATAACTAATATCATGCATTTAAACATTTATACAATCATATAATGAATTCACATAAATCAAACATACTTCAACACACATTAACATTCATTCATTTTAGACCTTAAAACCTAACTCGATTATGCATTTGTTTTTATGAAGGCTCAAACTATCAATTCTATTTTTCTTGTTTATAGACAATGCTTTGTTCTACATCCGTTATCTTATAAGATATTTTATAACCTTTACTCCATAACATAATTTCTCTTATTAGATTTTTATGATACTATAATTTCTTGTTCATTTCTAACTTGATTCTCATTTCTTAACTTGAATATTATTCCTCTAATTACTATCTCGGTTTATCTTTTTATTCGCTCGGTTGGAAACAATGTCCTCAATTAATTATTTAATTAACTTCTTTCCATTTATTTCTCGACATTTTATTTTATCTTTATTTCCTTGATTGACTTATACGAGTATCTATCTTAACTCGTCTAGCACCTTTTCTTTTCTCAATTTAACTTCCCTTTTTATTTCTTCCCAATTAATTCTTCTTAAACTTGGTTTTCTTTATTTTTGCTTATTTATTTAATAATTTCTTCTTTTCTTGTCTTTAACTTTTAAGCCATTTCTTACTTAATAACTTCTTTATCTTTTAATAAACCTTTTTGTGAATTAGCTCATTTTATTAGTTAAATTATAAGAGATCTTTTTGTTGTATTTAGTAAAAATTCAAGTCTTTATATTTTCATACAAAAACACTTAATTGATATATCTTTTTATGCAATTTTCATCTTTTAATTAATTAAAAGCTTCTAAACTTCAATCTTTTTATCAAAAACTTCTATCTTTATTCACAATTTAAACTAACATTCATACATACATTGTCACACTTAAACATTCAACCTTTTCTATATTTTCACATTTAATTTCTTTAAAACTTCAACATGCAATCTCATTTTCTTAACTTAAACGCATGTATGATTATATCAACATAACATACAATCATTTCATTGATCAAAACATCACTCAATTCATCAACAAAATCATCAAAATAATTTCTCCATTTTCCTCTAAAACACACGGCATTCATGCCTATTTTTGTGCAATTTGTTTCTCAATTTTTCATGCATATAATCTCATTCTCAACATGATAAAAATAACAAATCAAGCATCAAATTAATAATAACTCCAAGAACTCATATTTTTCTTATTTTTCTTAAAATTTTCGGCATTTATAATTTTTTTAGGGTTTTAGTTTCTTTTTCTTCTCTTAATTCACCGATTAAAATCTAACGTTCGATTCTCCTAACTGATTCTTCTCACTCGAATATCACATGCACATCCTAAGTTTGCCTAAACATAATTTAAATAGCATGCATGCATAGTTCTTTCTTTTAGGACTTAGAGATATACATATTTACAACTAATCAAATGAATTTTCATACTTTAATTTAAATGGGAATCCTTCTCTTGGCTCTTGGAATCGAATTGGATGGAAATGGTAGCTTCAAAGCTTGGACTTGAAGAGAAGAAAGATGCCTTCTTGAATCCTCAAAGAAAAAAAAAGAAGAACATGGAATTAATCATCCATTCCCTTTAGGGTTTAAGAATCAAAATGAAGAAAGTGTTGGATTTAACTTCAAGAACTTGAAAGATTCTTACCTTTTTCTTGAGAATATGGATGAAATGAATGGAGATTGATACTTTCTACTTCATTTCCATGGATGGAGAGCTTGAATACATGGTTTCATGTAAGAAAAATTCAAGAGAGGTATGAGAGAGAGAGATTGCCGAGAGAGAGTAGAGAGAATAGAGAGTTTGAGAGTTTGTTTTTCTTTCTTGCTTGGAGAGAGGGAGAGATCGAATGAGAGAGAGAGATGGAGTGAATGAATGTAGTCTTCTCCCTTGTCTTAGGTGAATGAATTTGAAATCCAACAAAGGGAATAAAGTGCTATGTTGGAAGTTGTATTAAGACATGACTAGATAGGTTGATGTGATGTTAATTTGCATGCATACTTTAGTTCACAATTTACTAAGTATGTTGGTCATTTCTAGAGAGTAGGCATGATGACATCTAGGTATAGCTTATAGGTAGTGTGAGGTGGCGTGAGGGAGTGAGAGGTGGATGACACGTGTCGTCGTCGTGTCGTTACGGGTGTTAATTACCCGGTCGTAAAGGTTTTCCGGATAAAATGATTCGTATTAATTCCTTTTTATGCTATTAACGGGTCTAACCTCTTCTCGTCTCACTTCCAACACTAAGCATCTCAACCCTATTTCACGTCTCAATTTAAAAGATTAAAGGTTTCGATCATTTTAGTCCTTTAAATCTCACAGGATTTTAGTCGGCTTCTTAATCCATTTATTAATCCTTTAAAGATTAACTCCTCATTACTCTTCTCAATTCTCGGATAAGTTCTTACCCTATCTCAATGATCTTAAAAGTAATTCTAAGTTCGAAGATTCTAATTCAATCTATTTTAAGTTCATCGGTGTAATTATATTTCTCGGCGATTAATATTATGCTATCTCAATCAAGCAAACTCTTTAAGATTTTTATAGTAATTACTCACGTACTCATTTTCATATATATAACTCAACAAGCATATCACATCATCATCATCTCAGATAAATAGAACAGATAAATTCACACAAGACTCACAAAGTATTCTAAACGTTTTACTCATTTCTCTTTATTTAGAAAAGAAAAAATTTTACTCATAAATTCTCATCTTTTAACTCACTCGGTCAATTACACGCTCTCTAAAGGTATAAAAGCTCGGGGTATCACATCCTCACCCTCTTAAAAAAAATTTCGGCTCGAAATTTACTGACCTTAAGAAAATAACTCGGGATACTTTGCTTTCATCTTTTCTTCGAGTTCCCAAGTGGCTTCTTCAAGATCATGATGACACCATTTGACTTTCACTAAGGGAATCGATTTCGTTCTAAGTTGCTGGACTTTATAATCTAAACTCTCTTCGGGTTTCTCCTCGTAGCTTAGATCGGGTTTCATCTCAACATCTTCTCGACGTATTACGTGCTTCGGGTCAAAGACGTACTTTCTCAATTGCGATACGTGAAACATGTTATGCGAACTTCCAAAACTAGGCGGTAACGCTAAACGGTACGATACGGATCCAATCCTCTCAAGGATTTCGTACGGTCCTATAAAACGAGGCCTAAGCTTTCCTTTAACTCCAAAACGATAAACTCCTCTCGAGGGGGATACTTTCAAAAACACCTTATCTCCTTCCTCAAACTCCAACTTAGATCTTCGATTATCGGCATACTTCTGTCGACTCTGAGCTTCTTTAATCTTCTCACGGATCTGGCGTACAGATTCTATCATTTCTTCAATTGCTTCTGGCCCTAACACTTTCCTTTCACCGACTTCATTCCAATACAACGGCGATCTACACTTCTTTCCATAAAGAGCTTCATACGGGGCCATTCCTATCGTATTCTGATAGCTGTTGTTGTATGCGAATTCGACAAGAGGTAAGACTTTTTCCCACTCAACTCCTTTATCTAACAAGACGGCTCTCAACATATCTTCGAGAATTTGAATCGTTCGCTCGGATTGACCATTAGTTTGGGGATGGTAAGCAGTACTGAACTGCAACTGGGTTCCCAATTTTTTGTGGAAACTCTCCCAAAAACGGGTTGTGAACTTCGAGTCTCTATCTGAGGTAATCGTCTTCGGAACTCCGTGTAACTTCACGATTTCTTTGATGTAGATCTCGGCTAACTTGGCTGATCCATAGGTATGTGGAATAGGTATGAAATGAGCAGACTTTGTTAACCTATCCACGATCACCCATACTACTGTATTTCCTCTTCTTGATCTTGGCAATCCTGTCATAAAATTCATTGTGATTCCATCCCATTTCCATTCTGGGACTGGTAACGGTTGCAGAGGTCCATACGGTCTTTGATGTAAGGACTTCACTTGCTGGCAAGCTAAACATCTTTCTACGAACAATGCCACATCTATCTTCATTCCATTCCACCAAAATTGTTTCTTTAGGTCTTGATACATCTTCGTGCTGCCGGGGTGAGCTGTATACGGGGTTTCATGAGCTTCACTCATTATTTCGTTCTTCAACTTGTCATCGCTAGGCACACAAATTCTTCCTTGATACAACAACGCATTATTGCTTGATTCTGCAAAATCTTTGACTTCTCCACTTCTCATCTTCCTTCGTAGCTTTTCTAATTCTTCGTCTCTTCTTTGGCCTTCTACGATGCGGGTTCTTAAGTCAGGCATCACTACTAAGGTAGCAATTACTTGATCTACTGTCGCGGGCGGTACGATTACTTCAATCCTCATCTTCGCAAATTCTTCAATCAACTCGACTTCATCGGTTAAAATGAATCCTAACTCGATCCTGTCCGAATTTTCCTTCCTTCTCTTTCTACTTAACGCGTCAGCTACTACGTTCGCTTTACCGGGATGGTAAGATATCTTGCAATCGTAGTCTTTCACTAGCTCAAGCCATCTTCTCTGTCTCATATTCAACTCCTTCTGCTCGAAGAAGTACTTCAGGCTCTTGTGATCTGAGAATATCTCACACTTCGCTCCATAAAGGTAATGTCGCCATATCTTCAAAGCATGAACGACGGCTGCTAATTCCAGGTCATGAGTTGGATACTTTTCTTCATGAGGTTTGAGTTGCCTGGAAGCATATGCAATCACTTTCCCACTTTGCATTAGCACACATCCTAGTCCTTGAGCAGACGCATCGGTATAAACAATATAGTCCTTATCTGGCTCGGGTAGGGCTAAAACTGGGGTTGTCGTCAATTTCGTTTTAAGTTCTTGGAAACTCCTTTCACACTCTTCTGTCCATGCGAACTTTGACTCTTTCTTCAGCAGGCTCGTCACCGGTTTCGTGATCTTAGAAAATCCTTCAATAAATCTCCGGTAGTAACCTGCCAAACCAAGGAAACTACGGATTTCATGTACTGACGTCGGGGACTTCCATTCCTGCACAGCTTTTACTTTCTCCATATCCACTTGGATTCCTTCGGACGAAACGACGTGTCCTAAGAAATTTACTTCTTTCAACCAGAACTCGCACTTACTGAACTTGGCATATAGCTTTTCTGCTCTAAGCGTTTCTAATACAATCCTTAAATGTTCTTCATGCTCAGCTTCACTTCTTGAATACACCAAAATGTCATCTATAAAGACAATCACGAACTTATCCAAATATTCGTGAAAAACTCTATTCATCATGTCCATGAACACTGCCGGAGCATTTGTCAGCCCAAATGGCATTACTATGAATTCGTAATGTCCATACCTCGTTTTAAAAGCAGTTTTTGGAATATCTTCTTGCTTGATCTTCAGTTGGTGGTATCCAGATCTTAAGTCAATCTTGGAGAAAACGCCGGCTCCTTTCAGTTGGTCAAACAAATCATCTATCCTTGGCAAAGGATATTTATTCTTCAACGAAATCTTGTTTAACTCTCGGTAGTCGATGCACATCCTCAAACTACCGTCCTTCTTCTTAACGAACAAAATTGGAGCACCCCAAGGTGATACACTCGGTCGAATATAGCCTAAGTCCAACAATTCCTGCAGTTGGATCTTCAACTCTTGAAGTTCCTTTGGGGCCATTCTATATGGTGCCTTGGATATTGGGGCTGATCCGAGTTCTAAATCGATTGAAAACTCCAATTGACGATCAGGGGGTAGGCCTGGTAACACTTCTGGAAACACATCCTTGAATTCATTCACGATTGGAACATCATCTATACTCAACTCATGACTCTCGTCCTTATTCAAGTAGACTAGGTACGCTTGGGTACCTTTCTTCCGCATCAATCTTTGCGCTTTCATGGCTGAAATTATCGGCACGCTCTTCTTCACTCTCTTTTTCACTCCAAAATCTATGGTAGCCTCGACTCCAGGGGGTTTAAACGATATCTGCCTCAAATCGCATCGGATCGTCGCAAAGTTCTCGGTTAGCCAATCCATTCCTAGGATTATATCAACGTCACGCATTTGGATCACATTCAGGGATTTCACGACTAACTTACGGTTTCCGACTTCAAATTCTAGGTTCGAACAAACACGCGAGACTAACGCAGATTTTCCTAAAGGGGTTGCGACACTAAGCATCTGATTCGATTCTGCTACTTCTAGCTCTAGGTTCTCTACGCAGATACTAGATATAAATGAATGCGAAGCTCCCGTGTCGAACAAAATAATAACAGGTATGTTGTTAAGCTTTCCCATACCTGCCAGATTTCCTTTCTCCTTTTCCTGCGGCTTCTGCTCAATCGCGTACGTTCTTTGGAAAAACGGCTATTCTTGCTGAGGAGGCTGCTGCCTTGGCTGCTGCGGCTTACGTTGACGTGGAACAAACTTCTGCAGAGGGGCTGCCTCAATAGCTTTCATCTGTGATGGCTGGAATTGGTTTGGTCTTCCCCTTCTAAACCCTTGCTGCTTGCTCGGGCACTGGTTTGAGAAATGACCAGGTTGCCCACAAGTGTAGCAAACGTTGCTCCCACTCTTACAAATGCCTTGATGCATCTTTCCGCATTTCGCACAGGGAGGGAATCCTAAAGGTCCAATGGGTAGGTTGCCTCGGTTCATCTGCGGTGCCTTTCCCTTCTGGGGTTGCGGTTGGCTCTTCCCTTGCCACTGCTTCTTATTTGGTTGATTTCCGCCATTCCACTTTCCCTTTCGTTTCCCGAACTGGTTGAACTGAGATTGCTGAGTAGACGTAGTCGTAATCATCTGGCTTTGTGGTTGAGGATTCGCTGGGGGTTGCGATCCTTTCTCCGGTTGCATTGCTAATTCCATAACCAGAGCTCGGTTTAAGTTTTCGGCGTACGTCAAACCACTTTGGCTGGCGAGAACCACTCAAATATCTTGCCTAAGTCCTGCTCTGAATAACTCGCACATCTTTTCATCGGTATCGACCATATCGGGCACAAATCGGGCTAACTCGCAAAATTCTCGGTCATACTCCGCTACAGATCTTTTTCCCTGCCTCAGACTAGTTAATTCATTGGATTTCTACTTACGGTAACTTCTTGGCACGAACTTCTCGTACAAGGTTTCCTTAAACTGATCCCATGATAACTCTTCACGTTCTTCGGGAGAATACATCCTCTGTTTTGCTTCCCACCAATAGTCGGCTGTCCCTTTTAGCTGGTAGGCCATGCATTCCAGACGTTCGCGATCGGAACAACGGAGGAAATGAAAAATTCGCTCTAACAAACGAATCCAGTCTTCGGCATCAGCCGGACTGCCTTTACCGTCGAACATCGGGGAATTTTGTCGAAGAAAGAGCTCTTCGACTCGTCTTTCGTTCTGAGGGGGCGGAGTAGGGTCACGCTGCCCTTCTGGATTGTCTTCTGGAATTCGGATGTTTCTGCGTCTTGGCGGCATTCTAAAAATTATAACAAAGAAAACTTTAACCACTCTGGATCTTTAGTTTCACAAGGAATCTTTCTCGATTCTGAACACATTTCTCTTTTGGGAGGAACACGATTCTCAATCGGTACTTAGAATAATCAATAACAATTTAAAACTTTCTCAATAATTCATCTCTTCAATTTCTCATAATTACATGCATCTTATTCAGTTTTTAATAATCATCACATATTCATATCATCATCATAGATTCTTGAAACAATCAATCATAATCACAGAGCAAATATCATCACTTCATACTCATATACTCAATTTGATTCGATAGCTCAGGAAAATTCAACTTCAATTCAAAGAACTTGATGTTTCAACTTCCAATTGCTCAACGGCGGCCTTCTCGAGGACTTATAACAATTAGGGAATTTACTTGAAAATTTTTCCCTTTTCCTAATCAAATTATGATAGTCTTTACCACAGGTTACAACACAACTGAAAGAAAAATAAAAGAGTTCATCTCTCAACACACTCGAATTAAAACACTTGAATTCAACAACTTTCTTGGAATACTTCTACACACAGGAGTCATCTTCACTTGGTCCGTTATCGTCATACTGCTCTGCTTCGGGATCCACTCCATAGTACCCTATAGTCTCCTCATCTTCTTCAGGGTCTTCTTCTTCTTCCTCTTCCTCTTCACGCACTTGACCTTCAAATCGCTCATCATCTTCCTCAACATTATCATCCTCTATAGCAAAACACTCGCGCTCAGCTTCTCTCAAGGCTTCTTCGCAATCTTCCAAAGTATAATTCATCGCAGCTAGCTCAGATTCGACCCAAAGCGGGGTATTAGGATTCTCTTCTTGGTGACGGTGGAGAGCTACATCGGTGGGAACACCAATCTGGGAGTCATGCTCGTCTTCTGGCCTTGATGGAGAAATGGATGTATGAGCAAAAGAGGTAGGAAAAACATTGTTAGGTAGAGTCTGAAGATATCCTGTTCCTACAGTTGCCGCATCAACTGGTTCACTTCCATTCTCTTTGTCGTTGCTTGAGCGGGCTTGACTAGAGGATTCTGCTCTAGGATTACTTAAAAAGGTTGCTTGCGGATGATTCAAATAAGCAGCTATTTGGTCCTCATTTGAAGAAGAATTTCCATTACATCCACTCGGCTGCAATGTTGATAAATCAGAAAAAGCAAGGAAATTAAGAAAATTAAATTAAGAGCACACCACTTACAAATGGATAATCCGTGAGGGGATTCTGAGGTTCAAGAATAATTTGTGGCGGCGAATTGATGTGGAGAGAAACAGTTCCACTTGGAGGAATTGGTGAAGGAGCACGAACAAAGTCATTTAACAAACTTGGAGTATCATCTTCATAAGGTTCGGGCGGAGGAGCGCCATAAGACATAAAACGAGCTGAAATTGCGGAGATAAAAGCATTCACATCACCGTATAGGGTTCGGTCGAAATAATGGTAGCCTAGAAATCGAGGGACAAGAGATGCTGCCCAGTCCTTCCATTCTTGTGGTAGAGCTTGAATCAGGTGCGTCATGCTTTCCAACGGTCCTACTTCCATATACTGGACTTTTCCCCAAATCGTATGGTATCGTGCTAAGAATTCTGCTAAGGACTCGTTATTCTCCATTCTCACATATAAATACTCCTGCATCCAATCAACGTTGTCCATCCTATATGAATTTCAAACGCATAAGCACACTTAACAATTAATCGAACCATATTAAAAATTCTACTACATACTCATTTCTGAGTTCCAAAGAGGGGTTTTTGGGCAATTCCAAATCACGTAACCAATCGCACACACGCCTTATTCTTTCCGATCTTTTCACACGCACTCGCAAAGGGGAGGACATTCTAAAGCAATCTAGTTATTAATCAACTTAGCAAATTTCATCTCAAATCAACATAACTCAATTAGAAATTCTCAACACTTTAACAATCTCAAACATCACTTTAACTTGAAAAACTCTTAGAAAATAAGACATACCTGGTTGCCAGATGAGATGGAGGATAACTTGGTGTGGTTTACTGACTCAAATAAGTCTAGGAATTAAATCTAGACTCAACTCATCAAAGAATAACAGACTTCAGAGCAAATCAAAAGCCTTGCTCTGATACCAACCTGTCACACCCCGACTCTCGAGGTGCGACTAACGAACAACAACAAACCTAAACAACTAACAACTAAATCAAATAAGGGAACATGCTCGGGGAAACCAAAGATAGAAGATAAAGCAATCGAATTTGGGTTCCAAAAGCATAATGAATTAATTACCGAGCATCACAACTTCACCTTCAATAGGGATTCAAATAAGTAATTCATGCTGATGGGATTCGAATTCCAATAAAAAGAGAGAAAGCATGCGAATATATACCATGTTAAGAAGATCATGTTCAACAACGATTCAAGTTAACGAGCCCATCGCTCGGAATTACAAATTAAAGAGTTACGAATTCAACAAGTATTCAAAGTCTTCGAGCACAACGCTCGGAATCAGAAACATGAGTATCAAAGTATTAGCATCAACAGACATCAATTCAAAAGGGTTGCAGCGGAAACTTGCATCAATACCCAACACTTGCACGTATGAAGACGTACAAATGCCAGTCTGAAATTCAACTAAACTCAACCAACAGAGCCAAACCACACCACCAAGTATCCATGCCATCGCCATCCAGTCAACCTGCATGTTTAGAAACACACGCAGGGCTGAGTACTTCGTACTCAGTAAACACAAGCCAAAACATTTGAATAAAAATGCTTCATAAAGCTATAACAATTGAACTTGCCTTGCCGAACATCACAAGTATATAAGCAGTTTTAAAAACAGTTTACTTGTGCATGTTAAAACATTTTCCTTTAAACAGACTGCGCAGTCAAATATCACATAATATAATAGTATGCATCATCTGTCACAAACAATCTTATTGTGTTGAGAAGTAGGCCTCTTTCTCAAACACTGTGGCCGGCCTAACCGAAGCAAGGCTCACAGTCACCTCAACATATACCACACGTGGGTTTCCTGCCTTTCACAGGATAAAAACATCTTCATATAAACAGATGATAATACATACCAAACTTCAATAAAAACGGCAAGTCAATCATATTTGAAATCATATCATAATACTCAATAGCATAACTAATTCTCGTCAATAGTTTTGGTTCAGAAAAGCCCACCTGACTTCCGAAGAACTAGCTAGGTGGTTTAGGGCTATTTTTCCTCGCTTAATGATCCATTCGGCTTGATCCTTCATAGTTCGACATCGATAGGAAAATAAGACATATGAAAGACGGACATAAAGGCGTTGGACATAACTGAAGGACTTCTACTTGAGTCGTCTCTCTCTTTGCTTTAACTTTTCTAACGAATCTTGCGTTCTCAACTTATTAACTTTACTCAAATTGGTTATTATTACTACTCAACGGCTTACACCTTTCTCGCTCTAATTAATAACGTCATCGTCTACAATCTATTACTCGAACTTTCTTTCAAAGATTTTAATTGATTTTTGGTTTAACAAACAATAATTCAATCATTTTGCATACAATGGTTCATTTATCTTTTACGTCATAACTAATATCATGCATTTAAACATTTATACAATCATATAATGAATTCACATAAATCAAACATACTTCAACACACATTAACATTCATTCATTTTAGACCTTAAAACCTAACTCGATTATGCATTTCTTTTTATGAAGGCTCAAACTATCAATTCTATTTTTCTTGTTTATAGACAATGCTTTGTTCTACATCCGTTATCTTATAAGATATTTTATAACCTTTACTCCATTAACATAATTTCTCTTATTAGATTTTTATGATACTATAATTTCTTGTTCATTTCTAACTTGATTCTCATTTCTTAACTTGAATATTATTCCTCTAATTACTATCTCGGTTTATCTTTTTATTCGCTCGGTTGGAAACAACGTCCTCAATTAATTATTTAATTAACTTCTTTCCATTTATTTCTCGACATTTTATTTTATCTTTATTTCCTTGATTGACTTATACGAGTATCTATCTTAACTCGTCTAGCACCTTTTCTTTACTCAATTTAACTTCCCTTTTTATTTCTTCCCAATTAATTCTTCTTAAACTTGGTTTTCTTTATTTTTGCTTATTTATTTAATAATTTCTTCTTTTCTTGTCTTTAACTTTTAAGCCATTTCTTACTTAATAACTTCTTTATCTTTTAATAAACCTTTTTGTGAATTAGCTCATTTTATTAGTTAAATTATAAGAGATCTTTTTGTTGTATTTAGTAAAAATTCAAGTCTTTATATTTTCATACAAAAACACTTAATTGATATATCTTTTTATGCAATTTTCATCTTTTAATTAATTAAAAGCTTCTAAACTTCAATCTTTTTATCAAAAACTTCTATCTTTATTCACAATTTAAACTAACATTCATACATACATTGTCACACTTAAACATTCAATCTTTTCTATATTTTCACATTTAATTTCTTTAAAACTTCAACATGCAATCTCATTTTCTTAACTTAAACGCATGTATGATTATATCAACATAACATACAATCATTTCATTGATCAAAACATCACTCAATTCATCAACAAAATCATCAAAATAATTTCTCCATTTTCCTCTAAAACACACGGCATTCATGCCTATTTTTGTGCAATTTGTTTCTCAATTTTTCATGCATATAATCTCATTCTCAACATGATAAAAATAACAAATCAAGCATCAAATTAATAATAACTCCAAGAACTCATATTTTTCTTATTTTTCTTAAAATTTTCGGCATTTATAATTTTTTTAGGGTTTTAGTTTCTTTTTCTTCTCTTAATTCACCGATTAAAATCTAACGTTCGATTCTCCTAACTGATTCTTCTCACTCGAATATCACATGCACATCCTAAGTTTGCCTAAACATAATTTAAATAGCATGCATGCATAGTTCTTTCTTTTAGGACTTAGAGATATACATATTTACAACTAATCAAATGAATTTTCATACTTTAATTTAAATGGGAATCCTTCTCTTGGCTCTTGGAATCGAATTGGATGGAAATGGTAGCTTCAAAGCTTGGACTTGAAGAGAAGAAAGATGCCTTCTTGAATCCTCAAAGAAAAAAAAAGAAGAACATGGAATTAATCATCCATTCCCTTTAGGGTTTAAGAATCAAAATGAAGAAAGTGTTGGATTTAACTTCAAGAACTTGAAAGATTCTTACCTTTTTCTTGAGAATATGGATGAAATGAATGGAGATTGATACTTTCTACTTCATTTCCATGGATGGAGAGCTTGAATACATGGTTGCATGTAAGAAAAATTCAAGAGAGGTATGAGAGAGAGAGATTGCCGAGAGAGAGTAGAGAGAATAGAGAGTTTGAGAGTTTGTTTTTCTTTCTTGCTTGGAGAGAGGGAGAGATCGAATGAGAGAGAGAGATGGAGTGAATGAATGTAGTCTTCTCCCTTGTCTTAGGTGAATGAATTTGAAATCCAACAAAGGGAATAAAGTGCTATGTTGGAAGTTGTATTAAGACATGACTAGATAGGTTGATGTGATGTTAATTTGCATGCATACTTTAGTTCACAATTTACTAAGTATGTTGGTCATTTCTAGAGAGTAGGCATGATGACATCTAGGTATAGCTTATAGGTAGTGTGAGGTGGCGTGAGGGAGTGAGAGGTGGATGATACGTGTCGTCGTCGTGTCGTTACGGGTGTTAATTACCCGGTCGTAAAGGTTTTCCGGATAAAACGATTCGTATTAATTCCTTTTTATGCTATTAACGGGTCTAACCTCTTCTCGTCTCACTTCCAACACTAAGCATCTCAACCCTATTTCACGTCTCAATTTAAAAGATTAAAGGTTTCGATCATTTTAGTCCTTTAAATCTCACAGGATTTTAGTCAGCTTCTCAATCAATTTATTAATCCTTTAAATATTAACTCCTCATTACTCTTTTCAATTCTCGAATAAGTTCTTACCCTATCTCAGTGATCTTAAAAGTAATTCTAAGTTCGAAGATTCTAATTCAATCTATTTTAAGTTCATCGGTGTAATTATATTTCTCGGCGATTAATATTATGCTATCTCAATCAAGCAAACTCTTTAAGATTTTTATAGTAATTACTCACGTACTCATTTTCATATATATAACTCAACAATCATATCACATCATCATCATCTCAGATAAATAGAACAGATAAATTCACACAAGACTCACAAAGTATTCTTAACGTTTTACTCATTTCTCTTTGTTTAGAAAAGAAAAAATTTTACTCATAAATTCTCATCTTTTAACTCACTCGGTCAATTACACGCTCTCTAAAGGTATAAAAGCTCGGGATATCACAGATATCCATCTTCTCGAATTCTCGTACTAAAGTTTCTTCCTCTACAAAGAGGCATCCTAACTTCGTTGGAACCTTGCGACTCAATGCGTCTGCTACCACATTAGCCTTTCCGGGATAGTAGTTAATTCCGCAGTCGTAATCCTTGACTAGTTCAAGCCATCTCCTTTGTCTCATATTCAGTTCTTTCTGCTCGAAAAAGTACTTCAGGCTCTTGTGATCGGTGAATATCTCAACCCTTACACCATAGAGATGGTGTCTCCAAATCTTTAACGCATGCACTACGGCTGCGAGTTCTAAGTCGTGGGTTGGGTACTCAACTTGCATTAAGACGCAACCTAATCCATTTTTCGATGCGTCGATGTAAACCACATACTCCTTGTTTGTGTCTGGAAGAGCTAGTACTGGCGCTGTGGTTAATTTCTCCTTGAGCGTTTGGAAACTCTTCTCACACTCGTCCGTCCATTTAAATTTGGTTTCCTTTCGAAGTAACTGCGTCATCGGGCGAGCGATCGTAGAAAATCCTTCAATAAACCTTCTGTAGTAACCGGCTAAACCCAAGAAACTTCGGATCTCATTCTGACTCGTTGGTGACTTCCAGTTGTGCATTGCCTCTACCTTGGCAGGATCCACTTTGATTCCTTCCGCCGATACTATGTGCTCAAGGAACATTACTTTCTTCAGCCAAAATTCGCATTTACTGAATTTGGCGTAGAGTTTCTCGGCTCTTAGTGTTTCCAACACTATCCGTAGATGTTCCTCGTGCTCCATTTCATTCTTAGAGTAAACGAGGATGTCGTCGATGAACACTAAAACGAATTTGTCCAAGTAAGGGTGGAAAACTCTATTCATAAGATCCATGAATACAGCTAGAGCGTTGGTTAAACCAAATGGCATTACTAGGAATTCGTAATGGCCATATCGGGTTCTAAAAGCGGTCTTCGGTACGTCTTCAGGTTTGATCTTTAGCTGATGGTACCCTGACCTTAAATCTATCTTGGAGAAGACTCCTGCACCCTTGAGCTGATCGAACAGATCCTCGATCCTTGGCAAAGGATATTTGTTCTTAAGTGTGATCTTGTTCAGTTCTCGATAATATATACACATTCTCATCGATCCGTCCTTTTTCCTAACAAACAACACGGGTGCTCTCCAAGGTGAGACGCTTGGCCTGATAAAACTAAGGTCTAGCAATTCTTGTAACTGGATTTTGAGCTCTTCTAGTTCTTTAGGTGCCATCCTATATGGGGCTTTAGACTTAGGAGCTGCTCCTGGTTCTAAGTCGATCGTGAAATCCACATGACGATATGGTGGCAATCCTGGTAACACTTCTGGAAAGATGTCTTCGTATTCATTCACAACTTTTACGTCTTGGATGGTCTTCTCGGCTCGCTCTTCGACTAGGTACACAAGATAAGCTGTTGTACCTTTCTTCTTCATGAGTTTCGTGGCTTGAAGGGCTGATATAATTGGTACGCCTCTACCCATGGAAATTCCGTGGAATTCGGTTGGTTCTTTACTCGGGGGTTGAAAAGAGATTTTTCTCTCGTTGCAGAGAATTGTGGCATAATTCTCTGACAACCAATCCATTCCTAGGATTATATCTACGTCCCACATTATCATAACATTTAAGTTGTTCGCCTTAACCTTAAGAGTTCCGATTTCTAGTTCTAGATTAGAGCAAACATGCGTGGAAGTAGTGATCTCTCCTGAAGGTGTAGTTACTCTCATAGGATGTTCAGCTCTTAAAGGCCTGATGTCTAAGTTATCGGCACACGAGCCAACAATGAAAGAATGTGATGCGCCAGTATCAAACAGTATCTTAATAGGGATGTTGTGAAGTTTTCCCATACCTGCGAGATTGCCTTTTCCTTAGTGCTGGCCACCCTGTTTGATAGCGCATGCCCTCGCATTCTGTTGCTGTTGTGCATGCTGCTGGAATTGCTGTTGATTCATCTGCTGCTGCGGCTGTGCTTGTATGGCCCTGAGAGGTACTGCTTGCAGCGGTTTCGGGCAATCCTTCTTCATGTGCCCCTTCTGTCCACAATTGAAACAGTTAGGGGTGCCTATCTGACAGACTCCGGGATGGGCTCTGTTGCACTTAGGGCAGACAGGAATGGTAACCCTCCCCGGGTTAGTTCCTCCCTGGTTGAAGTTTCGTTGTTGCCCTTGCGGCTGGTTCTATTGACCGTTGCCCTTCCACGGTGCGTTCTGCTTATTTCCCTGAATGAACAACCTCGATTGGTTGTTTGCCTGCCACGGCCTTTTGTTGCTATTGTTGTTTTTCTGGCCAGGCTGCTGATAATCCTGCTGAATACCCCTTTTCTGATTACCCTGGTTGTTGAAGTTCTGATTGTAGCCTCCGCTACCTCCTCCATTCCACTTCCTCTTTCCCTGATAGTTGCTATTATTGTTGTTATAATAGTCTCGGTTCTGGTTCTGTGCTGGAGCTGATGCAGTCGGTACAACTTTCTTCTCGTCAGGCACGACGGCCTCCATTTCCAAAGCTCTTCCCAAAATGTCAGCGTAGCCTAGTCCCCCATGACTAGCTAACGCGATTCCCAGTTCATGTCGTAGTCTGCCTTGGAACTTCTTCGATAATTTCTCCTCGGTATCAATCAAAGTCGGCGCATACCTAGACAGTTCGCAAAACTTGGCGTCATACTCTGTTACGGTCAGCTTTCCTTGCTTCAGACTATAGAACTCGGCTTCCTTCTGGGCTCTATACGTCTTGGGTATGTACTTATCAAATAGTATTTCCTTGAATTCTTCCCACGTGAAACGAGCCAGCTGCTCTGCGGGTATCACCTGCCTTACTTCCCACCAATAATCTGCTAATCCAGTTAGTTGGAACGCGACACATAGCATTCTCTTCTCATCGGTACATCTGAGGAGTTTGAATATCTTCTCTGTAGATCTCACCCATAGCTCAGCATCGCTAGGGCTGCCCGTTCCATTAAACACCGGGGGGTTTCTCTTGAGGAATAAATCCTCAATATCCCTACGGGGTGGTGGTGGAGGTGGTGGTGATGGGGGTGGTGATGGGGATGGTGATGGGATAGCATTCTGCTCGTGTTCTTGTTCTTTGTCGTTCTCTGGTTGACGTCTCCCACGTTCTCGAGGCCTCCCAGGTCCTCGACCTTTCCTATTATTAATGTTTCTTGGCGGCATTTTCTTTGATCTAAGAAAAATTGAAATTCTCATTAGTCATTTCTATTAATTACTCTTAGTACTTACTAGCTAATTTCCAACTTAATCAAGTTCACGGAACGACATATCGAACATAGTTTCGATATTAACTTCGAAATCTTTTAACTTTCAAGTTAAACTTAAATTTCTCATCACACAAATTCATTGACATTCTGATTTAATTACACGATTCATAGGAAATTTTTCTTGTTATTAAATACCCTCTCATGGGTCATGTATATATATATACATCAAAAAGAATATTAATTCTGCCTCCAACGAGGACTTATACAAAAAGTTAGACTACTACTAGTCTAAACTAGGCTGACTGCCTACTATTTACCGGGTGCACTAACAAGCTGCAACTCCGTACCTACTAAAAGTACTAGAATGGGAACGATTCATAAAATTTCGTATCCGTTAGAGTACTACAAAAACTAGTTATTGATCCGACTATATATAGGACAAAAGAACTACTACTACTACTAACATGCGTCTACGACGCTCTACTTAACAAACTATAGTCGAGTCGGAACTGCCCTTTACGGCCTGAAAACCCTAAGAGTCCTCGTCCGGGTCCTCCTCATGATCCTCGTCCGGGTCTTCCTCAGGATCCTCGTCCGGGTCCTCCTCCTCAGACTCTGAACCAAAGACGAGCGGAAGTGCCTCGTCCTCCCTCAGAGTAGAGCCGTCAGAAACTGTAAGCAGAGTGGGTGACGGTGCCTCTTAAACTGCCTCCTCAAGGTCTGACACAAGGTAGTCCTCACTGACCTCTACTGCACGCTTCTTCAGAGGAAGAAGGTGCTTAGGAACGAAACCGGACTCAAAACCTCTCTGGAACGGACCCTGGACGGTCCTGCCTCCATCTGACCTCGGACTACCTCCCACTTTGCACAGATCTCCTCAAGCGGTGTCAGTGGGACTGGTAGCTCTAACATGGCGGCAAGCTCCGCGTCGATCCCTCGGTACTCTGGCTCTGCCCGAAATAGTCCTGTCTCTAAAGGTCCTCTGATTCCAACACAAACGTCAGGTACAAACCGTGAAGATAATCCTAACAATGCGGCTGTCTCGGCGTCGATCTCTACAAATCCCGGTCTAGGGATCAACTCCTTGATCTGCGTACTAACTGGTGGTAACTCTGGTGTAACAACGGGCTCCTCGTCCTCCTCTAACTGCCCTAACTCTGCGTCAGACTCCTCACTAGGTACAAAGTTGGGTGGCAACTCCAACAAAGCGGAAAACTCTGGGTCCAACTCTAAAGGCTCCTGCTCAGTCTCTGCTGGGAAGTAGCGGTAGGGGAGATGCGGCTCAAAAGGAACTGGAAGTATGTATCTGCTGTCAAAGAATCGCCCGTGAATATACAGAGCGAATCCTGTGTAGTTGTCTGTCGGCTCGGTGTCGTTGCCGAAAACTCCAAGAAAGTACCACGCCTCACGGTGTGCCCAACCGCGCCACTCGTCCGGTAGGTGTACGATCAGGTCTGAAATTGTCTGACTCTCCGGAATCAAGTGCCGTACTGCATAATAAGCCGACGAAAAGTTGCTCACTACCTGCCCCACATCTTCCTCACCGTAATCTGCCTCGAACTCATAATACTCATCCTGTAACATATCTACTATGGTACGCTCGCACGCGGCCAAGGGCTGGCTCTTCCAAGCAGTAACACGAGTCCTAGCCATCCTACAAAGTTTTAAGGAAACACGGATCAGTAACAGGTAGGGAAATGATTTATGTCTGCATCTTTTATTGAGTAATTTTGCGAGGATATATTTCTGTTTGTAAGGGGATTTTTTTCTGTGATTTTGAATATCCATTCTGGTTTAATGTTATCAGATATTTTGAAGTTAATATGTTTATTTGTTAAACTCTTACTCTTTTTTCCGGTGTTAAAATATATATGTAGATATCTCCGTGGATTTAGTGTCGAAAGAGTTAGATCTAGTAGCTTCTCCATTTGATTTGTGATTCATACCGTTTTGGATTTTGTTTACGGTGTCGGATCTGTGTGGTTAAATGTGCGTGATTTGTTGGAGTGAATTATGTCTTGTGTTGCTGTTGAACCGAATAAATTGTGATATTGTTTAGTATTCTGTAATACCATATTAATGGTCTCGATGACTTCACAAAATTTTTCATTTTTTTTTATAACTTAAGAAATTTTTCCTTTTTTTTGTGACGTCACAATTTTTTTCCATTTTTTTTACTTTACAAAAATTTTCATTATTTTTGTGACTTCACAAAGTTTTCAAATTTATTTTGTGACTTCACAAAAATCGTGTAAGATAATTTGTGGTCGCCGGCGACAATGGCTGACTTCACGGAAAAGTGGTGGTGGAATGTTTTTTTTTTGTTTAGTCACAATTTTTTCAATTTGATTTTGTGACTTCACAAAAAATTTGTGGCCGCCGGCGACAGTGGCACGGTGGCGGCACGGTGGCGGCACGGTGGCGGCACGGTGGCGGCGGCGGGGTTGTGGTGGTGGAATATTTTTTGTTGTTCAGTTACAATTTTTTTTTTGTTACTAGATAGGTGATGGAAGGGCAAAAATGTTAAAAAGTGCTATATTTTCAAAGATTTATAAGGGGTGCTAGATTTTAGAAAAACTATGTTAGAAGTGCTACTCTTAAAATCTTCTCTTACGAAATTTGACAATGAGGACTATAACTTTCATTTCTTGCATTTGTACTCTTATTTTGGGCCAAAAACCAATTATTTTGGCTTTTTGGTGACACCTAGAGCTCGTTGCTGATGTGAGTGTGTCCTAAGAGAGAGCAATAAGATACAACGACACGAATTGTCACTCCTATATCAACTATAAGTATATCCGCTGGGATTTTGATGCCATGGTTTATAATTTGATGTCTTTAACATCCCTCCGTCCAACTCAAGTTTCATTTGGGATATGCACATAGATTAAGAAAAAGAGAGTTAGAGTGTGATTAAGGTAGTATTTTATTGTTGATGTTAAAGCGGGCTGAGTGAAAAAATACTATACAATAAAGTAAACAACACTGTTTACGTTTGGGTGTGACAGCGAGTTTTAGTGTGTTAATCTTTGCCAAATAAGGAAATAAGACTTATTGGACACTCAAATTGGCAAAATAGGACTTATTGAACAGGATAGAGGGAGTATAAGAGTATTGCTTAGCTTAATACAAGGAATTTGGTCGTTCAATCTTTTACTCTTTTTCAACTTACATTTCCATACTTAATTATATATCTTTATCTACTTGAGCTTCCAATATCCATGTTTCCATACGTAATTATATATGACTATATAAACTTGAAAATATCTTATTTTAACATACTTTTTAATAATTTCAAAAATACATTATAGTAGTACTAATTTTTATTGAGAGGCACATTTGAAATTGTAGAACCATGATCTTATCGCAGTCAATAATTAATTTAAGATTTAGATATAAGACTAGTATAAGTTATTTTCCTTTAATTTGTTAAATTTTAAGAAAGTTATTTGAGAAAGAAAGAATTTATACTTAGGAAGATATACATGCAATTGAACATGAACTTTAGTGCATTACGTGATTACCTTTTATACATTAATTTTAGATACATAATATATTTTAATGTTAGTTTCTAAATTAGTATTAGGTATATATTAATTAATTTTAGAAATTATCATATAATTTATAATTATTAACCATCCATATTGTATTATTTTTTAGTATAATCATACAAATTATTTTATATTTTTTTAATATAATCATACGAATTACGTGTAACGCATGCTTTGAAAAAGAATAATTAAAAAATATTAAGGTTAAAATGTGATATGTCAAAAATACTCCATGTTTTTTCTAATGGGCCCAACCTAGCCTCTTGGGTCTAAGAATAATTGTATTCCTACTACTTTAAAAATGATATACATATCAAAATTTTCCATATAAAATCCAAGGTAAATAAAATTGTGGATGGGTGTTTTTGGATGTGCTTGTTTGTGGGGTAAAGAGTCTTGGCTGCTACTAAACAAACAACTTCTACAAAAATTCCATCACAAGGTTAGAATTTGCTCTATATTCAAAATGATCCAAGTCACACGTTAGTTGACCTCTAGAAAACAAAAATAAAATAACAAAGAATTTAATCAATATCTAACATTATCTTCACCTCCTTCACAAAATATAAGTCTTTTTCTTTAGAAGCACAAAATGTATGTTAATAACTTAATATCACTTTATCGAGATTATGTGGACTATACTTGAAGAAAATTAAACGTGGTTTCATTAAATTCCCTTGTTCAAGTAGGTAGGCATTTTCCGAAAAGCGTGTGGGACAGCACGTGTGTGGAAAATTTTGTTCATAATCTTTTTATAAATCCATGCAAGACTGACAATTCATCATCTACTTCGACACACCAAATTAAACACCATGGCAAAGCTTTCCATCCTTACCAATTTCTTCTTCATTATTCCAATATTCCTCCTCCTCATCCTCTCTAATGCTCCTCCTTTATACTCCAACAATAACCAAACTGATTTCGAAGCTCTTCTGGCCTTCAAGAAATCCATTCACGACGATCCACTCGGGGCTCTGAGCTCATGGAACGAGACAACGCATTTCTGCCGATGGAATGGCGTTTCGTGCAGCAGAAGGCATCCAAACAGAGTCGTCTCTCTTTCTCTGGAATCCCAAGGTCTGGTGGGATCACTTTCACCTCACATAGGTAACCTTTCTTTCCTCAGAATCTTTGACTTGCAAAACAACTCCTTCCGCGGCCCAATCCCAAATGAGATTGGTCGATTAAGAATGCTTCAATACATTGAGTTGGCTCTAATCCAACTCTCACTGGTAGAGTGCGGCTTGACAGGAGAGATTCCGGTGTCGCTTGTTCAACTCCGAAGGCTGAGGCATTTATTTATGCAACGGAACAGTCTGAGTGGTTCTGTTCCATTTGGCCTCTTTAATTTTCAACTATGGAGCATTTCAGATTGGGTGAGAATCAACTCGATGGAACCATACCTTCTCTCTTTACACTTCCGAACTTATGGCTTCTTGATTTGGCCACCAATCATTTCACCGGAGCACTTCCAGCTTTGCTCTCTAATTCTTCCCTCATTCATCATTTATATGTATATTCCAACAGATTCACCGGAGATATGATAGATTTAACAAGGCTTTCATCTCTTGAACAACTTGTGGCTACATCTAACCCTCTGAAGGGTGATATTCAAACTATTTTATCAACCCTTACCAACTCCACTCACTTTCAAAAATTGGGTTTAGCTAAAAACCTTTTCACTGGTTCGCTGCCGGACTCCATTGGCAATCTCTCCACTCACTTATCTTTCTTGAATATTGGTCAGAATCAGATAAGTGGAAGCATTCCATCTGGTATTGGAAACCTCGTCGCTCTCACTTTTTTATTAGCTGCAAACAATAATCTCCAAGGTCCAATTCCATCCTCCATTGGAAAACTTCATAACTTATATCTACTGAACCTTGGATCAAACAGGCTGACAAATGAGATCCCATAATCATTTGGCAACTTGACTATGTTGAACAGGCTCCGCTTGAGGCGAAACAATCTGTTCGGGCGTATACCTCAAAGTCTTGGCAACTGTACCAACTTGAAATTCTTAGATCTTTCAGAGAACAATCTAAATGGCTCTATACCTACCGAAATTCTCAGCCATTCATCCCTTTGGGTTTTACTTAACCTATCCCACAACTTGTTGATAGGTACTATTCCATCAGAAGTGGGCGCTTTGATAAATCTCGGATTCTTGGATTTGTCCCACAATAGATTATCCGGATACATTCAAACTTCTTTGAGCAGCTGCGTCATGCTGGAATGGCTTCTTCTTGGGAGCAATTCTCTTCAAGGAGTTTTCAGGGAAGATTCCAATATTTCTGGCGGAGTTTCGCCTACTATTACATCTCAACCTCTCTTTCAATGCGCTTGAAGGTGAAGTCCCTACTGTGGGAGTTTTCCGAAATCAAAGCGCAATCTCGGTCCAAGGGAACCATGATTTGTGTGGAGGTATTCCAATCCTAAATCTACCTCCTTGCCCATCACCAAATTCCATCAAGAAATCAAATTTGGGTAAAATCATGATCCCAACTGCTGGAGCCGTATGCCTTGCCCTTTCACTACTATGCTTCTGTCTCACCATCTACGGGCGACGAACACTGCAAAAATCTGGAATCCCTGCATCCATATTTATGGTGCCGGAGTTTCTGAGGCTGTCTTATGCAGATCTCTTGAATGCCACAAGTGGATTCTCAGAGTCGAATCTAGTTGGCGCAGGGAGATTTGGATCTGTGTATAAAGGAACAATTGTCAATGATGATGAAGATGAGGAGGAGAATGCACATGTGGCAGTAAAAGTTCTTAATCTGAACATCAGAGGAGCATATAAAAGCTTGGCATCAGAATGCAATGCATTAAGAGGCTTACGGCACAGAAATCTGCTCAAGATTATGAGCGTCTGTGATAGCATTGATTTTTAAAGGAATGATTTCAAGGCGTTGGTCTATGAATTCATGGCCAACAGAAGCCTCGACAATTGGCTTCATCGCAATTCTGAGGAACAAGGCAGAAATCTGAGCATTATTCAGAGACTTGATATTGCCATTGATGTTGCATGTGGAGTAGAGTATTTGCATGGAGGTATTGACTCTGTAGTTATTCATGGAGATTTGAAGCCGAGCAACATTCTCTTGGATCAAGACATGGTCGCTCACGTCGGGGACTTCGGATTAGCCAAAATAATTTCAAGCATTTCACAAAACTTGTCATCAACAGAGGGAAGTAGTTCAATTGCAATAAAGGGAACCATAGGCTACATCCCTCCAGGTCAACTTCTAACCATTTTCACTTCACAATTTCTTTATCAATATACATAGCTACAACGTATGCTTATTAAATTTATACAGAATATGGGATGAACTATGTCGTTTCAACACAAGGGGACGCATACAGCTTTGGGATTCTTGTGCTCCAGATGTTCACAAACATAAGACCTACCAATGATGCATTTGATGGGTACGCAAATCTCCAAATTTTCGTTAGTAGTGCTTTAACACATTGTGTAATGGAAGTAGTGGATCCGTGTTTGCATCAACAACTAAACAAAGCTGACAAGTATTTAGATTGCATTGTTTCGATATTGAGGATAGGAGTGAGATGCTCAATGGAACATCCTAGAGATCGCATGTCGATGGCAGAGGTTGTGAATGAACTGAAAAGATAAAAACTGTTTTTCTTTCTGACAATCGACGTGGTAGAAATTTGGCTACCTACCAACATTGAAACAAATGATGGTTTCTATTTTAATTTATTTGAATTTAATTTCTTTTAAATATTAGATGGATTGTATGATTTTTCTTGCAACTATATTTAGCTTTATTATGCTCAGATGTTTTTGTTCTATACACGCATTAACTAATTCAGTTAGTCAATAAACAATACTTCTCCATTAAGTAAGTTTGTTTCTTGATAAATTCAATATACAATTAAGTACTAGAGGAGAAAGAGGTGAAACAGTAGTAGCACTGTGGAAAAGAATGGGTAATCCATTTTTGGTGAATTTATGAGCCCACTAATGATATTGTTGAATGAAAATGAGGTTGCACTATTCTTGTGTGGATTTCACCAAGTTGTTGAATTTCCTTACTGAAGATATAAAAAAGCACGGGTAATTTTAGTTCTTCAAAAAAAAAAGTTATGATTTAGCTAGTTTAGAAAGAAAGATATCTAGTTTTGATAGTGGAAAGAAAGATCAATTAAAGAAAACTGATCAACGTCTAGGCATGTCAATACTCTCCTATTCTATCTGTTGGATTCGAGCCGGTGCCTCTAATGGTGTTGGCATATTTATGTAGAAGCACGATTGACTGAAGTGTCTTGAGTTGTGCGAAAATAGAAATTGGTTTATGTGCTTCTGATGTGGAACAAAATGGTGGATAACATATCTAGGGTTTCCTTATCGTGGTGGATATTATATTGCAGATATATCTACTTGTTCCACAAGGCATATCTTCAAAGAAAGTTTCCTTATCGTGGTGGATAACATATCTAGGGTTTCTAACCTATATATACATCTACACCAAGACATATTGAAGGTGGTCGTCGCAGCTATTATTATTGTTCATATCTTGTACTATTTCGTGAGAGTATATTCTTGAGAGTGTCCTTTTTATATTTAAACACTTTTGTAAGGGGGTTGAGTGTCGGGTTGTGACTCAAACTTAGATTGTGAGAGTGCGTCTTGAGCAATCGTTGATTCACGTTAGATCGGGAAGGGTGTGAGTGAAAGGGTATCATAAGGTAGAAGACCTCTATGAGTAAGAGCACCTCATTTTGGTCTTGAGCAATAAAAATTATTCTTTTATTGTTTTGGCTGATGGTAGGAGCACCTCGTTTTGGTTTGACCATTGGTTGGGTTATGTGATTGCGTATAAGTTGCAGATTCCAAACGATCTTTTTCATTTGTTGACGCAATCGGTTGCGGATTACTATTATGATGGAGTCTGGCATTTCACCCAAAAATTTGTGTCTTCTTGTTCGGAGCTGGTCTCGGATATTCTGGAGGTGGGGTTTTCAGGAGATTGCGATAAGAGGGCTTGGATAGGGTCATTGTTTGGAGAGCTTACTACTCAACTTGCAGCTATTCACCTTCGCAATAGGCTGCCTCCTCCTGCATGGGCAAAGTGGATTTGGGCTCCTTTCATTCAGGAGCAGAGATCATTAACCTTTTGGCGGGCATTGCATGGTCAGCTTCCTACGGCGGATCAATTTCACGTCATTGGAATACACGGTCCCTTGGTTTGTCAAATGTGTTTCAAGGCCACGGAATCAATGGATCATGTTCTTTGGAGTTGTGAGATCGCAGCGCAAGTTTGGATTTTGTTCTGGCATTTTTCTAGATTGAGTTAACACCTATTTCCAGCTTTAGGGAGTTCATTTCTGAGGCGATGGCAATTTCGGGTTTTAGCTCAGAGAAGGATTTGTGGAGGTTTGTTGTGGTATCTTCTATCTGGGCTATTTGGCTGATGCGGAATGACTGTGTTTTTGTAGACATTAAGGCTAATCCGCATAGAGTGGTGAGTATTTTGAGGGCTTCGGTGAAAGAGATAGTTGTTTCTTTTTCAAAGCTTGGAAGGGGAGGCTATTCGGAGGATAAGGCGCAGACTATAGGTATTATGTATGTATCCCCTTCACCTTTGAAGGAAATATCGGTTTGTTGGGTGCCGCCTTTGCCTGGTTGGACAAAGGTTAATACGGATGGTTCGGTGTTCGATGCCCCAGGTCGCTTGTGTGCTGGTGGCGTTTTCAGGCATTTTCAGAAATTGTACAGGTATGGTTCGTAGATGTTTTCACGTGGAGGAAGGTGTTGGCTTTGCTTTTGAGGCGGAGATTTTGGCGGCCTTCATGGCTATAGAAATAGCAGTGGATAATGAATGGAAGGACCTTTGGCTGGAATCAGACTCCACTTATGTTGTAAATATGTTGCGTAGCAAGTCGGCCAAGATCCCTTGGAGGTGGATTGTGCGTTGGAGGCGAGTTTTGGGACTCCTTGAACTACTAAATTTTTGTGTCTCGCATATTTACCGTGAGGGAAATGGGGTTGCTGACAAGATGGCAAGTAAGTTGAGCAAGGTTAGTGGCCTTTTCCACATTCAGCCATCAAGGATCAACTTTTTGCAGATATTTAGTGTCAGTCTTTCACTAGATATGTTTAGCTTCTGATTTGTTTTAGATAGCTTTTTCATTCGTTGTTTTCTTTTTATTTCCTTTTAATAAAATTCCAAATTAAGATGGGTTAGAAGAAGACATTTTAGGATTCTTTTAGACCTAGCCAAGTCCAATTGACGTGTAATGTCACAAAACACAACGCTCACTACGGACAAAACTATAACTAATTAATTGATAATAAAAATGTAGAGTAGTTGAAAACAAGTTGGCAGCCCCCCGGCTCCAAATACTCCTCCGTCCACGAATTGTTTGCTATATTGTGAACGACACGAGTTTTAAGAAAATGGTAGTTAGTAATGAATTATAGTGAGTATTGTTGTGAGTGGAGTAACGGTCCCACAATAAATGTGAGTGGAGTAGCAAAAGTGGCAATCATTTCATGTACAAATTTAAGTAGCAAAAGTGACAATCATTTCGTGGACGGACGGAGTATTATTTATCATCCCATTTGACATGTGGCTGATAAAATACATTCCACAGCGGAGGCATCAAATCTCTACCAAAAACTTAAATAAAAAAAATTGACAACTTTTTCTGCTCTAAAACGAGTCTAGTCTTAATAGTAATGTCTCCTTGCGTCTTGTGACATATCCTATCTAGCTTGTTGCACTTATTGTGTAATAATTTTTTCATGAAAATAATTAAAAAAATACTTTATTCACTTTAATTACAATCACTTTATATCAAATTAAAAATACTTTATATCATTTATTCATTTTAAAAATAATTTACTTACAAAACTAAACACCAGACCAAATCTCTACTCTCTTTTTCGTATTTTCATTTGTCATGTTTTCATTATCACATTATCTTCTTGAATATTTCAAGTTATGTATCCAAAAATTCGTTTTAATTATTTCAAAACTTTTAAAATTGTTATGCATTTTTTAGTAACAAGTAGAGATTACGTGCAACCACGTATAACCTCTTGTTTAACATGAAACTTATTACAAATAATAATATATTTGATGATAATTTTAAAATTATGATATTATTACTTACTATTCATTATTAACTCAAGCAATCAAGTAGATCTAAAAAGTAGAAAAGGATGAAAAATCAATCAAAAGTGTAAAGTTCATGTTAAGGAGTCCAATTAATTGAGCCCATTTTGTCAAAACTAGGGTTACCTTTTCATTGAATTATATTGGAGGACACAATAAAAAGAATGAGTATTATAATTTTTTTAATTAAGTTCGTTAAGAAACAACAATGAGCCAATAGATATGATGATGAGACCTAACTCAAGTAATTAGCTAAGATACCACAAAGTCTCTCGTTAGTGAAAGGTCTTGGATTCAATTCTGTCTGAGTGTAGTGTAGTATATTTGCCAAACTCTACGTAGAGGAATTGAGTGTACCAATAATATATCTTTTAGATTTAGAACGAGTTTTTAAAAAAAGAAAGGTCGTATTAAATAAGTGGAGAAAGTGACCCACTACATAAGGTTTATAATATAAGGAAATTGTTGGTCATGGCCCAAAATGGAAGAATATACGTATTATGGACGGACCTATAATGGAATACAAAAAATACTATTCGTGGATAGAGAGATTAATTATATTTGGAGTTATTTTGAAAAAGTTGTAAGCAATATTTTAAGCTCTATAACTAAGGATCTCAATTAGAGTTTAGTAATCTCAATCAAAACTAATTAGAGTTATAGGGCTGGACACTGGATCTGAACCGTAATTGAAAGACCAAGTCGAGAATTTGTATACTAAACGTTGTTTTCTGCAGGCGATATACTATATTTTATGCCAAATGCCAAGTCTTAATTTTAAGACCATCAAATTATAAATTTATTATTTCTGAACATGGTTGATGAAGCTTCCTACTTTGTTTGGATTGTCAGTAACTGATAAGCATAAGATGACATTTTCGAGGTAATTAATTAAACGGGACTGATTTAAGACATAGACTTGGCGATCACATTAATTATTCCTGCAATTTTTTTATTGTATACTCTAGTATTTTAGTTTAATTTTATGAATACTAATTAGGATTAATGATTAATGAATCCAACTATAAATAAATAGAAAGGAGCAATTTTGACTAGGGATTCATTCGGGTACGACAGCCATGGATAGAGTCCATACCCACGAGCAAATGCCATACCCGCCACCAGACTCGCGACCCGTGACAGTGGCACAACCGCCACCCACGAATTATGATTAAAATCTAAATTTTTGACAAATTTAACACAAATCAAAAATGCACGACAAATCACATTGTTTAAATCCACATATTTCATCAAAGTTTAAATCTATAAATCATAAAGTTCAAATCTATAGATAATATCGCGGGTATTTCGTGGGTAAACAGGTTTTGCGGGTACGGATAGTAACTATCCAAACTCATACCTGCTAAATAAAATGGATAGTGAATTCTAATCACGAAGATACCGGATACCAAATGCTCTTCAAATCCGCACCGATTAGAATCGGGTACCCGTGGCTAAATTGTGATCCCTAATTTTGACTCGCAACATGCAAAACAAATACTTCTAGTTAACAACATACAAATATACTTCAAGTCGAGTGTACGTAGGCATTTAGTGAATTAACGTGTAGGGAAAGCACACATGTTTGGAAAATTCCTATCAATAATCATTTTATAACATGCAAGACAATTCTTCTACTTCAGCACACCAAATTAAACACCATGGCAAAACCTTCCATCCTTACCAATTTCTTCTTCATTATTCCAATATTCATCCTCATCCTCTCTAATACTCCTCCTTCGTACTCCAACAATAACCAAACCGATTTCAAATCTCTTCTCGCCTTTAAGAAATCCATACTCGACGATCCATTGGGGGCTCTGAGCTCATGGAATAAGACAACGCATTTATGCAGATGGAATGGCGTCTCTTGCAGCAAAAGGCATCCAAACAGAGTTGTCTCTGTGATTCTCTATTCCCAAGGCCTGGTGGGAAGGCTTTCACCTCACATAGGTAACCTTTCTTTCCTCAAAAGAATAGACTTGCAAAACAACACCTTCCGCGGCCCAATCCCTCAAGAGATTGGTCGTTTGAGAAGGCTTCAATTCATCGATTTTAGTAACAATAGTTTTGGAGGTGGGATTCCAACTAACCTGTCACAATGTAGAAATCTTTATTGGCTGAATTTGGTCGACAATAAGCTCACTGGATCCATAGTCCCCGAGATAACTTCTCTCCTCGAGCTAAAAAACCTAGCCTTGGCGAGCAATATGCTCTCCGGGACTCTCCCACCATTCCTAGGAAACCTCACTAATCTGCTCCAACTCTCGTTGGCAGAGTGCGGCTTCCGAGGAGAGATTCCTCAATCGCTCGTTCAACTACGAAGAATGCGGTGGCTATATATGTATGGGAACAGTCTGAGTGGTTCTATTCCATCTGGCCTCTTTAATCTTTCAACCATGGAGGATTTCTCATTAGGTGACAATCAACTCCATGGAACTATACCTTCTTCCTTTACACTTCCCACTTTGAGTTATCTTGATTTGGGCTTCAATCATTTCACTGGAGCTCTTCCACCTTCGCTGTTGAATTCTTCCCTCATTAATCGCGTGCGTGTATCTTCCAACAATTTCACCGGAGAAATGATAGATCTAACAAGGCTTCCAGCTCTTGAATATTTCGTGGCTGAATCTAACCAATTGAAGGGCGATATTCATACTATTTTATCATCCCTTACCAACTCCACTCGCCTTCAAGTTTTGGAGTTGTTTGAGAACTTTTTCACTGGTTCGTTGCCGGATTCCATTGGTAATCTTTCCACTCACTTATATTTCTTGGCCATTGGTCAAAATCAGTTAAGTGGAAGCATTCCATCCAGTATTGGAAACCTCATCGGTCTCACTGTTTTATATGCTTATGCCAACAATCTACAAGGTCCAATTCCTTTCTCCATCGGGCAACTTAATAAGTTGCAAAGATTTAGTCTCAGAGACAACAAACTGACAAATGAGATTCCATCATCAATTGGCAACTTGACTTTGCTGAACGAACTCTACTTGTATCAAAACAATCTGTTTGGGAGAATACCTCAAAGTCTTGCCAGCTGTACCAACTTGTTAGACTTGGATCTTTCACAGAATAAACTCAATGGTTCAATACCGCCCGAGATTTCGAAGCTTTCCTCCATTTCTATTGCACTTAGCCTATCCCACAACTTATTGACGGGTACTATTCCATTAGAAGTTGGCTCGTTGATAAATCTTGGGCTATTGGATTTGTCCTACAATAGATTATCCGGATTCATTCCAACTACATTGAGCAGCTGCGTCATGCTGGAATGGCTAGGCCTCGGAAGCAATTCTTTTCAAGGAGAGATACCCAACAGTCTGAGGGCTTTGAGAGGTTTACAATATTTGGATCTTTCCCATAATAACTTTTCTGGGAAGATCCCAACATTTCTGGGTGAATTTCCCCTGATACTATATCTCAACCTTTCTTTCAATGTGCTGCTGAAAGGTGAAGTCCCGACTCTCGGAGTCTTCAAAAATCAAACTGCATTCTCTCTCCAAGGTAACCACAACTTATGTGGAGGTAGTCCAATCCTAAACCTTCCTTCTTGCCCCCCAACAATTTCAAAGAAGAAATCAAATCCGGGTGAGATCTTGATCCCAACTGCAGGAGCCATATCCTTTGCTCTTTTAGTATTATTCTTCTGTGTCATCATCTACAGGCGACGTACACTGCAAAAGGATGGAAAACTTATGGCTACATTCATGCTTCCGGAGTTTTTGAGGCTGTCTTATGCAGATCTATTGAATGCCACTGGTGGATTCTCGGAGTCGAATCTAGTTGGCGCAGGGAGATTCGGATCTGTATACAAAGGAACAATTGTTAGCAATGACGACGAGGAGTCTAATGTGGCAGTGAAGGTGCTTAATTTGAACATCCGAGGAGCATATAAAAGCTTGGCATCAGAATGCAATGCATTCAGAGGCATCAGACACAGAAATCTCCTCAAGATTATCAGCGTATGTGACAGCATCGATTTTCAAGAGAATGATTTCAAGGCTTTGGTGTATGAATTCATGGCCAATGGAAGCCTAGAGGATTGGCTGCATCAAAATTCCAAGGAACAAGGAAGAAATCTGAGCATAATTCAGAGACTTGAAATTGCAATTGACATTGCATGTGGAGTTGACTACTTACATGGCGGAACCGACTGTGTAGTTATTCATGGAGATTTGAAGCCAAGTAACATTCTCTTGGATCAAGACATGGTCGCCCATGTTGGCGACTTCGGATTAGCCAAGATTATTTCAACCATTTCACAAAACATGTCAGCATCAGAGGGAAGCAGTTCAATAGCAATAAAGGGAACCGTAGGCTACATCCCTCCAGGTCAACTTCTAACCTATTTCACTAGACAATTTCTTTATCAATATCCATACATAGCTACTAAGTATGTTTATTATATGTATACAGAATATGGGACGAACAACGTCGTATCAACTCAAGGGGACACATACAGCTTTGGAACTCTTGTGCTCGAGATGTTCACAAACATAAGGCCAACCAGTGATGCAATCGAGGGGTACGTAAATCTCCAAGATTTCGTTAGCAATGCCTTACCAAACCGCGTAATGGAAGTAGTGGATCCGTATATGCATCAAGAAGTTCGCCAAGGTGAAAAGTATTGGGATTGCATTGTTTCAGTTTTGAGGATTGGAGTGAGATGCTCAATGGAACTTCCAAGAGATCGAATGTCGATGTCGGAGGTTGTGAATGAGCTCCAAAAGATAAAAACTCTTTTTCTAGACAATAGACGTGGCAGAAATAGAAATGTTGCTCCCCACCAACATTGAAACAAATGTTCGTGTTTATTATGTAGTATTAATTTCTCTGAATTTTCTTCAGATATAGAATGTATGATTATATGGTTTTCCTTGCAACTATATTCATATGCTCTGATGTTTTTGTTCTTTACCACACATTAGTTAAGCCATGCATGCATTAAGCATTACCAAGTAAGTTTTTTTCTTTGATAAATTCAATAATTAATAACGTAGTAAAGGATAAACAAAGTAATCATATGAAAAGGAAGAGAATAATAATAAATTCACTTTGTTTGTATTGCAAAAAATTAACTTATATACAGGGGTTAAGCTCCAAATTCGAAAATCAACCGGAATTCAAACATTTCAGAAAATATGATAGAGATGGAAGGTTTTGCTGCAATGATTTATAATTTGATGTCTTAAATAGAGTGGAAGAGTCTTGCATATGCACTAGACTTGATATTGCATGGAGGTACTGACTCCGTTGTTATTGAATCTATGGATTGTGTATGGATTGCATGGTTTTTATTTAGCTTCATTATACAATAATACTCCACTAAGTAAGTTTGTGGAGTAGCATGTATTTTATAATTAGGTCTATAATAAACAATTCTGGAAAATAATGGGTACGTAATCCATTTATAAAGGTTTTAAGATTTAACACAACACTACAATCAACACCGTTTTTTCATATTTTTCCGAGGAATACATTTTCCCCAAGCAGAGAATCGATTTTGGTGAATTTTATGAGCCCACTGAAGATGTTGTTGAATGAATGTGAGGTTGCACTCTTCTTGTGTAAATTTCACCAAGTTGTTGAATTCGATCGATGATAGGATATGGCCTAGCTCCTCGGCCCGAGCATGAAGCCCAATCATAATTGGGCCCCGATTGTTAAACTCGGCCTACACAGCTCGGGAAACTCGGCCCACTTAAAATGACTCCTCCCACAAGGCAATTAAGAATCCTACATCAAGTACAACTCAAGCTCTAAAAGAGATATAGAAGCTCGGTTAAAGAAGGATCAAGATAAGGCCAAAGAGTCCTAGTAGGAAAAGACTTGTAATCCTAATCAAGTTCTACATGTAATGGCCTATAAATAAAGGCTTAGAATAGGTTGGAGGGGGGGGGGGGGGACAATTCTTGTAATCATAATCGCATACAAGCAATAGATGTACTCTTTTCGCTCATTTTTTTTTTTTCGAACCACGTAAATCCCTCGCGTTCTATTTCTTTCCGTGTGCATTAATTCCCCGATTCGTGCTCATTGATTGTTTTGCAATAATAGAGATCTATCATTGGCGCCGTCTGTGGGAATTTAAATCCGTGCATTCCGATCAATGGAACTGCTATCGACGATGGCAGGGAAAAAACACATGATCTACCACAAGCAAATCTGCTATCGATGCTGCTACTGCCGCCGCTAAGGAGAAGGAGAACTGCCAGAAAAACACCCTTCCCGCAAATCTGCAAATCCCGGAAGCCGGCGAGACCGACACCGACGGCGAGACAGATGCGACCAAACCAATCCCAGCCAAGCCCCGAGTGCTAATCGCGGCCAAAGGCTGGGGAAGGGACACGCGCAAAGTCCTACTTCAGAAGGAGACGTCAGAAACATCTCGGTGGATCAGTTCGGCAATCCAATTCACTTCCACAAAGAAAGCCGTGGCAGCAGCCAGAAGGAAGAAGCCTTAGGTCTCCAACCTCGCGATCTGGAGAACGCGGTCAAAGATTTTAGTACACACAATCAACACGAATTCCTTCAGTTCGCTTACCGGCAGAAGATCACAAACCGAGGTGAAGAGCATGAAGCTGCGTCTCGGTCACAACCACAACAAAAGTCCCAAAGTGTCCAAATCATGGACGCACGGGACACTGCACCACGCTGCAAAGGATGCGATGATGAACGCCGAGGAATCTGCAGTCGTCATTCACCTCGGCGTAATACCGCCCCATCTCGTCGCAACGCTGAGTCACCTCGGCGAGACGATGACACTCACCGAGGCGGCGGGTTCGAAGTCTACGGCAGGATCTCAACTCCCTTCACCCACCGGATACTCTACACACCTCTCCCATCATCCTACAAGGTGCCACCAGTGAAGCCATACAATACATTGTGTGATCCGCAGAATTTTCTATCCCAATTCCAGTACAACATGCTCAACCAAGGGCTCAGTGATGATATCTACATGTGCAAAGTGTTCCCTGAGCTAGTGGTTGATAATGCCCGGATGTGGTTCGACAGCCTACCTTCTCGGAGTATTAACTCCTACGACGAGCTGATGCAAGCCTTCGAACGTAGGTTTTTCCAAAAGGCCGAACCGAAAACAACCGCGGCACATTTGCTCACCATTAGGCAAGGTCAAGGAGAGTCCATTAGCGACTTCATGACTAGATTCAACAAGGAGAGTCTGAAAGTCGATCGTTTGACTGACGAAGTCCTCATCTCGGCCTTCCAAAATGCTATCCAGTCCGGAGCCTTATTCAGAGAGCTCGTACGAAATGAGCCCTGCACCGCAAGGCAGCTTTGGAGTATCGCCGACCAGTTCGCAAAAGCTGACGAAGCCGATAGGTGCAAGCGTGAAGTGGACAAGGCCGAACCCACAGACCGGAGGAAGGAAGAGCATAGAGACCGAGGTCAAGGCCGCCAAAGTGCCCTCGATAGACTACAACGGGCACCTATTGAATCCCGGCTGGGACTTCGCCAGAATCCCGAAAAGAGCCAGTTCACACCGTTGACAAAGCCGAGGACGGAAATCTACGAGCTGCATACCGACATGTTCGAGAAACCTCAGCCAATGTCATGTGGAGGATCCAAGTGACGGTCTAAAGAGCAGTATTGCCAATTCCACGAGGATCATGGCCACGACACCGAGGACTGCAGAGATTTAGCTGTGGAAATCGAGAACCTCGTACACGATGGTACCTTAGGAAAATACCAAAATCGCGGCAAACATGCAGCCCGACCTCATGGCAAGGGAAAAAGAAGGCCGAACCGAGGGGAGAATCACTGTGCCCCCCATGCAGATAAAAGGCCAAGACGAGATGATGAAGACGAGGACGAAGCTCCACCCCAGTTCGACGGGGTCGTCACACAAAGTATCTTTTATCATCAGTAAAGTTCAGTCACTTTTTCAGTTATGTCGTTCAGTTTTTTTTAGGTGTCTTTTTCAATCTTCGGCTTTCATTAGTAAGTTTAGTTTTTCTTTTATCATTTGTTCAAGTCCTTGCGTGTCATACCTTGCCCGTCTCTCGCTTATACTTATTATCTCAATTTTTCTAAACCCTGACGAGGGTAATAAACTCCATACTTGGAGTAAATTCTAAACGCGCGTAAAGGGACCTTCGTTAAAAACATGTATGAGCCGCCTCTGTTTAAAACGAAGACACTTTGTTAAAAGCGAGGCCGGGCTGCATTCGTTTAAAACAAGGGAGCCCTACCTCCACTAAAAGCCAAGATACGGCCTTCGCTTAAAGTGGAGCAGAGCCTAAACTTTGTCCGATGACGAAGTCATGCTATTCGAAGCCAAAACCTCGTCTTATGACGAGGTAGAACTATCAAAAGCCAAACTTCGTTGAAATTCAATTTCCGAAGTGAGCTAATAAAGCCAAACTTCGTCAACGCCAAGTTTCCGAAGGGGCAACCCATTTTTCTCCAACTTCGGCTAGACGAAGCGGACAGACTCAACTTCGTCGAATTTATTTTTCGACGGGGCACGTTATTTCCACTCTTGTCTCACCTACTTTCCTTAAATCACACCCCACCTCGCTTCTACATCTTTTTTTTTGGGGGGGGGGGGGGCTGTGATAGGATATGGCCTAGCTCCTCGGCCCGAGCATGAAGCCCAATCATAATTGGGCCCCGATTGTTAAACTCGGCCTACACAGCTCGGGAAACTCGGCCTACACAGCTCGGGAAACTCGGCCTGCACAGCTCGGCCCACTTAAAGTGACTCCTCCCACAAGGCAATTAAGAATCCTACATCAAGTACAACTCAAGCTCTAAAAGAGATATAGAAGCTTGGTTAAAGAAGGATCAAGATAAGGCCAAAGAGTCCTAGTAGGAAAAGACTTGTAATTCTAATCAAGTTCCACATGTAATGGCCTATAAATAGAGGCTTAGAATAGGTTGGAGGGGGGGACAATTCTTGTAATCATAATCGCATACAAGCAATAGACGTACTATTTTCGCTCCGTGGATGTAGATCTATCTCAATAGATCGAAAAAAGTAAATCCCTCGCGTTCTATTTCTTTTCGTGTGCATTAATTCCCCGATTCGTGCTCATTGATTGTTTTGCAATAATAGAGATCTATCAATCGATAGTGAAGATATAAGAATAACAAGTAATTTTAGTTCCTCAAGAAAAGCAAAAAGAAAGTTATGATTTCGTTAGTCAATAAAATAAAATAACAAAGAAATTTAGTCAAAATCTGACATTATCTTAAGAGAGTATTTTGAAAGTAGCACTTCTTAGATAGTTTTTTAAAAATTTAACACTCCTTATAAAAACTTATAAATTTAGCACTTTCTTACTTTTTTACCCTCCTTTACAATTTGTATTTCCCTTCATATCCCCATCTTTTCATTTTCATCTTCTTCAATTTGTGACTGAACAAAAACAAAACATTCTACCACCACAACCCCACCACCGCCGCCCTGCCACCACTTTCCGGCCGCCGCCGCCGGCGATCACAGAAAAAAATTTGTGACTGAACAAAAAAAAAAACAGCACCACTTTCCCACTGTCGTCGTCATAGTCGCCGGCGCCGCCACCACAAATTTTTTGTGAAGTCAGGAAAAAAATAAGAAAAAAATTGTGACTGAACAAAAAAAAAACTTCAACCGCCACTTTTCCGCCGCCGCCGCCGTCGTGCCACCATTGCCACTGTCGCCGACGACCATAAATTATTTTATACGATTTTTGTGAAGTCACAAAATAAAATTAAAAATTTTGTGAAATCACAAAAAAAAACTGAAACTTTTTGTGAAGTTACAAAAAAAAAATTGAATTTTTTTGTGAAGTCCAAAAAAAAAAGGAAAAAATTTTGAGACATCACACAAAAAAATAGCCAAAATTTGTGAATGCACAAAAAAAATACAAATGATTCTGATATAACAAACCAAGTCTAACATCAAACTGAAAGTATAACACTTCACAAATCCTCATCCACCTTGAACACAGGAGAGTCACAGCCATTGCCGTTCAAGGTCGACATCACCGAAGCCAAAAAGGGGGAAATCGTGTGGAACTGTGCAGCAGAGCTCAAACTCTTCCTCACCGCTCTCCTCTTCCTCTGCGAGTTCAGCAAAGGTGATCCCAAGCTTCGAATCACCGTCCGTCAGCCGGAAATTGCAGGTTTTCGCCGACGGCGAGGCAAATACGAATTAATTAGCAGAAATCACTCCGGAGCGATTCAGCCTTCCCTACCACCACCAACAGATGCACAATGCCAAGACGAAGAGAATGGTACCTGTCCCTTCCCTCGACTCGCCGTGACGACGCCGGAATGTGCAATTTTTCCCCGGCGGCGACTCAAAAACCAAAATAATGGCAGAACTTTCTCCGAAGCGATTCAGCCATACCGACCTATACCAACAGATGCACAATGACAAGACGAAGAGGATGGTACCTGTCCCCTTCCTCGAGTCGACGTGCCGGTGCCGGAATCTTCAAAATAGCGTTCGACGGCAGGATATACAAAAAGCTCCAGTGATTCCTGTGGACGTTGAATCTAGGCACCACACCATCACAGGGTTGTGCGCCTTGAAGAGACAATTCCATCAGTATATGGCAGCGGCGGTGGGTCGCTCGTACTTCGCCGAAATCTGCAATTGAAAAACTGACCGGAAAAATGCGTTGCCGACGGCACCTCAAAGTCCGTCCATGATTCGCTGACTTTTCCGACAAGTGGAGTCTCACCTCCACCACCACTGGATGTGCAGGGGTGCGAGGATTGAGGATCTATGTACGTCGACCCTCAACTCCGAGCGACGGCAGCGCAAATGAATGGAAAACAGTAGTCGACGAACCAAAACCGGCGTAACTTTCGATGTCGAAAACTACCTCAAAACCCGACGGATTTGAGTGATTCAAACGGCCAAGTTGATCGATTTTTCACGAGGAACATGAATATTTGATCAGATTTGGCATTGGAAGAGATTAAAAAACGATTAGATTTGAGGCAGAAAAACAAATTTGAAATAGAGAGAGAAAGAGCAGATAAATTGTAGAGAGAGGATTAGATTTGAGGATATGATAGGAATTAGAAATAGTGTAGAAGGGTAAAAATGAGATAAAGTGCTAAATTTCAAACTTTTTATAAGGAGTGCCAAATATTAAAAAAAGTAATCCAGAAGTGCTAGTTTGATGGATTAACTCTTATCTTAACCTCTTTCAAAAAATAAAGTCTTTTTCTTTAGAAGCACAAAATGTAAGTTAATATCACTTTATCAAGTGTTGAATAATTGATTAAAAATTAGAAAAATTTTGACAGAGCAACTAACGGATGACTTGTTACTTAGGTCTACAGAAAAGTTTAAAATCTTCTTATTGTGTAAAATACTCAATTCTCAAAAAAAGGAAAAAAAGAAAACAAAGGCGTGACTTGTGACTTGTGAGTTTGGTCATATATAGTAAAGTCAATATAACGATAGAAAAGTCTCATTATGTTGAAAGTTTTGTAGAGTGATCAAAGACCCTTGACCCCGAAAGCATGCACATAATAATGCAAGGAAAATTTTGTTGAGAAAATAATTAACTATTTAAAACTCTTTAAAACTAATGGGATCTACTCACTTTTATCTTTTTACTCTAATCATTTATTTCCAACCAAAATAGTAAGTAGATAAATTGGGTGGAACAACGAGAATTTTTTTTATTAATATATAATGAACTTTATTTGATATATGTTACTATAAAAAATGAAACTTAATTAAAAGAATACCCTAGTTATAGAATAACTTCAATAATCAATTAAGTTTAGAAGATACAGATTTAATTATACATACATATATGTCATATTTGAGTGGATGAACCCTTGTTAGTAATTGTAAAATTATTCTTAAACATCATAAATCAGAACTAAAAGCAAAATGATAAAAAATATAGATTATGGGACCTAATGAGACACCATTTTGGGCACGAGTTCCAAATGGGACTCTGAGGTTAGCTCAAATAGGGAAAAAAACTTTATTAACTAAAGTGTTGTTACAATTTACATATATATTTTTTTACATCCATTAGAAACATATTACTCCCTCCGTCCACAAAGAATTATCCTACTTACCACATTGTTTTTGACCACAAAGAATTGTCACACTCTATTTTTTATACAATAACAACCTTCATATTTTCCTATATTTACTACCCCTTGCTACTGGTGGACCCACCTCAACAAGTTTACCATTACTTTTTGGGTAATACCATTACTTTTTTGTCATTACCACTACCCCTAAAATCTAATTCTAACCCCACTCAAAACAATTTTAACAGCTTTATTACACTACCAAAAAAATGCTCATACATAACACTACATACATAACGGATATTTTAAAACTCCGTTATCTATAAGGTGTTAACCTATAATGATATATAATGGAGTTAAGTCATACGTATCTTTTAGTGTTATCTATGTATTACATACATAACTGTCAGTGGAACCGTTATGCAATTACGTTATGTATTAGTTAATCTGATAACGGTTTCTTTAACCGTTACGAAATACCGTTATGTATGAGATTTAATTATTAGATTATTATTTTTTTTCTTTAATTTTCATTTCCTTTATTTTTATTCCTCCTTCCCTATCCCATATCGCCACACTCACGAACTCCCTCTTCTTTTTTCACAGCCACCTAGTTGCCGCCTCGCCGGTGCCTCGCTGCTATCTCCTCCGTCCTCGCCGCCATCTTCTCCGCCCTTGCATCCTACCTAGAAACCCCCAATTTCTTGGTACAAATAGAAACCCCCAATTGAAACCCCTATCTACTCTAATCGCTACAAATAGAAGCCCCCAATTGAAGAGATAATCTTTCCCTCTCTCCAGCGCGCTCTCTCTCTCTCTCACTCGCTTCTCTTTACCAGACACGCCACCCTAGCCTCCGCCCTCTCCGGAATCTGCTCTGCCCTACCGTTGCTCTCAACTCTTGAAGAATCCGGCTAGACGCTCCATCCCGGCGACCTCTCCACCGCGGTCGCGTATCTGCGGAAGCAACAAACTGCAGCAGCAGAGGAGCTGCCGCCACCGCCGTTCACCCCTCGGCTACAGCAGCGGCCAAAGAGAAGTCCGTCGCCGTTGCCTTCTGCCTCGTGTCACCACTGCCGTCGTCGTCGCGATTCACCCAAGCAAGCTTCTGTTTCTCTTCTTTTTTCCTATTTCTTTTATTTGAAGCAAGCTTCTGCTTCTCTTCTTTTTTCCTATTTCTTTTATTTGATTTATATTGTTTTTAATGAGCATCTCACGCTAATTCTCCTTTATTCCCTCTTTAGATTATTCCAGTCAAGCTCGCCATCGCCACAACACCTCCGTCATCCGCCGACAGCAGCAGCTCGGCATTAGGCCGACTACGCCACCACCTTAGCATATAATCTTCTCAAACTCACACTCTTTCTTCTCTCCACCACCCTACGGCACACACCACCACCCCTCATCAGCAATTGCCACTGCTGCCTCTATCCCGTCTCGCCCTTCTATTCAATTTCAATTTATTACACTCGTCTCCATAATTGAGATGGCGACTACTAGTTCAATTTCTGGAAATAGAATGTAGAACGGGATGATGGCTCTTTGTTTTGTTTCTAACGTGGCTGTATTTACCGAATATCTTCTTCTCTTTGTAATTTTGCTTCTATGTCGCTCTTCGCAGTCCTTGTGCTATGGCATTAAACAAGACGGTTAGCAACTTGAAATTTACTAAATTTTCCTAAGATGACATTCTTTATTTTGCATAGATTTTCAACTTTTCTGTTATTATTTTGTCTAATTTGGTGAGTTCTATGTTGATATCTTTCCTTTCTACACTACATTTATGCTCTTGGTTTCGACAAGGCCATCCTGACTATTCTGTTGCTTTAGTGCTGCTGTAAACTCGGAGACACGTGAAAAAGTAGCCATTAAGAAGATTGGCTAGTACTAATTCCCCTATATTCTTATTTAAGTCCTATTTCTTTGAGTCCTGTTCTTCCCATGTAGACTGCTTCTGTTCAGCAGAATTCTGGCTATGAGGTTGATACAGTAAAAGAAGAAGTTGGTATACAAGTGATCGGAGAGAATGTAAAAGCTGGAAGCACAAATCAGATTTACATAAAGGTGAATTCTCTAGACTTTGACTATCTACTTTTACAATACTTTAGATTCTGATAACTTTTACAATCATCAATTAATTTATCTTCTGGATAGCAATTTAATACTTGACGATTTCCTGTGTTCTTCTCTCTCTCCCTATGCACAATTTGAAGGATGTGAGTTTTGTTGAGCAGGGGCAGAATAAATATGACAGTTTTTTTTTCTATCAAAATTGTCATTAGTTTCACAAATATGTTTCCTATTTATAGGCTTTGGAAGTGCTTGCTTTAGCTAGATCTCACTTGTTAAAATACATAGGTTTTGCAGAATAAGATGGGGGCTTTCATCCTCGTAAACAATCAGCATGAAATCAATGAAAAAAAGGTAATTTGTTGACTATTGAGTTTGTTTAACTCACCTATTATTAGTATGTAGTTCTCTTATATGTAATTACTCCATAGTACATGTATGCATCGTTGCTCAAATCCTTAAGTAAATGCTGGTGTTTTTGTTTTTGTTTTTGTTTTGTTATACATGCAGTTATGGTAAAAATTTCTACTTGTCAACTCGTGCACTTGTTCGTTAGATAAACCTTGGGTACAAACAATTTTAGATATTTTGTTAAATACTATTCAAAGAACATACAATTTATCTTATCGTTGAATTTTATAGATATAAACATCTCGAATGGACTCTGAGATTGTCATGCCTAGTGGTGGATGTCAGTGCAAAAGAGTAAAGTGGAAAGTCGAAGCTCCCACCAATGTTGTAGCCATTGAACTGAATGCATGTGAGCCTCTTTCTTTCGAGTTGTTGGTGCGATGCAAATGGATGAGAGCCTCTTTCTTTCGAGTTGTTGGTGCGATGCAAATGGATCACATGTTGAGCTGAATGGAGTATAGTTGCATTGTTCTCTTTCTTTTTTTAACGATATATTTTAGAATACTTGTGGAATTTAGATTATATTCGGATGATGGTTGTATGAATATTTTGGATAAATATATGATATAATGTTATGGATGGTTTTAATAATTTTTTGTTTTAAAATTATTTTATTTATGCTAATATAAATAATAGAAAATTTAAAATAACAGCAATACGTAATGGTTCTCAATCGAAACATACATAACGGAGAGAAATAAGCTTTCATAACGGTACAAAACGTAATGTTAACTGCGATAGATAAAACCGTTATTAATACTAATATACCGTTATCTATAACATCATAGATCACAGAGGAAGATGATCTTTCATAACGGAAACAAGCGTTATGTATAATGCTCATAGACATGGGGCACAACATATATTTTTAAATACTTTGATATTTTCTTGAGAAAATATTGTAGGTTATGTTTTACGAATTAAATGAATGTTCATGTTTTACCCGACTTTTCTCACAGTAGAGAAATGATCAATCAATTAGAAGAAACAATGCCGCTCAAGAATAAACTCTTCTCACAAGCACCATTTAATTTTGTATAGTATTTATTCTTTCAATTTTCTATAGTATTTATTCTCAAAAAATAAAGTATAGTATTGGTATTTATCTTTTAATGAGCCAACTCATTATGTGGTATTTTAGTTGGCATGTAGGATAAAATTAGTCTAAAAATAAAATAAAATAAATTAAATGATACAAAATATATATCATTTAATTTAGATATACAAAAATATCATTTATGTAACAGATTGCAAGCGCCGCACCCTTACAATTAATTAGTGGTGTGGTATGTAATATATAGGAAATATTCCGCCTTCAATCTTCAATATTTCCACGTTGGAATATATTGACCTCAGCAGCAACAACCTGTCGGGAAGCATCCCCACGAATTTGAACAATTTACCCAGCCTCCGTTGGATCGATCTTTCCGAAAACAACTTAACAGGTGCGTCCATTTATATGCTTTCATGAGAGATTTATGTTAAGCAATAGATATTTTTATTTTTTGAATTAATTACTAGTGTGGTGTGTAACATATAGGAAATATTCCGCCTTCAATCTTTAACATTACCACGTTGGATAATCTTTACCTCGGCAGCAACAACCTGTATGGAAGCATCCCCACGAATTTGAACAATTTACCCAAGCTCGGTTTGCTCGATCTTTCCAGAAACAACTTAACAGGTACATCCATTTATATGCTTTCATGAGTGATTTATGTTAATCAATAGATATTCTTATTTTCCGAATTAATTTGTGGTGTGGGGTGTAATATATAGGAAATATTCCGCCTTCAATCTTCAACATTTCAACGTTGAAATTTATTTACCTCAACAACAACAATCTGTCTGGAAGCATCCCCACGAATTTGAACAATTTAGCCAATGTTCAAATCCTAATGTTGTCAAATAACATGTTTAACGGATCCATCCCGACAACAATGGGAAGCATGAGGGGACTCACGAGCTTATCTCTATCAAAAAACAGTTTAGAAGGATCGATTCCACATGAGTTAGGAAACTTGAGTTATCTCGAGTCACTCAAGTTGAACGACAATAAATTGGAAGGAGCATTACCACGATCTCTGGCCAATTGTTCAAGTTTGCAGGTTCTTGACATCGGAAACAACAGAATACAAGGTACCTTCCCATTTTGGACCGAAGCTATTACCGATCTCCGCGTCCTCGTATTGAGGTCCAACAATTTCAGTGGTACCATTCCTTCCTTCACTTCCACAAGTACATCACCTCCATTTCTGAACCTGCAAGTTTTCGACATATCCCACAATTCATTCACTGGCAATTTTCCCAATGGATATCTCATGAATTTCAGAGCAATGATGATTGTGCGGCAAAATCACACAAAAAAACAGGATTGGTATAAGTTTTCTTATACTGATTCCTTGACGATGACTTTGAAGGGCAATGAAGTATCATTTACGAGAATTCTGAGAACCTTTACGACAATTGACATGTCCTCCAACAGATTTTCAGGAACCATCTCGAATTCTATTGGGGACCTGATTTCATTAATGCACTTGAATTTGTCTCACAATTTCCTCATAGGGCATATACCTGCATCTCTTGGCGAAGTGTCTACACTTGAGTCTTTAGACCTCTCTTCAAACCGACTGACCGGAGAAATCCCATTTCAGCTAACTAAGCTCACATTTCTTTCTGTGTTGAACCTTTCTATGAATAATCTCTCCGGGCGGATACCTCAAACCAGCGGCCAGTTATCCACATTTGACAACACCTCATATGTCGGGAACTCTGGATTATGTGACTTACCATTGACACAAAAATGTGAAGCGCCTTCACCTCCAGAAGGTGGTGATTCTGATTTTCTTGAGGGATTCAGTTGGGAGGCTGTTGTTTCCGGTTATGGATCAGGTTTTGTATTGGCTGTTATTATTAGTTATTTCATTTTTCGATATGAAAGGCCCAAAGGGTTGGTAGAGTTTCTTTACGGCATTTACATGATAAAGAGAAGAACACGTAGACGAAATGTGGGTCGAAGGAGAAGGAGATCGAGGGCGGACTAGTTGAGACTCTTGTTTCCAGAGATATATTCATTGTATAATGTACTGTTGTTTTCTTACATGTATTGTTGAAATCTCTTAGTTATGTTCTGCATTCAAGAGGCTTTAGATTTGAGGCAAAACGATTTTCTTGGGGTGCCTTCAAAGTAATACTTCAGTGTATAGTAAATCTATAGATAAGGTTTTTAATAAACAAAAACATTCAGCCAAAATCATTTTTGGGCATCGGAATACAACTCTTTTATGCATGTAGTTATATATATTTGGCTATAGTAAAGAGAATGGTCGAGTGAGTGAGTCCTGAGCCCTCGATTCCAATTCAATGTTTTTGCAGTTGAGGTTTATCATAATCGCATTTAATTTTACTAGTTACTAATTTTTAAAGTCCAAAATCAGGAAAGGGTCCATTTTTTATTGCAACTATTTTCTGTTTCATATGATTAGATGATTTTGTTCTTACATATGGATAACAATTAAGAGCCATATTCAATGTTTAGTAACTTGCATGAATTTCATTGAAGCATTTCGTTAAACATCTAGAGTGCAGCATGACCTTCACCATGAATATCGAATATTGGTGAAAACCAGAAATCCACACAAGAAGAGTGCAAATCAACAGCATTATCACTGATATCATAAGTTCACCAAAAATCGAATCTGCGCCTGGGGCAAAATACCACTCTAAATTAAGCATTCCTCCGAAAGGGGAAAAAGCAGAATGGGGAAGAAGAAGCGAAGTAACTGACCTCACTTTGCTTAGTCAGCAATTTAACAACTTAATGTATGTATTATTTTTGGAAATTCCTCTTGCCTTTAAGAAATCCATACATGACAATCCATCGGGGGCTCGGAGGTCAGGGAACGAGACAACGCGCATTTCTGGGGATGTATGATAGGGAACATCCTATCATAATATTCCTAAAAAAATTAACTACTAATGTAGCTCTCCAACTTTTCCAATTTCTTGATTTATATGTACACACCACAAATTTTTTATTTTTTTGGTCTTATGATAGGATGTTCGCTATTGTTTTACAAGAACTATTGATAGAGTTGAGAACAAATCATCAATATAGTATGATTCGTGCAAAAAATGAAACAAATCGTGCTACAATTAGTGTATGCGGAAAGTGCAATGAGGAAGTCTTGAGACGACCCCAAAGTAAGTGGAAATTAAAATTTACAAAAATTATATATATTTATCTAACGAAAAAAATATTCATTATTTTGTGCAATTTCACATACATAATCACCCTAAGTATTATGTGACAACAATGCACAAATCGCCATGTTTGATGAAGTTGCAGCTGTCTTTGTAGGATGTACTGTACATGGATATATTTCGTCAAACAGTGAGGTAAATTATAAATTAATAATTACAAAAATATTTAAAATAGTTTATTGCATTATGAATATTACAACAACTTAATTTTCCTAGGGTGAAGATGAATATACATACTATCGCGCTCTGAGCATCCAAACACCAAGTGAAATATGATTTATGACAATTGTCAAGTCTATCAACCATAATCGTAGGGGAGATCACAACATTCATTAACAATTACTCATGTATGTATTAATAAGAGTTACATGGATGTTCGGCTGAACTTATAAAATAATTACCTCTTATAAAAGCTTGGCATCAGAATGCAATGCACTGAGTGGCCTACGACACAGAAATGTGCTCAAGGCATCGGAAGCCTCAATAAATGTCTGCATCAATTTTTGTTTTTTTATCAATGTACAAAGCTACTAAGTATGCTTATTATATGCATGCAGAATATGGGATGAACAACGTCGTCTCATCACAAAGGGATGCATACATTTTTGGATTTCTTGTGCAAGAGATGTTCACAAACAGAAGACCCACCAGTGATTCATTGGAGGGGTATGAAAACTCCGTAATGGACGTAGTGGATCCATAAGGTCACAAGTATTTGGATTGCATCGTTTTGATTTTGAAGATAGGAGTGAGATGCTCAATGGAATTTTCAATAGATCGAATGTCGATGGCAGAGGCTGTTAATGACTTCAAGAAGAAACAGAGTACTAATTGCATTTTGAGATAATAGGGGAAACACAGTATTAATTGTATGTATTAGATCTATACTCTATAGTAAGCAATGTTTGTAATATTCACCGTGTTTGTATGTCAGAAAGTTAACTTATATACCGGAATTCGAAAATTACCGGAACTCTTGTGGAGGTTTCCGGAATCAACCGTAATTCAAGCATTTCAGGAGGCATGGTAGAGATGGAAGGTTTTGCAGCCATGGTTTATAATTTGATTTCTTAAACAGAGTAGAAGAGTCTTGCTTGGTTTAATAGCATAGTCCCTACTCCCTACAATAAGAAACATTAGGGATATCACAATTAATTTCGGTAACTATATTCTACTTTGAACATAGTCGTTCAATCTTTTACTCTTTGGCACTCACTTTATTTGTTCAACTTACATTTCCATATTTAATTATCTTCATCTACTTGAGCTTCCAATCTCCATGTTTACATTGGTTTAGAAAAGAATAATTTAAAAAAAAAATTAAGGTTAAAACGTGAAATGTCAAAAATATTCCGTGTTTTTTTTTCCATGGGGTCTAAGAGTTGATTATTTCTACTACAATACAAATGATATACATCAAAATTTTCCACATACAATCCAAGAGTAAATAAAATTGTGGATGAGTGTTTTTCGGTGCAAGAATGAATAATACTTGCATGTTTGTGGGGTAAAGGGTCTTAATTATATGATCCTTAATTAGAATTTGCTCTAGATTCACAATGATCCAAATCACACGTTAGTTGACCTCTATAAAACAAAAATAAAATAACAAAGAAATTTAGTCAATGTAACATTATAATCTTAACCACCTTCACAAAATATAAGTCTTTTTTAGAAGCACAAAATATAGGTCAATAAATATCACTTTATCAAGTGCTGAATATTGATTTAAAATTAGGAAATTTGAGACACGGCAATTGACGGGTGACTTGTGAGTTAGGTCTACAGAAAGTATAAAGTCTCCTTATTTTGTAGAAATATTCAATTCTCAAAAAAAAGAAAAAAAGAAAAAAAAAGGTGTGACTTGTGAGTTTGGTCATATATAGTCAAGTCAATATACATACAGAAAAATCTCATTATGCACATAATAATGCAACGGCAATTTTGTTAAGAAAATAATTAATCATTTTAAAGGTAATGTGATCTACCCACTATATATCTTTTTAATCTTATCATTAATTCCGTGCCAAACAGTAACTAGATAAATTGGGTGAAAATATATAATGAACTTTATTTGATATTTGTTACTATACAAAATGAAACTTAATTAAAAGTTTAACCCTAATTATAGAATAACTTCAACAATCAATTAAAAATTTAGAAAATACGAATGAAATTATATATATATGTCATATTAGAGTGGATGAACCTTGTTAATAATTGTAAAATTATTTTAAAACATTATTAATCAGAACTAAAAGAGATGATAAAAAAATATAGATTATGGGACCTAATAAGACACCAATTGTGGGCACGAGTTCGAAATGGGACTCTGAGGTTAGCCCAAAGAAGGAAAAAAAAACTTTATTGAATAACTAAAAGTGTACTTACAATTTACGTATTTTTTTTTACATCCACTATTAATGACACGAGTTTATAGGAAAAAATAAGGTAAATATTAAATGAGAGGAGAAAGTGACCAATTTGAATCTGCGTGAGGTTCAAAATATAAGAAAATTGTAGGTCATGTCCTTCAATGGAATGAATATATGTTTTGTGAACAGACCAAGAAAGAAATACAAAATATATATACTTTTGTTTATGGACGGAGAGACTAATTTGGAGTTTTTTTTTTTCCTTCAAAATTCTCAATTAAAACTTATTAGACTACTTGATGAAATTAAACGTAGATTGAAGCGTGTGGGATAGCACGTGTTTGGAAAATTCTTATCATAAGTTATTATAAATACATATGCAAGACTATTCATCTACTGCAACACACCGAATTAAACACCATGGAACTTTCCATCCTTCCCAATTTCTTCTTCATTATTCCAATATTCCTCCTCATCCTCTCTAATGCTCCTCCTTCATACTCCAACAATAACCAAACCGATTTCGAAGCTCTTCTCGCCTTGAAGAAATCCATACACGACGATCCCCTCGGGGCTCTGAGCTCATGGAACGAGACAACGCATTTCTGCAGATGGAATGGCGTTTCTTGCGGAAAAAAGCATCGGAACAGAGTTGTCTCAGTTTCGCTGCGATCACAGGGCTTGGTGGGATGGCTTTCACCTCACATAGGTAACCTTTCTTTCCTCAGAACCATCATCTTGCAAAACAACTCCTTCCGCGGCCCAATCCCAAATGAGATTGGTCGATTGAGAAGGCTTCGAGTGATTGAGTTTAGTAACAATACTTTCGGAGGTGGGATTCCAACTAACCTGTCACAATGCAGAAATCTTTATTACCTGAATTTGATCGACAATGAGCTCTCGGGATCCATAGTCTCCGAGATAGCTTCTCTCGCCAACCTCCAATCTCTAGGCTTGACGGGGAACACGCTCTCGGGTACTATCCCGCCATTCCTAGGAAACCTCACAAATCTAATCCAACTCTCGTTGAGTAAGTGCGGCTTGAAAGGAGAGATTCCGGAGTCGCTCGTTCAACTCCGAAGAATGCGGTGGCTACTTATGGGTTGGAACAGTCTCAGTAGTTCTATTCCATTTGGACTTTTTAATCTTTCAACTATGGAGGCTTTTGATTTGACTGGCAATCAACTCCATGGAACCATACCTCCCTTCTTTGCACTTCCCAAGCTAAGAGTTGCTGGTTTTGGTGCTAATCATTTCACCGGACCGCTTCCAGCTTCGCTGTCAAATTCTTCCCTCATTCAATTTTTATACATAGCTTCCAACAATTTCACCGGAGAAATGGCAGATTTAACAACGCTTTCATCTCTTGAAGAACTTTCTGCTTCATCTAACCATTTGAAGGGCGATATTCATACGATTATATCATCCCTCACCAACACCACTCGCCTTCAAGTTTTGGATTTGAGTGAAAACCTTTTCACTGGTTCGTTGCCAGATTCTATTGGCAATCTTTCAACTCAGCTGTCTTCCCTGCAGATTGGTCAAAATAAGTTGAGCGGAAGCATTCCAGCTAGTATTGGTAACCTCATCAGTCTCACTGTTTTAAGAGCTAAAGCCAATAATCTCCAAGGTCCAATTCCTTCCTCCATTGGAAAACTCAATAAGTTGCAAAGATTTAGTCTTGGAGCAAACATGCTGACAAATGAGATTCCATCATCATTTGGCAACTTGACTTTGCTGAACGAACTCTACTTGTATCAAAACAATCTCTTTGGGAGAATACCTCAAAGTCTTGCCAACTGTACCAACTTGTTAGCCTTATATCTTTCATTCAACAATCTCAGTGGTTCTATACCTCCTGAAATTCTCAGGCTTTCCTCCATTTCTATTACACTTGACCTATCCAGCAACGTCTTGACAGGCACTATTCCATCAGAAGTCGGCGCTTTGACAAATCTTGAAGCCTTGGACTTGTCCAACAATAGATTATCCGGATTCATTCCAACTTCGTTGAGCAGCTGCGTCATGCTAGATACTCTTTACCTCCTCAGCAATTCTCTTCAAGGTGAGATACCGGACAGTCTGAGGGCTTTGAGAGGTTTACTTTATTTGGATCTTTCCCATAATAACTTTTCTGGGAACATTCCAACATTTCTGGCTCAGTTTCATCAGCTGTTATATCTCAACATATCTTTCAATGCGCTCGAAGGTGAAGTCCCTACTCTCGGATTTTTTCAAAATCAAAGTGCATTCTCTCTCCAAGGAAACCCCCACTTGTGTGGAGGTATTCCAATCCTAAATCTTCCTTCTTGCCTGCCAACAATTTCAAAGAAGAAATCAAATTTGGGTAAAATCATGATCCCTACTGCTGGAGTCATATGTCTTGCTCTTTCAGTATTATTCTTCTGTATCAAAATGTACAGGCGACGAACACTGCAAAAGGCTGAGGCTATTTCTGCGGCTACATTCATGGTGCCAGAATTTCTGAGGCTATCGTATGCAGATCTCTCGAATGCTACAGGTGGATTCTCAGAGTCGAATCAAGTTGGAGCAGGTAGATTTGGATCTGTATATAAAGGAATTTTTATTAGTGAGGATGGGGAAAGAGATATGGCAGTAAAAGTGCTTAATCTCAACATCAGAGGTGCTTTTAAAAGCTTACAATCAGAATGCAAGGCATTAAGAGGCTTACGACATAGAAATCTCCTCAAGATTATCAGCGTATGTGACAGCATCGATTTTCAAGAGAATGATTTCAAGGCTTTGGTGTATGAATTCATGGCCAACAGAAGCCTCGAGGATTGGCTACATGAAAATTCTGAGGAACAAGGCAGAAATCTGAGCATGATTCAGAGACTTGATATTGCCATTGGTGTTGCATTTGGAGTAGAGTACTTGCATGGAGGTACTGACTCCATAGTTATTCATGGAGATTTGAAGCCGAGTAACATTCTCTTGGATCAAGACATGGTTGCCCATGTCGGTGATTTCGGATTAGCCAAAATCATTTCAAATATGTCCGAAATCATGACAATAGCAGAGGGAAGCAGTTCAATTGCAATAAAGGGTACTATAGGCTACATCCCTCCAGGTCAACTTCAAACCTTTTTAATTTCACAGTTTCTTTATTAATATACATAGCTACTAAGTATGCTTATTAAATTTATGCAGAATATGGGATGAACGATGTTGTATCAACACAAGGGGATGCATACGGCTTTGGAGTTCTCGTGCTAGAGATGCTCACAAATAGAAGACCCACCAGTGATGCATTGGAGGGGTATGCAAATCTCCAAGATTTCGTTAGCAGCGCCTTATCACATCGTGTAATGGAAGCAGTGGATCCATTTCTGCATCAAGAAGTTAGTCAAGGTGAAAAGTATTTGGATTGCTTTGTTTCGATTTTGAGGATAGGTGTGAGATGCTCTATGGAACATGCCAGAGACCGAATGTCGATGGCAGAGGTTGTTAATGAGCTCAAAAAGATCAAAACTGTTTTTCTTGCTCACAGTCGACGTGGCAGCAATCGAAATGTTGCTCATGATCCCTACCTACATTGAAACATATGTTCGTGTCTGTTATGTGTTTCTTCGGATTTTCTTCCTAAGAATATGTTGATTACATGGCTTCTTGCAACTATTCTTTTCTTCCTAAGAATATGTTGATTACAGGGTTGTTCTTCCTAAGAATATGTTGATTATATGTTTCTTCGAATTTTTTTTTTAAGTTATTTGTTGCTAGTTGTAGATTTTGGGTTTTAGATAAAAGATGCCAACCAACCTTGTTCGGCAATTTGCTAGAAATCATCTTTATTTTATCTTGATGAAAGTTTCAATGCTTGTTGAATAAAATGTTTATCTATTGAATAAATTATTTGCCATAGTTGTTATTAAATTCTTGTTCCTTGCCTTTAATTTTAGTCAAAACTGTCTAAATTGATAGATCGTTCTAAAGCCATTGTTAAACTGAATATAGGCACTGCAACGAGGCATTACCTTCAGCTAGCAGATCATTTTCTTGATAAATCATCACTTATCCATCCAAACAAAGAATCAGAAACAGTCAGAAAATGAGTTCAAACTTTCAGATGATTTGCTCTTCAAAGCTCTGATTTTACTGCCAGCTGCATCCCTTTTCTCCATTCAATTTGTTTGCATGAAATGGTTCAGTTTGATCAACACATCCATCTTCATCAGATCTCATTCTCACCAATCCGAAACCATTGTGATCTGTAACTGCTTGACATCCTTGAAATTTTGCGATCATGAGCCAAAAAAGCTCTTCCGTTTCTTGGATTTGGAGGACGGAGGCAATAGCTTCGTGGACTCGAGCATTGTCGAGCCCTTCATCGTTCAAGCAAGCTACGATTGCTTGATTCTTGCTATTACTAGAAAAAATATTATTCTTCCTTCAAGCACGGATCAGCATCCTGTTTTTCTCCAATCATTTGGTATTGCGCGTTGTAATAAGGCGAAAAGATACAACATTATTCACTTATTTGCCAAATTTTCCGGGGCCATCGCCTGCAGCATGATGAGCATTTATACGGGGTGCTGGAGAAGTATCGAGGGACCTCATGCTGAGCTGGAGCCAGACATGAGGCAAGCCCTAATATCTTGCAATGGTGCATTTTACTGGCTTTGTTCGAGGGAAGAAGAATGTGATTATTTAGTCTGTTTGAGTTTGGAGGATGAGAAAGTTTGTTTCCAAGAATCTTCCGCATCCACGTTGCTTTGGCAAATAAACTGCTCGAGATTAGGGGATGCCTCGGATTAGAAACGTGGACGGAGGGTGAGGTGATGCAGGTGTGGATATTGGTGAGTGATGGTGGATTGGGAGAAGATTGGGTGAAGAAATATAGCATTGATGTGAGTGGTATTGGGAGGTTTTTTAGTGTTGTTTGTTGTTGGAGAAATGGGGAAGGGATTGTGGTTGAGAAGGGTGATGATTTGTGCTTGCGGAATGGTTAATTAAGTTCTAGGAAATGTGAAAATAATTTGATTGTATTTGCTTATATTTTGTCAAGGAAGCTAGGGTCAGCTAAGGTGTGTGACTTTAATTCGCAAAATAAATAAATAAATAATCGATAAATACTAAAAAGGTGTGACTCGTGACTTGTGAGTTTGGTCATATAGTCATTATACTACTGAAAAGTCTCATTATGTTGAAAGTTTTGTACATTAATTAGGGATGTCAATCGGGCCAACCCTTCGGGTTTCGGGTGAACCCTATCGGGTTGTCGGGTTATTTGGGTTGGGTTAGCTCGGGTTGGGTTTTTTTCGGGTTGAAAAAACTCAACCCTAACCCTAACCCTTCGGGTTGCCGGCTGGCCCGTCGGGTCACACTTTATTATAAAAATTAACATGTTTATTAACTATTTTATATTTGTCGCAAAATATACAACAAAAAAATTGCAAAAATAACATAACAAGCATAAATCCAAAACTAACATTCAACAAATCAAGTCTAAGAACACTACACGACATCAACAATTACAATAATATTCAATATTAATTCGTTGTCTCACAAAACTAAACAATTGAGAACTGTTACATGATGTTGAGAATGAGAATGAATGGACGTTGAGCGATAAAGAGTGAAAATTAATTCTATTATTTATATGTTTAGGACTAGGGTAAGAGAAAACAGAAAGAGCGTCAATTAATTCGGGTCGTTCGGGTCGACCCTAACCCTTTTCGGGCCAACCCTAATCGGGTTGCAACCCTATCGGGCCAACCCTAATAACCCAGTTATGTATTCGGGTTGTAAAAACTCAACCCTAACCCTTTACTTTTTTCGGATTATTCGGGTTGATCCGTCGGGTTCAGGCTCAATTGACATCCCTAACATTAATGATCAAAGACCCTTAACCCCGAAAGCATGCACATGATAATGCAAGGACACAATTTTGTAATTTGGCGAGCATATCTACTCTCGTTAATACATAATGAACTTTAATTGATATTTATTACTATAAAAAATCAAACTTAAAAGAATAACCCCTAGTCATAGAATAACTTCAATAATCAATTCAAAATTTTGAAAATTTAAATTAAATAATATTTTCTTCGTATCTTTTCATTAAGCGCATTATACCTTATTTGAACGTATTATTTCATTAAGTTCATTTCCTAAAATCAAATGCACTATATAATAATTACTCATAAATTACCATATATGATACTAAAAAAACAACTAATTAATTCAATACTGTCTAGTACTTGATGTGACAAAAATACTCTTTCCATTTTATTATAAACAACTCATTTTCTTAACATTCATGTCCAACCAAATAGTCTTATTAGAAAGATACGGAGGGCGTGTGTGTGCGTGCGTGTGTGTGTGTATATATATATATATATAATATTCAAGTGGATGAACCTTGTTAATAATTGTAAAATTATTCTAAAACATTATAAATCACATACATGATGTATTACTCAATAAAAAATTATTGAGTAACTAACGTGCCGTTACATTTACTCCCTACATCTACCTACCAGTAATACATCAAATGAGTGGAGAAAGTGACCCACCAATTTGAATCTTGGTGAGATTTAAAAGATAAGGAAATTGTGGGTCATGTGACTCATGTCCTATTGTCCTATAATGGAAAGAAGGCAAATACTCTAGTGAGACCCATCTCACATTGTGAGACCGGGTTGACCCGGCCCGATCAACCGTTCACTTTCTTTTTTTTTCCAATAAGTCCATATGTATATCACCATATATTCATATGCACTACACTTTATGTTCATATGCACAACATTGTATTTTCATATGCACAACTAATATTCGATTTTTTTTTTAAATTTTTTAATTTATTTTTTGCACTCCTTTTATTTTGTTTGCCTCTTCGTTGTTTTGTTTACCGCTTCTTCTTTGGTCAAGATTCGAGCAAGGGGAGCCGAAGGCCTCAGAGCGAGCCGTAAAAGTCCAAATTATTGCCCAACGATTATCCTTATATTTGTAATCGGAGCGAAGGTGGAGCCGTAAAATTGGAGCCGAAGCTGGAGCCATAAAATCGGAGCCGAAGGCTCCATCGGAATAAAAATAAACTGTAAATAAAAAAAAAAACTAGAAAAAGTTGGTGTATGTGGATACTTTTCGGTGTGCATATGAACATTAAGCAGTGTGCATATGAATATGTGATGGTGTGCATATGGATATATTGCAAAAAAAAAAATTAGAAAAAGTTGGTGTATATGGATATTCTTCGGTGTACATATGACCATTAAGTGGTGTGCATATGAATATATGATGTTGTGCATATGAACATATCGTAAAAAAAAATCCGAAAAAATAAATAAATAAATAGATAAATAAATAGATTGTCACATATCTAATCAAACTTTCGTTGATAGAGTGCGGCTTGCAAGGAGAGATTCCAGAGTCGCTCATGCAACCATGGAGGAATTCACATTGAGTGACAATCAACTCCATGGAACTATACCTTCTTCCTTTAAACTTCCCAATTTGGGTTATCTTGATTTGGGCTTCAATCATTTCACCGAAGCACTTCCACCTTCGTTGTCCAATTCTTCCCTCATTGAACCCGTGCGTGTATCTTCCAACAATTTCACCGGAGAAATGATAGATTTAACAAGGCTTCCAGCAATTGAAATACTTGATGCTGGATCCAACCTTTTGAAGGGAGATATTCATACTATTTTATCATCCCTTACCAACTCCACTCGCCTTCAAGTTTTGTTGTTGTTTGATAACGGTTTCACTGGTTTGTTGCCAGATTCTATTGGCAATCTCTCCACTACTTATCTTTCTTGTACATTGATAAAAATCAGATAAGTGGAAGCATTCCATCTAGTATTGGAAACCTCGTCTCTCTAAATAAGTAAATATAGATTGTTAATTCCTAATAAATTTTATATTTTATTTAAAAAGTAGGGCCGAGAAGGATAAAAATTTACTAAAAAATATTAAATTAGTTGAATATAGTTGAATCTAAAAATTATTTAAGAATTTTTAGAGGAATCTATTGGACGAGAAGACAACTTTGAGTTGAAAAAATAGAGAAAAAACACAATATACGTGAAAAAATTCACATATGAACTTATAATCATATTGGTATAAAATATCAATAAGGTAAATCGCAAGATAGAGATATCATTTAAATATTAATAAGTTATTTTGTAAGGCGCAGAATCTTGAAAATGTTGTCATGATCATGGAAAAGTTATGGAAATGAGGATGTGAGAGAGAGAGAGAGAGCGAGAGGAGTGGGAGGAATGGGAGGTGTTAGCTTGGTTTCTTTGTCTTATGCCTCTAAATGCATTGCATTGTGATGCAAGATCACTCACAAATTAGTTACAAAACCATATATAACAACAATATTTTACTTTGAATTACAAAATGTGACTTGGATCATTTAATTCTACGGAAAAGTCCAGTCTTCTTACGGTGTTGAAACTTGAAAATTTTGTAGAAGCTGCTTGTTTGGTACCCCACAACACAAACATGCACATGCACATGCAAATTGCATTGCACCCAATCACATTCATCCACAACTTGACTCTTGGATTTTATTTGGAAAATTTTGATATATATCATTTGTAATTTAGTCGAAAATAGACTATTCTTAGACCAAAAAAAGCATCCATAATTAGTAGGAATATATATGGTATCATTTGTCCCATAACTATATTCCATCACTCATTCATTCCCACTAGCAATTCAAGTTGATGGAGATGATAAGTAGAACAAACAAAGTGGGGACCAAAAGAGTAAGAGATTGCATTAATTGTAATGCTCAAGTGGCATGGGGGACTATATAGTTGAGAATTCAAGTGTAGGGACACTATTTTTCTACAAAAACTGGCAAGGCTATCCATTCTCATAACCTAAGACACCAAATTAATTACAAAGCATGGCAAAAACTTCAATCACTACCAATTTCTTCATAAATATTCTATTCCTACTCATCCTCTCTAATACTCCTCCTTCATACTCCAACAATAACCAAACTGATTTCGAATCTCTTCTCGCCTTCAAGAAATCTATACAGGACGATCCTCTTGGGGCTCTGAGCTCATGGAACGAGACAACTCATTTCTGCAGTTGGAATGGCGTTTCTTGCGGCAAAAGGCATCCAAACAGAGTTGAGTCTGTGATTCTCAACTCCAAAGGCCTGGTGGGAAGCCTTTCACCTCACATAGGTAACCTTTCTTTCCTCAGAATCATTGACTTGCAAAACAACTCCTTCCGCGGCCCAATCCCAAATGAGATTGGTCAATTGAACAGCAACCTGTCTGGAAGCATCCCCACGAATTTGAACAATTTACCCAGCCTCCGTTGGATCGATCTTTCCAGAAACAACTTAAAAGGTGCGTCCATTTATATGCTTTCATGAGAGATTAATGCTAAGCAATACATATTCTTATTTCCGAATTAATTACTGGTGTGGTGTATAATATATAGGAAATATTCCGCCTTCAATCTTCAATATTTCCACGTTGGAATATATTAACCTCGGCAGCAACAACGTGTCTGGAAGCATACCCACGAATTTGAACAATTTACCCAGCCTCCGTTGGATCGATCTTTCTAGAAACAACTTAACAGGTGCATCCATTTATATGCTTTCATGAGAGATTAATGTTAAGCAATAGATATTTGTTATGAAGAGAGAATAAAACGAAGAAACGCTTTTATAGTTACAGAAGCGTTAGTCTAGTGGGACACGTGTAATACAGCATAAAGAGTTAGTTAAATAGTAAGAGAGAGAGAGAGAATGTAGAGCATCTCAGATCAAATGACATTTTGACAGTTAATACAATTTTCATTTCATTTCTCCTCATTCATTCCACTGAGATAGCTTTGCACAAAATATTGCTCAGTTAAACTTCTATTAGCACTAACCATAAAAGCCTTTAGTTCCTCAAATTTCTGGGTATAGTCTAGCACATCTTTGTCCTGCTTGAGCTTATTAAATCTAGGGAAATCAAATTTAGGAACTCTAATGCGAGAGTAATTGGAATTACTTGGTTCATTTCTGGGGTTACCTTGTTCATTTCTGCTCTGGGATGCGGATGATTCTCCGCCATTTCTTTCATCCCTTTCTGTTCGCTTCCCCTCTGCTTTCAATTCTTTTCTGAGTTCCTCGAACTGATGTCGAAAGAGATCCATCATCGATTTGTTCATTTCCAATTGTTGCTGCCTGATTTGCATCAACTGCGCTTCCAACTTCTCAACTCGTTGCTCCATTTTTGTTGAACTTCTCGTGTTGTTCCTCGGCATAAGCGGGAGTGGTGCAGATCATCAAGCTCTGATACCAATTGTCGCGGTGACTACTCGCAACTCCGGTCCTGGTGACGAACTACCATTTCCGATCAAGCTCTACTCACTCACGATGAACCTGCAACAGATTTGTAACCTAGGTGCTCGTGTGCAAACTAGAAGATGACGACGAAGATGAATGAGGAGAAATGAAATGAAAATTGTATTAACTGTCAAAATGTCATTTGATCTGAGATGCTCTACATTCTCTCTGTCTTACTATTTAACTAACTCTTTATGTTTTACGACTATATTACACGTGTCCCACTAGACTACACGCTTCTGTAACTATAAACGCGTTTCTTCGTTTTATTTCTCTTCATAACAATATTCTTATTTTCCGAATTAATTAGTGGTGTCGGGTGTAATATATAGGAAATATTCCGCCTTCAATCTTCAATATTTCCAAATTGGAATATATTGACCTCAGTAGCAACAACGTGTCTGGAAGCATCCCCATGAATTTGAACAATTTACCCAGCCTCCGTTGGATCAATCTTTCCAAAAACAACTTAACAGGTGCGTCCATTTATATGCTTTCATGAGACATTTATTTTAAGCAATAGATATTCTTATTTTCCGAATTAATCACTAGTGTGGTGTGTAATATATAGGAAATATTCCGCCTTCAATCTTCAATATTTCCACGTTGGAATATATTGACCTCCGCAGCAACAACGTGTCTGGAAGCATCCCCACAAATTTGAACAATTTACCCAGCCTCCGTTGGATCGATCTTTCCAGAAATAACTTAACAGGTGCGTCCATTTATATGCTTTCATGAGACATTTATTTTAAGCAATAGATATCCTTATTTTCCGAATTAATTACTGGTGTGGTGTGTAATATAAAATAAATATTCCGCCTTCAATCTTCAATATTTCCACGTTGGAATATATTGACCTCCGCAGCAACAACGTGTGTGGAAGCATCCCCATGAATTTGAACAATTTACCCAGACTCCGTTGGATCGATCTTTCCAAAAACAACTTAACACGTGCGTCCATTTATATGCTTTCATGACACATTTATGTTAAGCAATAGATATTCTTATTTTCCGAATTAATTACTGGTGTGTTGTGTAATATATAGGAAATGTTCCGCCTTCAATCTTCAATATTTCCACGTTGGAATATATTGACCTCGGCAGCAACAACTTGTCTGGAAGCATCCCCACGAATTTGAACAATTTACCCAGCCTCCGTTGGATCAATCTTTCCAAAAACAACTTAACAGGTGCGTCCATTTATATGCTTTCATGAGATATTTATGTTAAGCAATAGATATTTTTATTTTATGAATTAATTACTAGTGTGGTGTGTAACATATAGGAAATATTCCTCCTTCACTCTTCAACATTACCACGTTGGATAATCTTTACCTCGGCAGCAACAACCTGTGTGGAAGCATCCCCACGAATTTGAACAATTTACCCAAGCTCCGTTGGATCGATCTTTCCACAAACAACTTAACAGGTGCGTCCATTTATATGCTTTCATGAGAGATATATGTTAATAAATAGATATTTTTTTTTCCGAATTAATTATTGGTGTGGTGTGTAATATATAGGAAATATTCCGCCTTCAATCTTCAAAATTACCACGTTGGAATATATTTACCTCAACAGCAACAACCTGTCTGGAAGCATCCCCACGAATTTGAACATATTACCCAGCCTCCGCTGGATCGAACTTTCCAGAAACAACTTAACAGGTGCATCCATTTAAATGCTTTCGTGAGAGATTTATGTTAAGTATTAGATATTCTTATTTTCCGAATTAATTACAATTGTGGTGTGTAATATATAGGAAATATTCCGCCTTCAATCTTCAACATTACCACGTTGGAATATATTTACCTCGGCAGCAACAACCTGTGTGGAAGCATCCCCACGAATTTGAACAATTTACCCAACCTCCGTTGGATCGATCTTTCCACAAACAACCTAAGAGGTGCGTCCATTTATATGCTTTCCTGAGAGATTTATGTTAAGCAATACATATTCTTATTTTCGGAATGAATTACTGGTGTGGTGTGTAATATATAGGAAATATTCCGCCTTCAGTCTTCAACATTACCACGTTGGAATATATTTACTTCGGCAGCAACAACCTGTGTGGAAGCATCCCCACGAATTTGAACAATTTACCCAGCCTCCGTTGGATCGATCTTTCTAGAAACAACTTAAGAGGTGTGTCCATTTAAATGCTTTAATGAGAGATTTATGTTAAGCAATAGATATTCTTATTTTCCGAATTAATTAGTGGTGTGGTGTGCAATATATAGGAAATATTCCACCTTCAATCTTCAACATTACCACGTTGGAATATATTTACCTCAGCAACAACAACCTGTCTGGAAGCATCCCCACGAATTTTAACAATTTACCCACCCTCCGTTGGATCGATCTTTCCACTAACAACTTAAGAGGTGCATCCATTTATATGCTTTCATGAGAGTATATGTTAAGCAAAATATATTCTTATTTTCCGAATTAATTAGTGGTGTGGTGTGTAATATATAGGAAATATTCCGCCTTCAATCTTCAACATTACCACATTGGAATATATTTACCTCGGCAACAACAACTTGTCTGGAAGCATCCCCATGAATTTGAACAATTTACCCAGCCTTCGTTGGATCGATCTTTCTAGAAACAGCTTAAGAGGTGCGTCCATTTATATGCTTTCATGAGAGGTTTATGTTAAGCAATAGATATTCTTATTTTCCGAATTAATTATGGTGTGGTGTGTAATATATAGGAAATATTCCGCCTTCAATCTTCAACATTACCACGTTGGATAATCTTTACCTCGGCAGCAACAACCTGTGTGGAAGCATCCCCACGAATTTGAACAATTTACCCAAGCTCGGTATGCTCGATCTTTCCAGAAACAACTTAACAGGTGCGTCCATTTATATGCTTTCATGAGTGATTTATGTTATGCAATAGATATTCTTATTTTCCGAATTAATCACTGGTGTGGTGTGTAATATATAGGAAATATTCCGCCTTCAATCTTCAACATTACCGCGTTGGAATATATTTATCTCGGCAGCAACAACTTGTGTGGAAGCATCCCCACGAATTTGAACAATTTACCCAGCCTCCGTGGGATCGATCTTTCCAGAAACAACTTAACAGGTGCGTCTATTTATATGCCTTCATGAGAGATTTATGTTAAGCAATTGATATTCCTATTTTCCGAATTAATTAGTAGTGTGGTGCGTAATATATAGGAAATCTTCCGCCTTCAATCTTCAACATTTCCACGTTGGAATTTATTTACCTCAACAACAACAATCTGTCTGGAAGCATCCCCACGAATTTGAACAATTTAGCCAATGTTCAAATCCTAATGTTGTCAAATAACATGTTTAACGGATCCATCCCGACAACAATAGGAAGCATGAGGGGACTCACGAGCTTATCTCTATCAAAAAACAGTTTAGAAGGATCGATTCCACATGAGTTAGGAAACTTGAGTTATCTCGAGTCACTCAAGTTGAACGACAATAAATTGGAAGGAGCATTACCACGATCTCTGGCCAATTGTTCAAGTTTGCAGGTTCTTGACATCGGAAACAACAGAATACAAGGTACCTTCCCATTTTGGACCGAAGCTATTACCGATCTCCGCGTCCTCGTATTGAGGTCCAACAATTTCAGTGGTACCATTCCTTCCTTCACTTCCACAAGTACATCACCTCCATTTCTGAACCTGCAAGTTTTCGACATATCCCACAATTCATTCACTGGCAATTTTCCCAATGGATATCTCATGAATTTCAGAGCAATGATGATTGTGCGGCAAAATCACACAAAAAAACAGGATTGGTATAAGTTTTCTTATACTGATTCCTTGACGATGACTTTGAAGGGTAATGAAGTATCATTTACGAGAATTCTGAGAACCTTTACGACAATTGACATGTCCTCCAACAGATTTTCAGGAACCATCTCGAATTCTATTGGGGATCTAATTTCATTAATGCACTTGAATTTGTCTCACAGTTTCCTCACAGGGCATATACCTGCATCTCTTGGCGAAGTGTCTACACTTGAGTCTTTAGACCTCTCTTCAAACCGACTGACCGGAGAAATCCCATTTCAGCTAACTAAGCTCACATTTCTTTCTGTGTTGAATCTTTCTATGAATAATCTTTCCGGGCACATACCTCAAACCAGCGGCCAGTTATCCACATTTGACAACACCTCATATGTCGGGAACTCTGGATTATGTGACTTACCATTGACACAAAAATGTGAAGCGCCTTCGCCTCCAGTAGTGATGATGGCGCAAGAAGGTGGTGATTCTGATTTTCTTGAGGGATTCAGTTGGGAGGCTGTTGTTTCCGGTTATGGATCAGGTTTTGTATTGACTGTTATTATTAGTTATTTCATTTTTCGATATGAAAGGCCTAAAGGGTTGGTGGAGTGGCTTTACGGCATTTACAGGATAAAGAGAAGAACACGAAGAGGAAATGTCGAAGGAGAAGGAGATCGAGGGCGGACTAGTTGAGACTCTTGTTTCCAGAGATATATTCATTGTATAATGTATTGCTGTTTTCTTACATGTATTGTTGAAATCTCTTGGTTATGTTCTGCATTCATTAGGCTTTAGATTTGAGGAAAAATGATTTTCTTGGGGTTTCTTCAAAGTAACACTTCTAGTGTAGAGTAAATCTATACATAAGGTTTTTAATCAACAGAAAGATATGCATTCAGCCAAAATCATTTTTGGGCATCGGAATACAACTTTTTTAGCTCATTAACTTTACATATATGCATGTAGTTATATATATTTGGCTATAGTAAAGAGAATGGTCCGGTGGTAGAGTGTGCGACGTTCGTGAGCCCTCGATTCCAATTCTACCGCACACATGAAAAGAAAAGGGTGCAGTAGAAAGTTTTGGAATTGAACAGGACAATCTTATCTAATTTATGACTATTAGTATAATTAACGTGCACTCGCACGTTAAAACAATGACTATACTAAATATATATTGATGAGTTAATTTATATTTTAATTTTTTATATTAATATTTATAATTTTTATTATTATTTTCGATTGAATTTTTGCAATATTTCAAACTTTTATATCTGATAACTAATAAAAAATATAAAATAATAGAAACATCTATTTGTGAATAACTCCCTCAATTTTTTTTTTCACTTATAGAAGTTTTCTTTGTCAATATATATTATTCTTTGCTAAAGAATTCAATATGTTTCGAGCATAGTTTCATTAGCTTAATCAAATTACATATTAAGGGGTTTCACACTCTGAATTATCATTATTTCAATTTGCCCCTTCACTATACTGATATTTTTTATTTATTTTTTGGAGAATTTATTAATTTTGACATGAAAGATTCCTTTTTTTTTTACGTAGTTTTGCTTCCAGGCCACCACTAATTAATATCTACTTAGAATTTGCATCGCTCCATTTTTAACAAACTCTTGCAAATATTTATATTGCAATTAATATTTTGTTTGTGTTGATTGTTAATGTTATATATTATCCAGAGAAATGAAACAAAAAAAAAAATATAAAATTTATCAATGTTGAGCATGGAAATGTTACATTGGGGCATGGATAAGTCAAAATATATATGTAGTGCCTCCTTGCAATTTTTATTTTCTTTGGTGTTTTATCTTTGTTCTTTCGTAGCTCAGAGTCCTTCGATTCCTAAAGTTTGGATTTTAATATGTATCACTATACTAATAATTTTTATTTAATTTTTGGAGAATTTATTAATTTTGACGTGAAGGATTACTTTTTTTTTTACGTATTTTTGCTTTCAGGCCACCACTAATTAATATCTACTTGGAATTTGTATCTCTCTATTTTCAACAAACTCTTACAAATATTTATATTGCAATTGATATTTTGCTTGTGTTGATTGTTAATGTTATATATTATCTTGAGAAATGAAAAAAAAAATATAAAATTTACCAATGTTGAGCATGGAAATGTTGCACTGGGGCATGAATCAATTAGAAATCAATTAAATTAGGAAAATATAATTTATTATAAAGCAAGTATAATTTAGAATAAAGGAATATATTTTTTATAATTAAAATATAATCATGTTATATTACTTTATTACCCTTAATTTTGATATATTGTGAGGATATTTTAGGTAAATAAAATTTTGTAAAACAAGACTTTTTTTATATTAGTATAGATAGATAGTTTTGCTTGTTATTCTTGAGTTGTGATTTGTAGGCTTTACTCTTTTCAAGCATTTCTTCCAACTTCCATCATTGTTGATGCAAACATGAACACAATTACTTAATTTATTGACTACTAATATGATTAAGAAACTCATAATGACTTAACATTGAAAAAGATAATACACAGATATGAACAAATCTCTTGTCTCAGTGTTGAGGCAAAGCACCATTTATGCCACGTTTGTGGGAAAGAAAAGCGCTTCTAATCTTTTTCAGTTCATTGACAACTTCTGTCATTGACATTCGATCTCTGGAAAGTTCCATTGAGCATCTCACTCCAATCCTCAAAATCGAAATAATGCAATCCAAATACTTTTCACCTTTGCTAACTTCTTGATGCAAAAGTGGATCCACTACTTCCATTACACGATCTGTTAAGGCACTGCTAACGAAATCTTGGAGATTTACGTACCCCTCCAATGCATCACTGGTGGGTCTTATGTTTGTGAACATCTCCAGCACAAGAATTCCAAAGCTGTAAGCATCCCCTTGTGTGGATACGACGTCGTTCATCCCATATTCTGTATGCATACGATACGCATACTTAGTAGCTATGTACATTAATAAAGATATTGTGAAGTGAAAAAGGTTAGAAGTGATCACCTGGGGGGATGTAGCCTATGGTACCCTTGATTGCAATTGAACTGCTTCGCTCTATTGATGACAAGTTTTGTGAAATGCTTGAAATGATTTTGGCTAATCCGAAATCCCCGACATGGGCCACCATGTCTTGATCCAACAGAATGTTACTCGGCTTCAAATCTCCATGAATAACTACAGATTCAGTACCACAATGCAAGTAGTCAACTCCACATGCAATATCAGTTGCAATATCAAGTCTTTGAATAATGCTCAGAATTCTACTTTTTTCCTCCGAGTTGTGATGAAGCCAATTCTCGAGGCTTCCGTTGGCCATGAAATCATAGACCAAAGCCTTGAAATCATTTTCTTGAAAATCAATAGTGTCACAAACACTCATAATCTTGACCAGATTTCTGTGTCGTAAGCCTCTTAATGCATTGCATTCTGATGCCAAGCTTTTATAAGCTCCTCTGATGTTGAGATTGAGCACTTTTACTGCCACAACTGTATTCTCCCCTCATCTTCATGGCTAACAATTGTTCCTTTATACACAGATCCATATTTCCCTGCCCCAACTAGATTCGACTCCGAGAATCCACCTGTGGCATTCAAGAGATCTGCATAAGATAGCCTCAAAAACTCCGGCACCACGAATGTAGCCACGGGGGTTCCAGATTTTTGTAGTGTCTGTCTTCTGTAGATGATGAGAAAGAAGCATAATAGTGAAAGGGCAATGCATATGGCTCCAGCAGTCGGGATCAAGATTTTAGGCAAATCTACCTTCTTGTTGGAATTTGGTGATGAGCATGGTCGAAGATTTAGGGTTGGAATACCTCCACATAAGTGGTGGTTACCTTGGATAGAGAATGCACTTTGATTTTGGAAAACTCCGAGAGTAGGGACTTCACCTTCCATCTCATTGAAAGAAAGGTTGAGATATAATAGGAAACGGAATTCAGCCAGAAATGTTGGAATCTTCCCAGAAAATCTATTATGGGAAAGATCCAAATACTGTAAACCTCTCAAAGCATTCAGACTGTTGGGTATCTCACCTTGAAGAGAATTGCTCCCCAGGCGAAGCCATTCCAGCATGACGCAGCTGCTCAGAGAAGTTGGGATGGTTCCGGATAATCTATTGTGGGACAAGTACAAGATCCCAATATTTGTCAAGGCGCCAATTTCTGATGGAATAGAGCCCATCAAGTTGTTGCCGGACAGGTCAAGTCCAATCGAAAGGGAGGAAAGCCTCAAGATTTCCGGAGGTATAGAACCATTGAAATTGTTGTCCGAAAGATCTAAGGCTTGCAAGTTAGTACAGTTGCCAAGACTTTGAGGTATTCTCCCAAAGAGATTGTTTTGCCCCAAGTCGAGTCTGTTCAACAAGGTCAAGTTGCCAAATGATGATGGAATCTCATTTGTCAGCTTGTTTCGTGCAAGACCAAATTCTTGCAATTTATAAAGCTTTCCAATGGAGGAAGGAATTGGACCTTGGAGATTATTGTCTCCAGCTTCTACACATTGAGAGAGACGAGGTTTCCAATAGTAGACGGAATGCTTCCACTGATCTGATTTAGAACAATGTTCAAGAAAGATAAGTGAGTGGAGAGATTGCCAATGGAATCTGGCAATGACCCAGTGAAACGGTTACCACTCAACAAGAGAAATTGAAGGCGAGTGGAGTTGGTAAGGGATGATAAAATAGTATGAATATCTCCCTTCAATTGGTTAAATGAAACAACAAGTGCTTCAAGAGATGATAGCCTAGTAAAATCTATCATTTCTCCCGTGAAATTGTTTAAAGGTACAACTAAATATTGAACGAGGGAAGAATTTGATAGCGAAGGTGGAAGTGGTCCAGTGAAATGATTGCTGCCTAATTCAAGTCTCAATAAGTTGGGAAGTGTAAAGGAAGAAGGTATGGTTCCATGGAGTTGATTGAAACTCAATGACAAAGCCTTCACACTTGAAAGATTGAAGAGGCCTAATGGCACAGAACCTGTCAGATTGTTATCCATCAAATTTATCCACTGAATTTTCTGAAGCTGAACGAGCGACTGAGGAATCTCTCCTTGCAATCCGCACCTTGCCAACAAGAGTTGGAGTAGATTAGTGAGGTTTCCTAGGAATGGCGGGATAGTCCCCGACAGCATGTTCTTTCCCAAGCCTAGAGATTGGAGGTTGACGAGAGAAGCTATCTCAGGGACTATGGATCCAGTGAGCTTATTGTCTATCAAATCAATCCAATAAAGATTTTTACATTGTGACAGGTTTCTTGGAATCCCACCTCCAAAACTATTGTTGCTAAACTTAATGAATTGAAGCCTCCTCAGTCGACCAATCTCTTGTGGGATTGGGCCGTGGAAGGTGTTGTTTTGCAAGATGATGGTTCTGAGAAAAGAAAGGTTACCTATGTGAGGTGAAAGCCTTCCCACCAGGCCTTGTGACCGGAGAGAAAGAGAGACAACTCTGTCTGGATGCCTTCTGCCGCAAGAAACGCCATTCCATCTGCAGAAATGCGTTGTCTCGTTCCATGAGCTCAGAGCACCTAGTGGATCGTCGCCTATGGATTTTTTAAAGGCGAGAAGTGCTTCGAAATCTGTTTGGTTATTATTGGAGTATGAAGGAGTAGTAGAGAGGAGGAAGAATAGAATAATGAAGAAGAAATTGGTAAAGATGGAAAGTTTTGGCATGGTGTTTTAATTTGGTGTGTTGAAGTAGATGATGAATAGTCTTGCATGGATATTTATAACAGGATTGTGAACAACATTTTCCAAACACGCTTTTCAGTAAATGCCTACCTACTTCATCAAAAGGGAATTTAAGGAAACACCGATTAATTTGTATAGTCTTATTGTGGACTTGGTCATTCAATTTGTATTTCTCTCTCCTCCAATTTTTTCTCCCTCACTCCCAATCCCCATTCTATGAATCTCTCTCAATATAGTAAGAAGACTCTCGACTTTTCCGTAGACTCACAATTATCCAATTCACACACATTAAAATGGAGTTAGAGACTTTTTCAGTTCGAATTGAGGACAATTTCCTCGCGAGCTTCGATTTAAGGACACTAACTTGTTAATTGCCACTCCGTAGGATAAATTTTGGCCCGAATTAACAAAATTGCTAATTTGGGCTTCTAATACACGTGTTTGAATTGCTAATTTGTGCCAAAATTTGTCCTACGGAGTGACAATTAAAAAGTTAGTGTCCTTAAATCGAAGCCCGCGCATAAATGTCCTCAATTCTAACTCTGTAATAAAATATTGTCATGAAAAAATCTCTAACTCCATTAAAATGTAAGAAAGAGAAATTTAGTCAATCTTACATTACCTTGACCAAGTTCACAAAATACAGGTTAATTCAGTAAACTATGTGGTTTGTATCAAATTGGTTACTAAATTAAATTAAAATTTATTTCAAAATGGATATCCAACTTACATTTTGTATCATTTAATATTTTATTTTTATTTTTAGACTAATGTTATCCTACATGCCAACTAAAATACTTGACTCATTAAAAGATAATTGGAGGGTAAATACTACAGAAAATTGAAAAAACAAAATACTATACAAAATTACATGGTGCTTGTGAGAAGAGTTTATTCTTAAGTGGCATTGTTTCTTCTCATTGATTGATCGTTGTTTCTCTATTGTGAGAAAAGTGGGGTAAAATATGAACATTCATTTAATCTGTAAAACATAACCTACAATATTATTTTCTCAAGAAATTAACAAGTCAAGTATTGAAAAAAATATGTTGCTCCCCATGTAGATGGTTGCATACAATCAAAGCAATATTTATTAATAGGCAAATTCTGGTCGGACCTGTAAACTATTGACTTTTTTTTAATGGTAAGATCATATGCAGCACTTGTACTGACATGCACTACACTATATAAAGAGATGCAACACTAAAATGCACCATTTTTTAATTTTATTAATATTATTTTTCATTATTTTTTTAAGATGCACCACATAGTGTATGCAGATGCACTACCTTACATAATGAGATGCAACACCATGTATATTGAGAGATGTACCACATTATATTTTTTATGATTTTTTTTAATTAATTCCAATTAGAGTTTATTAATTCGCAATTAGGGTTTCTTAATTCCAATTAGGATTTATAATTCTCAATTATGGTTTATAATTTCCAATTAGAATTTATTTTAAATTCAATTTTTAAATAAATTATTTTTTAATTTTTTAAAAAGTGTATGAGATGCACCACATAGTATATGCAGATGCACCACCATGTATAATGAGACGCAATTTCATGTGTATTGAGATGCACCACAATGTGATATATGCACCACACTGTGTAATGAGATGCACCGTGAAATGATATGCGCCACACAATGTAGTGATATGCACCACACTTAAAAAATAATCGAAAAAAAATTTGTTATAATTGGTAGAGATGGAAGGTTTTGCCATGGTGATAATTTGGTCTCTCGAAAGAGACTAGTCTTGCTTGGTTTTGCAGGAAGATTTTTAACACAATTCGCCAAAAACGCGTTAAACCCATTGTTTTTGTAAAGTAAGTGTGTGTGTGTTTTCATAATTGGAGTACTTTAGGAATTACCTGAAGCTACACTTTATTCAAGTCTCCCATTTGAATGCATGCATTTTCTTGGTGTGTTTCTCCCACTTCAAATGAGCTTCTTTTTCCAAGAACGTGAGTCAACTAAGATACTTATAATTCTCAAATCAGAATATTATATGTAAAACGAGGCTCAATAACTTGACTATGCATTCAAGTGGGGAGACTTAGAAAACACACACACACACACATACACCAAGTAATGAGACATAGAAAATGCCTTCAACTTCATTTGATATCTCGAAAGAGACTAGTCTTGCTTGGTTTTATAGGAAAACTTTTAATTAAATTTTCCAAACGTGTTAAACCCATATTGTTATACTACCTCCGGTCCCCAAGTTTCTTCCTATCTTTCCTTTTTGGGATGGTCCCCAAGTTTCTTCCATCTACTTCTGGACACTACCCCACAACAAATTATTATTTCTTACCCTTACTTTATCAACTTCTTAACCTAAAATACCATATATGGCCCACCACTATCTCAATTAATTAATATATCACTGCCCTCAATGTGAGACCCTTTCTCCACTCACAACAAATTCAATCACTTTTTCTCTGCTCACAACTAACTCAACAACATTTTCCTTAATACCCGTGCCACTCCCTCCTAGTGTGTGCGTGTGTGTCTCCTATTTTGAATGCATGGATTTTCTTGGTGTGTTTCTCCAACTTCAAATGAGCTTTTTTTTTCTAAGAAGTCAGTCAACTTATATACCGGAATTCAAAAATTACCGGAACTCTTGTGGAGGTTTTCGGAATCAACCGGAATTCAAACATTTCAGGAAGCATGGTAGAGATGGAAGGTTTTGCAGCCATGGTTTATAATTTGATGTCTTAAACAGAGTAGAAGAGTCTTGCTTGGTTCAATAGCATAGTCCCTACCCCCTACAACAAGAAACATTAGGGATATCACAATTAATTTCGGTAACTATATTCTACTTTGAACATAGTCGTTCAATCTTTTACTCTTTGGCACTCACTTTATTTGTTCAACTTACATTTCCATACTCAATTATATATCTTCATCTACTTGAGCTTCCTATCTCCATGTTTGCATTGCTTTAAAAAAGAACAATTTAAAAAAAACAATTAAGGTTAAAACGTGAAATGTCAAAAATATTCCGTGTTTTTTTTCCACGGGGTCTAAGAGTTGATTATTTCTACTACGATACAAATGATATACATCAAAATTTTCCACATAAAATCCAAGAGTAAATAAAATTGTGGATGAGTGTTTTTTGGTGCAAGAATGAATAATACTTGCATGTTTGTGGGGTAAAGGGTCTTAATTATATGATCCTTAATTAGAATTTGCTCTAGATTCACAATGATCCAAATCACACGTTAGTTGACCTCTATAAAACAAAAATAAAATAACAAAGAAATTTAGTCAATCTAACATTATAATCTTAACCACCTTCATAAAATATAATTCTTTTTTTTAGAAGCACCAAATATAGGTCAATAAATATCACTTTATCAAGTGCTGAATATTGATTTAAAATTAGGAAATTTGACACACGGCAATTGACGGGTGACTTGTGAGTTAGGTCTACAGAAAGTATAAAGTCTCCTTATTGTGTAGAAATATTCAATTCTGACTTGTGAGTTTGGTCATATATAGTCAAGTCAGCACATACAGAAAAATCTCATTATGTCGAAAGTTTTGTACAGTGTTCTCCTTCACCCCAAAAGCATGCACATAATAATGCAAGGACGATTTTGTTTAGAAAATAATTAATTATTTAAAACCCTTTAAAAGTAATGAGATCTATCCACTATTTATCTTTTTACTCTTATCATTAATTCTGTGCCAAACAGTAAGTAGATAAATTGGGTGAAAATATATAATGAACTTTATTTGATATTTTTCACTATTAAAAATAAAACTTAATTAAAAGTTAATACCCTATTATTAGAATAACTTCAATAATCAATTAAAAATTTTAAAAATACAAATTAAATTATATATATATATATATATGTCATATTTGAGTGGATGAACCTTGTTAATAATTGTAAAATTATTCTAAAACATTATTAATCAGAACTAAAAGAGATGATAAAAAAAATATAGATTATGGGACCTAATGAGACACCAATTGTGGGCACGAGTTCGAAATGAGATGAATATATGTTTTGTGGACACACCAAGAAAGAAATACAAAATATATATACTTTTGTTTATGGACGGGGAGACTAATTTGGAGTTTTTTTTTTTTTTTTTTTTCAAAAATCTCAATTAAAACTTATTAGACTACTTGATGAAATTAAACGTAGATTGAAGCGTGTGGGACAGCACGTGTTTGGAAAATTCTGATCATAAGTTATTATAAATACATATGCAAGACTATTCATCTACTGCAACACACCGAATTAAACACCATGGAACTTTCCATCCTTCCCAATTTCTTCTTCATTATTCCAATATTCTTCCTCATCCTCTCTAATGCTCCTCCTTCATACTCCAAGAATAACCAAACCGATTTTGAATCTCTTCTCGCCTTTAAGAAATCCATCCACAACGATCCACTGGGCGCTCTGAGCTCATGGGACGAGATGACGCATTTCTGCAGATGGAATGGCGTTTCTTGCGGCAAAAGGCATCCAAACAGAGTTGTCTCTGTGATTCTCACCTCCCAAGGCCTGGTGGGATCGCTGTCACCTCACATAGGTAACCTTTCTTTCCTCAAATACTTTGACTTGCAAAACAACTCCTTCCGCGGCCCCATCCCTAATGAGATTGGTCGATTGAGAAGGCTTCGAGTGATTGAATTCAGTTACAATAGTTTCGGAGGTGGGATTCCAACTAACCTGTCACAATGCAGAAATCTTTATTGGCTGAATTTGTTCGACAATAACCTCACTGGATCCATAGTCCCCGAGATAGCTTCTCTCGCCAAGCTCATATCTCTAGGCTTGACGGGGAACACGTTCCTGGGGACTATCCCGCCATTCCTAGGAAACCTCACAAATCTAATCTACCTCAGATTGGTGGAGTGCGGGTTGAAAGGAGAGATTCCAGAGTCGCTCGTTCAACTCCGAAGAATGCGGGGGCTAGTAATGGGTGGGAACAGTCTCACTGGTACTATTCCATTTGGCCTCTTTAATCTTTCAACCATGGTGGAATTCGATTTCTCTTTTAATCAACTCCATGGAACCATACCTTCTTCCTTCACACTTCCAAACCTAATCTATCTTGCTTTATCCGCCAATCATTTCACCGGACCGCTTCCAGCTTCGCTGTCAAATTCTTCCATCCTTCAATTTTTATACATATCTTCCAACAATTTCACCGGGGAAATGATAGATTTAACAAGGCTTCCAGCTCTTGAAAAATTTTTGGCTGCATCTAACCATTTGAAGGGAGAAATTCATACTATTTTATCATCCCTTACCAACTCCACTCGCCTTCAAACTTTGGAACTCTCTTATAACCTTTTCACTGGTTCATTGCCAGATTCCGTTGGCAATCTCTCCACCCACTTATCTATCTTGGGCATTGGTCTAAATCAGTTAAGTGGAAGCATTCCATCTAGTATTGGAAACCTCGTCGCTCTCACTATTTTTTCAGCTGCAGGCAGTAATTTCCAAGGTCCAATTCCTTCCTCCATTGGAAAACTCAATAAGTTGCAAAGATTTAGTCTTGCAGCAAACATGCTGACAAATGAGATTCCATCATCATTTGGCAACTTGACTTTGCTGAACGACCTCTACTTGGGGGGAAACAATCTGTTTGGGAGAATACCTCAAAGTCTGGCCAACTGTACCAACTTGTCACTCTTAGATCTTGCAGAGAACACTCTCAATGGTTCCATACCTCCCGAAATTCTCAAGCTTTCATCCATTTCTATAACACTTGACCTATCCAGCAATGTCTTGACAGGCACTATTCCATCAGAAGTCGGCGCTTTGAGAAACCTAGGGGCCTTGGACTTGTCCAACAATAGATTATCCGGAATCCTTCCAACTTCTTTGAGCAGCTGCGTCATGCTAACCTACCTACTCCTCGAGAAAAATTATCTTCAAGGAGAGATACCTGACAGTTTGAAGGCTTTGAGGGGTTTACAGTATTTGGATCTTTCTCATAATAACTTTTCTGGGAAGATTCCATCATTTCTGCCTGGGTTTGATCAGCTGTTGTATCTCAACATATCTTTCAACGCGCTCCAAGGTGAAGTCCCTACTCTCGGAGTTTTCAAAAATCAAAGTGCATTCTCTCTCCAAGGTAACCACCACTTGTGTGGAGGTATTCCAATCCTAAACCTTCCTTCTTGCTCATCACCAAATTCCAACAAGAGTTCAGATTTACGTAAAGTCTTGATCCCAACTGCTGGAGCCGTATGCCTTGCCCTTTCGCTACTATGCTTCTGTCTCATCATCTACAGGCGACGAACACTGCAAAAAGCTGGAACCCCTGCATCCATATTCATTGTGCCGGAGTTTCTGAGGCTGTCGTATGCAGATCTTTTGAATGCCACTGGTGGATTCTCGGAGTCGAATCTAGTTGGCGCAGGGAGATTCGGATCTGTATACAAAGGAACAATTGTTAGCAACGACGATGAGGAGTCTAATGTGGCAGTAAAGGTGCTTAATCTGAACATCCGAGGAGCATATAAAAGCTTGGCATCAGAATGCAATGCATTAAGAGGCTTACGACACAGAAATCTCCTCAAGATTATCAGCGTCTGTGACAGCATTGATTTTCAAGAAAATGATTTCAAGGCTTTGGTGTATGAATTCATGGCCAACGGAAGCCTCGAGAATTGGCTGCATCAAAATTATGAGGAACAAGGAAGAAATCTGAGCATAATTCAGAGACTTGAAATTGCAATTGACATTGCATGTGGAGTTGACTACTTACATGCCGGAACCGACTCTGTAGTTATTCATGGAGATTTGAAGCCGAGTAACATTCTCTTGGATCAAGACATGGTCGCCCATGTTGGCGACTTCGGATTAGCCAAGATTATTTCAACCATTTCACAAAACATGTCAGCATTAGATGGAAGCAGTTCAATAGCAATAAAGGGAACCATAGGCTACATCGCTCCAGGTCAACTTCTAACCTATTTCACTAGACAATTTCATTATCAATATGAATACATAGCTACTAAGTATGTTTATTATATGTATACAGAATATGGGACGAACAACGTCGTATCAACTCAAGGGGACACATACAGCTTTGGAACTCTTGTGCTCGAGATGTTCACAAACATAAGGCCAACCAGTGATGCAATCGAGGGGTACGTAAATCTCCAAGATTTCGTTAGCAATGCCTTACCAAACCGTGTAATGGAAGTAGTGGATCCGTATATGCATCAAGACATTCGCCAAGGTGAAAAGTATTGGGATTGCATTGTTTCAGTTTTGAGGATTGGAGTGAGATGCTCGATGGAACTTCCAAGAGATCGAATGTCGATGTCGGAGGTTGTGAATGAGCTCCAAAAGATAAAAACTCTTTTTCTGGCGGACAATCGACGTGGCAGAAATAGAAATGTTGCTCCCCACCAACATTGAAACAAATGTTCGTGTTTATTATGTAGTATTAATTTCTCTGAATTTTCTTCAGATATAGAATGTATGATTATATGGTTTTCCTTGCAACTATATTCATATGCTCTGATGTTTTTGTTCTTTACCACACATTAGTTAAGCCATGCATGCATTAAGCATTACCAAGTAAGTTTTTTTCTTTGATAAATTCAATAATTAATAACGTAGTAAAGGATAAACAAAGTAATCATATGAAAAGGAAGAGAATAATAATAAATTCACTTTGTTTGTATTGCAAAAAATTAACTTATATACAGGGGGTAAGCTCCAAATTCGAAAATCAACCGGAATTCAAATATTTCACAAAACATGATAGAAATGGAAGGTTTTGCTGCAATGATTTATAATTTGATGTCTTAAATAGAGTGGAAGAGTCTTGCTTGGTTTATTAATAGCAAGAGTCCCCTACTACAAGGAACATTAGGGATAATTACAATTAATTTCTTTAACAATTTTCTATTTGAAGTTGAACTCACTCCTTCAATCTTTTAATTACTCTTTGCTCCCCACTTTATTTGTTCAACTTACATTTCCATAATTATCTCCATCTACTTGAGCTTCCAATCTTCATGTTTCCATTTCTTTAAGAATAATATATAAATAAATAAATTAAAGTTAAAACGTGCAATGTCAAAAATACCCTAGCCGCTTTGTTCCAAATATAGTCATATTCCTATTTCCTACTACGATACAAAGAACTCACAAAATTTTCCAAATAAAATCCAAGAGCAAAATAAAGTTGTGGATGAGTATGTTTGGGTGTATGAGTAAAATAATAATACTTGCATGTGCATGTTTTTGGGGTAAAGGGTAGTCTATCATTCTTAATTAGCTGCTACCAAACAAACAGTTTCTACAAACAAACATATTCCTATTGAAACAAATGTTGGTGTCTAATATGTTATTCTTTGATTTTTCTTCTCAATAATATATCGATTTTATGATTTTTCTTGCAACTATTTTAGTTTATCTTAGCTCAGATGTTTTTGTTATGTTACGATGTTCCACATTGATTCTACATGAAACTGTGAAAGGGTATATAAGTGGGAGTCAACCCTTTTACCGGGACATTGTAACAATCGATCTCTCTTTCGAACCGGACGTCACACTGCCGGGTCCGACCCAAACTGCAGGCCCCACTTTCTGGTAACCTACTTGGGTCCACCTTCGGGGCAGCTCTTTCTATAGCACGCCCAAATCTGGTAGGTTAGACCAAATTGTTAGGAATATAAGATTGGGACCCTAACTTAACCCAAAATCATGATCAAAGGCTTTTAACTCCCACTTTTATACCTTTCAATACTTTCGTGTGCAATGTGGACATCGTAACAGAATCATATGTATTAAATCTATAATAATCAATGTTCTTAGAAATTCTATTATAAAATTGATTTATCAAGGTGCTCTATTTAAATTCTCTATGTTAATATTGCCAAATTAACATAGATGTTTTTCTGCTCAAAACAAGTTATAACTAGTTTATTTAGGGTGTGTTTACTTTGATGGAAACTTTTATATTGGAAAATGATAGATAATAAAAGATGAGAAAATATTAACATTTTCATCCTTTTTTTTATCACATGTTTACTAGCATGGAAAAGAAAATTATCACATGATCCCCCCACACGTTCCATTGGAAAATATTTTCATATCAAAAGCTATAGATAATATTATCCAACATTGAGAGAAAAAGAGTGAAAAATAGCTACCCGAGAAAAATTTCTAACCCGCCCCGAGAAAATTTCCATCACAGTAAATATGTGAAAATGATAGAAAAGGGGTGAAAATTTCCTTTTTCCACCCTTTTCCATCAAAGTAAATGCACCCTTAGAAGGAATTTATAAATATATCTCTCATATTTGTGGCTGCAGTTAGATTATGCCCACAATATATACTGATCTCGATTTGTGGCTTGGCATCATGGAATTGACGAGCAATCGTTGCCAAACCTTTCCATCGCTGTGAGCTCGAGGAACATCAGCCCTCTCAATACACAAAGTTTTATATCTGAAGTAAGTATTCAAGATGTAGTATTTATTCGTTCAATTTTGTATAGTATTTATTCTTTCAATTTTCTGTAGTATTTACCCTAAAAAAAGTATAGTATTAGTATTTATCTTTTCGTGAGTCAACTTAACACGTGGTATTTTAGTTGGCATGTAGGATAAAATTAGTCTAAAAATAAAAATAAAATTTTCAATGATACTACAAAATATAAGTTGGGTATCTATTTTGGAAATAAAAAAAATTGTAACCAATTTGATATAAACCACATAATTTAGTGATCTTTTAGGAAATTAACCATATATTTTGCAAATTAAGTTGGTCAAGATAATTTAAGATTGACTAAATTTCTCTTTCTTACTACTTTTTAACGTGTGTGAATTGGAAAATTGTGAGTCTATGGAAATGTCTCGAGTCTTCTTACTGTATCGAGAGAGAGTCATAGAATGGGGATTGGAGTGAGTGAGTCTTTCAACGTAGTGAAAGAGGAAAAATTGGAGGAGAGACAAAAAAAAAAAATTGAATGACAAGTCCACAATAAGGAGTTAGAGGCTTTTCAAGACACTTAAATAGGGAGTAGTACACATTCAGGACGCCTCATTGCGGGCCTTCGATCTTCGATTTGAGGACAGTAAACAATTAGTAATCCCTCCGTAGGACAATTTTTGGCCCAAATTGGCCCGAATGCCACATGTCTGCCACCTCACCCTCCAGTCACCCTCCACTAACCCCTCTCTCTCTACCGCATCTTGTCAAACACGTAGTGCGCATTTTGCTGCTTGCTGCAATTTGAGTACATGTCCATTAAATGATTGGTTCATCTTCATGCCTCCTCGAGAGAAGCATTTGGGCCGATTAACTTTTTGTTGCAGTGGATCTTCGGATCAAAACGCCGCCGCCTCGCACTCGCCGCGCCACCGCGCAGGCACGGCCGACATGCCGACGTCGCTGAACGAAGTATGGGCCGGATGCCGGTATCGAAACTCTAAGAGTAAATAAAATGAGAGGATTTTGAGACTAGCATTTTTTTCATTATTTTTTTTAAATTTTAGCACTCCTTATAAATCCTTTAAACTGTACCACATAAAATAAATGGAGAAAAATTTGTAAAGTCACAAATAAAATGGAAAAATTTGTGAAGTCATAAAAACATTGGAAAAAATTTGTGAAGTCACAAAAAATTCAAAATTACAGATACTTTTTTTTTCGCAAATTCCGGCCGTCTCATTTTTCTCGAATTCCGGCCATGACACTTTGAATCGATGGCTGAGAGCAAGACCATTTGCTATGCCTCATTGTTTCGCGCTTGTAGGTAGTGGTGATGAGGGCCAAATGCTAAGTATCAACCATCATAATTGCAATCAGAACTAAGACCCAACAAATAATCAATCCTGTTGCAAGTTTCTCTCTCCGTCCACTTTTACTCATTAATTAGCTTGGATTGTATCAATTCCCTTCCCTTCTTGCACATGCCTCTGGTCGGAATATCTCAACAAATATCAAGTTTCTTGCACACTAATTAGCTTGGAAGCATTTAATTAGTGATTTGAGAGAGAGAGAGGAGAGAGAGAGAGAGAGAGAGAGAAACGAGCCAGTGGAGGTGGCGGCGATGAAGGTAAGGTAGAGAGGAGGTGGCGGCAACGATTTTTGATAGTGAGAAAGAGATAAAATAAAGAGGAAGGGAAAATGTGAAGAATATGAGGGAGAAAAGAAGAAGTTGGGATAAGATGAGAAATACAAAAATAAAGGAAGGGTAAAAAAAGAGGGGAAGTGCTAAATTTTTAAAGATTTATCTCGAGTGCTAAAATTGAAAAAAAGAATGAAAGAATGCTAGAATCATGTATATTCTCTAATAAAATTGTGGATGAGTATTTTTGGGTGCATGAATGAATAAACACCTTCTACGAAATTTCAACACAAGGTTAGAATTTGCTCTATAAAAAAAAAAAAAATAACAATGTACAAGGATTCATACTGACATTATCTTAACCTCCTTCACAAAATATAAATTACTATCACTTTATCAAGTGCTGAATATTTGATTCAAAATTAGGAAATTTGAGACAGGGCAACTAACGGGTGACTTGTGAGTTAGGTCTACAGAAAAGTTTAAAGTCTTCTTAATGTGTAGAAATACTCAATTCTCAAAAAAGAAAAAAAAGAAAGAAAACAAAGGTGTGACATATATAGTCAATTAAGCCATAATATACCTATAGAAAAGTCTCATTATGTTGAAAGTTTTGAACAGTGATCAAAGACCCTTGACCCCCGAAAGCATGCACATAATAATGCAAGGAAAATTTTGTTAAGAAAATAATTAACTATTTAAAACCCTGATGAGATCTACTCATTTTTTATCTTCTTACTCTTGTCATTAATTTTCGACCCAAACAGTAAGTAGATAAATTGGGTGGAAGGAAGAGAGAATTTTTTTATTAATATATAATGAATTTTATTTGATTTTTATTACTATAAAAAATGAAACTTGATTAAAAGAATACTCTAGTTATAGACTAATCTCAATAATCAATAGAAAATTCAGAACATACAAATTAAATTAGTATACATATATGTCATATTTGAGTGGATAATCCCTTGTTAATAATTGTAAAATTATTCTAAAACATTATAAATCAGAACTAAAAAAATGATAAAAAAAATTATAGATTATGGGACCTAATGAGACACCAATTTTGGGCATGAGTTCCAAATGGGACTCTGAGGTTAGCCCAAAGAGGGGAAAAAAACTTTATTGTGTAACTAAAGTGTTGTTACAATTTACATATTTTTTTTACATCCACCAATTATATAATGTATCTTTTCAATTGTGACACGAGTTTTTAGAAAAGAAGATAAATGTTAAATGCCTGGAGAAAGTGACCTATCAATTTGAATCTACGTGAGGTTCAAAATATAAGGAAATTGTGGGTCATGTCCTACAATGGAAAGAATATACCTTTTTATGGACGGACCTAGAAAGAAATACAAAATATATATACTATTCGTGAACGGAGAGATTAATTTGGAGTGTTTTTGTTTTTTTTAATCTTTTGAACAAATTTTGGATTTATTTTTAACAAGTTGTAATTAAGATTTTAAGAGCTTATAAGTTGTTTTAAATAGCTTTTAAGCTTAGCTAAACACCCTTAACTCTCAACTAAAACTTATTAAAGTTGTAGGGGAGAAACTGAATCTGAACACTAATCTGAAGTCTGAACACTAATCTGTGTGGGACAGCACGTGTGTGGAAAATTCTGATCATATCTTTTTATAAATCCATGCAAGACTAAATACTCATCTACTTCAACACACCAAACTAAACACCATGGCAAAACTTTCCATCCTTCCTAATTTCTTCTTCATTATTCTCTTCTTCCTCCTTCTTGCAGCTACTACTCCTTCATACTCCAGCAATAACCAAACCGATTTCGAAGCACTTCTGGCCTTTAAACAATCCATACACCATGATCCATTGGGGGCTCTGAGCTCATGGAACGAGACAACGCATTTCTGTGGATGGAATGGCATTTCTTGCAGCAAAAGGCATCAAAACAGAGTTGTGTCTGTGATTCTCAACTCCCAAGGCCTGGTGGGATCGCTTTCACCACACGTAGGTAACCTTTCTTTCCTCATAATCATCAACTTGCAAAATAACACCTTCCGCGGCCCAATCCCAAATGAGATTGGTCGATTAAGAAGGATTCGAGCGATAAAGTTTAGTAACAATACTTTCAGTGGTGGGATTCCAACTAACCTGTCACAATGTAGAAATCTTTATTGGCTGGATTTGATAGACAATAAGCTCACTGGATCCATAGTCCCTGAGATAGCTTCTCTCGTCAAGCTCAATACTCTAGCCTTGACGAAGAACATGCTCTCGGGGACTATCCCACCATTCCTAGGAAACCTCACAAATCTTATCCAACTCTCGTTGGCAGAGTGTGGCTTGCAAGGAGAGATTCCAGAGTCGCTCATTCAACTCCGAAGAATGCAGTATCTATATATGAGAGGGAACAATCTGAGTGGTTCTGTTCCATTTGGCCTCTTTAATCTTTCAACCATGGAGGAATTCTCATTGTCTTTCAATGAACTCCATGGAACCATACCTTCTTGATTTGAGGACCAATGATTTCACTGGAGCACTTCCAGCTTCGCTGTCAAATTTTTCTCTCCTTGAACAATTATATGTCCAATCCAACAATTTCAGCGGAGAAATGATAGATTTAACAAGGCTTCCTGCTCTGGAATTACTTGCCGTTGGATTTAACCAATTGAAGGGAGATATTCATTCTATTTTATCATCCCTTACCAACTCCACTCGCCTTCAACTTTTGTCGTTGGTTGATAACCGTTTCACTGGTTTGTTGCCATATTCCATTGGCAATCTCTCCACTCACTTATCTTTCTTGAATATTGGTCAGAATCAGATAAGTGGAAGCATTCCATCTACTATTGGAAACCTCGTCGCTCTCACTCTTTTAAGAGTTCATGCCAATAATCTCCAAGGTCCAATTCCTTCCTCCATTGGAAAACTTAATAAGTTGCAAAGATTTAGACTTGACGGAAACAAGGTCACAAATGTGATCCCATCATCATTTGGCAACTTGACTTTGCTGAACGAACTCCAATTGGAGCAAAACAATCTCTTTGGGAGAATACCTCAAAGTCTTGCCAACTGTACCGACTAGATTCGATTCTGAGAATCCTAAAATTAAGAGACTTGGATCTGTGTATAAAGGAACAATTCTCAATGATGATGAAGATGAGGAGGAGAAAAATATAGAAGTGGCAGTAAAAGTGCTAAATCTCAACATCACAGGAGCATATAAAAGCTTGGCATCAGAATGCAATGCATTAAGAGACATAAGACATAGAAATCTGCTCAAGATTATGAGCGTATGTGACAGCATTGATTTTCAAGGGAATGATTTCAAGGCTTTGGTGTATGAATTCATGGCCAACGGAAGCCTCGAGGATTGGCTGCATCAAAATTCCGAGGAACAGGGCAGGAATCTGAGCATAATTAAGAGACTTGATATTGCCATTGATGTTGCATGTGGAGTAGAGTACTTGCACGGCGGAACTGACTCTGTAGTTATCCATGGAGATTTGAAGCCGAGTAACATTCTATTGGATCAAGACATGGTCGCCCACGTCGGCGATTTCGGATTAGCCAAAATCATTTCAAACATTTCACAGAACATGTCAGCAGCAGAGGGAAGCAGTTCGATTGCAATAAAGGGTACCATAGGCTACATACCTCCAGGTCAACTTCTAACCTTTTTGATTTCACAGTTTCTTTATTAATATACATAGCTACTAAGTATGCTTAATAAAATTTATACAGAATATGGGATGAACGATGTCGTATCAACACAAGGGGATGCATACAGCTTTGGAATTCTTGTGCTCGAGTTGTTCACAAACATAACACCCACCAGTGATACATTCGAGCTGTGCGTAAATCTCCAAGATTTCGTTAGCAGTGCCTTAATAGATCGTGTAACAGAAGTTGTGGATCCGTATTTGCATCAACAACTAAATGAAGGTGATAAGTATTGGGATTGCATTGTTTCGATTTTGAGGATTGGTGTTAGATGCTCAATGGAACTTCCAAGAGATCGAATGTCGATGGCAGAGGTTGTGAATGACCTCAAAAAGATAAAAACTGTTTTTCTTGCTGACAAACGTGGAAGAAAGAATGCTCCCTACCAAAGTTGAAACAGATGTTCCTATATACTATGTACTGTTTTGAATTCTCTTCTTAATAAATATATGTTCGAAAGTGATCAGTTTTTCATTAATTAATTGATAAAAAAAATGCACAGGTTATTAATAAAAAGCACAAAAAGTTGACAGTAAAACAACTTACATAGATATAAATAGCAAATAATAATTGAGATGAATATATGGAAAACAATCAAGTAAAGTAACTTACATGAATCTCATTGAAGCATTTCGTCAAACATAGAGAGTGCAGCATCATCTTCACCATGAAAATCAACAATTGGTGAAAACCAGTAATCCACACAAAAAGAGTGCAAATCAACAGCATTATCACTGTGATCAGAAATTCACCAAAAATCGAATCTGCGCTTGGGGCAAAACCGGAGAAACCAGAAAGGAGAAGAAGAAGCGAAGTAACTGAGCTCACTTTGGTTAGTCAGCAATGAGTCAGCAAGTTAACAACTTAATGTATGTATTATTTTTGGACCCAAACACACACGCCAATTTGAGATTATAAAGATAAAAAATTTAGTTATTGACATAAATAAAGAATAAATAATATATATATATATATACCTTTTGTTAATGTACTAGTAGTTTCCTTACTAAAATTCACCAACTTCTATGAATTGACAAATTAAAAATGAAATTTTGTGAATTAACTATTTATCCAAATTTCGCTTGTGTATTAAAAAATCTTTACCTAATATTTTGTGATATCATTATATTACTAAAAGGAAAACGATTCTTGCATTGAAAAGATCCTACGTGGCACCCTTTATATTTCTCCATTCATATTTATCTAAATTCTCAAATTTAAAATTTTTAAATATAAATATTAGATTTTAAATATCTATACTAAAATCTTGTGTGCCACATCGGTTTCTCAATGAAACTTCACCTATTGAAAACTCTATAAATACCTAGAATCAATGTGTATTTTCTTATCTTTTGCTCCACCAGTTTTATTTGGCCAATTTATTTATTAATCGGCCGAATAAATAACTATATTTTATAGTTTAATTTAATTTAATTTGGTCAATTTATTAAATGGCCGAATAGATAATTATTTTTTGTAGGAGTTTTATTTGGCCAATTTATTTATTAATCGGCCGAATAAATAACTCTTATATTTTTATAGTTTAATTTAATTAATTTGGTGGTTCCAAAATAGTTTGGATAATTTATTGGTTGACCGAATTAAATTTGGAAATAGTCTAATATTTTTTATTTAATTTGATAAAAAAAATAAGTAATTTCTAATTTGTCAATTAATTAGGTAGACGGGGATACTTACTATTAATAATGGAAAATACGAGATCAATATTTATGACTATTGCTTGTTATTCTTGAGTTATGATGTATACATTCATTCATTTCTTCCAAGGATAATTTTTTGTGCTTTTTATAATTCCAAGTTGAATAATAAAGTGGGGGACAAAGCATTAAAAGATTGAATCACGAAATTTAGAGTAGACTATGCTTGGGGAAAAAAAATGAGTGTAGTTGATTCCATGCATGTTGATCAATTTCGGTAAAGTTCCCTCAAGTATGAAGACAAATATGACGTGTTTGAAAAAGTTTGAACATAAAATCTTTGTATAAAACCAAGCGATCTCTTCTACTCTGTTTAAGACAACAAATTAAAACACCATTGCAAAACCTTCCATCCTTACCACCAATTTCTTCTTCACTATTTTATTATTCCTCCTTGCAGCTACTACTCCTTCATATTCTAACAATAACCAAACTGATTTCGAAGCTCTTCTGGCCTTCAAGAAATCCATCCACGATGATCCATTGGGGGCTCTGAGCTCATGGAACCAGACGACTCATTTCTGCCGATGGAATGGAGTCTCTTTCACCTCACATAGGTAACCTTTCTTTCCTCAGAATCATTGACTTGCAAAACAACTCCTTCCGCGGCCCAATCCAACCAACTCCACTCACCTTCGATCTAACCATTTGAAGGGAGATATTCATACTATTTTATCATCCCTTACCAACTCCACTCACCTTCGATCATTGTCGTTGTTTGATAACCTTTTCACAGGTTCATTACCCGATTCTATTGGCAATCTCTCCACTCACTTATCATTCTTTGACATTGGTCAAAATCAGTTGAGTGGAAGCATTCCATCCAGTATTGGAAACCTCATCAGTCTCACTGTTTTCTTGGCTGATGATAATAATCTCCATGGTCCAATTCCTTCCTCCATTGAAAAACTTAATAAGTCTACTTGACTTTTCTGAACGAACTCTACTTGTATCAAAACAATCTGCTTGGGAGAATACCTCAAAGTCTTGCCAACTGTACCAACTTGGAAGAACTAGATCTTTCAGAGAACAGTCTCAATGGCACTATACCTCCCGAAATTTTGAGGCTTTCCTCCATTTCTATTGCACTTAACCTATCCCACAACGTCTTGATCGGTACTATTCCATCAGAAGTCGGCGCTCTAAGAAATCTCGTGGCCTTAGACTTGTCAAACAATAGATTATCCGGATTCATTCCAACTTCGTTGAGCAGCTGCGTCAAGCTCACTTTCCTACTCCTCGTGAAAAATTATCTTCAAGGAGACATACCCGACAGTCTGAGGGCTTTGAGAGGTTTACAGTATTTGGATCTTTCCCATAATAATTTTTCTGGGAAGATTCTCCATCATTCCTGGCTCAGTTTAATCTGTTATATCTTAACCTATCTTTCAATGCGCTGCAAGATGAAGTCCCTACTCTCGGAGTTTTCCAAAATCAAACTGCATTCTCTCTCCAAGGTAACCCCCACCTGTGTGGAGGTATTCCAATCCTAAATCTACCTCCTTGCCCATCACCAAATTCCAACAAGAAATCAAATTTGGGTAAAATCTTGATCCCAACTGCTGGAGCCATATGCCTTTCCCTTTCACTATTATGCTTCTGTCTCATCATCTATAGGAGACAAACACTGCAAAAAGCTGGAACACCCGCTGCTACATTCATGTTGCCAGAGTTTCTGAGGCTGTCTTATGCAGATGTCTTGAATGCCACTGGTGGATTCTCGGAGTTGAATCTAGTTGGCGCAGGGAGATTCGGATCTGTATACAAAGGAACAATTGTTAGCAATGAAGATGAGGAAGAGAATGCAGAAGTTGCAGTAAAGGTGCTTAATCTCAACATCAGAGGAGCACATAAAAGCTTGGCATCAGAATGCAATGCATTGAGAGGCATACGACACAGAAATCTGCTCAAGATCATGAGCGTTTGTGACACCATTGATTTTCAAGGTAATGATTTTTCCAAGGCAGAAATCTGAGCATTATTCAGAGACTTGATGTTGCCATTGATGTTGCTTCTGGAGTAGAGTACTTGCATGGAGGTACTGACTTCGTAGTTATTCATGGAGATTTGAAGCCGAGCAACATTCTCTTGGATCAAGACATGGTAGGAGATTTCGGATTAGCCAAAATAATTTCAAACATGTCAGAAAACATGACAGCAGCACATGGAAGCAGTTCAATTGCAATAAAGGGAACCATAGGCTACATCCCTCCAGGTCAACTTCTAACCTTTTTTATTTCACAATTTCTTTATTAATGTACATAGCTACTAAGTATGCTTATTAAATTTATACAGAATATGGGATGAACAATGTCGTGTCAACACAAGGAGACGCATACAGCTTTGGGATTCTTGTGCTCGAGATGTTCACAAACATAAGACCCACCAGTGATGCATTCGATGGAAACGTAAATTTTCTATAGATTCACAATGACCCAAGTCACACGTTAGAAAATATTAGAAATGGATATTGGGCCACTATTTCGAACTAATGTGGGACATTTATAACAAAAAATAAAGAAAAGGGAATGTAGTCAATCTTACTCTTGACCTACTTCACAAAATATATCTCAATATCAAACAAAATAGTTACCTGTTCTAGATGATTTGCAACTTATTGTACATAATATAATATTTAATCAGTACGCACATCAATTTTCCGTTACCTTCATCACTAGTAGAAGGCAATTTCACAGGAATATATGGATTACATATCTAGTTCAATGTTGGATACTCTTGTAATTATTTTTTAGTTTCTTAAACTCGGTTGTTTTAGTAAATTTTGTTTGGCTCGACAAAAATATATGTTCCAAAAAAGATTTGTGCTAGTGCTTCAATTATTTCATGATTCGTTGAGAGTAGCGATTTCATGATTATTGTATCAATCTTGTGCTAGCAACTCCTGTCGTTTTAATTTTCCTTAGTTACTTAGGTTGTTTTAAGCTTCGTTATTGGATAGGAGTAATATGCATGCCTTTTTTTGTGATTAATTTTTTTTAGTTTAGTAATCTGTGCAACTGCTGACATATAATGTTTTGAAACATTTATTTTTACAAAAAATGAAAACAAGAAAAATATATTGTATTTGTAAGGTTGCCACCAAAGGGTAATTTAATTAGACTTGTTAGGTAGTTTAACGTAAACAAAACGCTTGGTTAAAACTAATAGTCAGCTTGGAAGTCGAAGAAAAAGACTAGACCGACCAAATATTGCATGGTTTCATGCATGTTAATTTCAATCAATTATATACGAATGTTTGGAAGATATTACTCCCTTCGTCTCACTCAATTTATCATATTATTCTTTGGTATAGAGATTAAGAATAAGAGTAAACACATAGAAAGTCATAGGCCCCATCACTTTTGAAGAGTTTTGAAAAGTTATTTATATCCTTATTTGGTATGCGACAAATTGAGTTGGACAACAATTTAAGGGAAGTGGGACAAATTAAGTGGGACGCAGGGACTTCAATATATTCCTAGCTATAAAATGGGCAAATTGCATAACAATTCCCCCTCCTTATACCAAATTCCCGTTTATTTTCCAACCTTTTTCAAAAATTTGCTATAATTCTTTACCTTCCAATTTTTCTCAATTTTATCACGGCGGCCATTTTTCCTGAAATTGGAGCTAAGGTGGACTTCAGAATTGCTTACATGGCAACTCGCCGTGACTAAACAAACGACTTCGTTTACAATTTGGCCCAAATTAAACGATGTTGTTTTACATTAAAAATTTAAAAATAATACGAAAAACTAATGTGAAAGTCAAGTCTCACTATATATAGTCAATATACTTACAGAAAAGTCTCATTATGTTGAAAGTTTTGTACAATGATCAAAGACCCTTGACCCCGAAAGCATGCACATAATAATGCAAGGAAAATTTTGTTAAGAAAATAATTAACTATTTAAAATTCGTTAACAGTGATGAGATCTACCTACTTTTTATCTTTTTACTCTTATCATTAATTTTCGTGCCAAACAAGAAGTAGATAAATTGAGTGGAAGGAAGAGAGAATTTTTTATTAATATATAATGAACTTTATTTTATATTTATTACTATGAAAAAGTGAAACTTAATTAAAAGAATACCCCTAATTCTAAAATAACTTCAATAATCAATTAAATATTTTTAAATACAGATTAAATTAGATATACATACATGTCATATTTTTAACAATTTGTAATTAAGATTTTAAGAGCTTAGAAGCTATTATAAGGAGCTTTTAAGTTAAGCTAAACACCTTTTAAATATGAATTAAAACTTATTTAGATCTGAACCGTAATTGAATGACCAAGTCGAGAATATACTTGAAGAAAATTGAACGTTGTTTCCCTAAATTTCCTCGATAGTGTAAGTAGGCATTTATTGAAAAGCGTGTGGGACAGCACGTGTGTGGAAAATTTTGTTCATAATCCTGTTATAAATCCATGCAACACTGACTGAATATTCATCATCTACTTCAACACACCAGATTAAACACCATGCCAAAATTTTATCAATTTCTTCTTCATCATTCCAATATTCCTCCTCATCCTCTCTAATGCCTTGTTCATAATCCTGATATAAATCCATGCAAGACTATTCAAATACACCAAATTAAACACCATGGCAAAACCTTCCATCCTTACCACCAATTTCTTCTTCACTATTTTATTCTTCCTCCTTGCAGCTACTACTCCTTCATATTCTAAGAATAACCAAACCGATTTCGAAGCTCTTCTTGCTTTGAAGAATTCCATAGACGATGATCCATTGGGGGCTCTGAGCTCATGGAAGGAGACGACTCATTTCTGCCGATGGAATGGCGTTTCTTGCGGCAAAAGGCATCCAGACAGAGTAGTCTCTGTGATTCTCAACTCTCAAGGCCTGGTGGGATCGCTTTCACCTCACATAGGTAACCTTTCTTTCCTCAGAACCATCATCTTGCAAAACAACTCCTTCCGCGGCCCAATCCCAAATGAGATTGGTCGATTGAGAAGGCTTCGAGCGATCGAGTTCAGTAACAATAGGTTCGGAGGTGGGATCCCAAGAAACCTGTCACAATGTAGAAATCTTTATTGGCTGAGTTTGATGAAAAATCAGCTCATTGGATCCATAGTCCCCGAGATAGCTTCTCTCGTCAAGCTCCAAACCTTAGCGTTGGCTCAGAACATGCTCTCGGGGACTATCCCACCATTCCTAGGAAACCTCACAAATCTATTCCAAATCTCATTGAGGGACTGCGGCTTGAAAGGAGAGATTCCGGAGTCCCTCGTTCAACTCCGAAGATTGCGGTCTCTACATTTGGGTCAGAACAGTCTGACTGGTTCTGTTCCATTTGGCCTCTTCAATCTTTCTAATATTGAGGCTTTCTCATTTCGTGCCAATCAACTCAATGGAACCATACCTTCTTCCTTTACCCTTCCAAACCTACGCAATCTTGTTTTAACCCACAATCATTTCACCGGAGCGCTTCCAGCTTCGCTGTCAAATTCTTCCCTCGAGAAATGATAGATTTAACAAGGCTTCCAGCTCTTGAATATCTTGTGGCTAATTCTAACCAATTGAAGGGGGATATTCATACTATTTTATCATCCCTTACCAACTCCACTCGCCTTCGAACTTTGGAACTCTCTGAAAACCTTTTCACTGGTTTGTTGCCAGATTCCATTGGCAATCTCTCCACTAACTTATTCGCCCTAGGCATTAATTATCTAAATCAGATAAGTGGAAGCATTCCATCTACTATTGGAAACCTCGTCGCTCTCACTGTTTTATCAGCTTCACGCAATAATCTCCAAGGTCCAATTCCTTCCTCCATTGGAAAGCTTCATAAGTTGCAAAGAATCTCCCTCGGAGTAAACAAGCTGACAAATGAGATTCCATTATCATTTGGCAACTTGACTTTGCTGAACGAACTCTACTTGGGGGGAAACAATCTCTTTGGGAGTATACCTCAAAGTCCTGCCAACTGTACCAACTTGTTAGCCTTGGAGCTTTCATACAGCAATCTCAATGGTTCCATACCTCCTGAGATTGTAAGGCTTTCCTCCCTTTCTATTGAACTTGACCTATCCTACAACTTCTTGATGGGTACTATTCCATCAGAAGTCGGCGCTTTAAGAAATCTCGTGACCTTAGACTTGTCAAACAATAGATTATCCGGATTCATTCCAACTTCTTTGAGCAGCTGCGTCATGCTCACTAACCTAGTACTCGAGAAAAATTATCTTCAAGGAGACATACCCGACAGTCTGAGGGCTTTCCAATAATAACTTTTCTGGGAAGATTCCAACATTTCTGGCGGAGTTTCGTCTGCTCTTACATCTCAACCTTTCTTTCAATGAGCTGCTGCAAGGTGAAGTCCCTACTCTCGGAGTTTTCCGAAATCAAAGCGCGTTCTCTCTCCAAGGTAACCCCCACCTGTGTGGAGGTATTCCAATCCTAAATCTACCTCCTTGCCCATCATCAAATTCCAACAAGAAATCAAATTTGGGTAAAATATTGAGCCCAACTGCTGGAGCCATATGCCTTGCCCTTTCACTATGCTTCTGTCTCATCATCTACCGAAGACGAACACTGCAAAAAGCAGGAACCCCCGCAGCTGCATTCATGGTGCCGGAGTTTCTGAGGCTGTCTTATGCAGATGTCTTGAATGCCACAGGTGGATTCTCGGAGTTGAATCTAGTTGGCGTTGGGAGATTTGGATCTGTATACAAAGGAACTATTGTTAGCAATGAAGATGAGGAGGAGAATGCAGAAGTTGCAGTAAAGGTGCTTAATCTAAACATCAGAGGAGCATATAAAAGCTTGGCATCAGAATGCAATGCATTGAGAGGCATACGACACAGAAATCTGCTCAAGATCATGAGCATCTGTGACAGCATTGATTTTCAAGGCAACGATTTTAAAGCATTGGTGTATGAATTCATGGCCAACGGAAGCCTCGAGGATTGGCTGCATCAAAATTCAGAGGAACCAGGCAGAAATCTGAGCATTTTTCAAAGACTTGAAATTGCAATTGATGTTGCTTCTGGAGTAGAGTACTTGCATGGAGGTACTGACTTCGTAGTTATTCATGGAGATTTGAAGCCGAGCAACATTCTCTTGGATCAAGACATGGTCGCCCACGTAGGAGATTTCGGATTAGCCAAAATAATTTCAAACATGTCAGAAAACATGACAGCAACAGAGGGAAGTAGTTCAATTGCAATAAAAGGAACCATAGGCTACATCCCTCCAGGTCTACTTCTAACCTTTTTGATTTCACAATTGCTTTATTAATGTACATAGCTACTAAAGTATAATTATTAAATTTATACAGAATATGGGATGAACAATGTCGTGTCAACACAAGGGGACACATACAGCTTTGGAATTCTTGTGCTCGAGATGTTCACAAACATGAGACCTACCAGTGATGCATTTGATGGATACGTAAATCTCCAAGATTTTGTTAGTAGTGCTTTAACAGATCATGTAATGGAAGTAGTGGATCCGTGTTTGCATCAACAACTAAACGGAGGCGACAAGTATTTAGATTGCATTGTTTCTATATTGAGGTTAGGAGTGAGATGCTCAATGGAACTTCCTAGAAATCGCATGTCGATGACAGAGGCTGTGAATGAATTGAAAAACATAAAATGTGGTTTTCTTGCAGACAGCGACGTGGCAGAAATATAAATGTTAATGTTGCTCCATACCAACATTGAAACATATGTTCGTGTATGTTATGTGTATCTTTGAATTTTCTTTCCAAGAATACATGGATTACATGTTTTTTATTGCAACTATTTTATGTTTCAAATGATTTTGTTCTATATATGTCATTTAACAAGTAATTATGTCTCTTAATACTTTCGATTTTGGAGGTGTACAATTACCAAAGAAGAAACAGAGTATTCGATATCTGAATTAGTAACAAGTGAAACACTATATGCATGCATTACCAAAGAAGAAACTGAGTATTCGATATCTTAAAGCTAACCACTTCTGATGGAACAAGTAATATGCATCTCTTTGACTCGGCATGTGTAATAAAGAAATACGAGACTCTTGAAGAGAGTACATGGTTTTGATATTCAAGTGTTTTTTTAATTTTGCTTTAGTTGAAGCTCTGATTTATCGTTCTGCATGCAGTTCTTCAAGAATTCTATCATGTCAAAAGTAAGTTTTTTTTATTGTGGCTTAGATATTTCATTCATATGTTATCTGGGATTTTTCAGAGTTGGTGAAATCAAGAAGCCTTCATCGAATGTTTCAGAGATGGATGAGGGTGATGTTGAGATGATGAATGATGATGATTCTGAGGTGGAAGAGAGAAAACCTGCAAACGGAGAAGCAGCAGCAGCATTCAATCTCCTGACCACAAAGGCAGGAAATTGAGTAATGAAGAGGAAGAATATTCTGATGATAGTGATGAGTAATTAATCTTCTTTACTTCATCTCGGCTACTAATATATTTTGGTAATCAATATATAAATTTTTGGGCTCAAATAACAAATTGAATCGTAGAATACCTGCAAAGCATAACATTCAAAAATAATATTTTTGCTGTTAACCATGAAAAGAATTAAATTATAAAGGAGGAATGGATAATAGCAATTATCTAGATAAAAACTACAAAATATAGCAATAACTTTAAAACATATAAAATATAACAATTTTATACTCTTTTACCCTTCTAATAGATTATTAAGAAACCCACGCTTTCTTCTAATAATCTGGGCGCAATTTTGACATTCATGTAATGTTCAGTGGCTGGCTTTGTGGCCTCCCAAGGCTTGGTAGGACCCAAATGCCTTGCTGCAAACCGAGCACTTGTAAACCAACTTAGAAGAGTCCGTATGCGCCGTCGCTGGCGGCGGAAGGCGGGATTGCAGCTTCAACATAAAGTGATTCCACATTTTTAATTTTGTGGTTTAACATAAAGTGAAATTTTTATGTGCACATTTTTAATTTTGTGATTCCAAATTTTTAATTTTGTAGTTTTACTTAATGATGATTTTTTTATGTGATTCAACATTTTTAATTTTGTAATTTTACTTAAAGATGAATTTTTATGTGATTCCACATTTTTTATTTTGTGGTTTTATGGTGTGTGGAAAAAAAACGTGGGGTACATGGTTAAAATTAAAAAAATGATTAATAGTAAAAAATCATTTAATATAAGAAGTAAGGGTATATTGGATCACAATTGCTAGATTTAATTCATTAATTTTGTGAATGTTCATATCGCGCTTCCATTTCGTGTCAAAAATTATCCTTTGTAGGGGTACATGGTGGTTGTTGTGTGTTTTTGTTTTCTTTTTCTGGACGAGTTTACTTTGTAGGGTGAATAATTAAATTTTTTTGTAATAATAATATATACAATTGATGAATGGACCGCCTAGTTGGCAACCAAGTGAGAATCAGGCCAAAGATTTGAGTTCACGAGAGAGTGAAGTACGACTTAGCCCGATCGGGCTCAATTTTGTCCTAAAATTGATCAATATTTTAGATATTGTCCTAAAATTGATCAATATTTTAGATATTGTCCTAAAATTGAAAGCCCGCAAAATTTTGGCCTATAATTGAAAAATGGTTAAAATTGTCGTCCTAAAAAAAAGGTCTTCTCTACAAAACTTTAACAATTTTTACCTCATCTCAATTGAAATTAAATTACACTAGTATTTTCTCGTGCGTTGCACAAAAAATATTCATATTGACAGTATTATGAGATAAATAAAATATAGAAGACATAATTATTCATTTTTCTCATGTGTTGGAAATTTAGTCACCACGATTTGGAGCCTAAATCGTATGAAGCTGAATTTGTAGGCGTTGGAGAAATATTACTTCCAGATTAAATATTTAGACACTAGTAAATAATGAAGAGCAAAATTTATATTCATTAAATATACAGATATTAACAAATTATCATTCACAATTAAGTAATTATTTAAAAAGAAAATTCACTATTTATAATTTCACTTTGAATAGAAGACAATATGAAATTTACTCCCTCCGACCACTCAAATTGTTATCATTTCCTTATTTAGAGGTCTCGTTCATATTGTCATCTTCCAAATAAGAAAAATTTTAACCCTTCAAAAGTGACGGGACATCCTCACTTTCTATCTTTTTATCATTATTCTTAATATACATGCCGAACAGTTACATGTAGGGGTAAGTTGAACATATATACAGTATTGAATTATTGATACTTATTATAATAAATAAAATTAATAATAAATTGAACACACACACACACACACATATATATATATATATATATATATTCTATTATTAATAATTAATAATAAAAATAAAAATGTATTATCTATAATTCGCATTCGGATTTGTTCGATTTTTTAAAGCATCTATCCGATCCGAATCCGAAATCCAAATTTCTGAAAAAATTGGATCCAATCTTATTTGAAATTCTAAGAAATTTGAACCAAATTTTATATTTTGATTTGATTCGATTTGAATTTTCAAATATTAATTCACCCCTAATTACATGACGATTTCAATAAGTCGAAGGGAATAATACTTTACTAGCCTATAAACGCAAATAATTGGCCAGGTTCAGTGAAACGTAAATAACAAAAGCCTATCATATTAAATGAAAAAGCCCACATATTCGATGATACTGGCCCATATCTACAATAATTAGGGGGTGTATTGGATTGAGAGTTTGGTGAATTTTAATAAAGATGAACTTCATGAAATTTAATTACCAGAATGTGCAGAAGATACTGAGTGAAGCAATTTCCAAGCCAGTTCCTTCGTACATCACCTCTAGGTATCGATGGTGGCAATATATCAATTTAATCGAGTATTATGACTTTCTCTTTGGCCAACGAGTCTTTTAAAAGATTTTGGTATATAAAAGAGTATATTTTAAATAAGGGGTATAAAACAACTCTATTTTATCTTTTAGTGTTTAATAAGTTGGACCTCAAAAAGTAATCTGACAAATATAATTATAAAATAAGTAAGCGCCCTTACAAATTCTTGATACAAAATCCTTCCTCTGACTTCATATTTTTCTAAAGTCGGATATCAGCCAAAATAAATAAACAAATCATTATTCAAATATTGTGCACAATAAAATATTTAAATTGATTCAACAGAAAAAAAAAAAAAAAAAAAAAAAGCTGTCGAATGTGTCTACATATTTTTGGCACTTTTTTTTTTGGTTACAACTACAAATACACAACTATTTAAAAGATTGATTTATAAGTAAAAAACATTAATTTATAATCAAGATTTAAGGAGTCCATGAAATATATATATATACAGGAAAATACCTTTCAAATGGTAAGTTACATTGAAATATAATGATGTATGTCGAAAGGCCCAATTATAATTGTTACCTGCAACCATATGCCAAACACAATTAATATACTCCTTCTTCTGTTCAAGAAATGATGTCCTATTTGGTATTTGGTACGGAGATTAAGAAAATTGATAAAGTTATTTTTAGATAATGACAATAAAGACGTGGTATTGACTAAAAAGTAGGAATACAGTTGTTGGAATGACAGAAAAATAGAAATAAAGTTGATATAAGGTGGAATCATCAATGACAAGCGGTAGTGATTTTAATAAAGTAACAGAGTATAATAATAAAAATAACGAAACAGACATCATTTGATGAACATAAATAAGAGATGAAACAGAACATTATTTCGTCAAATAAATATTTTTCAACTATATCAAAATGGGTTGCTCTAATAAAAAGCCAAGGTATTGATTACATTCATTTGGACCGCACCCCCCTCCATATTCCCGCCACCATAATCAATCCTCTTGAATTGAGCGGGAAAACTTCAAAACTCCACAAATTCTTAGAGGGAAAATTCTCAAGGCCTCCTAAAGCTAACAAAAAAAAAAAAAAAAAAAAAAACATTTTTTATATCCTATATATATACAATCGGAGTAATCATTTGTTGTTTGTCAGTGGATCGTCCTCTCCAACTGTCTGTGAAAAGTCCTCAAAGAGTTAAGTGAAAAAAAAAAAAAAATGTATGTGGTGAAGAGGGACGGGAGGCAGGAGACTGTGCACTTCGACAAGATCACCGCGCGCCTGAAAAAGCTGAGTTATGGTCTCAGTAGCGACCACTGCGACCCGGTTCTGGTCTCACAGAAAGTGTGCGCTGGGGTCTACAAAGGCGTCACCACCAGCCAACTTGATGAGTTGGCGGCGGAGACGGCCGCTGCCATGACGGCCAACCATCCCGATTATGCTTGTGTGAGTGCAATTGTTGATTTGCGCTCCGATTTTTTGTTTGTTGTTTTTCTGGTCTAAGTAATTTACTGTTTTGATTTAGAAAATTATTGAATTTACTCTCTGATGATGCGATTTGTTTGTGTATTCTGATTTGATGATCTTAATTTACTACTTTTGTGTTGATTCTTTTGGATTTATGTTTTTTGGTAATTTCTTGAGCTGCCAATTTTTTTTTTATGTATAGTCTATCAAGTTGGTGATGTTTACTTCTGCCTTTTTTTGTTTGACGATCATCGTGACTTTACCTAATTTCGGACATTAGATAGTTTTGAGAACATTTTTTTTATACTATAGTTTAGCTTCATTTGAAAAACAGTCTCATTCATATAAAATCTGAATTTACTTAGTTTGTGGTTAGAATTACATCACGTGTGCAGTCAGTTTTGATAATGGAATTGTATATTCTGACATTTTTGTTACCTTATATTCGAATATGAAAGTAGTTTTGGAAATATTATACTTCAATTTTTAAGTGAGTATTTTCTGGATGGAATGCTCTTACTTTTGCTAGCTTTACACACATTAATGTTATCCTATACACGTATAATAGCAATGACTCATCACTTCAATGCCATGCCAACTAACACTATGTTCTTATGGAGGTATTTAATTTGGTTGTGTAGGATAACATTCCACGATATCTGTGCGTCTGTGTGTGAAGGATTGTGTTTTAAATACTTTTGAAAATTTTGAAATGATATGAATTGTTGTGCAATATGCAGCTGGCTGCAAGAATTGCTGTTTCAAACCTTCACAAGAACACTAAGAAATCGTTTTCTGAAACGTAAGTGAGCCTCACTGTTATAGATAAATTCTTCACACATATATTGGGCTGTTAACGCTTTACAAAATCGTTGCAGGGTAAAAGACATGTACAATCATGTCAGTGAGAGGTCCGGACTAGCGTCCCCTTTGATTGCTGATGATGTCTATGAGATAATAATGAAGGTATTTGTTCTTCCAGGATAAACATTTTAAGCTTTGTGAACTTTTAGCAAGTATACCAGTATAAAAAGATGCTTTATAAATGCAGAAAAAAAAAAACTTCCATTCAATTGATTGGTGGATGATGTTAATTCCGTTTGGAATTTTGCCAAGTGTGTCTTTCTATTTTGTCATTATTTTCATTGATTCTGCTTGGCTTTTACAAGTGTTGTATGTAATTGAAATGGTTCATTAAGTTGAAGAAGTAGATATATAAATAAGTTGATTAAAATTTTGCTAATTCATAATCCCACTTTATTAGTAACTTATATTGCAAACTTGTTCAATGTATTAATGCTGTATTATTTTCTATTCGGCAGAACTCTGCTCGTCTTGACAGTGAGATCATATATGACAGAGACTTCGACTACGATTACTTTGGTTTTAAAACGCTCGAAAGGTCTTACCTGTTAAAGGTCCAAGGCAAGGTTGTTGAAAGGCCACAGCACATGTTAATGAGGGTTGCTGTTGGCATCCATAAGGATGATATTGATTCCGCCATAAAAACATATCATCTTTTGTCCCAGCGATGGTTCACACATGCTTCTCCCACCCTTTTTAATGCCGGAACAACAAGGCCACAAGTACGATAACTGAGAATTGGTTTATTTTACTACGGATGCTAACACTATTTTCTTGAAAGGAGTTTAGTTGTACTCGGAAACTTATCTCTCTCTTTCTCTAATGAATACTTAATTTTATGTATTGATTACAGTTGAGCAGCTGTTTCTTGATATGCATGAAGGATGATAGCATTGAGGGTATATATGACACACTTAAGGAGTGTGCTGTTATAAGCAAATCAGCTGGAGGTATTGGTGTGTCGGTCCACAATATCCGTGCTACAGGAAGTTATATACGTGGAACAAATGGGACATCCAATGGCATTGTCCCAATGCTTCGAGTTTTCAATGACACTGCTCGATATGTGGATCAGGGTGGTGGCAAGAGGAAAGGTCCGAGCAATTCTTTTTCTGGCCTATTGCATATCTGAAATTCGTGTTGTGTTTTGATGTTTGCCTTTCTATAATGAGGATAGGTGCTTTTGCTGTGTATTTGGAGCCATGGCACGCTGATATCTTTGAGTTTCTTGATTTGAGGAAGAACCATGGAAAGGTATGAGGTTCTTGATTTGGTGTTTCAGCCTTGTTCTTGGCAGTACTGGCTTAATATTGTATTGACTCCACTTCACTGATTATTTTCAGGAGGAACACCGTGCTAGAGATTTGTTTTATGGTCTTTGGATACCTGATCTCTTTATGCAAAGAGTTCAATCCGACGGACAATGGTCATTATTCTGTCCATGTGAGTCTCCTGGATTAGCTGATTGTTGGGGTGAAGAGTTTGAAGCTTTGTATACTAAATATGAGAGAGAGGTAAATAACTTTTATTTGGTCTTATGATGCTTTTTTTTCCCAAGTGAATATTATTTTTGAAGTTTTGTTCGTTTGGACTCAGGGAAAGGCCAAAAAAGTTATCCAGGCACAGAGTTTATGGTTTGAAATCTTGAAATCCCAGATTGAAACTGGAACACCATATATGCTTTATAAGGTAGCAGAGATGACAAGTCTCATGATTCGTAATCTTTTTATGCTCTATTTAATCATTAGATCATCTGAATCTTCACATTTAATTTTGCAGGACACATGTAATAGAAAGAGCAACCAGCAGAATCTGGGTACAATAAAATCCTCTAACTTGTGTACTGAGATAATTGAGTACACAAGTCCTACAGAAACTGCTGTCTGCAACCTTGCATCGATTGCTTTACCGCGATATGTTAGAGAGAAGGTTATTATCAACTTGTATGGTTGAATGCTTCTAGTATGTTAGACATACTTTCTTCTCTTTTAATTTTTTTCCTCTAATTTCTTAGGGTGTTACTCTGGAGTCGCAACAAACAAAGCTTGTTGGCAGCATAGGGTCTAAAAATCGATATTTTGACTTTGACAAACTAGCTGAGGTGTGTTTCTTTTAGTTTAACGGTTGCTAATCAGTTCATGTGTTTCATGTAATGGTCATGTCTTTTGTGATATATACCTGTTGCTTTGCTTCTGCAGGTTACAGAGCTTGTTACTACAAACCTTAACAAGATAATCGATATGAATTATTATCCCGTTGAAACTGCAAGAAGGTCTAATATGCGTCACAGGCCAATAGGAATTGGTGTTCAAGGTCTTGCTGACACCTTTATCTTGCTCGGCATGGCATTTGAATCTCCAGAGGTAAAACGCCGATTGTGATATTCCATGTGATTTTCCCTGTGATTTTACTAAATTACTTAAATTAGTTGGTTTTATTCCCGGTTGCAGGCTCAGCAGTTGAACAAGGATATATTTGAGACCATATATTATCATGCATTAAAGGCATCTTGTGAATTAGCTCAAAAGGAAGGCCCGTATGAAACATACAATGGTTGTCCTGTTAGCAAGGTATATTTCAGAGAACCTTCAACTATTTCTTCTTGCTGTATATTTGTATGGCTCGACTAATGCAGCCATTTATGTCAACTTGTTATGAAGTCTCAGTAACTGGTATCTCATTTTGGTTTGGAACAACTGAAGACAGTTTAAGCATTTATGCCAGAAAATTTAACTTTGTGCCTCTTTCAGGGAATAATCCAGCCAGATATGTGGGGAATTAAGCCGTCGGATAGATGGGATTGGAGTGCTCTTCGTGCAATGATAGCAGAAAATGGAGTTCGGAACTCACTTCTTATGGCACCCATGCCTACTGCTTCTACAAGCCAGATTCTTGGAAACAATGAATGCTTTGAACCTTACACTTCCAACATTTACAGCCGTAGAGTTCTAAGGTATAGCTCTTCATCATGTTTCATTTAGTTTCATCGTATCTGCATTGTGTTCGCCATGATATTAATATTACCTTTTGATGATGTTCGTCCTACCCAGTGGTGAGTTTGTGGTTGTGAACAAGCATCTTCTCCATGATTTAACCGAGATGGGCATTTGGTCTCCGAATGTCAAGAACAGGATAATTTATGAAGACGGCTCTGTTCAAAAGATCCCCGAGATTCCCGATGATCTTAAAGTGATTTACAAGTATGCATCACACAGAATTGAAGTTGCAATCTGTTTCTTCTTTTCAAATTTTTACATGCTTATTCATTCCATTTCTTCTCAGGACTGTTTGGGAGATTAAACAAAGGATACTGGTTGACATGGCTGTTGATCGTGGCTGCTACATAGACCAGAGTCAAAGCCTAAACATCCATATGGATCAACCTAGTTTTGGAAAGCTTACATCTCTCCACTTCCATACCTGGACTAGGGTAAGCTAAGCTGAATCCGAAATCTAGCACAATTTGAGAAATTTGAATCAAGACTTCATTATGTACGTGCTTATTTGATTTTATCCACACATGTGATGATTTTTTTTCCTTGGACATGAAGGGTTTGAAGACGGGCATGTACTATCTAAGATCGCGTGCTGCTGCTGATGCTATCAAATTCACAGTCGACACTGCTATGTTAAAGGTAAGGTCCTCTCTACACAAAGAAGAATTCCATTAGACCTCAGTACATCTACACATGCCCAAGCTAAAGGCACATTATTCTGCAGGATAAGACTAAAGTGGTAGCTGACGACGAAAATTCTAAGATGGCACAGGTTGTATGTTCTTTAGCTAACCGCGACGATTGCTTGGCCTGTGGAAGTTAAAAGAGTTGCGTAACATAAGAGGAGAGTATATGTACTCTGGTTAAGATGCTCGAAAAGCTGTGTTCGAGTTTTCCAGCAGCTGGGACACTACTACCATGTCTAAGCTTCAAGATTACATTATGTTCCTATTTCATGCTATTGGAGCTGATGTCTTAACTTGTTTAAGGTATATTTAAATATTTATAAGTGGAAGAAAAAAAGTTCATGGTTGTGTGGTTTATCCTAAGTGGAAATTAACTCAATTTCCATATTGCCTGGATTTATGTATATGCTATGTAATGATCCTTTGTAACAGTTTATTATGTGTATATGAGTTTTTTGCAGCTTTAGATGTGATAGAAACATGTGAAAATTTTTCTAGCTTAAACATGTGAAGAGGGAATGGTGTGTTTCCTATGTACTTGAATGTTTTGTGTAATACATTAATTTCTCTAAGGGTGTGTTTACTTTGGTGTGTTTTATTCATAATTTTATGCAATTAATTATTTGAGTCTTATAAGTTGCGGCTAGTAATAATTCATGAACATGACATGGCATTTTATTTATTTATTTATTTTGCATGACTATCTATGATTCAATTAAATGGGTTTTCTTAATTTACTAGATTAATGGTTAAGTAATTGTATTATTTTAATTTTTCCATGTAGTACGTATAGAACTATAGGTTATTTTGCTTATATTTGTAGTTTATCTATGATTATTAGTTATTACTTTATTAAGTGATGTTCACAAACAAAAGACCTAGAGGTGATGCATTCAATGGGTATGTAAATCTCCAATATTTCGTTAGCAGTGCTTTAACGGATCGTGTAATGGAAGTAGTGAATCCGTGTTTGCATCAACAACTAAACGGAGGCGACAAGTATTTAGATTGCATTGTTTCGATATTGAGGATAGGAGTGCGATGTTCAATGGAACTTCCTAGAGATCGCATGTCGATGGTAGAGGCCGTGACTGAACTGAAAAAGATAAAATGTGTTTTTATTGCAGATAGTCGACGTGGCAAAATTAGGAATGTTGCTCCCTACCAACATTGAAACATATGCTCGTGTCTGTTATGTGTATCTTTGAATTTTCTTTCCAAGAATACATGGATTACATGTTTTTTATTGCAACTATTTTATGTTTCATATGATTTTGTTCTATATATGTCATTAAACAAGTAATTATGTTTCTTAATTCTTTCGATTTTGGAGGTGTACAATTACCAAAGAAGAAACAGAGTATTCGATATTCTTGATATTCTTGACACAAACCGTATGTTTCTGAGAGGTAGAGATCCCAGTTTCCACATATTATCATAGATTAACAGCCTTGTAATCTTGAAATTTACAACTTTCTTGCACATGTTGGTCAATTATAGTATGTTCTTGAGTCATGTTATTTGACATATTCTCTTGCAGCTATATTTTCTTCTTTGTGTGGGAATTGGGGTTTACTGTTACACTTCTTGACTGGAATTTTCTTTCTCACAAGGAAATAAACATGGCCGTATTTTCTAATATTTGATGTCTTAGTCTATAATTATATAAGTTATATTATAAGGAGTATACAAATTCATTAGGAATTTATTTAGCCTTATATAAGCTACTCATGTATATTGTAATACTTGTCATGTATGCTACTCGTGTATGTTTTTTCATGACTAACTTAAGCTGATTGTGAGGTAAAAACTAGTTTTGTCATGTGCTCGTTCCCTTTTTCTCCATTACATGAATCATTCACTCATGACATATGCTTCGTGCAGGAGTTTGAATAACGGGCAGTCTGTTTCACATCAAACTATTACAGAATCAAAGATTGTCGTGCAGACAAGAAGTGAAGTTGATCTGTTAGATGATGGATACAAATGGAGAAAGTATGGGCAGAAAGTGGTGAAGGGGAATCCTTATCCAAGGTGAAACCTTTTCTCAATCTATAAGTTTGTTTGGTTTTTCTTATGGACATGCAATTCATTTCAACTCATGCCGTCCTCCCTCCTCGTGTACATTCCTCGACAGGTATCATTTAACATTATAATTTATCGGTATAGATTTTAATAAATTATATTTATATCGAATGATATTGTATTCAAACAAGTGTTACACAACTATTGTGAAATTCTTTTATTTTCTAAACAATCTCATTTCACTCTCCAGAATTACAACTTAATCTGGTGGGTTGACGGTGGGCCGGTGGCTGATAACACTTTCCCAAGCGACGGGTATTGATATACGGTGTTTTTGGATGTTTTTGGGTGCATGAATGAATAATACTTGCATTGTAGGGTAAAGGGTCTTAATTATGATCCTTAATTAGCTGCTACCAAACAAACAGCTTCTACAAAATTTCGATCTCAAGGTTAGAATTTGCTCTAGATTCACAATGATCCAAGTCAATTGACCTCTATAAAAAAAATTAACAAAATATAAGTCTTTTTCTTTAGAAGCACAAAATATAAGTTAATATCACTTTATCGAGAATATGTAGACTATACTTGAAGAAAATTAAATTCCCTTGATCAAGTAGGTAGGCATTTAGTGAAAAGCGTGTGGGACAGCACGTGTGTGGAAAATTCTCATCATAATCTTTTTATAAATCCATGCAACACTCACTGCATATTCATCATCTACTTCTACACACCAAATTAAAAACACCATGGCAAAACCTTCTTCCATCCTTACCACCAATTTCTTCTTCATTATTCCAATATTCCTCCTCATCATCCTCTCTAACACTCCTCCTTCAAACTCCAACAATAACCAAACCGATTTCGAAGCTCTTCTGGCCTTCAAGAAATCCATCCACGACGATCCACTGGGCGCTCTAAGCTCATGGAACAAAGAAACAACAGATTTCTGCAGATGGAATGGCGTTTCTTGCGGCACAAGGCATCCAAACAGAGTCGTCTCTCTTTCTCTGCGGTCGCAAGGCTTGGTGGGAAGGCTTTCACCTCACATAGGTAACCTTTCTTTTCTCAGAACCATCATCTTGCAAAATAACACCTTTTGTGGCTCAATCCCAAATGAGATTGGTCGATTGAGGAGGCTTCAAGTGATTGAGTTTAGTAACAATAGTTTCGGAGGTGGGATTCCAACTAACCTCTCACAGTGTAGAAATCTTTATTCTCTGAACTTGATCGACAATAAGCTTACTGGATCCATAGTCCCCGAGATTGCTTCTCTCGTCAACCTCCAAGACTTATCCTTGGCGAAGAACATGCTGTCGGGGAGTATCCCACCATTCCTAGGAAACCTCACTAATCTGCTCCAACTCTCGTTGAATCGTTGCGGCTTGCAAGGAGTGATTCCAGAGTCGCTCGATCAACTCCAAAGTATGCTGTATCTATTTATGAGAGGAAACAGTCTGAGTGGTTCTATTCCATTTGGCCTCTTTAATATTTCAACTATGGAGGCTGTCCTATTGGATGACAATCAACTCCATGGAACCATACCTTCTTCCTTTACACTTCCCAAGCTAAGAATTCTTGATTTGAGCTTCAATCATTTCACCGGAGCTCTTCCACCTTCGCTCTCTAATTCTTCTCTACTTGAAGACTTATATGTCATTTCCAACAATTTCAGCGGAGAAATGATAGATTTAACAAGGCTTCCAGCTCTGGAAATACTTTATGGTGGATCTAACCAATTGAAGGGAGATATTCATACTATTTTATCATCCCTTACCAACTCCACTCGCCTTCAAGAATTGGTGTTGAATGATAACCTTTTCAGTGGTTCGTTGCCAGATTCCATTGGCAATCTCTCCACTCACTTATCTTTCTTGGTCATTGCTCTAAATAAGATAAGTGGAAGCATTCCATCTACTATTGGAAACCTCGTTGCTCTCGCTCATTTATCAGCTGATTACAATAATCTCCAAGGTCCAATTCCTTCCTCCTTTGGAAAACTTAATAAGTTGCAAAGATTTAGTCTTGCACGAAACAAGCTGACAAATGAGATTCCATCATCATTTGGCAACTTGACTTTGTTGAACATTCTCTACTTGTATCAAAACAATCTATTTGGGAGAATACCTTATAGTCTTGCCAATTGTACCAGCTTGTTAGACTTGGATATTTCACACAACTATCTCAATGGTTCTATACCTCCCCAAATTCTCAGGCTTTCCTCCATTTCTATTGCATTAGACCTGTCTGATAACGTCTTGACGGGCACTATTCCATCAGAAGTCGGCGCTTTGAGAAATCTTGGATGGTTGGACTTGTCCCACAATAGATTATCCGGAACCCTTCCAACTTCTTTGAGCAGCTGCGTCATGCTGGATACTCTTCTCGTCCACGGTAATTCTCTTCAAGGAGAGATACCTGACAGTCTGAAGGCTTTGAGGGGTTTACAATATTTGGATCTTTCCCATAATAACTTTACTGGGAACATTCCATCATTTCTGGCTCAAATTCATCTGCTATATCTCAACTTATCTTTCAATGCGCTCCAAGGTGAAGTCCCTACTCTCGGAGTTTTCCAAAATCAAAGCGCATTCTCTCTCCAGAGTAACCCCCACTTGTGTGGAGGTATTCCAATCCTAAATCTACCTCCTTGCCCATCACCAAAATCCAACAAGAAATCAAATTTGGGTAAAATATTGATCCCAACTGCTGGAGCCATATGCCTTGCCCTTTCGCTACTATGCTTCTGTCTCATCATCTACAGGCGACGAACACTGCAAAAATCTGGAACCCCTGCATCCATATTCATGGTGCCGGAGTTTCTGAGGCTATCTTATGCAGATCTCTTGAATGCCACAGGTGGATTCTCAGAATCGAATCTAGTTGGTGCAGGGAGATTCGGATCTGTATATAAAGGAACTATTGTCAATGATGATGAAGATGAGGAAGAGAGTAAAGAAGTGGCAGTAAAAGTTCTTTATCTCAACATCAGAGGAGCATACAAAAGCTTGGCATCAGAATGCAATGTATTAAGAGGCATACGACACAGAAATCTGCTCAAGATCATAAGCGTTTGTGACACCATTGATTTTCAAGGCAATGATTTCAAGGCATTGGTCTATGAATTCATGGCCAACGGAAGCCTCGAGGATTGGCTGCATCAAAATGCTGAGGAACAAGGCAGAAATCTGAGCATTATTCAGAGACTTGATATTGCCATTGATGTTGCATCTGGAGTAGAGTACTTGCATGGAGGTACTGACTTCACAGTTATTCATGGAGATTTGAAGCCGAGCAACATTCTCTTGGATCAAGACATGGTCGCCCACGTAGGAGATTTCGGATTAGCCAAAATAATTTCAAACATGTCAGAAAACATGACAACAACAGAAGGAAGTAGTTCAATTGCAATAAAGGGAACCATAGGTTACATCCCTCCAGGTCAACTTCTAACCTTTTTTATTTCACAATTTCTTTATTAATGTACATAGCTACTAAGTATGCTTATTAAATTTATACAGAATATGGGATGAACAATGTCGTGTCAACAAAAGGAGACGCATACAGCTTTGGGATTCTTGTGCTCGAGATGTTCACAAACAAAAGACCTATAGGTGATGCATTCAATGGGTATGTAAATCTCCAATATTTCGTTAGCAGTGCTTTAACGGATCGTGTAATGGAAGTAGTGGATCCGTGTTTGCATCAACAACTAAACGGAGGCGACAAGTATTTAGATTGCATTGTTTCGATATTGAGGATAGGAGTGCGATGCTCAATGGAACTTCCTAGAGATCGCATGTCGATGGTAGAGGCTGTGATTGAACTGAAAAAGATAAAATGTGTTTTTATTGCAGATAGTCAACGTGGCAAAAATAGGAATGTTGCTCCCTACCAACATTGAAACATATGTTCGTGTCTGTTATGTGTATTTTTGAATTTTCTTTCCAAGAATACATGGATTACATGTTTTTTATTGCAACTATTTTCTGTTTCATATGATTTTGTTCTATATATGTCATTAAACAAGTAATTATGTTTCTTAATTCTTTCGATTTTGGAGGTGTACAATTACCAAAGAAGAAACAGAGTATTCGATATCTTAATTAGTAACAAGTGAGTTAGTGTCCACTTTTTTTGTGTCAATGACATGATATGGGCAAAAATAGTTTGAGTCATGTTCGTGCGGCTCCATGTTATTAATTTCCATATAGTATGATACTGTCGTGGAGTGCTCATGTTGAGTTTGTTTAACATGTTAATTTTCTAGTATAATATTATTATTATTAATACTTTATTATTTTTTATATTTATATCTGAGTTAAAGTTTGAATTTGTCGTGTTGTATCGAATGTCACTAGTAACACAAAATCATGTCATATTTATAAAGTAGAGTAAAAAACATTTTCGTTGACAAAAGAAAAAGGGGTAAGTAAGACATTTTTGTGAAGGGATGGAGTACAAAACTTTAACTAACTTTTACTCCATCTCAACCGATATTTAATTACACTAGTATTTTCCCCGTGCGTTGCACAAAAAATATTCTGTATTGATAGTATTATGAGATAAACAAATTATAGAAGACATAATTATTCATTTTTCTCATGTGTTGGATACACAAACTTGAATTAAAATTTAGTCACCACGGTTTGGAGCCTAATTCGTATGAAGCTGAAACTGTTGGTGTTGAAGAAATATTACTTCCAGATTAAATATTTAGACACTAATAAATAATAAAGAGCAAAAGGAATATTATCATTATAATATAAAGATATTAACAAATTATCATTCATAATTAAGTAATTATTTTAAAAAGAAAATTCACTATTTATAATTTCATTTTGAATTGAAGGCAATGTGAAATTTACTCCCTCCGACCACTCAGATTGTCATTATTTCTTTATTTAGAGGTTTCACTCATATTGTCATCTTTTCAATAAGGAAAATTTTAACCTTTTAAAAGTGACGGGACATCCTCACTTTCTATCTTTTTACCTTTATTCTTAATATCCGTGATGAACACTTACATGCAGGTGTAATCATTCGAATTACGGATCGGATTTTTTCTCAATCCGATCCAAAGTCCAAATTTCTAAAGAAATGGATGCGATCCAATCTGAAATCTGAAAAAATTCGAAATCCAAACACTAAATTCAATCCGATCCGAAAATCCAAAATTCTAAAAAATAAAAAACTAAATAAATTAAATTAATTAATTAATAATAAAATGAACATATATATTGAATTATTTAAAGCACAGATCCGATCCGAATCTAAATTCAAATTTATGAAAAAATTCGATCCAATCCAATCTGAAATTCTAAAATCTTTGAACCAAATTTTATATTTTGATTTGATCCGATTTAAATTTTCGAATTTCAATTTTTCACACTTCTAATTACAGACAATTTTAATAAGTCGAGGAGAATAACACCTTACTAGCCTTTATGTGCATTTCTGCTTATCCAAAAGTTACACGACTCAAAATTTTAACCCCTAATTCTTCCATCTCCATTTTCCCCAAACTCTCTCAAACCCTAATTCCGGCAACATTCCGCCGCCACTGCCACCGCCGAATGGCCAAATGAAGCAAAGGGAGGTCATCTACGTGCCGGTCTCTACAAACTCAGGCGAGAATATCATCGAACGTAGACGATCCTCCCTTTTCTTTATTTGGTCAACTGTGTCCGACTTTCGTTTCGTCGCTAGCTTTCGTTTTCCGTTGTTGATGATTTTTTGGAATTCACTAATTTCTTCTACAAGTATATATGGTTTGTGCATAGCAATAACATTTGTGTATCTTCTAACATGGACCTTGATGATTTTTTGGAATTAACTAATTTTTTCTACAAGTGTTTATGGTTTGTGCGTAGCAATAACATTTGTGTATCTTTTAACATGATAGGATTTAGTCTGGTAGTTCTAATAATGTTGCATTATGAAGGTTTTCTTAGATAATATGAGAACGAAGTCCGAGCCTATTATTTCGAAATGTGGAGAGGATGAGAATTGGACTGAGATTACTTTCATGTGGAGAGGATGAGAATTGGACTGAGATTACTTTCAAGCCAGATTTAGCAAGATTCCACACTTTCGACATTTTCATGATCGTAGGATTATTCTTCCGCTTATCATTGTCATTCACATTCAGCAATACAGAGTCTTTACAAGATTTAGTAGATTTAGTAGATAATTTCCTATCTAAATAAAACATACTAGTGCTTTTCTTGCAGATTTCCCTTCTGTCAAAATTAAGGTGCATTTAGATTCTTGTTTACCAAACCAATAACCTTTACACAACCTTTACACAGTGTAAAGTTCACTAGTTTGTTAAGGAAGAATCTAAACCTAAAAGTCCTTAATCTTGGCTGAAGGAAAGCTGCAAGAAAAGCAGTAGTAAGGAAAATTGTTTTAATACCACATCCTGTAAGAAATCTTATGAAGTATATGTGGAGTAAGGAATGTTGGGCTAGAGGAAGGTGCAAAGTATGATGACGTGTCAGTGGACTCACCCAAGTTCAATCGAATAATTATCATGCCCAATCAGGTTTCTTTGTGAGCTATATTAATTTCGTCTAGGACATGGCCTCTTTGACCGATACTGAAGTAGGCCAAGACTTAATCAGTTGATAACTTGATATAAACATGTCGTATTAGTTTCTGACATCAACATTTTTTCTCTAACAATGGGCTGTGAGCCGTAATTATATCTAAAATAGTTGTCTTCCTCAAACTTGATTGGTGAATTCTGGTTCAAACTCAAGGTGAAACCAGTGACTGGAAGAAGAGTAGAAACCATGATCTTATGGTTTGCTTTTTAAATTATGATATCCCTTTCAATGACCCTTTTCGTGTAATGTTCTTCCATGTTCATCCTCCCCTTTATCTTATATGTTTCACATATCTTCCGTGTTCATGTTGGAAAGTTCTTAAAGTCTCAAAGAAGATTATTTGTTTTGTATACTCTTCTCTTCTTCAGAAGCCGAATAATGCACAGCTGTGTTGTATATTCCAGGTGCTGCTGCTAAGCGACGACATTGATCCAGATATCTTCATTTGGTACTCGTTTATAATCAGTTATTCCTTATTTGTACGATTAACTGTTCTATAGATGATTGATATTCTTTGCTTTAAAACTTTCATTTTTTTGACGAAATTCTTTGGGACTTTGTGTGGTTGAGTCTCATATTGTGTGTTATAACTTTGACTTCTTGAGTTACCTCCGATTGAATGGAAAGCAGGTTACTTAAAATCTTATGAAATAACTGCCGGACTAACAGGTTCCTGAAGAGATCCTCGTCAAGAGAGTTGTTGGTTGCAGACTAGATCCAGTTTCTTGGACAATTATACCATCTTAAATATTCTCCCCCAGAAACAGAGGAAATTGCTGCAAGACTTACTCAGCTCTTTGACGACACTGAAGAAAAGGTATGCACTATCTCCCTTTTGAATGTTTAGCCTGTGACGCTATTTCTAACGCTGACGATATTCTTCCGCTTTCAGCTATTATTACTAGTTCTTGCTGTAGAGTTTCTATGCTTGCTCGTCTGAACCTGAGCATTAGTCGAGAACTTTATTTTCCGTCCTTAACTTTGAGTGGAATCACCATTCCTGACGAGATCACAATTCGTTCGATCTACATGGGTTTAGACATTTAATTTCTACTCTCATTTTAATTCTTTTTCGTCGTACTAATCACCTCCTTGATGGGTTGAAACTATGACTTATGATATTCATCGGATCTCTTAATTCTTAATTAGCTGAAAATATGAATTGTCCATAAGATTCTTAATTGATCAAAAATATGAATCATTTGTTATAATAGCAAAAAAATAAAATTTATGTATTTGACGACCAAACTCCAAAGTCAAAACTTTAGTAAATGATTAAAATCTTATGCATTTCACGGCAATGATTTTTTAATTAATATTTAATTTACTGTCGAGAAAATTTTCTATTTAATGTGAAGAAAAATTTTCTAGGCTTCCCTAGAAAATTAAAATTAAAAAATCTAGGCTAAACTTCTTTTAATGTGGGATTTCTAAGGTGTTAGGAGTGCAAATGCAAAAAAATGAAGTTATAGTCCTTATTTTTATATTTCGTAATATATAGTCCTTATTTTTCAATTTCATAATATATAATCATCTTTTTGAAAACACTGAAAGTTACCGTTCTATTTTAACAATTAGCTCCTGAAAATATATTTAGACTAACTAGTCATCTAGTTCAATAATATCTAGAATGACTAGTCATCTAGGACAAGTGAGAAAATGGATGACAGTCGAGAAGCGTGTGGGACAACACAATTCAAGAAAAGATGTGGTAGTGAAGGTGCTAAATCTCAACTTATATTTGAATTTGCGCTAAGCTCCAAATTCAAAAGTTACCAAAATTATTGTTTATAATTTGGTTTAATACCATGCAAGACTGAATATCATCATCTACTTCAACACACCAAATTAAAACACCATGGAAAAACTTTCCATCCTTACAAATTTCTTCTTCATTATTCCAATATTCCTCCTTCTCATCCTCTCTAATACTCCTCCTTCATACTCCAACAATAACCAAACCGATTTCGAAGCTCTTCTGGCCTTCAAGAAATCCATACACGACGATCCATTGGGGGCTCTGAGCTCATGGAACGAGACGACACATTTCTGCAGATGGAATGGCGTTTCTTGCGGCACAAGGCATCCAGACAGAGTTGTCTCTGTGATTCTGAAGTCCAAAGGCCTGGTGGGAATGCTTTCACCTCACATAGGTAACCTTTCTTTTCTTAGAAGAATCGACTTGCAAAACAACACCTTCCGCGGCCCAATCCCAAGTGAGATTGGTCGTTTGACAAGGCTTGGAGTGATTGAGTTTAGTAACAATAGTTTCGGAGGTGGGATTCCAACTAACCTGTCACAATGCAGAAATCTTTATTCTCTGAACTTGATAGACAATAACCTCACTGGATCCATAGTCCCCGAGTTAGCTTCTCTCGTCAAGCTAAAAAACTTAGCCTTGTCGGAGAATATGCTCTCGGGGACTATCCCACCATTCCTAGGAAACCTCACTAATCTAATCCAACTCTCGTTGAATCGTTGTGGCTTGCAAGGAGTGATTCCAGAGTCGCTCGATCAACTCCATAGAATGCTGTATCTATTTATGAGTGGGAACAGTCTGAGTGGTTCTGTTCCCTTTGGCCTCTTTAATATTTCAACTATGGAGGCTGTCCAATTGGATGACAATCAACTCCATGGAACCATACCTTCTTCCTTTACACTTCCCAAGCTAAGAATTCTTGATTTGAGCCTCAATCATTTCACCGGAGCTCTTCCACCTTCGCTGTCGAATTCTTCTCTCCTGGAAGAATTATATGTCCCTTCCAACAACATCATTGGAGAAATGATAGATTTAACAAGGCTTCCAGCTCTGGAAATACTTTCTGGTGGATCTAACCATTTGAAGGGAGATATTCATACTATTTTATCATCCCTTACCAACTGCACCCGCCTTCAAGCTTTGTCGTTGGGTGATAACCGTTTCACTGGTTCGTTGCCAGATTCCATTGGCAATCTCTCCACTAACTTATTCGGCCTAGGCATTGCTCAAAATCAGATAAGTGGAAGCATTCCATTCAGTATTGGAAACCTTATCGGTCTCACTGTTTCATATGTTGATTCCAATAATCTCCAAGGTCCAATTCCTTCCTCCATTGGAAAACTTAATATGTTGCAAGAATTTAGTCTCAGAGACAACAAGCTGACAAATGAGATTCCATCATCATTTGGCAACTTGACTTTGCTGAACGAACTCTACTTGGATCGAAACAATCTGTTTGGGAGAATACCTCAAAGTCTTGCCAACTGTACCAGCTTGTTAGCCTTAGATCTTTCACAGAATAAACTCAATGGTTCAATACCTCCCGAGATTTTGAGGCTTTCCTCCATTTCTATTGAACTTAACCTATCCCACAACTTCTTGATGGGTACTATTCCATCAGAAGTCGGCGCTCTAAGAAATCTAGTGGCCTTAGACTTGTCAAACAATAGATTATCCGGATTCATTCCAACTTCTTTGAGCAGTTGTGTCATGCTCACTAACCTAGTCCTCGAGAAAAATTATCTTCAAGGAGACATACCCGACACTGTGAGGGCATTGAGAGGTTTACAATATTTGGATCTTTCCTATAATAACTTTTCTGGGAAGATTCCATCATTCCTGGCTCAGTTTAGTCTGTTATATCTCAACCTATCTTTCAATGCGCTCGAAGGTGAAGTCCCTACTCTCGGAGTTTTCCAAAATCAAACTGCATTCTCTCTCCAAGGTAACCCCCACCTGTGTGGAGGTATTCCAATCCTAAATCTACCTCCTTGCCCGTCACCAAATTCCAACAAGAAATCAAATTTGGGTATAATATTGATCCCAACTGCTGGAGCCATATGCCTTGCCCTTTCTCTATTATGCTTCTGTCTCATCATCTACCGAAGACGAACACTGCAAAAATCTGGAACCCCCGCAGCTACATTCATGATGCCGGAGTTTCTAAGGCTGTCTTATGCAGATCTCTTGAATGCCACAGGTGGATTCTCGGAGTCGAATCTAGTTGGCGCAGGGAGATTTGGATCTGTATACAAAGGAACAATTGTTAGCAATGAAGATGAGGAGGAGAATGCAGAAGTTGCAGTAAAGGTGCTTAATCTAAACATCAGAGGAGCATATAAAAGCTTGGCATCAGAATGCAATGCATTGAGAGGCATACGACACAGAAATCTGCTCAAGATCATGAGCGTTTGTGACACCATTGATTTTCAAGGTAATGATTTTAAGGCAATGGTCTATGAATTCATGGCCAACGGAAGCCTCGAGGATTGGTTGCATCAGAATTCTGAGGAAGATGGCAGAAATCTGAGCATTATTCAGAGACTTGATGTTGCCATTGATGTTGCAACTGGAGTAGAGTACTTGCATGGTGGTACTGACTCTGTGGTCATTCATGGAGATTTGAAGCCCAGTAACATTCTCTTGGATCAAGACATGGTCGCCCACGTAGGAGATTTTGGATTAGCCAAAATAATTTCAAACATGTCAGAAAACATGATAGCAACAGAGGGAAGCAGTTCAATTGCAATAAAGGGAACCATAGGTTATATCCCTCCAGGTCAACTTCTAACCATTTTCACTTCACAATTTCTTTATCAATATACATAGCTACTAACTATGTTATTATATGTATACAGAATATGGGATGAACAATGTTGTGTCAACACAAGGGGATGCATACAGCTTTGGGATTCTTGTGCTCGAGATGTTCACAAACATAAGACCCACTAGTGATGCATTCGATGGAAATGTAAATCTCCAAGATTTCGTTAGTAGTGCTTTAACAGATTGTGTAATGGAAGTAGTGGATCCGTGTTTGCATCAACAACTAAACGGAGGCTACAAGTATTTAGATTGCATTGTTTCGATATTGAGGATAGGAGCGAGATGCTCAATGGAACTTCCTAGAGATCGCATGTCGATGGCACAAGCTGTGAATGAATTGAAAAAGATAAAATGTGTTTTTCTTGTAGATAGTCGTCGTGGCAAAAATAAGAATGTTGCTCCCTACCAACATTGAAACATATGTTCATGTCTGTTATGTGTATCTTTGAATTTTCTTTCCAAGAATACATGGATTACATGTTTTTTTTATTGCAACTATTTTCTGTTTCATATGATTTTGTTTTATATATGTCATTAAACAAGTAATTATGTTTCTTAATTCTTTCGATTTTGGAGGTGTACAATTAAAGAAGAAACAGAGCATTCGATATCTTAATTAGTAACAAGTGAAACACTATATGCATGCATTACCAAAGAAGAAACAAAGTATTCGATATCTTAGAGCTAACTACTTCTGTTGGAACAAGTAGTATGCATTGTTTGACTCGGCACGTGTACTAAAGAAATACAAAGCTCGTGAAGAGGTGGTTTTTGTTTCACTCAAATTCGACTCATGCTAATATGAGAGCATTTGTTTTTAGGAATTAAATGAGTATCAGAAAAAATGGGCACAGCTTAGAAAAGAACATAAGAATAATGTTGAAACTGGCTTTTATGTTTGATATTAACAATTTGATCAGTGGATATAATTTCCATTTCTTTTATCAGAAGAAGAAGTTGGTGAAATCCAGAAGCCTTCATCAAATGTTTCAAAGGTGGATATATATGATGTTGAGATCATCAATGATGATGAATTTGAGCTGGTAGAGAAGAAAATAGAAGGCAGTAGAAAACCAGCAAACGCAGCAGCAGCAGCAGCAGCAGAGCCTCGTCTTGGTGGGACGAAGAAAAGAGGGCCGGCTAGCAGCATTCAATCTCCTGATAACAAAGTGAAGAAATTGAGTAATGAAGAGGAAGAATCTCATGATGGTAGTGATGAGTAATTAATCTTCTTTACTTCATTGGATTTGTTATGTAGAAAAATTACTACCATGATGATAAAATATTATCATTAATTTTAATGTACTATTATCATAATATTTGGCAAATTTTACAATAATAGGATAACATTTAAAACTTGATAAATTTATGCATAACATTTCCAATAATGTCATGAAATCCTAATTCAAGTTTTGAATAGTATATATTGAAAAAAAGTTGTGTATATTCTCTTGCATGTTCTTGAGTCAATTGTAGTATTTTCTTGAGTCATTGTATTTGACATATTCTCTTGCAGCTATATTTTCTTCTTTGTTGGGAACTGTTACACTTCTTGAAGATTATTACACGTTATATATCTGTTATGTCTTAAATATTACTAGTACTAAAAATTGACTGGATTTTTCTTTCTCACAAAGAAATAAAAATGGCCGTATTTTCTAATATCTGATGTCTTAGTCTATACTTATACTCCCTCGATAATGTAACATTTCTTTTCGATACGGATATTATGAATAAAAGTATTAAGAGTAAAGATGGTAATTAGTATAGTAATAAAGTGATATAAAATATTTTTAAAGTAATTAAAATGTTGTTCAAGCGATATAAAGTGGTTTTAAAGTGAATAAAGTGTTACTGATCTGATATAAAGTGGTTTAAAAATGAATAAAGTAGATAAAGTGATATTATTTCCATAAAAGGAAATGTTATAAGATGAATGGGACGCTAAAAAAAGAATATGTTACATGAACTAGACACATGAAGTATTATAAGGATTATACAAATTCATTGGGAATTTATTTAGCCTTCTATAACTTTAAAATTTTTGTTGTACCAATGTCATTCCATCATAGTTAGAATAAAAAGAATAAATAAGTTGCACAACAAAATGTCATGTTTTAGAACTAAATTTAGATTACTTTAATATTTCTATCTATATATAGAAGATTGAAATAATATATATATATTGGTAGTTAATTATAGTTATTGATTCAAATATTTGTTCGAAAGATCTTAATCATTTTTTAAGTTCTATGTATAAATAAAGGATGCATGATTGATCTCAGTTATTTTTGAAACAAATGCAAATAATAAAAAAACAGCTGGCGGGTGCAGATCTTGGCCGAGTCGGGTCGGACCCATTTCACCCTATGTACCAATGTATGGAAGTCCAACCCTTTCATGTGTTTTTTAGTAAAATTACATAATTGCCACTCACCCTAAGAAATGAATTCCACTTTCACTTTTCATCTCTCTTTTCCTATCTAACCTGAATCTCATCTAAAGGCTATTTTTATTTTGCAATTCTCAGAAACCACCACATTATCAACTATATTTCCCCAAATTCTCATAAAAATTACGAAAAGAGAAGAACAACAACAACCGCCGACAATTTTTGACTTGAGAAAAGCTGATGTACCGCCAACAATCAGCTGCAGTTTCCATCGATTTCATTTTCATGCAGTTCAAATTGAGCATGTAGTGGTAAAAATGTTTAAATATTATTTTAAAAATTAATGAATCGTATAAAAAATGTGGTAATATGTTTTATACGACTCTAACAATATATGTACAAATTCTTGTATGAATTTGGTTCAAACCAAGATTACATAAAATTTTTATAACAAAATTAATTATGATGATGTTGATGTAATACTAGACGATCTAGACAACATTTGTGGCGCCAAACATGCCTCCAATGCTCTATCTAAGCTATGTACAACTTCGCTCATGGTCGGCCTATCTTGGCCCTCCGGCATGACGCAATCGGCTGCCAAGTACGCAACGTACGTCACCGCCTCGATCTCGAACGGCGTTGGAGGCGGCGCCCGCCGGTCCAAAATTCTATGAATATCGTCTTGGATTATGTACGGGACGACATAGTCCACAACATTTCTCGGCACTCCGTTCTCATTCTTGTGAATTGCTTTACAACCGGAGAGCATCTCCAATAACACTACCCCAAAACTATAGACGTCGCTCTTAGTCGTCAAGAGTTGAAGCCTATAGTATTCGGGGTCCATGTACCCCATGGTCCCCGCGGCCCGCAGAGACAGGTGAGACTCATCATCCTGCGGGCCCCACAATGAGAGGCCAAAGTCGGACACCTTGGCACTCCACGTGGCATCAAGTAGTATATTGGACGGCTTGATGTCACGGTGGATAATACGTGGCACTGCATACGTGTGAAGGTATTCGATCCCTCTAGCTGCATCAAGAGCCACTTTAATTCTTCTAGGCCATGACATGAGTGCGGAGCTCTCTAGCTTGTGAAGATGGTCGGATAGGGTTCCGTTGTCCATATACTCGTATACAAGCACGCGCTCGTTCGATTCTTCGCAGAACCCTAGTAGTCGTACGAGGTTCTTGTGGTTGAGGCGGGATAGAAACTCGAGCTCGTTCAAGAAAGCGTTGTCTCTGTCCTCCTCTTGATGGCCCCGTTTGCTGGCTATTGCATAAGAGGAAGAGGCCGAGTTCTCGGCCCTCTTGATTGCCACTTCACGGCCGTCTTCCAATGTGGCGTGGTAGACCGACCCAAAGCTTCCATTCCCGATCTTGAGCTCCTCCGAGAAATTATCCGTAGCTACAAGCAACACTTCAAGAGAGAACTCCTCCAAATTCCCTCCATTTCCGGTGCTAATCAAGTGGCTGAGTTTCTTCTCCAACGCCGGCTGAGGTGGGGCAACTTCGCCTCCCTCACCCTCGCCCTCGCCCTCGCCCTCGCCCTCGCCCCCTTCTAGGCGGCCGGAATCATGAATCCGGCTGCCCCGGATCTTAATATACCTTGAAAACAAAAACACACACAATGCTAGCAATGATGAGAAAGTCCCAACACATCCCACAACCATAAAGACCAAAATTCTACCACTCCATTTCTTGCCACCACTAGCTGTCGAGGGAGGCGGCACCGGCAACACCGACGACGGCGGATCACGTTGGGGCCCACAAGGTTGACACATCACTAGCCCTTCACCACAATATTCACCAAAATTAGGCCAATCATTACAACCACATTCCTCTTTAGGCCTACATGGCAATGGAACAACATCATCAAACACCAATGGATTTGAATCAAACACCTCATCACCCCAACACAACAACCTATAATTAGACTTCTCAACTCCACAAAAACTCTTCCTTTTCCCTTCAATGGCTACAAATGTCTCATTCATCAAAGATTGAGGCAAACTAAACCCTTCTTCCCCCCAACAAAACACGGTATCGTTTATCCTTATCGCGCAGACACGATTCTCCCCCATCGCAACCGATTTAAACTCTCCTCGAGGCTCCTCTCCCGCCACATCGCCCCAGCATTCTAAGCTCCCATTCTGCAGAACTCCGCAGACATGGCGAAAACCGGCCTCGACTACTTTGAACCGGCCGGTACCATCATGATCGTGATCGGTCACACTCTGATCGGTACCCGAGCACGTGACCTCTCCGGATTCCGACAAACCACACACGAACTCCTCTCCAACTGCAAGGCTCGAATCCAGAGCTCCGCCATTGCTGCCACTCTCTCTCCCTCTCCTCGGCCAGCATTCCACCGCGTTGGTGGCGTTGTGAACGCCGCAAACGCGGGTGTTTCCGGAGCTGAAATCCCGCAGAAGCTCGCCGTTGTAAACTCTCTTGCGATCCATGGCGTCGACGGTTGAGAATCTGTAACAGAAGATGAGAGATTTGCTCGAGGAGTAGGATGAGGTTAGAACGCAGATGAATCCATCGCCGGCGGCGATGGCGGAGACCGACGGCGCGGCGGGAGTGAGCTGGATTTGAGTTCGTTGAGGGAAAACTGTGCAGTTGACGAAAAAGGAGGAATCTTGGGAATGATTGGCCAATTTCGCGAGCGCGCAGACAAGAGTTTGGTTGTTGGTTTCTGAAATTGCGACGGTGGAGAGAGAGTGGTTGAAGGGGAGAAGCGAAATGAGGAGAAGGGTTAGAAGAGAAGCATTCATGAGGTGAATGTAAGCCATGGAGAAGGTGTTCTCATGATGGTGATCAACGATGAGAGAGAGAGAGAGAGAGAGAGAGAGAAGGATTCTTGATTATTTCCAAGATTTGATTTTTTTGGCAATTTTAAGGAGGTGGGAGTCGAGGAAGAAACAGAGGGAAAGGGAATCACGCGGTCGTTTAGACTTTAGAGAGAGAGTGAGGACCAAAGACCGAGTCTGCATTCTGCAACTCAGTAATTTTGGAGAGAGAGAGCGCGTAGTCAAAGAGTGCAAGCCTCGTCGTCGGGTCGGGGAAGACGACGTCGTTTGGTAATTTTGCAAGAAATGAAATAATTATGGTAAGAATTTTTTTTCAGGTCAACATCAAGAAATGTGCATCTTTTGAATAGTGAGATCCGGAGCGTGGACGTGGATCTTTATTTTATTTTTACAATATAGTTTAATTTGTATTGATATGAGTGTCTAGTATTTTTAGTTTCTAAAAATTTGTGATAATTTATTTTATTGTAGAGAGGGACATTTAACATTTTCATGAATTGTTTAGAGGCAAAAAAAAAAAAAAAAAAAAAAAAAAAACTTTCGAACTGACTTAAGTCCTCATTTGTGAAGATTTTATTTATTTGAAATTGTTTTGTGAATATTCCATTTAAGTCTTTATGCAATTCAAAATGTAAGTTTTTTCAAGTGAGAATCTCTTTCGTAGCAAAAATGAGAAATATTTAGAATTATAATTGCCTTATCATCCCTAAAAAAATCGCCTTATCATCATCTACATGAAATAAAAAAAAATTATATTTTGTTAACAGTACTAAAACATAGATCGAGATACTCTATTATATTTTGTACGTCGAGATACTCTATTATATTTTGTAGGTCGAGATACTAGTTGAACTCTACCAATATTTTATAGGTTGTAATATAGATACACGTCTACAAAATAGCAACTCGAGTACTTAGAATCATCAAAGTGAGCGGGGCAAGCACAAAGCCAAACTTCTTATAATCCAATCCGGACTGAAATATGATCGAATCGATTTTGATAACTCTAACTACCATCTATATCTATTCTTTGTTTTTTTTTTTTTGTTTTTTGGTGTTACAAAATGCTTTACCACAGCAAAATAAATCAGAAAATAAAACTAAAATCACTTTATTCTGATAAACATATCCATTTTGCAAGATGCCAGCTTTAGAAGATGCATCAATATCAAAGCTACATTATATAAAATGCAATATGCATATCTACATTGTATATATATAATATATATTTGTATATATTGAGATTTCAAAACCTAGAATCTCAAACGGTAATCACACAAACTATCTACACAAAATCAAATATAAAGAAAAAATGTTCTAAACATACCGCTCTCATCCTTGTCCAAATTGTCTGCAGAGTTAAATGCAACATTTGGTTGAGCTTCCACAAACATCTTGATCACTTCCTTCATGCTCGGCCTCAGATTCGGAAGCTTAGCCGTGCAAAGTGTCGCGATCCTCAACACCTTGATCGCGTCATCTTGAACTACATTTGATACATCCTTATGATCAAGAACTGTTGTGCAAAAAGTCACACAAGAATTTGCCTTATTAGATAGAATAATTGGTTTGATGCAATTCCTGTCGAGTGGGGAGACTGTGATGTCACTCATATCACCGGCAAATTATTGAAAGTGAAAGACGACGATAAATGAGAGAACAATGCTCAAATAAATTTGATTATGAGAACAATTAGTATTCAAGAAGGTGTGATTTAGAAGATTCAGAGTTAGTGGATAAACTCAAGTTCAATCGGATACTAATTATGACCGATCATGTTTACAATTAGAATTTTCTCAATAATACCATCTTTCACCTCTCTGTACATAAATAAGAGGTATATTAATTTAGTATGAGATTGGTTTCTTCGGTTTTCTATAGGATCCGGACGAAGCTCATATAAAGCAACGACCCGTTGTGGATTTTTATTATATAGTTTAATTTGAATTTATATGAGCGTAGTATTTTTAGCCTCATATGTAAAAATTGTGATAATTTTTTTTTTTTTTAGAGGGACATTTTCATATATTGTTTACCGAAAAAAAAAGTTTACAAGTTGACTTAAGTCCTCATTGGTGAAGACTTTATTTATTTCAAATTGTTTTATGAATATTCTAATTAAAGTCGTTATTTTTTTTAAATTTAAGTTTTTCAAAGTAAGATTCTTTTTTGTAGAGCAAATTAAATTATTTGGATTTAAAATTGCCTTATCACCTACATGACTAAAAAAATCTATTTTATTAACAGGACTTCAAAGATTATCACTCAACAATGTGATGATATGATGGTTCAACCATACATCAAATCTACAGATCGGACATTCAATCTGAAAAATAAAGGGAGAAAAGATTGGCTCCTAAGTCTTAAGGTACTGGATGAACATTCTTCTTTTTTCATAGGTCTTTATTAGTTTATCACTCAACAATGTGATGATATGATGATTCAACATTGTTATTTTATGATATGATGGTTTTTATTAGTTTATCACAAATAATTAAATTATTCTGCGCAAACTTGGAAAAACCGTGATTATAGTAAGGAAGAGATCGAGTATAGTGAATTTGTCAATAAGGATTTAGTCCAATACTTCATAGCAAACAATAGAAGATCGATTCACTTCGTAGTTGATGGATTTAAGCATGTACAAAGGCAGATTTTTTATTCGGCTTCGACCTCCAAAAATAAAGATGAAATGCATGGTCACACTTTGTGGTGATGCTCAAAGGTATCATCATGGTTAGAGGACTCTTGTAGACTTCGTAAATGTGATGGCTCGAGCGTATGTGGGCAACGAAACCTAAATCTTCTTGAACAATGATCTTATTTTGGTGCTCGACACGAGCTATAGTATAAGCAAATTAATGTTACTTGTACCATTTTTGTTTGTTGTATCTAATGAATTAGTCTTCATTTTCAGGAAGAGAAAGGTGTAACGGTCAAGTAGCTTTCAACGTGTCATCTCTCCATAGCCAGATTGTTGTTTCGTGAGGAGGATGATAGCATATTCAACTACTTAACTAGAGATGGCCACAAAGTTGAACCACAATGGTACAAACATTTAATCATATGGGCTTTTATATCATTTCCATAGATGATTTGGATCTAATGCCTTGTTCTACTGTAGGTTTGTACTAGTCATTGCAATGGTTCCGGTAAATGGGAGCAAAGGAATAGGCTCTGGATGCAGAATAGACTTGCTCAATGAACATAGAGTAAGGAATTGTATAAACGTTGATCTTTATTCCATAATTCTGTTTTAAAACTGGCTCAACATAATTGAACTTTTTTTGCAGGCTCACGACCAGCGTGACTACTCTGTGAGAATCATTACGTATAACAACTTTGTCAAATGGGAACTTGTGTCATATATTATGACAAATAAAGATAGGTCAATTCCATTCGTTCATGATGGATTGAAACCATCATAGAGAAAGATTATGTATACAACCATAATTGAATCAATTCCATAATTCGAATCAAAATGTATATATGTGGGTTCAACCATGAATCAATTCCATACCGGTTCCAAATTAGAGGAATGTTATGGTAAAACTCCGTTTAAGACGATTTGGTAAAACTCCGTTTATGGATTTTTATTATATAATTCAATTTGAATTTATATGAACATAGTATTTTTAGTCTCGTATGTAAAAATTGTGATGATTTATTTTATTTGAGAGGGACATTTTCATGAAAAAAAAAACTTACAAGTTGACTTAAGTCCTTATTGGTAAAGACTTTATTTACTTCAAATTGTTTTATGAATATTCCAATTAAAGTTGTTAATTTTTTAAAAAAAAATTAAGTTTTTTAAAGTAAGATTCTCTTTTTAGCAAAACTAGAGCAAATCAAATTATTTGAATTTAAAATTGTCTTATCACATACATGACTAAAAATCTATTTTATTAAGAGGACTAACTAATGTCTAAACCATAGATCAAAGCTCAAGGAGAATTCAAATTTGTTGTTAAGACTTCTTTAACTCTACTAATATTTCGTAGGTCGAGATACGAGTTGAACTCTACCAATATTTTGTAGGTTGAAATACTAAAGGCTCATTCGCAACTATAGTTAGAGCTCTTATAATCCAGTCTAGTCGGGTCAATTTTGACAATTCTAACTACATCATACATGTATTATTTCCAAAGCAAAATGAACCAGAAACTAAAATCACTTTATTATGATAAACATATCTATTTTGCAAGGTGCAGCACTTTCAGCTTCACAAGATGCATCAGTACAAAAGCTACATTATACAAAATGCAATATGTATATCTATATTCTATAATATATTTGTGTATATTGAGATTTCAATCACCTAGAATCTCAAACACTCACGCAAACTATCTACACAAAATCAAATATAAAGAAAAAATGTTCTAAACATACTCCTTCTCATTCTTCTCCAAATTGTCTGCAGAGTTAAATGCAGAAGCCGGCTGAGCATCCACAAGCATCTTGATCACTTCCTTCATGCTCGGCCTCGAATTTGGAAGCTTAGTCGTGCAAAGTGTCGCGATCCTCAACACCTTGATCGCGTCATCTTGAACTAGATCCGACACAGCCTTATGATCAAGAATTTTGATCACATTCTCCCTACTGTCCAAATGAGTCGAAACCCAGTACACCAAGTCCTTCCCTTCCCCGAACTCCTCCTCTACCGGCTTCTTCCCTGTCACGAGCTCCAACAGCACCACCCCGAAGCTATACACATCACTCTTCTCTGTCACTTTGAGTGAATAGGCCATCTCTGCATAGAAAGAAAAGAAAAGAAAAACAAGCATTAGTCCTATGTAAGAACGCGCTATTTTTGCAACTCTTGAGACCTAATTAGTAATTTTACCCGGTGCAAAGTAGCCGTGAGTGCCAGCAAAAGAGCTCCATTCAGACCCTCTTGGAGAGGCTTGATCCGCGATCTTGGCAACGCCAAAATCAGCAATCTTGGCCTCATAATCCTCATCAAGGAGTATGTTAGTCGACTTTATGTCTCTGTGGATGATGGGCGGGCTGCAGTCGTGGTGTAAATATGCGATTCCTTTTGCAGCTCCTAATGCAATTCTATACCTTTGGTACCAATCCAGCTCCGGCTTACCAGCCTTGATCTCTCTGTGAAGTGCTTGAAACAGATTCCCATTCGGCATGTACTCGAAAACTAAGAAATTCGAGCCTTGTTTCATCAAACAAGCATATAGTTTCACTATGTTTCTATGCCTAATCTTGCCAAGAATCTCCATTTCTGCTGCCATGAGCTTCACCCCATTGCCCTTCCACAGCTGCTTCACAGCAACAGTTCCACACCCCTTGTTCAAGTCGAGGCGATAGACTTTGCCCGTGGCCCCACTCCCGATCAAGTTATCCTCATCCACATCATATATAGCATCAGCATCAAACTCCACTTGTTGGAAGCTCTCGAGTTTGAAGGGGCGTAGGCTGCCCTTTTCGTCTCCCATTTGCCCGTCTTCTGCCTCACTTTTCTTGAAGCTCCTATAGCTCACGAACAGCAGCCCGCCTAGGAAAACAACGAGGGCGACCAGTATGACGCACATCATTGTCAGTTTAGTCTTGATGGAACTCTTGTTGCCATTTTTCTGATGATCACAGATAGGTAAGGCGGAGTCCGTGAGGTTTCTGTTCTTCCCCTCATTACTATCATCGTCAAGGCAGAGCCCGTTGTTCCCAACGAGCGCCTTGTCACCGGCCACCATCAAGAAATAAGGAGGAACACTCCCTGAGAGATGGTTGTTTGACAGATCCACTAATGACAGCCTCAGCTTGTCAAAGCCTCGTGGGATTGATCCAGTCAGCCCGTTTCTTGAAAGATTCAACGAGTTCAACGAGGCCATCTTCGAGAAACTGCTTGAAATGCCACCACTCAGCATATTCGAAGCAAGATTCAAGTCCACCAACCTAGGACAGTTGGCCAATTCTGCAGGTATCGATCCAGAGAAGGCATTTCCTTCCAAATGCAACGACGTGATCTGCTTCAAACCACCAAGCTCTGATGGAATCACACCGGAGAAGTTGTTGTTATTCAAGTATATACGCTCCAAGAGCGAAAGCTTGCCAAGCGCTCTTGGCAACTCGCCTGAAAATCTGTTGTTCGACAGCATTAGCTCAGTCAACTGCAACGAAGCACCAATGCCCAGTGACACCCTACCAGTGAAGGCATTATCACCAAAATCTATAACCTGCAAATTTGGAAGCCCCCACACCCCGTCTGCAACAGGCCCTTCAAGCCGGTTCTTGTTGATCCTCAGCCGTTGCAGAGAGCTGCAACCGGCATAAGTATCAGGAAACACCCCAGAAAAGTTGTTATCCAATGCAAGCAAGAATTGCAAGTTCTTGCTATTGCACAAGTACTTAGGAAATGGACCAGAAAACTTGTTCTCAGATATGTCGATGCTGTTCAAAGGCGAGAAACGGCCTAGATTCTGTGGGAATTCCCCGGTGAAGCTGTTCTTGTAGATGGAGAAGGCATTGAGATGCTGCATTTCTCCGAAACCAGCTGGAATCTCTCCTGAAAAATTGTTATTAAACAACTGAAACACAGTTAGTTTCTTCAATCCACCAATCTCCTTAGGAATTTCACCATACATTTGGTTGTTTGACACATCAAACTCCTCAAGATCAGTCAAATTAGCTAGTCCAGCAGGGAGTTCGCCCGTTAGATTGTTCGTATAGAGCTCAATCTTGAACAACTTCTTCATCTTGGCAATGGATGCAGGGAAATCCCCTGTGATCTTGTTGATGCATATATCCAACGTGCCCAACGCCTCCAACTCGAAGATGGATGCCGGAATCTCACCTCTCAAGCTTGAGTTAGCTAAGTAAAGCCAATACAACTTCTTCAAATTCCCAATGTTTTGAGGAATTTCACCTTCATTGTAACTGTTCTCACCAAGGCCTAATGACACCAAACCGGTCAAATTCCCAACCCAACTCGGGAAATCCCCCATGAACGAGTTAACAGACAGATCAAGAGCCTCCAGCTTTGTCAGCATGGAGAGATTAGGTACACTTCCACTCAAGTAGTTACCAGAGACATTGAGGACTTTGAGGTTCACACACTTGCTCAGCTCGTTCGGAAGAGGCCCCGTTAGAGAGTGCGATGTGAGGACGAGAGACGTGAGGTTTGTTAGGTTAGAGAGTGATGGAGATATCTGCCCTGAGAGAGACAGATTGTCAAGAGAAATCTCAGTGACAGAATCTTGATTATCACAATGAACTCCATAGAATTTGCAAGGGGAATCGGAACCCGAATCGGAATCTTTCCATGATTCCAAATAGTTTAAGGGATCAACTATGTGTTTCTTGAATTCTAACAAAGCTTCTAACTCCACTTTTAGGCATAGGGATAGCTGGAAACAAGATATTGAAATCAAGAAAACAGTTAGGATTTGGAGGGAAATGGATTTGGATAGTGTGGCCATTTTGAGGAATTGGGAGGGATAAAAGAGACAATTCACAAGAGGAGACAAGATTTCCAGTCTGGATCTCTATTATTGAAATGGGCTTCCATTCCTTGGTGAATACAGGTGTAGATCAATACAAACAGTAGCAGACATCAACTCTGCACCAAATAAATAAGATTATTAAATTTTGAAATGATTAATCATATTCCAAGAAGTACAAATATTAAATTCTGAAGGTACTATTATATTACAAAAGTGATTAAATTTAATAATTGTATTTTCTGGTTTAATAATACTGCTATCCTGAACAATAATTGGATATAGAATGTTCTTAAACATCTCCTGCAAGAGAGAGAGAGAGAGAGTAGAGCTTATGTTAAGATGTCAACTTTGCATCTAATATAGTAGTGGATTACAAATTTACAATAAATTTACAATTAAGTAAGACAAACTCCCTTTCAAGCAACTCAAATGAAGGAGAGACTTAGTTTTTTCTCCACCTAATAGCAATAAATTAATTAAAAGATTAAACCACAAACCAAAAAAAACCTAAAAAATCTAAAAAGGATATACTTCACTTGATCTATGATTCAATCAATGCATAATTCTCATCTTGCTTAGAACAATCAAGAATCATACATTTATAACTGCATATCTGCACTTCTCTCCCTTACTATCCTAAAACACCTCTCTCTCTCTCTCTCTCTCTCTCTCTCTCTCTCTCTGCATATCTGCACCTTCTCTCCCTTACTATCCCAAAACACTTCTCTCTCTCTCTGCACCTTCTCTCTCTTACTATCCTAAAACAGTTCTCTCTCTCTCTCTCTCAGACACACACACAAAGGAAACATGCAAAACACAGACTAATCACACAAAAGTAAAGGCAGTAATCACCTGAAACTTGAGATTTTTCTGCAGAGAGAAAAGCCAGCTCCAAATAAAGCTCAAAGCTTTTCCATTCAAGAAAAAGCATGCAGCTGCAGCAGCTCCAATTCTTTATTACTTCAATCAGTGACTACAAACAAAACCCAAAAAAGGGTTAAAGATAAAGAGATGAAAAAAGAGTTCCAAAATCTTGGAAAATCACAAGTTTCCCACCAAAGAAAGAAAGTATCAAGATGGGACTGTTTTGGTTTTCATGGAATAATATTGAAGTATATAAGTGGAGCTAAATGATGAAAGAATGGACAAAAAAAGAAGGCCAACAACAGAAGGATAAGGAGGTGTCATCATGCTTAGTTTTATTACATAATAGTGCTATATATCTATAAACTATGTAACAGAAATTACATAACAATATCTTAGATCAGCCTGTTTTAATGTTTGAGAAATGACAAATATTAATGTTAGGTTAATATTGCAGTTTAGTCCCTGAATATAGGAAAATTTCAATTAGGTCCGCCTTAACCGACACACCCAAAAACAAAACAAAACAAAAAAAGTGTGGCAAATTTTACATGCAAAAAAATAGTCGTACCCACTTCATAAATAAGAACATTAAATTTATGTTTTTATGCATATAATATCCTTATATTAATTTTTAAGAATAGTTTAATAACTTATGGGCATTATATAATATATATATATATATATATATATATATATATATAGGGTGTGGATCTGGTAGGAACTCATCTTTATATGAGACCTGTAGGAACCAGTATAAATTATCACTTACGTGATGCACAAAATACACTACGTTAATGCACAAAACATGTTAATGCAAAAATTACACTAACTTAATGCACAAATTATTTAGCACACTTTTAATACACAAACAACAGTAATCTAATGCATCAATTAATCTGGACCGTAGATTAAAAAAAATCAACGGTCCAAATTAGTTCCTAGTTCCTATCTAAGGATGAGTTCCTATATGATCCTATCCATATATATATGTGCGCCTTACTTATTCCATATACTAAGATAACAATCATTTTTTATCTAAAAATCTCCAAAATTGTGATAAAATTTATTGATTAATAATATACCATTTTACAAATATTATATGTTTATTTGCATATTTTGTATTTTTTGGATAATTAGCAATTGCTATATTATTAAGTTTTCGTACAATCCTATCAGCATGTGGTGTATTTTTTTCTCATTTTATTTGGTGCTGTAATGATCTCATATTTTATGGCGGCAGTGATTCCATCTTTATCTGATATAGATATCCCACCTATATAGTGGAGTAATGATTTATTTGTGGACATACATAATGCAATTCCCTCAAAAAAGAAGTTATTATGAATTTAGTTTAAGTTTGGATTGAATGTTACTCTTTTCTTCTTTAAGGGATTCTTGTTGTCATTTAATCTTTTACAAGGGCCAAATTGCAAATAACCAAAATTAAGTAATGATTTCGTTTAGGAACGTTGGTGATTGCGTCGAAAACAGCCAAAAAGCAAAATCTTGAGAAGGACCTAACATTTGATTCAATAATTTTACAACAATAATACAAAAATTAGGAGTACTAAGATATCATTAGTGGTGTCTCATATATCTACTCGTTTCTATTCATTCTAAAGCATCTTATGAAATTACAAGAATAATTAATCTAAAAAAAGAATAATTTATTTATTTATTACGATGGAGTTTGTGAATAAAACTTCGTTCCTAAATAATATTGTGTCTAGGATTTTTATTTATTTATTTTTTTTACTTAGGAAAAAGGAAGCCGTGGGGTTTGATTCCGAGAATTCGCAACTTACATACTAAAGTCGCACTGATTAAATATCCGAGCTAATTGTCAAAAGAAGACCGTAACTTTGAGTGTTTTTAAAAAGATGACCATATCTTACGGAATTTGAAAAAGAAGACTATATCTTTCGTTTTTTGTATTTATACTCTTATTTCGGGTCCAAAATTAATAATTTGGGATTTTGATGACACCTCAAGCCCGTTGATGACATGGCGGTGACGCGGCGATGCCGTGCCACTTTTTTTTTGTATTATCGATTTTTTTTCATTTTTTTACATCCTTAAAATAAAAATAAGAACCATCACACTCGATTCACTCCTAACTTTCTGTAGATCCCCAATTTCACGGCTCCAATTCTGATCCAATCTTCGGCACTTTTGGCCATTTTTTCATGCATTTTTCGAATGACATGAACATATTTTGCCACAATGAAGCTATGTGAAGTCTTTTTATTAGTATATAATTTCATCTTTACTATGATGAGATTGGAAAACGACAGGTTCCAATTATGATAAAAACTAGTAATTGATTTCATATCACAACATTTATGCTGAAATAAATTTGTTTTGTGAGTATTGATACTCAACATTTATTTTTATATTAAGGCCATAAAAGAAAAAATGAAAAAAAAAATCGATAATACAAAATTGTGTTATGGTTGTGTTATTATTATAAAAATAAAATAAGCATAAGTTGAAATCATCGGTAATTTTAGAATTGAGTTCAATTTCAAGGTAAAATGTACAAAATTGATGGTGACATGCCATTACCACAACGAACGACTAACATTATTTAGATTTTTTATTTTTTTTTAAAAAGAAATAAGTGTCATATGATAAAACATGCTTCTCTGTTTAGGAAAGCTCGAGTTCGGAAAAAGACATCATTGCTCTAAATAAGAAATTCACCAAAAAGAAATCATCAGTAATTTGAAATTTTGATTAAGAAATGAATTCCAAAATCAAATCGATAATATGACAATATAATCAACCAGAGATTGATTATTTTTATGAGTATTTATTACATGAAAGTTGTACATATAGTTCTTGCTTGAATAAAAAAATTTTAAAAAATGATAAATTCAAGAAAAGAATTAAATGCACCGTATTTTTTGTGGTTGAAGGATCCATGAACATAACCACCCGATGACACATTATGCACTATATTTAGTAAAAAAAATTCCACAAGAAATATGTAGAAGCATCAATATTTAATTAAGAATAAATACATTTGGACAACAGTTGTCCGGACAACGGTGTAATATTCATAATTAAATAGTTTTTTAATTTTTTAATAATTAATATAATTAGTGTTTTGTCTATAATACTCTTTCCCACCTAATTATATGTTAATCTTTAAATTTAATTAATATTTTGAATTTTCAAAAATTTGTGCATAATATTAATTTATTTTAATTAATATTAAAAATTAACATACAATTAAGTGGAAAAGTGTGTAATAAACAAAACACTAATTATATTAATTATTGGAAACAATAAAAAGTATTTAATTACGAATATGTCACTGTTTTTCGGACAGCTATTATTCAAATATCAATTTAATGATATGCGTCTAACTAATATTTTATTAAGATTTAATTGAATAGGAATAATATTTGACGGCAAAATGATAAATACAAGCCATAAAAAGAAAAGAGGTCTATGGGGATGGTGACTACACCATATTAGAATTTGATATGCCATAAATATTTATGGGCAATAAACATACAACTTTTGCCTTCCCTCACTTTGTCGTTCTAATTGTGTATGTGTTCAAAAATAAATCTCGTAATGTTAATATTTCATATTTTAAATTATTCGGACACGCTGTGGCCAGCCACACGCGTAAAAAAGGAAAGTTGATTATAAAAATGGAAATAATCACATTTCCTCCTTATGATTTATGCTTCCACTCAGTGTTTATTTCCATTTTCAAAACCTATATTACCATTTTAGTTTGTGTGGTCGGCCACAGTGTGTCCGAATATTATTACCCTTTACATTATTTCTATTTTTGGAGGGAAAACTAAACTCTTTCATTTCGACACTTATGTGCTTGAATAATGTCGGCACTACTAGGAGTTTATGATTGGTTCAATTTATTTTAAACAGTATCCAATCAGATCGAATTTAATTGGCTTTAAAATCTAGGGTAATGATATTCAGGCATACCGTGACTGACCACACAAGCTAAAAATAGTAATATAGGTTTTGAAAATGGAAATAAATCCTAATTGGGAAGCATAAACCCTAAGAAGGAAATGTGATTATTTCCATTTTTACAGTCAACTTTCCATTTTTATACGCGTGTGGCTGGCCACAGTGTGTCCGAGTATCATTACCCTAAAATCTATTTAATCAAAATAGTTATCGTTTAAAAAATAACTTAATAGAAATCGAGTCAAATTGAGAAACGCTACAAAATGTTGGAAAAAAATGTATTGATATTCAATTATTGGTACGCGGTGACAATATTAACTTATTCATTACTGAGATTATAATGATCTACAAATTAATTACTCACTTTGTCACCAAATAGGTGTTCAACGCAGTTAAAACTCATAAATCAAGAAAATGAATAAATTTATTCTTATTATTTTTATTATTATATGAAAAATTGAATAATTAAAGAATTTGGATCGAGAACAAAGGTAAATGGAAATGACATTATGCTTTCATAGTTTTTTAAATTTTAAAAAATCATGTAAACTTAGTGTAAGTGAAGAAAAAATCATACATTGTAAGGGTAAAAATTAGGGGAGTTATTACTATAAATGAAGTACAGTAAATTCTCTATAAAGAAATACTTTATTTAGGAATGAACTCTTATTTAGTCATAAAAATTCATGGTCCAAGTTTTTGATTGTCTTCTCGTTTTTTCCTCTATTTAGAAATAACTTCTTATTTACGCATATTTTTTGTAATCTCAAAGATATTCCTTTATAAAGGTTTTATTGTATGTTCCATTGGGCCTGACGACAAAAGAAAGCTATCCATGCTCTTATAAAACGAAGAGAGTATTGATTAGATAATAAATTTCATTTCAAATTATAATACTCCCCTCGTCCTGGCATTCATGACCTAGTTCGCTGGGTACAGAAACTAAGGAGATGATGATTTAAAAGATAAAAGTGATAAAAGTAGTAGAGCACATAAATTTTTTATGAAAAAGGGTAGTTTCCAAAAAAGAAAATAGGTCATCGATATTTGGACATCCAAATAAAAAAAATATGCCATCAACACCGAGACAGAATGAGTACTTATTCAAGACATGTAGAGTATACAGTACAACAATAACACATGTGTCAGGAAGTAGCTTAACAAATATCTTGGTGGGAAACTATAATTTCAAAAATTTTAGAAGCACTAATTTCGAAATCACTGGAAAAAAAACATGAATTCTTATCATCCTGTACAATAATCTGCAAAGCACACCGACAATAACACTAAATTATACTAACGTGACATGCTTTATATTTAAAGTGTTATAAAATCTTTAATTTTAGGAATACTTCACTACTAGGGAGACATATGTTCACCTTTTATTTATTATTTCAATTAAAATGGCTTTTTCAAAAGGAAAAAAAGGATAAAGAATTTTTTTTTTTAAATGGTGCTTCACGGGCCACTATAGTGTGTGGGTTATATGTTGAACCAAGTTGAAAAAGATATGACTACACAAATGTGTGAATCCGAGGTGGGCCAATGTAGTTGACCAAGTCAACCCAAATTATTAGTGGTACAAAAATAAAGACAAATTTTTATTTTTACTTTTGAGTTTAAAATCAAGGCACTTTTATTAATATCATTTTCACATCATTGCATTGCACATTGCCACTCGAAACATCAATTCACGAATTAACATAAAATGACTAAATTATCCTTTGAGTAGTTACATAGCCAACATTTTTGAACTAGGAGTGCAAAATAGTTTTTTTATCGGGCAAAATTTCATTCAAATTTAAAATAAAACAAATTGGCACAAGAAATATCATTACAAAGCAAAATAAAAAATTAATTTATAATTGGTTTCAAAGCTTATTCAGAGATCAATCTTTCATACTCACTTATGTTGAGATCCTTAGAATTGCAGTTATATTACAAAGTTTATTCTTGTGAATATCAACTATAGTAGTTATATTAAAGTTTAATTAACTCAGACAAATGAAGTAGTACATTTTAGTTATAAAACACAATCTCTCTAATTAAAAGGTTAGAGGTTCGAGTCATGTGTGCTTATATAAATTTAAAAAAAATTTATTAAACTCTAATTTTGAGTAAGTTAAGCAATAACTCGCATATTTATCAAAATGCATCAAAGCACACCAGTGAAAAAAATCAACAATTTAAAACGTATAGAATGATTTCTCGAAGTCCCCGAGGGAACATCCATGTGGTGCAAATTTTCAGTCTGTAAGCAGTGAAGTCTAGGATTCAATCCCCACCGCTCCCCCTTCCCCAAGTAAAAAAAAAACCAGAGAATGATTTCTCTAAATGGTTGTTTGAAATTTACAAAAATACGTGCAATATATATCTAAACATTAAAAAATAAAGATTTTAAAATCTAAAATACATAAGCTGAATTCCATTGTTATATTTATTTGAACGGGGTAATGATATTCGGCCATACTGTGGCCAGCCGCACGAGTAAAAAATGGAAAATTGACTGTAAAAATGAAAATAATCACATTTCTCTCTTAGGGTTTATGCTTCCCAATTATGATATATTTCCATTTTCAAAACCTATATTATCATTTTTAGTTTGTGTAGTTGGTCACAGTGTGACCGAATATCATTACTCATTTGAAAAGTTACCTCCCAATTACTCAGTTAATTAACACAAAAAAAATGATAAACTGAAGTTCAATAATACAATTCTCGAAAAACTAGAAAATTAAGAATTTGTGTATTCTCTCAATAATAATAAATGCCTTCTCATTATATTCTCAAATAATTACAATAATACCCTTTTGAAGAGAAATTTGCAACCCTCGATCTCCATCTCCATCTCTCTCTCAGCTACTGCCAGAAATTACACTCACACAGAGAGAGATATAAAGGAGAGTCCGGTTGTTGCGAGACAGCGGTGGATGGGCAGTGTCAGTGATGCACGCGGCCAAACCAATTAAGAGAGAGAGAGAGGTTTTACTTCTCTCAAGTAAACTACTACGTCCGTTCATGAAATAATGTCTTATTTGACGTCTGACATGGAGATTAAGAAAGTTAATAAAGTTGTTTTGAGTGGAATAAAAGTTACTCTCTCGGTTCAAGAAATGATGCCCCATTTTGTGTTCGGTATGAGGATTAACAAAGCTGATAAAGTTATTTTGAGTAGGGTAAAAGTTAGAAAGTAGGTGTAGTGAGATAATGACAAAAAAAGTAGTAATGACAAAAAAGAGGTAATATTGATCAAAAAGTAGGAATAAAGTTGTTGGAATGACAAAAAATTAGAAATAAAGTTGATATGAGGTGAGGTCATCAATGACAGGGGGTAGTGATTTTAATAAAATAATGAGGGTATGTTGGTAAAAATAACGAAACAAGGCATCATTTGGTGAACACAAATAAGAGATGAAACATGACATCATTTCGTGAACAGAGAGAGTAGAAAGTAGGAGTAATGAGATAATGACAAAAAACAGTGGTAATGACAAAAAGATGTGGTATTGACCCAAAAATAAGAATAAAATTATTGGGATGATAAAAAAGTAAAAATAAAATTGATGTGAGGTGGGGTCATCAATGACAAGGGGTAATAATTTTAATAAAGTAACGAATGTATGTTGGTAAAAATAACGAAATATAACATCATTTGGTGAACATAAATAAGATATGAAACATGACATCATTTCGTGAACGGAGGAAGTATAATTTTTATTAATGTAGATTGACGATAATATATGGAGTAATATTTTGGATTTGAAATTTTTAGTGAAAATATATCCGTAAATATAGTACTCTCCCCGTTCTACTTGTCCCATTTGCAATCGACACGGCCGGGGACTAAGAAAAAGAGTATTAAAATGGTAAAAACTGTGTTTATGTATTTTGTGAAGAGTATTTAATTATTGATAAAGTGAATTGAGTGAGAAATAACTCTTCAATAAAAGATAAAGTGGGTTGAGTGGGACCTACTTATTAAATTAGTGAACTTAATTATTTCCAAAATAGGAAATGGAACAAGTATAGTGAAACACGAAAAATGACAAAATAGAACAAGTAGACGGGATGGAGGAAATAAATAATAGTCTGTTTGAAACATTGTGAAGCAATAGATATTATAAGTGCATATAGCTCTCGAGTTCAAGCACTACCACCATAAACCTTTTTCCCAAAAAAAGGGTAGATATTATGAGTATGATTGATTGAATTCAAGTGCTTTGAATTCAAACCAATCAAGCTTATAGAAATTACAGTAAGCAATAAAATCAATTAGGGCCAAAATATATAGTAAAAGAGTATACATTTTGCATGTTGATAATTATACGGAAAACTTTATCACCCTATTTCTTTAATTATTTTCACTCAAATTAGATTACTACCTCTATCCTGTTCAATAAATCTTATTTTACCTTTTCGCTTGTCCCATTCAATAAGTCTTATTCTTTACTTGACAAAGACTAATACACTAAAACCCACTTTATGTCACACTCAAACGTGAATAGTGTTGTAACCTTAATTGTACAATGTTTTCCACTCAACCCACCTGTAACATCAATAATAAAATACTACCTTAATCACACTCTTTATCACCTAACTCTCTTTTTCTTAATCTCCGTGTCCATTCCAAATGGGACTTATTGAACGGGACGGAGGGAATATCTTATTATAACATTTAATTAATAATTTGGGGGTTATATTAGTATCATTCTCGAAGAAAATTAATAGTCTAGATGAAAAAAAAATAAAAAGAAATACTCCCCGTCCCGTTCATAATGCAACGTTTCTTTTCGATACGGGTATTAAGAAAAAGAGCATTAAGAGTAAAGATGGTGATTAGTGTATTAATAAAGTGATATAAAATATTTTTAAAGTAAATAAAGCGTTGTTGATATGATTTAAAGTGGTTTTAAAGTGAAGAAAGTATTACTGATGTGATACAAAGTGGTTTTAAAGTGAATAAAATAGATAAAGCGATTTTCTAATTATTTCTACAAAAGGAAACGTTGCAAGATGAATGGACACCCCAAAAAAGAATACGTTGCATTATGAACGGGACGGAGAGAGTGCTAGTACTTAATTTACACTCTACTTTGTCATATTTACTTATAAGTAGTACTAGTAGTTAAAATAAATTCACTTGCAGTCGTGCGGGAATTTTCATATTTCAGGTTGGAATATTATTATACACTAGGAAACAAATCATTGTCGGGTTAAGTAAGATTCTTTAAATTGGCCTTTCAAATAAATTTTCTTTATTCCATTGTTTAATCGCCACTTTTGAGAATTAAAAACCATAATTCTCCTTAATGATGTTTAGGTCCCCTACATCTTTTAATATGATAATAGCATCTATTTATGAACTAAATTTGAGGGAATTATAATAAGGTATATATTTCTATCAAATAAATCGTCACACTGTCATATAGGTGGAATTATTACTCTGCACGCAGACGAGGTCACTACACTACCGAATATGTTGGATATATACTACACTTTATTCTGGTGGAATAGAACTCAAGACCTCTCACTAAGGAGGAACGACTCAAAGTACTTTAGTCAGCCACTAGAAATAGGCCTCGTCAGCAACAAAAAAAAAATTACGTCTACATTATTCAACGAGAGACCGAATAATCATTAATTTATGTAGAAATAATTCCAGTTTTCGATTTTAATTATAGTGCCTATTACTATAAAGTATGCTGAATCACGGATATTGTACTAAACATATTTATTCATAAATTGCAATCATGATAGCTGAAAATGAAAGTGAAAGTCTACCAAATTTTTATTTTATTTTTATAATTGGTTTGTATTCCTTTTGTTGCATTGCTTGTCTAACAACACTAACATTTTCGTACATATTTTGAACGTACTAATATTAAATAATAAAGTGTGTACATTATTGTAAAACCAACTTGTAAAAAAAATATAATAATAATACAAATAAAAAAATTGTATAACTAAAAGCAAAAATAGTCCATTCTCAATGGCCCTTAACTTTGTCCAGGCTATCATGGACCCAATTTTGATACAAAATGTTTCTAAAGATCCGTATGTGTTGTTTTGTCTTATTCAAATTATAATTAATTGTAAAATATTCGAGAAATAAATATTGAACTCATTTATTTTGTAATATGAGATAATGTTCAATATATTTGACTCAAATATCTTTTATCGTGTAAATATTAAAATTATGCTCGGTGAGTTGTATTAATTTATTGGGTAATGATAGTCGGTCACACTGTGGCCAGCCACACGCGTAAAAAGAGGAAAGTTGACTGTAAAAATGGAAATAATCACATTTCTCCTTAGGGTTTATGCTTTCCAATTAAGCTATATTTTCATTTTCAAAACTCATATTACTATTTTTAGCTTGTATGGTCGACCACAATGTAGCCGAATATCATTACCCTAATTTATTATAACATGTAGTATTAAACATGGTATGAGGATAAAACATGATATGAGGATAAAACTTACATAATATTTAAATAAATAAATATATGTATCGAACCATTATTACTTCATAAAAGATCATATTTTTTGAAGCAAATAAAATATTAAATTATAAATATATTATACATTTTTATCATCTCTAAACAAACGATAATCAATAGCTCATTTAATAGGCCCATTTCGCTGTCTAGTTCCACCTTGGCTGAGCTTTCCATGTTTGTTATCAAGAATCAAGAATTATAAAATAGAATTTGCAATAATAATAGTAATATGATTTTTCTTCTAGAAGCTCCCGCACTCACAACTTTTTTTATTAAAATATGAGAGTGAAATGAAAACCTAACATGTCACGTAGTAGGAGTTTGCTTAATTGAACTTTAGCAAATAATAAAACCATAAATCACCTAATTTTATAAATTAAAGGATCAATTTTTAATTAAGGCACAACATTTTCATCAGTTGCAATAACAGCCCTATCTTTTATTATTGGCATAATCAAGACATAATCATACAATTGATTGCAATCACGCCTTGAGGTGTCCATAAAATTAAACGTGTTTTTTTTTTTTTTGAAGTGGCATTTTATTCTTACTTTAGCATGTATTTTTACTTACCAAATACTATCTGAATTGTTGGGGAAAATGAGAGCGATATTAAAAAAATGGATAAAATACCACGTCAAAATATGATTAAAATGCCACATAAAAGAAAAATTACATCAGCTTTCAGGTCATTGGAAATTAAAAGCGTAATAAGCATTGCAATTAATTGAAAGATTATGTCTTAATATGTCAATGATAAAAAATGATACTATTATTATTGCCCCGGACTTGCCTAGAAGCTCACAAGGCTGTTGTCTTGGGCCCAAAATTTTGGGGTCCCAATTTTTTTTTTTAATACATAGCATACATAAAAAAAATTAAGAAAGGGAATAGACAGACCATAGACGTTGGACTCAAGAGTATGAGAGAGAGAGAGTTAGCGAGGTGTTAAAGCTAAAGTTGCTATTACACTTTTGCAAGGACTCATTACATTTTTTGATGACTTTAGAGAACGTGGATTTGATCGTGCCATGGATGAAGCTAAAGTAATGGCAAGTGATCCAGGTGTTGAAGCTAAATTTGTTGAAAAACGCATTATCTATAGAAAGAAATAATATGATGGGATTGGTAGTGAAGAGGTCAACTGGTCAAACAATCACTAGAGGAATCTTTCAGAGTTGATTATTTTCTCTATAGATCAAACACGATCTTCACTTCAAGAAAGGTTCGAGAAATTTAAGGAATATGAGCTTATTTTTGGATTTTTGTTGAAGGTTGACAAGTTAAAGACCGAATCATGTAATAGTTTGTTGAAGTCTTGTATGAATCTTGAGCAATATTTGAAGCACAATGGGAATGCTGACATTAGTGGTGATGATTTATGCACGGAATTGGTACGCTTGCAAGCTTAATTTTCAAATGAAATGTCAAGAGCAATAGATATCTTGAGGTATTTGAAGAGGGTGGATTGTTTTCCAAATGCTTATATTTCCTACAAGATTTTAATAACCATACCAGTTATGATTGCATTAGCTGCAAGATCTTTCTCCAAGTTGAAGTTGATCAAAACTTATTTGCGAACAACTATGTTGCAAGACAAGTTGAATGGGTTGGCTATGTTATCGATTGAAAAAAAACTGGGTGATCACTTAGATTACACTGAATTGATAAATACTTTTGCCTCCAAAACTACAAGACGTGTTGTATTTAGATAAAGTAAGGAACATTTTCTATTTTGAACTAATTTTGTTATATATTTATATCAATTTTCATATTATTATAGCTTATTAGTTATGACTTCACAACTAATATATATATTGTGTTGTTGTGTAGGAAGGGTTACTGATTACGTCGTAAATTCATTACTTATCTTGTTGCTGCTATTGCTGGATCTGTCTTTGGCTGTGATGTTGGATAGGTATTTCACTTTTCTTCTTTTCTTTTTTATTTTTTTTTTGTGGTTTTTACTTGATGATATTGTTATTTTGAAAGAAATTTTGATTGTAATTTTTGATAAATGGTAAAAAACATTTTAAATTTAATTTTTGAAACTTTATCATATATATATATATATATATATATATATATATAAGGGTCCATTTTTTTCTTTTGCTTAGTGCATTGTTAAACACATGACCGACCTGATTATTGCAAATGAGTGAAAAAGTTTTGCCTTAATTTGCAACTAATCCTAAACTAATGTGCATGATTTCGTCGCCTTAACCGTAAAAAGAAACTCGTTTAGCAAGCTAAGGATAACAATTTAAAAAAAAAAAAAAACACTTAAAGTAATTTTAATTTCTTTAAAAATGACTAAATGAAAAATGAAAAATGACCATGGTTGTTGACTGAAACAGACTGATAAGTTGGCCCTCACAAATTCATTGAAGACAGACTCATAACATCTCCATCCAACATTATGTGTGTCATGAGTTAATCCACTCGAACTTCAATACTATTCGACTCGACTCGACTCGACTCGAATTATTTTCTTTTTATTATTATTGTTATTATTATTATTATTATTACAAATTCGTTAAACAGACGCACGTGCTACAATATATGATTATGAATTTTATTTAGGATGAATTAGAATTAATCTCTTACACGCATTATCTTTTAACAGTTCTCTTACTAATGTAGAGCTTGCTAAAGATAAATATGGAAACATCTCAAAATATACAATTATTTCGATATCTATATATAATAGTAGTATATACATATACTACTTCCCAAACAAAATTTTAAACTACTAATGACAATTTTTAGCCACGAAACTTTCTATACATTTAATTTACTGTTATTATTTTATTATTTTTTTTTTTTTTATTTTGTGTTCGACGGCTAAAAACCAGCAGGAACCCTAGTGGGCCCAAGGGAGGTTGCCACCCGGGAAGTGGGCCTTCGGTTTGGGTTGCCACCCGGAGTGTGCCTTCCGTGGTCGTCCGGTTTGAAAGGGGGATGGATTGTTATAACCGGATTCGGACGGGCTGAAAAAAGGGGCTACTCGATGGTGGGCCCAAGGGGGGTTGCAACCTGGGAAGTGGGCCTTCGGTTTGGGTTGCCACCCGGAGTGTGCCGTCCGTGGTCGTCCGGTTAGAAAGGGGGTGGATTGTTATGACCGGATTCGGACGGGCTGAAAAAAGGGGCTACTCGATGGTGGGCCCAAGGGGGGTTGCCACCCGGGAAGTGGGCCTTCGGTTTAGGTTGCCACCCGGAGTTTGCCATCCGTGGTCGTCCGGTTTGAAAGGGGGATGGATTGTTACGATCGATGTCCCACATTCATTCCACATGAAAGTGTGGAAGGGTATATAAGTGGGAGTATGGGACATCGTAACATATTTATCGACCGCCCACTTCACGTACAGACAATCTCGCATGCGCTACCTTTGATAACGATGTGATAAATACTTACGATAGATTGTTATTTTTCTTCAAAAATTCAAGACTGATAGAACAAGATTCCGAAATCCATTATCCAAATAGTATGTATAATGATTCTACATACATGCGTAATAGTGCAAAAGTGGCTATGCAAAATTCAACATCTCAATCCTTAAGGTGATTATTTATCTTTACACAATAGAAGATCTTTTTCCTATTAAATTTTAGCTTTTTTTTAAGAGTAATGATATTCGGACACACTGTGGCCAGTCACACGCGTTAAAAAAAGGAAAGTTGACTATAAAAATGGAAATAATTACATTTTCCCTTAGGGTTTATACTTCCCAAGTAGGGTATATTTCTATTTTCAAAACCTATATTACCATTTTTAGCGCGTGTGGCTGGTTCGAATATCATTACCTTTTTTTTAATTCTCACGCCTTATAAAGAGAACCATATTACTTGATCTCCCCCACAAAGATTTCTCCAAATCATGAATACTCTTTCCACTTGTACTCTCATTACTTTCCTTTTTGTGAGGGTTTGCTGTTCATCTGCAGATAATCACCACCAACATTTTCTTGAATGTCTATCTCAGAAACTCCACAACTACAACAATATCGTCTACACAAGAAGCAACTCCTCCTACACTTCAATCCTGCAATTCTCCATTCGAAACTTGAGATTCGCCGCAAAATCTACCCCCAAACCCTTCATGATCATAACACCGGAACACGAATCCCAAATCCCACCTATCATATACTGTGCCAAGAAAACAGACATAGAAATCAGAACTCGAAGCGGCGGCCATGACTTCGAGGGACTATCTTACCTATCAGAACTCCCCTTTGTGATCATTGATCTGATCAATCTCAGCCAAGTAACCGTCAACGTCGAGGAAAAAACTGCGTGGGTCGAAGCCGGTGCGACCGTCGGGGCATTGTACTACGGAATCGCAGAGAAAAGCCAGACCCTAGGGTTTCCTGCTGGTTTTTGCCCTACCGTCGGCGTCGGCGGCCACTTCAGCGGAGGCGGCTACGGCGTAATGGTGAGAAAATACGGCCTTGCTGCAGACAACGTCATCGATGCAAGAAAAGTGGATGTTAACAGCAGAGTTCTCGACAGGGAATCAATGGGCGAAGATGTGTTCTGGGCCATCAGAGGCGGCGGCGGCGCCAGCTTCGGTGTGATTGTTGCATGGAAGGTAATGTTGGGTTTTCTTGACATCATCTAAAGATACGCCGCGGAATTAATTGTCAAGAAATATATCTAGACTTACAATTAACTTCATGGGTGGAGATTTCTGAATCCGCTACTATGGTACGGCGGACCCAGAAATATAGCTTGGTCGGGGTTTCATCACCGATAATTTCAGTTGTTTTAGACTTTATAGACATTTGAACTATGGGGACTGGACTTAAAATGTGATGATTTTAGAATTTTTTAACTAGGAAAAAGAGGAAAAACAAATCTTGGTAGGGGCTTAAGCCCGTCCCTTAGTGGGTCCCCCCCTCATTGGTATCCACGTGTAGTGTTAAACAAGATAGTGCTCCTAATATTTCTCTAAGAACTAAACCGGAGTGGAGAATGATAATACGTAAATCACTGATAAAAGAAAACAGAATTCTTATACTTATAGGAATAATAACGGCGCCTATCCTAGGTAATATGGGCCGGACTTTTCTTTTGTTTCTAATTAATTAATCTAATAGCCCAACTATTAATTAATATATATATATATATATATATATATATATATATATATCCAAAACTATATTTAATTAATCCTATCTAGACCATATTTCTTTCAGGTACAATTGGTCGATGGCTCCGAAGATCGACCGAGATTTGTTCCTCGGAATCATAGTCAGCAGAGTGAATTCCTCAAGGAACGGAACGATGACGATCAATGCTTCTTTCTTCTCCGTGTTTCTAGGCAGCGTCGATCGGCTACTCCCGTTGATGCAAGAGAGTTTTCCCGAGTTAGGTTTGAGAAAAGAAGATTGCCGAGAAGTGAGATGGATCCAATCCGTTCTATACATCGCCGGCATCCCCATGGAGTCGTCGTCTAAACTCTTGCTAAACCGAATGCAGCCGAATATCTCATACTTCAAAGGTAAACCGGACTACGTGCAGAAACCCGTTTCTGTAAACGCGTTGGAAGGAGCCTGGAGACATTTCTACGAAACAGAAGCGGCGGAGGCGTCGGTGCGGATGGCGGAGATTTCGGAATCCGCCGTTCCGTTTCCTCATCGGCGGGGAAATTTGTACACATTTGGAAGCTTGGTTGTCTGGCATGAAAAGCAAGCAAGAAATTCGGAGAGGTTCGTGAATTGGATTAGGAGGCTGTATGATTACATGACTCCTTATGTTTCAAATTCTCCTAGGGCAGCCTACATTAACTAGAGAGATGTTGATATTGGAGTAAATAATGTTGAAGGAGAGACGAGTTATGAACAAGCAAGTATTTGGGGGAAGAAATATTTCAACAACAATTTCGATCGTCTTGTTCGGGTGAAAACCGCGTTTGATCCACATAATTTCTTCAGAAACGAGCAGAGTATTCCGCCGCTGCATTCCGAACAAGTCGACGAAAATTGTAGCTAATTTAATACTCTAAATTAGTAGATTCTCTAATATAATAAATTTCTCGGCTCGACCTTGTAAAAAATCATCAATTTCGATAAGATAATAATATAATACTTCCTCCGTCCCGTTCAACATGTCTCACTTTATTTTTGGGGCGTCTCGTTCAGCATGTCTCATTTCATTTTAAGTAAATAATTAATAAAATCACTTTATTCACTTTATATCACCTCAAAACCACTTTATGTCACTTCAAAAATATTTTATATCACATTATTAATTAAAAAATACTTTATATCACTTTATTCACTATATTAAACACATAATTTACATTTAATCCTTCTTTTCTTAATCTCCGTGCCGAAAAGAAGTGAAACATATTGAAATATATAGGTTCCATCAATATCATAAATTAATAATTCCTTATCATAATTTGTTAAATATGAATCTATGTTATTTGCTTTCTTGAAATTTAAATTTAAGTGAATTTCATTTATACCTTTTCTAATTACATTCAAAATAATAAAAATCGGATCCTCCATTGCCTCTTGGTGTCATATCTCCTATTGCTTTAATAAGTAGATGACACATGTGGCAGGACTAAGGGTTCATGATTTAGGGTGTGTATATATATATATATATATATATATATATATATATATATATATATATATATATATATATGCTGATATATTTCTAAATCGTATACCATTAATTATGCTATGTGGCATCTCCTTACTAAAGTAATGGAGATGTCACACCGAAAAGCAATAGATGATTCAATCTGAAAATAATAGGTGTCTAGTTTCCATTGAAATTTAAATATAATTGGATTACATCGCTAACTTTTTTAATTGTATCTAAAAATTTTGATATCGAGTTCTTCAACTGAAATAAAAAAAATTATGCATGATGGCCGCATTTAATGCTTTGTTCGCGTTGAAAATCGATGAATGCATAATTACATTCAATTAAACAATTTATTTATTTATTTTAAATACATTTGAAGAATTATGTACAATTTACTTTTATTCATAATTTTTATATAAAGTATATTTAGTGAAATTAAAAAATCACTTTTTTAATAAATAAATTATTAATTTATCGATATATTAATATTTTTTTAAATTAATAAAATTTCATAATTTCAAGTTAATTTATATAGGTTTTACTCTATATTTAGATGCAATCGATTTTCTGTAGTTTCGGAAGAAGAAATTTTTCGCTAATCCACTAGCTCATTAATTGCAATCATGATAGCTGAAAAAGGAAAGTGAAAGTCTACCAAATGTTTATTTTATTTTATAATTGCTTTGTATTCCTTTGCTTGTTTAACAACACTAGCATTTTTCGTACATGTTTTGAATGTACTAATATTAAATGATAAAGTGTGTACATTATTGTATAACCAACTTGTAAAAAAAAAAAAATATACTCTATTTATCCCGTTCATCTTATAATATATATATATATATATATTTTTTTTTGGTGTCTCATTCATTTTGTAACATTTACTTATAATGGAAATAATTAGAAAATCATTTTATCTACTTTATTCACTTTAAAATCATTTTATATCACATAAACAATATTTTATTTAATTTAAAAACACTTTATATCACTTTAAAAATTAAAGGATCAATTATAGATTAAGGCAGAACATTGTCATCATTTCGAGTAATAGCACTACCTTACAATTGATTGGAATCATGCCTTGAGGTGTCCATAAAATTGACGTAATTTTTTTTTTGAAGTGGCATTTTATTCTTACTTTAACGTGATATTTTCACTTATTTTTACTAGATACTATCTGAATTGTTGGAGGAAATTGGGAGCGATATTTTATAAGAAAATTAGAAGTATATATATATATATTAAAAATGGGTAAAATGTCACGTCAAAAATATGATTAAAATGCTACATCAAAAAAAAAAAAATCACGTAAGCTTTTCAGTCATTGGAAATTCAAAGCGTAATCAACATTGCAATCAATTGAAAAGTTATGTATTTTAATAAGTCAATAATAAAAATGATACTAGCAAATGAATGAAATTTTTTTGCCTTAATTTGACTAATCCTAAACTAATGTGCATGATTTCGTTGCCTTAACCGTAAAAAGAAACTCGTTTAGCAAGCTAAGGATAACAATAACAATAAAATGAAAAAAAAAAAAAAAAAAAACACACACACACACACACACTTAAAAGTAATTTTCTAGTATTTTAAATGAAAAATGACTATGGTTGTTGACTGAAATAGACTGATAAAGTTGGCCCCTCACAAATTCATTGAAGACAACTCATAATATCCACATCCAACATTATGTGTGTCGTATGAATCCACTGGGACTTCAATTTTATTCGAGTCGAGTCGACTTGAAATAGTGTAATAATAATTATTATTATTAATATAAATGCGTTAAAAAAATGCACGTGCTACAATATATGATTTCTCTTACATGTATTATATTTTAATAGTTCTCTTACTATAATGTAGAGCTTGCTAAGGATAAATATGGAAACATCTCAAAAATATACTCCCTCCGTCCACCAAAGAGTTACCAATTTCATTTCGGCACGATATTTAATAATTTTGGTGGAGTGTGGTGTGAGTGAAGTAAGGGTCTCACTTACTATATAGTTTTTAATTACATTTAAAGGGTTTATATAATGGTTTGTGTGTGAAGTGAGTGAAATAGAGGTCTCACTTGAATTGAGTGAAAAATTAAATTAAAGATAGAGATTCCACTTGAATTGAGTGGAGGATTAAAATAAAGTAAATTGTGTGGGCCAACAATGGCAAATGAGTGAATACGTGATAAAGTAGAGGGTATAAATGCTAGGAGAAAACTTATCAAATATAGAACTGGTAACTTCTTCGTGCACAGACGAAAATGGCAAAACTGGTAACTTCTTCGTGGACGGAGGGAGTACAATTATTTGGATAGGGTAGGAATCCGGTGAGAATAAATCTTATATGAGAACATGAGAATGATACTCCCTCCGTCCAATCTTTGTGTACCCATTTGGATGCTGGCACAGGTATTAAGAAAAAGTGATAAAGTGGAGTTGATGGGATAAAGGTGTATTTGAGGAGTAGTGATAAAGTGGTAGTTAGTGGAATAAAGTTTGTTAGTGGTAGGCCCATAGTGAAAAATGTAGTGATAAAGTGGTAGTTGGTGGTATAAAGGTGTGGGTCCAAGTGACAAAGAATAGAAAATAACATGAATTAGTAAGGGTAGATGGGTACTTTTATATAAATGAGTATAAAAAGATTGGACAGATAAAATGGGATAAGTGGATACACAAAGATTGGACGGAGGGAATATATATTAATAAATTTTTATCACATCGGTAATGTATATATTGTAGAAATGTAATGCATACATATTATAATGCATAAACTACAATATCATAATGCATTAACATTGTAATGCATAAATTACAACAACATAATATATTGTTAAATTTAGATAATTGATCATTAAAGATCAAGGATCGAAATCTATTTTCATTTCTCACATAATAAAACATTTTCACATGATCATATTCTTATTTGGATATATATATATATACATATACTTCCCGAACAAAATTTGAAACTTATCGACAATTTTTAGCCACGAAACTTTCTATACATTTAATTTACTGTTATTATTTTATTAATTAATACTTTTGTTGTGTTCGACGGTGGCCGGCTGGATGATAATGAAGTGCATTTTGTCCAAATTTGCAGATGATGATGAAGCAATTTGCAAGTTTGTGGAGGAAGTGATAGAGAAAGCATTAATGATGCCAAACCATGTCAAGGACAAATATGTCAATACACATCAAGTGATTTATCGACCGTCCACTTCGCATACAGACAATCTCGCATGCGCTGCCTTTGATAATAATGTGATAAATACTTACGATTGATTGAAATTTTATTTTTCTTCAAAAATTCAAGCTTGATAGAACAAGATTCCGAAATCTATTATCCAAATATAGTATGTATGATTCTACACATACGTAATATACAAGATATAATTATACTTCATCCGTTCACGAAATTGTTGTCACTTTTGCTACTTAAGTTTGTTCACGAAATGGTTATCATTTTTACTACTCCACTCACATTTATTGTGAGATCTTACCCCACTCACAATAATACTCATTATAATTCACTACTAGTACTATTTTCTTAACACCCGTATCTTCCACAATGTGATAACCATTTCGTGGACGGAGGGAATATCATAATTTGACGCTAGACCATAATTTGTATATGTTGAAAGTAATTCAGCATAATATAATATTTGAAACGTTGGGTTGCTATATGTATTTTCAAGATCTCATGACTGGCCTTTGAAAATGAATTTCACAAACTACGAATTCTTAAAGGCACACTTGGATAGATCGGTTGTATAGTATGCATCTACTTTTTATCTTTTCTACATCCTTTTGTTTTCGGGCGCGTAGGGTAAACGCATGTGTCCTCACGTTCAGTTTTTTTTTTTTTCAATTTTTTTCGGCTCCGATTTTAATCTAAAGATAATCTTAGTGGCAACAATTTGGATCTTTCGGCTCGCTCCGAGGCCTTCGGCTCCCCTCGCTCGACTCTTGACAAAAAAAGACGAAAAAAGAAGAGGCAAAAAAAATTATGAAAATTAAAAAAAAAACTGAAATTAAAAAGAAAAATGGGGCGTGTGTGGTGCACGTGTCGTGCGTGTACCACACGCGCCCACGTGCCCGAGAAAAAAATTATTTAAAGTAGGTGTAAAAAAGACAAAAAATGAATGTATATTGTACCACCGATGTACACGAGTTTTTGCCATTTTTAAATTACACATGACAACTTTTTTTGTATTTTTGAGGGAAATTACACATGACAGCTATTCCAACAGTTGTAAAATCAAACGAAAACGCCAATTTTTAATGGAGAATAGCACTACCAAAAAATAAATCAACAACTAAATCGCTAAGAATGATTTAAGTCAGAAATTTTAAACCCAAAATAATAATATTATGGGATGTAATTTAGATAAACAAAACAGTAAATTTAGGTAAATAATATCCATCATTATTAGCTTTTTGGATACTATTATTAGTAGTTACAAATTTGTCTAATCCATAAATTATAAAAAAAAAAAAAGGTAAATTTCGAAACGGGTTGGATAAACAAAGAACCCGACTAGACAAGCCCAGCTGTTCAGCCCATTAATTTATTTCTTTTTTATTATTATTATTTTTTAATCAGTGTAACATTCTAAAAATTGAATAAGAAGGCCCAATAAATAAATCCAATCTTCAAAGATGTACATCCCACTTAATTTTTCCTAATTCATCATCTTTTTTTTTTTTTTTTCTCTCTTCATATTATGGAACTTTTCATTGAGCATTGAAATAAGAAGAAGAGAAGTGAACATGATTGTACAAATTTTGGAGTAAAGCAAAAGCTATTTCACAACTTACAAGTATATGTAAACAAGAGATAACATCATCAAATTCATATAAAAGATGATAATCTTCGACGATCAAGCGACGAACTGATCTATTCAAGAATCGAGATAACTAAAATTTGTCGGCTTTACCCCTTTTTCCAATCTATTTAGATCTCGTCGTTTGCTACTATACAAAAACGTTTAGAAAACATTATTTAAATTTTAAATTTAATGGATGCCATTAATGTGAATAGGCCAATGCTCAAAGGCTATATGAAAGATAATAATCTTCGACGATCAAGCAATCCAACTAATCTCTTCGAGATAGCTAAATTATATCAGCTCTCAGATCTTGTCGTTTTACTACTATACAAAAATATTATTAAAGACGTAGAGATGTAGGCCAAAACTTTATTAACACGTGTCATATATGTATTAATGAGAATTTTCATGTTCGTATTTAACGATGGTATTATGTGTATAATTTGGAAAACACTATTTAGATTTTAAATTTAATGAATGCCATTGATGTAAATAGGCCAATGCTCGAAGGCTATATCTGTCTTTTCACCCTATTGAAAAACCCACCCACCATAAACAGTAAACATACACAGAGAGAATAGATATAAAATAGATCTCTACTCAAATTAGGGCAAATAGCCATAACCTAATAATTTTCTGCCTCAAATTTGCCCTCTGATTTTGACGAATTTACACTATCATCAGCATTCAATTTGCGATTTATCTGTACTCACGCATTTCGCCCCTCAAATTTCACAGATTCCGATTACTCTACGCCGCTGTTCTTCCACGAGAACGGTGAGTAATAATCTGAAATTCAGTTATTGAGTAATAATATGATTTTTTGCAATTTATTTTGGTTGTGTTTTTAGTAGAATTGTATGTGCATTCATGAATAGCTGGGTGTTTTCTTACTGCAGTAATTTTTTGATTTTGATTTAGTGAATTATTGAGAAATAATCTAATTGTGAGAGAGCTCATTTGATTGGCATTTGATGACTGCTGAGCTTTATGTTTATGAATTTTCTGTTTATTTGTAGGTAGCTGCTTGAAGATTGTGGCTTTTTAGAAAAATCTTAGCGTTTTCAAGTGATTTACTGATTTATGGTGGAATTTTATTTAATTATTGATGCATTTGGTGGATTTGAAGAGGAAAGATGAGGGCTTTTAAAATGTGAGTGTGATCTAACTGAAGTGTGCAAAATGGTTGAACAAGGCTTATCTGTAGTGTCCAATGCAATTGTTACTGTTGGTCTGCCCAGCCACTCGGCCGAGGACATTACCCCGGTTTCTAGTACGAATGAAAGTGTATTGTTGGCTAGTCAGATGTTGGCGGTTGGGCAGGAGTTTGTAGATGTCGATACTTGTAGGAGAACGTTGAAAGATATAGCGATAGCATTGCATTTCGAGATTCGGATAGTGAAATCTGATAGGAGTAGGTTTATAGCTAAGTGTTCGAAAGAGGGTTGTCCGTGGCGTGTTCATGTGGCAAAACTGCCTGGAGTTCCCACATTTACCATTAGAACGCTTCACGGGGAGCACACGTGTGAAGGGGTCGAGAATCTTCACCATCAGCAGGCATCGGTGGCTTGGGTTGCTCGATCTGTGGAAGCACGGATCAGGGATAATCCACGGTATAAGCCAAAGGAGATTTTGCAAGATATTCGAAATCAACATGGTGTCGCTGTCTCTTATATGCAGGCGTGGCGGGGGAAGGAACGTAGTATGGCTGCATTGCATGGTACTTATGAGGAAGGTTTCAGGCTTCTTCCTGCTTATTGTGAACAGATAAGGAAGACTAATCCAGGCAGCATTGCTTCTGTTGTTGCGACTGGACAGGAAAACTCGTTCCAACGGTTATTTGTTTCTTATCATGCTGCGATTTATGGATTCATTAATGCTTGCCGTCCACTGTTGGAACTGGACAGAGTCCATCTCAAAGGGAAGTACTTAGGAACTTTGTTCTGCGCTGCTGCTATTGATGCTGATGATCAACTCTTTCCATTGGCATTAGCTGTAGTTGATGTGGAAAGTGACGAGAACTGGATGTGGTTTGTCTCAGAGCTGCGTAAGCTTCTTGGGGTGAACACCGACACTCTGCCAAGGCTCACAATACTTTCTGAGAGAACGGTAGGTATGGTTGAAGCTGTTGAGACGCATTTTCCTAACGCGTTCCATGGTTTCTGCCTGCGATTTGTCAGTGAAAACTTTCGTGATACGTTCAAGAACTCAAAGATGGTGAACATATTCTGGAATGCCGTTTATGCACTCACAACAACCGAATTCGAAAGCAAAATCTCCGAGTTGGTGCAGATTTCACAGGATGTCTTGCCTTGGCTGCACCATTTCAACCCTCAGCTATGGGCCGTGGCATACTGTGAAGGCGTACGCTACGGCCATTTCACCTTAACTGTCACGGAACTGCTCTACAGTTGGGCATTAGAATGTCACGAGCTCCATATCGTACAGATGATGGAGCAAATCCGCCACCACATAGCATCGTGGTTCAACGATCGTCTCACCACAGGAATGCAACTGACCTCAATCCTCGTACCCTCCGCTGAGAAGCGGATTTCCGAAGCCATTTCCGATGCTCGTTGTTACACGGTGCTCCGAGCAAATGAAGTCGAGTTTGAGATTGTGTCGTCCGAACGGACAAACATAGTGGACATAAGGAATCGAGTCTGCTCATGTCGCCGGTGGCAGCTCTACGGTCTGCCTTGTGCACATGCAGCTGCAGCTCTCATCTCCTGCGGCCAAACTGCTCATTTGTTTGCTGAGCCTTGCTTCACCGTCCACAGCTACCGTGAAACCTACTCTCAGATGATACATCCGATCCCCGACAAAAGCTTGTGGAAGGAAGAGCTTGGCGAGGGCAGTACTGATGGCGGCGGATCTAGAGTTGATATAATCACAATTCGCCCTCCTAAGACGCGTAGGCCTCCTGGAAGGCCGAAGAAGAGAGTTCTGCGATTGGAGAGCTTGAAACGGCCGAAAAGAGTCGTTCAGTGCGGCCGATGCCATATGCTAGGGCACTCTCAAAAGAAATGCGCACTGCCGATGTGATGCATTCTCAGTAAAAATTGTCTCTTATCTATTTATTGTTTGTACTTATCATGCAAATTCAGTTAGAATTTAGGTTATGGTTCTTGTTGTGATTAAATGTAGTTATAAATCTGTAGAATTTAGTTGCCCTTTTGAAGTAATGCCTTTTTTTTTATTTCTCTTGTTGGTTTTTTCTTATTATGGTCATTGAATCGTAAGTAGGGTTGTAAATGAGTCGAGTCTGATCTACATGCATGCTATTCTGCCTTTAAACTTGAGCAATTGACTTTGAAGGGTTTTAAGGTTTTACGACGGTTGACGAACAAGGTGTCGGGTTGTAAATAAACGGAGCTATCCATCCGCTACTCGAATCTCGATTCCTGGAAAGTTATTCGTGTTGGAGTATGGACCATGAAAGTACTGAACATTCATCATACCGTTTTTTAGGTCAGGCACGTTTCCTAGTGTGACTATGAGTAGGATTTACTTAATTGCTATATATAAATAATTGTTATTCATTATATATTGTATCCGAAAATCATAGAGCGAAACCTCACCTCTAGCTTGACATCGCCCCCAAACGTAATTACACATAATAACAAATTGGGTAAATATAATTCTCTTGTTTTCTTTAGTTACTTTCATGAATGACGGTGAGTGTTATTTCTTAACAGTTGCTCACTCGTTGCTCGTGCTCGAGCTTGACTCGTTTGTATGCTTCCAAACTTTGTCACTAGATCGAATAACCATGCATGACAACAAAAAGGAAAAAAGATAGATAAGAGAGAGAGAGAGAGAGAGAGAGAGAGAGAGAGAGAGAGAGAGAGAGTAAATAAATGGGCCATGTTAATGGAGAAAACCATTGGGCTTTGATACAATTTCCTCAAAAACAAAAAATGGGCTTTAATAATACAAACTAATGGGGAGGGAAATTTTTCTTCAACAATTCCCATATTCCTTCTCCGACGCGCGGGCTTCCGCCGCTCTGTCGATTTGCACCGCCGCGAGCCACCGTGTAGTACGAGCCCGGCCAAGCTGCCGCCGTCTCCGTTGTGGTGCAGCGCCGATCTCCAATCGTTATATGATTCCTTGCAAGTTTGTTTCGATGGGTTTTTTTTCAGTAGGATTGTATGTGTGAATTCATGATTAGGTGGGTGGTATTTACTATTGAGCTTCCATTCAATTTGATTTTGATGTTTGTATGTTATGAAGTTTATTTTCTATAAAAGAATTGGGTGTAGTTCCTTTAACTGAAATCTAGGGCTTTATTTGAGTAATAATCTAATTGTGGGAGCTCATTTGATTGGCATTGGAGTAGTGCATTTATCAATAGATGGATCTTGATGACTGTTGAGCTATATGTTCATGAATTTTCTCTTTCTTTTTGTTATAATTTGTAGAAAGCTGCTTGGAGATTGTGGCTTATAGAAATCTTGGCGATTCAAGTGATTTATGGTGGACTTTTCTTGAAGTATTTGGGTTTTACTCGTTGCTCGTTTGGTCGGGTTTTAGAGCATTCTCCATTCGAGCAAATTGTTTAGTTTCAGTAAAGAAAAGAAATATAAATCCTTTGGGTCGCATTGCATTGTAGAGAGAGATGGTGGTGACCTCTGGAGCGAATGCTTTCGCCAAGGAAATGAGCATCAGAAAAAGAATTGCCAGCATGTATGTAAAGCTTTGTTTTGTATTAAACTGTGTGAATGTGTTTACTCTTACTGTTCGATTGTATGGATCAGCTTGAATTTATGTATTTGGTTGCTTATTATGAATGTGGTACGATTAGTGTGTTTCTACATCTCTTAGAGTTTAGTGTGATGAAATGATAGTGCCTTTTAGACGTTGAAACCTTTCTTGTGTGTTCTTGAAGTTGTATGTTGGAATAATCGATGTAGTTGAATGTCAGTTTAGGTTGCTTAGGTTGTACATAGTTCTGAATTAGCTTGATGTTCAATTTTGGAAGGTACTAGAAAAAAGTTAAGTTTAATTTATGTGTATCATGTTTGATGTAGTGATTTATAGTACAACTAGATTTAGTACTAAATTTATGATATTTTTTAATGTTTGTGATGTATTAGGATCAAATATTGGAAGACTTAGTATGTAGATTCCTGTTTTCGTGTGTTCTTGGAATGATTATCGTGGACTGGTGAGTGTGGACAAGTATGATCGTTCTTGTTATTGATATCTTTTTGAGTTTCTTGAATTCTTGTATGAAGTCTTGTATCATCATTTTTAAGAGTTTTAAACTACTTTTCACAGATACAATAAAAGAGAGGAGGATTTCTCGTCATTGCGAGAATACAATGACTACTTGGAAGAGGTAGAAGATATGAGTAAGTATATCAAAAGATTTGAAATGTCCGTTGCTTTATTAGCATCAAATTGAAAAAGTATTTGCTTCCAGTAATCAATTTAGTCGAGGGGATAAACGTCCCTGCTATCGAAGCAAGAATTGCTGAGTACCAGAGAGAAAATGCTGAGCAAATCATGAACGCTCAAGCTCGCAAGGTGCTTTAGTTTTGCTTTCTTCCGTTAGTTCTTTGTTTTATGCTAAAACGCTATTGCCAAACGCTGTTATTATGTTATTCTATCTGTTTCCATCACTTACTTAGTGTTATATAATGAAGTAGGCTGAGGAATATGCTGCTGCTTTGGCTGCAAGCAAAGGACAACAGCAATCGACCGGTGTTGATCTTGTAAGTTGTAATACAATATCTTTATTTTTGTTTTCTTACCCGTGCTCTTGAAGTTCATTTTCTCTGTTTTTATCCGAATTCACGAAACATTGATACGAGCCTCTGTGCTCTTATACTAAAATGAGTAAAATCTACACTTTCTCAACAGTTATAAGACCTCGAAGAGCTGCATGGTATAAGTCTTAAATTAGCTAAGAAAACTATATAAAGGTTTTGTAGCCATACAAAATGGTTTCTCAAACTATTATTTCTTGGTCACGACGTATCTCGTTGCTGATATAACTGGTCAAGAAAGATTTGCCTCGTTGAAGCTCGAGCTCTTTACCATACAGTGGACAACATAACAAGTTAGATTATTGATTCTATCTTGAATTAAATTTGTTTTTCAATTCACATTCACAAACGATGAAGAACCAAAGATCCTTTTTGATAACTCAGAACTGTATACCATTTGAAACTTCGATATTTCATTATCTGCTTTCTGTGCTTTTCTTGGGCCCGGTTATTATAAAACTTTCCATGTCGTTTATCTCATGTTTTACTTCATCAATGCAGTCCTCCAGCTCCCAAGCAGGGACGAGCAATGTTCCCCAGGGCCAATATGCACCCGCAGTTGCTGGAGGACTTGCGCAGCCTCGACCAATGGGCATGGGCCCACAACCTATTCCACTTGGCTCCAGTCATGACATGATGGGACTCGAATATGAAGACGAAGAAACTATGAGACTACGAGCAGAAAAGGCCGCTAGGGCTGGTGGATGGAGCTTCGAGATAAGCAAGAGAAGGGCACTTGAAGAAGCTTTTGCTAGCATTTGGGTATGATCTTCATACCTACCCTTGACTTAACAATTTTTGCCTCTATAGTAATCGTGAGAGATTTTTATTTATTTTCCGTCACGACTGCTATCTTTGGTGCGTCCTGGGTGATTCGTTATCATTCGACGGTACTGAATGTAAAACTTTGTGGTACTTGTGTAAAACTCTTGAACATTCATTTAATTTTATCTCTGTGTCCTTTTTTTTCTAATTTTGTGCATCATTAAACGCCATCGTTTTGCTGATGAGAAATTGGAATGCTCTTGTGTATAATTGCAACATTTTATATATAAATTGTGTGAAAAGTTAGGTAAATATTTTGTTGTTTGCGGCAATTAATCTTTTTATTAAATCACTACTTTTTTCAATGATGAATGTATCTAAATTCTAAATACACATTACACAATGCTTGTTGTAGTTCCTAAATTGATGAATTGTTAATTTAAATTTATAATTGTTATATATATCTAGTTTTTATTTGAAATTTATTAATTCGCATGTATCAATATCACCGATCGAAGTACAAAGTTAATGAATGCGTAGGGCACTCCTTGAATTAAAATATGATACCTACCTTTTGTTGATAAATTAGTCTACAATTGAGAATTATGTTTTGAGATGTGATGGCCCTTCTTATATTATGTTACTCCCTTCGTATGAGTTATAAAGTCCAATTTAAATGGGCACGGGTATTAAGAAAACTGATAAAATATTTTTGAGTGGGTTAAAAGTTAGAAATTAGGGGTATTTTTAATGGAGTATTATAGTGTTAATAAAGTGGGATGGTGGGTGCAAAATATCAAAGGGTAGTAATTTTAAAAAGCAAAGAGGGTATAATGGTACAAAAAGCAGAGTAGAATTTTTAAAAAATACACGTGAAATGTGTGAAATGAAACTTTATATGTAATACGGAGGAAGTACGTGCCTATCAATTTTAATTTATATACAATGAAATTTTTTTCACCTGTAAATTACTACTTCTGTCCACGAAACAAAGTTTTACTTACCCATAAAAATTTGTCTACAAAACAAAGTCCTACTTACCTTTTTCCATTCAAATCAAGTAGGACCTACAACAACTTTCACTCTCATTTAACTTCTTCCACTCATAATATATGAGACCCTTATAATAACAACTTTAACTCTATTTTACCTTTTCCACTCACAACAAGTGAGACCCTCATTTCATTCACAATAATTTTAACTTTCAATCGACATCTTCCACTTTTAATAAGTGTGATCTTAACTCCACCCACAGTAACTTTACCATCTTTATAAATCTGTGTACCGATACTCAAATGAAACTTTACTTCATAGACGCAGGGAGTAAAAATTATAAGTATATTATTAATGTGTGTGTTTTCACACTTAGATTTTTGTTTGTTTTCATGGATGGATGCTATGAAAATGACATGAAATGGATTTGCAAATTGTAACTACTTGTCATGGCATCAAAATTTCCTTCCTTTTCAATAAGTCAAAGCCTTAATTCTCATAAAATTCTTTTTTTTATGGTTTTTGCTTCTTGTATGGATAAGATTTCCACTTCATACTTCCCTTTCAATAATTCATCCCGTTTTTGTATACTTCCTTCTTTGTATGAGACGAGATTTATTAGGAGGGTCCATTTAGATTATCCAACTATTCTATTTTTGTAGTTATTTATTATTATTTTGAAAGAATTATAAGATAATGATAGATGGACAACTGTTGTCCGAAGAAATAAGAGTTTTAGGCTTGAAAATCGATCCAATCAATATTATTTAAACCGCCGATTTTTTACTTTCTTGTTTTATTATTGTATCTCTTAATTAAGCTCGAATGAAAGGTTATACTAAAATCGATTAAAATATAATTTATAATCAATTAATAGATTAAAATATAAAATTTATAATCAATTAATAAAATTATTTACAAAAAGAAAATGATAGGTGTAAGGAAATTATAAAAATCGCCTACAGTTAGTCGTTTGGGGGGAGGGGGTGGGTACTTTGACGGGGGAGGGGGGTTAATGAGGTGGAGACTGGAGAGATGCAATACTAAAACAAGAAAATAAACAAAACGACGGTTTTAAATAATATTAGTTGGACCGCTTTTCAAGCCTAAAATTGGTAATCGTCAGAAAAACAGTTGTTCGTTTGTCATTATTGTTATATTAAATACGGTGAAATACAGATCACGATTCTTCGCTGCATTCTAGTTGGAAAATTATGCTTAATTAGATTTTGTATCAAGATTTATTTACGTTTAATAGTTTGATTGTCTCAATAATATATGAACTTAATTGTAGCAACTTGTGTTGGCAATGTAATTATCTTTGAACAATATAAATATAATTAGACATGGATCTCAAATTATGTAAATAAATTATTTGAAAAATTAACTATATACATAGTGGGACGTACTCTCTCCCATCCACGAAATAATACTCTACTTACACATTTATTTTTATCCACGAACAAAGCTATTTCACTTTTTCCAATCACATCAAAGTCAATTCATAACAACTTCCACTCACATTTTACTTTTTTCAGTCAAAATAACTGGAATCATTATTCCACTCACAACAACTTTAACTTCATTTCACATTTTCACTCACAACAAGTGGAATCTTTATTCCACTCACTATAATTTTAACTTTCAATCTACTTCTTTCACTCTCAAAAGTGAGATTCTAACTCAACTTACAACAACTTTACTAACTTTCTTACAATTCGTAACGATTTTGAAATGTGGCAATACTTCATCGACGGAGAGAGTACATTATATCAGCCCGTATAGAGTAGAGTATCGGAAATAGTACTAATTATCAGGACAACATGAAAAATACAATGCACTAAAAATTAAGTGTAACATGTTCAATAAATTTTGAATTAAAATATGAGACAAAATTCAATTTAAAATCTTTTGATGATACACACATTCACTTTATTATTAGGTTATCCCAAAGTTCACTATTTAAATTGCAATGACTTGATATATATTATGGGTAGTGCTATTTGGACATCTTATGTCCAGACATATGATGATAAAAATACGGATTTGATCGAATTTTTTAACTAATAATTTAATTTCATAGTTTCGACAGTTTGATTATTAATAAACATACACTTTTTAAATTTTAATTATAAAGTTTCATCCCAATTTAAATTCACAAGTTTAGCACTTGGGTGTGGATGAGAGTAAAATTTGAGAGCGGGTGATCAGGAGATCGATATTTCGGAAGGGGTGTGAATAGGAAAAGAAATTTTGAAGGCAATCGTATAATGTTTTTCTTATTTCAAGCACGTATGTCCAGATATAGTATGTTCGAATAGAATTATTGTTATAGTATATATGTACATTGCTAAATTTCACAAGCAATCAAGGTTAGCAATTTGGACTAATAAAATTAAAATCGGAATATCTTCTTGTCCGGATTTTCATGACCTAAATGTGGATATAGTGGAATAATAGGAAAACGTTTTCCACTAATAAATTAAACTAGTGTATTTCAAATACTATGCTAGTCAAAGATACCCATAAATAAATCATGACATAGAAATTTCTAAAGGAAGTTTAATCCATATTCTAATATTCTAATACGGCGGAGATTAAGACTATAAATAATTCTTTAAGAATTTTTGTAAAGGATTTTCTTTTTTCTTTTTTCTTTTTTTTTGAATTAAGGCGCTAAGATTGGAATGTTACACGATTTAATATAATAATAACTCACATTTGCCATGAATCACGATTTTATTATTATATTTATCACGAAATAAGAAAATGATAAATTGCCCCACAATATTCCTTATGCACTCAATGCAATCTTATCTGATTAATATATACTTCAGAATTCAGACATGCAAAACGACGAAAGCTCCACTGTTCTTTCATATGAAATAATAAGATGAATCAAAACGAGATATTTTGATTTTAATCTTCTTAAAATATTTAATGTACATTATATTCCGTATTAAATTTAAAATTATGTATTCTACAGATATAAAAAATAAGGGTAATGATATTCGGTCACACTGTGGCCAGCTACACGCGTAAAAAAAGTAAAATTGACTGTAAAAATGGAAATAATTACATTTTCTTCTTGAGGTTTATGCTTCTCAATTAGGATATACTTCCATTTTCAAAACCTATATTACTATTTTTAACTTGTGTGTTCGGCCACAGTGTGGCCGAACATCATTACCCAAAAAATAAATCCAAATTTTGGATTCATTTTATTACAAAACTGTCTAACATAAGTTTTTTTAGGTCAAATTGCAAAATAATTCCTCACATTTTTTCAAATTCTGGTTTAAAATCAAAACTAATTTTTGCAAAAAAATTCTCCACCTTTTAATTTTTTCTTAATTATCTCCCACTTTCAATTTTTTCTTCAAATTAAAATTAAATTGGACGCCGAAGATACTTACATGGCGTTGTGAGTGATTTTTAAGTGATATTTCAAATTATTTCCTCAATTTCTCAAGTTACGGACGCTGAAAGAAGGGAGAAAATGATGGAAAAAAGATGAGAAAATTATAGTCTGGAATCGATTTGTGCCTTAAATCGTATACATATAAGTGTTAGGTTGTCATGTAAGCATTTTCGGCGTTCAATTCAACTTCAATTTCGGGAAAAATTTGAGTGTGAGAGATAATTAAGAAAAATAAAAGGTAGAGATTTTTTTTGCAAAAATTAAATGATTAGATTTTAAATTAAAATTTAAAAAAAGTTAAGGAATTATTTTACAATTTAATTTTTTTTTTAATGTCTATAAAATCAAAATAGGTCACGTATCATAAAAAATTGAAATGACTTATCTGTGTTAACAAAAAAAAACGAAAAAAAAAGTGCCCACTTTGGTTTTTGTGGTCCCACTTTCAGAACGTACACATATAAATGACGTGACGTACAACTCGTGAAGCATGATGTAGCCAATATTAATTATTAAATACTATCAAAACCTACCTCCATAAATAATAAATAAAACGTAAACCTAATATTTATATCGTTTAGTCTAATTTGGGCAAGTTGTTTGTAAACCGTTCAAATTATTACTCTTCAAGAAACCCTACATTTTTATAAATAGGCAAATACTAATATGCAACTTGTCGCACCCCATGCGACCACGCGTGGAGTACACGCGCCAATTTCTTTTTTTTTTTCTTTTTTTTTTAATTTAATTCCTATTTTTTTCTTAACCTTTTTTCTGATTTTGTTTTTTTATTTTCAGCTTTTATTTCATTTTTTTTAATTCTACTTTTTTCGACATTTTTTTTATTTGCCTCTTCATTTTTTTATTTACCGCTTCTTCTTTGGTCAAGATTCGAGCGAGGGGAGCCGAAGGCCTCGGAACTAGCCGAAAAAATCCAAATTGTTGCCCGCCGATTATCTTTATATTAGTAATCGGAGCGAAGGCGGGCCGTAAAATCGGAGCCGAAAACGAAGCCGGGAAAAAAAATGATCGGATCAACGGGTCAACCCGACATGACCCAATTGCATGGCTCATGCGACCTGCTGCATGCAAGTGCTGCTCTTATAAATAATACTAGTAATAAGGATAAAAAAGAATACTCTAATAATCCAACTTGATGGGCTATCCACCAATAGCTACATTATGTTTGTCCACTACCTCAAATCACATGTAGTATTAGTTCGATTTCCATTAACATTTTATACGTTGAATTATTCAAAATATATCCTTTTTTGATTGATAACTTGCCGTAACTATTATTTCAGGTGTATATCAGGTAATTTTTTTCAGTGCAATAATTGACAAACTACACTTAAAAGGTATACTGCATTAGAAAAATATAATGAGCTTTAAATCGTTAGCTCTGAAATTCAACGTGAGCTATTTCGTCGTAAGAATCCTCACTTCATAAGTAAACTCCATAAATAAATACAAAAATCAACCTCAATTTTGAATGTAGTTGCAAGATTGCCTAAATGTTGGGGAACTTCAAACAAAGAACATTAATATTAATCTACTTTGACAGTGCATTGTATTTAGACAATTTTCAATGTTTGTGAGATTTTGTACTTGCTCATATAGATGAAGTGATAATATTTCATTGGGGAATGATATTCGGCCACAACACGCATAAAAAAAGTAAAGTTCACTATAAAAATGAAAATAATCATCACATTTCTTACTTAGGGTTTATGCTTCCCAATTAAGGTATATTTCCACTTTACAACCTATATTACCATTTTTAGCTTGTGTGGTCGGCCACAATGTGGCCGAATATCATTACCCTATTTCATTACATCTCAAATTCTGACCAATTTTCAAATAAATAATCCAAAAATAAAATAAAATGTTCAAACAAATCAAAAATTGCATCAATATGACACTTGAGCTTTTTTCAATAGTTGAATTCAAATTTACCGAAGACCGATATGGAATTTTTAAAACAATAATGACAAATGGACAACTGTTGTCCGAACAACTATCGGTTTTAAACTTCAAAACCGATCCAACTAATATTATTTAAAATCACCGGTTTTTTTCTTGAAAACCGGTCCAACCAACCTTACACCCATCATTTTCTTTTTTGTAAATAATTTTATTAATTGATTATAAATTATATTTTAATCGATTTTAGCATAACCTTTCGTTCGAGCTTAATTAAGGGATACAGTACAACAAGCAAATAAAAAAATCGACGGTTTAAAATAATATTGATTGGACCGATTAGTTGTCCGGACAACAATTGTCCGTTTATCATTACCCTAAAACTTTTTAAAATTCGACCAAATCTATTTTTTTCGACTTCACTGATAAGTTGATTTGGAGTGTTCAATAAAAATGTGGACTATATAATTCCAAACTATATGTATTATGTACTATATCGTCATAAATATTTCAAATTAATGTTATTTAGTTTCAAGTATTTTAAAATAATAATTGAAGAACCATTACTTTCTAAAATAATAATAATAGTAATAATAGGTTTCAATAGTAAAAGATAGTTGATTATTAATAATTTAATAATAACTGGAAAGTACAAAATATTAGTTGGGCCTTATTTTTTCTAGTCTATTGCATCTAAAACAATGAGACGACAATTTGTAGGTCACATTCTTTATTTTTGGTTTTTTTTTTTAATCTTGGGAACCGCAGCCGCTACTTTTAGTGCGCATTGAATAAACTTTCGTCCCTTGTGCAGTAACCTGCAAATCACACAGATTTGTTTTTGACTTTCTTAAATAAATAAACAGATGATTTGGTATAAATTATCGAAATCATAAAATGGAATTAATTATTGGTCGATTTATCAAGAAACACAGTCAAACTAGAGTTATGTTATGGAAAAGTATTTATGAAGTTATACACTTCACAGATTGACTTGACATATTTAAATAATAAAAATTTCCAAAACTTACATTATAGAAGTACAGAAAAAATAAAATCTCCATCTCTAGTTTTTCCTATTTTGCTATCATGGTTATTTATGTATCATTTTTCACGTGTTATGGACTATAATAAATAATAGTATCCTAAATTTAATTACATTTAATCAAAATTTGTGCCCGAGTCATTATCACTACCCATAAAGTATTTTTTAAATAGCTAAAATTTAATAACCCACATGTTTGAACTTAAATGTCTTTTTCATAAAAGGTCGATAATTTTTTGTTTCTTTTTAATTACTAGAAATTTGGATAATACCCTGCAATCTTATTTTATTTCCTTTTTTCACCTAACACCACCACAACCCATTATTTTCTCTATTTTTTCCTTTAACACACAAAAAATGTGGTTGCATAGTTTGGATTGATAAACAAGTTAGAATCGGCATTAGTAGTTGTTAGTTGTCGGCATTAATATTGCTTAAAGCTTTGGAATAGCTATTTGTTAATATAGTTTTTTTTTGGGCATGAGGAAGGGGAAGATATGAGGTTTGAACGATAAACCTCACTGCTTACAGACTGAAACCGCACCGCTTGAATGTGTCGTTTAATCGAGTAGATTGTCTGAGTGTTTTACACTTTTTTTTTTTAAAAGAAATTCTATTAATAGAATGTTTCACACCGCTTGAATTTATCGTTTAATCGAGTAAATTGTTTGAGTGCTTTACACTTTTTTTAAAGAAATTTCATTAATAGAATATTTTACACCGCTTGAATGTGTCGTTTAATCGAGTAAAGTGTTTTACACTTTTTTTTAAAAGAACTTTCATTAATAGAATGTTTCACACCGCTTGAATTTATCGTTTAATCGAGTAAATTGTTTGAGTGCTTTACACTTTTTTTTTTTGAAAAGAAATTTCATTAGAATTATGGAACATTAGAATTAACAATCTCTCATAGCCAAGTCTGAAAATCATTAGTCCAAACTAACGGACTAGAATTATACGCTACAAATTGCATTAAAAAATGAGCTGCTCTAATCGCAGATCTATAAGTATAAAACACTCCAAAAACCAACAAATGATGTGTCACTCTACATTGTCTTACTCTTACATATTAAAAACATTACTTACACAACAATTTATATTTTTCACAATTACCAAAATTAAAGTTTCAGCAGTATCCTCTAAAACAAATCAGGATAAAAACATATGGTTTCAGTAGTACAATAACATCGTTCTTACTTTTATTTACTAAATTGTTTTAGAATGGTTTAATTTCAAAAAATCAAAAGTTTATATTGTAAGTACAACATCTTTAATTTCTCTGCACAAGGGACAAAGGTTTACCCAGTGCGCACCGAAGGTAGCGACTGCAGATTCCCACGACATTAAAAAAAAACATCTTTAATTTCTTCTTACATACATAATTACAAGTTTACAACATCTTAAAAATCATATGAAAGTGATAATTTTATTAAATAAATCTACGTTATCTCCAACAATTAACCCAAAGAAAAATATTATTTTGACCTTTTATTTTAGAATTTTGTTTTACGACAGATTTAGTAGGTGTGTGTGTGTGAATATAATTATGATAGTGGATATTAAAAAAAAATCCCCTATTGATATGATAAGCAGGCGAGAAACGTCGTCGTATTGTCCACGTGGGATGACCGGCAATCTCCTCGTGCCCGTTAATTCTCTCACCTCTTTCTGTGCACTTTCCTCACCTTACACGTTAGTATTTATTTTTCTCTTCTTATTAATAATGATTAATTATTATTGTTTGCTGAGCTGGCTTCACCGGAAGAACCGGTAGCCACCCGCTCTCAAACACCTTGCTTTCCTTTGTAAGTAAAGTATGCCCTTCGACCCACTGAAATTGTCATATTATTATTCGATACGAGATATTAAGAAATGGGTTAAAGGATAAAAAGTTGGTAGGCCTCGTCACTTTTGAAAGGTTTTAACTTTTAGAGGGTTATAAATTTCCTTATTTGGAATATGACAATATGAATGAGACACCTAAATAAGGAATGAGGATAACGGCAGTGGTTCGGAGGGAGTAATTATCTTGGAAAGAAAATATCATTTATTTCCTATAGTATAATTAGTTTATTTATCATCGGGTCGAATGAGTATTGAGATTTTTAATCTTTTCTAATCTTTTCTCAATATCATATTATGTCTCGATAATATTTACATGCCACCTATATTGAATCCATCATCTAATTACATTTAATGATTTCATAAATGTAAACAAATTTAACATATAATATGAACATGTATTAATAAAATCAGATTGTGATCGAAGCTTTGTCAATTTATAACCAGCATACGCTACCGTCATGTACCAAAAAGGCCAACCTAAATGGCATCGTCGTCATTGTAATGTAGTGGAAGCTCGTTGTCACCGACTAACAAAGGTGCAAGCAAGAGGTCTTATGTCCCCACCAATTGATTTTCTTTCCTACATTTATAATATTGTCGATTCACCGAAATATTTCCTTGAATGATATATATCTTCTTTCATGGCAGTACCAGTGTGACAGCGATCAAAAAATTCGTCAACCATTAATTGCACTTACGAGTATGTTTATGCCCATAAAAAGACATAGTATGAAATCGTCATCGTTCCATCACACGTATGTGCAGCTCCCTCGAAAAAAAGTTGCTCGTCTTTGTGCAACGCCGATCTTCAATCATACGTTAGTTTTTGGTCTTTAAGTAGTTCAACCTCCTCCCTCCCATTCCTCTCTCACCTTCATTTGTGAAAAAAAAATGAAAATGGAGTCGTGCAATTATACTCATTACCGTACAACAATACAATTATGTTTCACGACCCACTTTATTAAGAGATATTTATGGCAATTAACTAAAATTTTACGTTCTTAAATTGTGACTTAAATTTAATTTTCAGTATCTCAAATAATAATAAAAAAAATTAGCCAACCATCATTTTGGGTAGGTACGCCACAAGCCTTTGGGTCAAAATATCCAATACAAACCGGCAATCGCCGGTAAATTGTTTCAAACAAAAAGAGAAATGTTAAATTTATTTGGCCCAATTAAAACATTACTCCCTCTGTTTCTGATCAAGTTGTTCGTTGTTGATAATGGCGTGTCTCACAATAAGTGGTTCATTTTTAAATAAGGGAACAATTAACTCTTCAAAAGTTGTAAGACTTATCACTTTAATCAATTTTACTTTTTTATGTGTGTGCTAGTCTAGTAGTAGTGAGATTAATACTTGGATCAAAAGTCACAGGTTCGAGTCCTCCATCACGCGGTATTTAAATTTTCTTGTAATGTTGTTCAAAAAAAAATTACCTTTTACTTTAATATCCGTACCGAAATGAAATGAGCCACTTGCTACGTGAGGGGGTATTAATTTAATTCTTTCCCTCAAATAGACTTTAATTGATCTCCCTTTCTCTCTCCTCTCTCTCTCTACCTCTCTCTCTCTCACACACACACTTTCTTTCCCTGGGTTGGTTGGTTGGTTTTGGGTCTATAAATTAAAGCTCCGCCAACATGATTTCTTTTTCCTCTCTCCTCCATTTTCACTCTCCTTATATTCTTGTTTTCTCATCCGGCGCCGGTCGCCTCTCCCGCCGGATTATCCCGCCTTTATATTCTTCTTCTTCCTTCATTCCTCGACACACAAATCTCCAAGGTCCGCTCTCTCTCTCTCTCTCTCTCTCTCTCTCTCTCTCTTGATCTCTGATGAAAGAGATTTAGATCTACTGCGACTTTCACATGTTGTTGACTTGACTGATTCTTTCGGTACTAGTTTTCCGCTCCACCGCCTTTGGAGTTTTGTGGGTTCGGTTTTTCCCAAAATTTCAGCTGTTCTTTAGTGGATCTTGCAGTTTATTGTTTTTCTCGTAATGTGGTTTCTTTCTTTCTTTAATTCTTTCTTCCCCCCATTTGAGTTTCGCAAAGATTCAATCTTTACCTAGGTTCAGTGTTTTCCAGCTCTAATTGTGGAGTCTTTAACATATTTTGTTCTCTCTCTCTCCCGTGATTTTCGGATAGTGTGTGTAATGATGCAATTTTTCTTAATCATGAATGAAAAATATGAATTCTTGAAAATACTTTATATTTTATATTTTAAATGTTGATGGTGGGTAGTGTTTCAGTTTCTCTCGTTGAGGTGGGTTGTCACCTTTGAAATAGGTATATATAGACTAAATAATTGAGCAGTTATTTTTGCCAACTAATTAACCTTGTTTTGGAGATTGATTTCTTGCCATTTCTAAGTTTTAGTGTGCAAGATTATGGAAATATAGGTAACTCCATTTTCCTTTCTATGTTTACTTGCTAATTACCTTACTTTTGTGGATAATGGATAAGGATAGCATTTATTTGGCAATCTTCGTTCTTGTATTCTGATTTCTATTCTTGTTGGATAAGATAATTTTTATTATGGTAATTAGTTAATTTTCTTTTTTGTCTTTACTCCAATTTCTTCTTTAATTTACTGTGGAGTTTGATATGTGGGATTGCTTTATATTTTGATCTGTTTCTCACTTGTTTTGACATTATGTTTATATTTGGTTATCGTTGTATTGATAATCTAGTTCTTGATTACTAGTTGTAGGCATGTGCACTTGTTTCTCTAGTTTTGATGATTGATAATTGTTGGTGATACAGAGAATACTTGTGTGAGAAGTTATAAACGATTATGGACGGTGTTAAGGTGGTTCTTGATGGTGGCAAGGGGGTAGGGGAAGGTGCTAAAGAGTCCGGACTTAAAAACGTGAGTTCCCACTGCTCGATATCTGAAATGGATGATTATGATCTCACAAAGCTACTCGAGAGGCCCAGATTAAACATTGAGAGGCAGAGATCATTTGATGAGAGATCACTGAGCGAGTTGTCAGTTGGTCTGTCGAGAGGTTTAGATAACTACGAGAGTGCATACTCACCCGGACGATCAGCATTGGATACCCCTGCCTCGTCTGCTAGGAATTCGTTCGAACCACATCCAATGGTTGCAGATGCTTGGGAAGCCCTCAGGCGCTCGTTGGTTTACTTCCGTGGTCAACCAGTTGGCACGATTGCTGCTTATGATCATGCTTCAGAGGAGGTTTTGAATTACGATCAGGTACTGCATTTTTACTTGAAATAAAAGCCGTCGGGTGTATATCTGCTGAAGTTGATGACGAATTGTCAGTGCAACTGAATGGTAGTTTCTGTGTTGTAAACTGATAAGCAATTGACATTTGAATATCCTTACTGCTTAACCAACGGTGCTTTTTTCTTATGTGATTTGCACTTACTGCAGGTGTTTGTTCGAGATTTTGTGCCGAGTGCATTGGCCTTTTTGATGAATGGGGAGCCAGACATAGTTAAGAATTTCTTGTTGAAGACACTTCAGCTTCAAGGGTGGGAGAAAAGAATCGACAGATTCAAGCTTGGCGAGGGCGCTATGCCAGCTAGTTTCAAAGTACTTCATGATCCTGTTCGCAAGTCAGACACGATAATTGCAGATTTTGGTGAAAGTGCTATTGGAAGAGTGGCTCCAGTCGATTCCGGTTTCTGGTGGATAATTCTCCTCCGCGCATACACAAAATCCACAGGAGACCTTTCTCTGGCCGAAACACCCGAGTGCCAAAAGGGGATGAGACTTATTCTGGCCTTGTGTCTGTCAGAAGGTTTCGACACATTTCCAACGTTGCTGTGTGCTGATGGCTGCTCAATGATCGATCGCAGAATGGTGAGATATCTTTTAATTCTCTTGCTAGCACTTTAAACTTCGGATTGATGTAGATGAAATCGAATCACAATTGCCTTCATTAGATTAGCCCGAAGGATATGTTACATCTGAACTTTTTATGTTTAAAAGTGACAAATTTAAGCACCAAACCATGCTTCTCTAGATGAGTCATAAAGGAAAAGGTAGCTAACACTTATTAGATTTTAAGTTATTGATTTGGCAATATTAAATAGAATATATAAAATATTGATAGTGATAAGAATCGTGCGGGATTTCAACGTTCTGAAAGGTTATATTTTTTATACCGATATTGAATGTTTCTTTATTTAGTGGTATGAGTTAAGAGCTGCTTTATTTTACTCCAACTCGCCTTTAAATTTTGAGTTTCTTTGACGTAATATTTTCTTGTTAATTAAAGTGATTTTTGGCTGTTCATAGTAATGATGTATTTCAGCGGATTGAGGAATTGAGTTGACTTAGAAATTTAGAACACTTGGGATGAATGTGAATCGACTCTGCATAATTGCATATCGAGCTTTCCTCGTTAAATTCTTGTATTAATTTTAAATCTGCAATTGGACAGGGAATCTATGGCTACCCGATTGAGATCCAAGCACTTTTCTTTATGGCTTTGCGGTCTGCTCTGGCCATGCTGAAGCACGATGCAGAAGGCAAAGAGTTCATCGAGAGAATAGTGAAGCGTCTGCATGCCATGAGTTATCATATGAGAAGTTACTTTTGGCTTGATTTTCAGCAATTGAATGACATATACCGATACAAAACCGAAGAATACTCTCATACTGCTGTCAACAAATTTAACGTGATTCCTGATTCGATCCCGGATTGGGTGTTTGATTTTATGCCAACTCGTGGTGGTTATTTTATCGGAAATGTGAGTCCTGCCAGGATGGATTTTAGATGGTTTGCTCTAGGCAATTGTGTTGCCATATTGTCTTCTCTTGCCACGCCCGAGCAAGCTTCTGCGATCATGGATCTTTTCGAAGAAAGATGGGAGGAGCTCGTTGGAGAAATGCCCTTGAAGATATGTTATCCAGCTATCGAAAGTCACGAGTGGCGAATTGTTACTGGATGTGATCCGAAGAATACGAGATGGAGTTATCATAATGGAGGTTCTTGGCCAGGTCAGTCGCCGTTCTCTCTTTATTCACTACTTGCTCTTTGATAGATAAATATTATCTATGCTAATATCCACCACATATTTTGATAGATTGAACAATTCTGAATTTGTTTGATCATGCAATCAATCTTTCAAATGCTCAAATTATAGGTATTGTCGTCGCCTTATTACTTTAGAAGATTGAAAGTAAAATGCCCCTTTCTTTCTGTTTATGCCGTTTGCGCCATGTTGCAGCCTTTAGCTAATTGAAATGTTTTTTTTTTACATCAAAGCTATGATATGAGTGCTTCGATAAAGCAATCTCTTTGTTTTAAACGCCTCGTGATTTCCAAGAATGAGTCCCTTGAAACAACCTTCGAACGTTATATTGGTATTTTAAGTATGAATGGAACTGCTATCCCATCGCCCCGTTCCCTTGCTTTCCTTATACATCAGATAGACTATGCATATGATTGAGTATTTGAAGGATTAGACGACTCAAAATTGTTTATCCGTTAAAAAGTATGTGACGGCTTAGTCTATAATTTCAAGCATCCCCTTATAGTCTATTTGTTGCTTTAACTCTTCTGCATATGTGGAGCAGTGCTTCTATGGATGCTAACAGCTGCCTGCATCAAAACGGGACGGCCTCAAATAGCAAGACGAGCAATTGATCTTGCAGAGAGCCGTCTGCTGAAGGACAGCTGGCCCGAATACTACGACGGGAAGCTAGGTAGATACATCGGGAAGCAAGCAAGAAAGTACCAGACCTGGTCGATTGCTGGATATCTCGTTGCAAAGATGATGTTAGAGGATCCGTCACACTTGGGCATGATCTCCCTCGAAGAGGACAAGCAGATGAAGCCCGTGCTCAAGAGATCCTCGTCGTGGACTTGCTGAAGGAGCGCCTTTCAAGCGAAGATCCGCGGACACAATATAGAGACGGAAGCGCGATGTGAGATGCCATTTTGCTTCGTGATATTCTTTAGCGATTTCTCTAGGTTTGGTTCAAGATTTCAGATTTTCATGTAAATTAGTTGTCTAGCAAGACTTTCATCTTCTTCCCTTTCCAAATAAAGAAAGACATTTGATAATCTCTTCTTTGTTTCTTCAAAGGGATATTTCTCTATTTGAAGATTTTTGTTGTTTTTATTGATGTATTTGCAGTGAAGATCTTTGCTTGGTTTACCTAAAGAGTTGGAAGTTTTGTGATTTTGCTTGTTATTGTGTTTTAAACTTATTGATGGCTTGAAATTTTGAAATTCAATGAGAATTGCCTTAGGTCTAAAGGTGAACTCGAATCGAGTTGAGTCGAGTCTTAGGTCTAGAGGTGAACTCGAATTGAGTTGAGTCGAGTCGAGTATTAAAAATTTTAAATTTGTATATTATTGAATTAAGCTGAGCTTGAATTTAATTATCACTCTTATTCAAGATTAATGTTTTTTTTAGTTTACTTGAGACTAAAAGAGGTTTGTGAATGTTAATATTAATTATTTTCTTCAATAAAATTATTTATGGAAAGAACTTGGGTACGACCAACCATCATGTACGGTTAGCCATAATTAGGGGTAATTATGGAGTTCATGAGGTAACTAAAATAATTAGGGAATAATTAACTTTTATTTATTTTAATTAAGGTTGGTTAGCCATAATTAGGGGTAATTATGGAGTTCATGTGGTAACTAAACTAATTAGGGAATAATTAATAATTAAGGTTAATTATTAAGTTTCATTTAGAATCTAATAAATTAAATAAATAAAGGCAATTGTTTCTGTGCACCCGTCACATACTATACACTACTTTTTATTATTAGTGTTTTTTATCTTTTTGTATTTTGTCTTTAGTTATTTTTATTTTCTTGTGTCTTTTAATGTTTTTTTTTTTTAATTTTCAGATATTTTTCCCAATTTTTTTATTAATTTCCAGATTTTTTTTCTCCACTTCTTTTTTGTTTGCCTCTTCCTTTTTTATCTGTCTCTTTTTCTTTGGTTAAGAGTCGAGCAGGGGAGCCGAAGACCTCGGAATGAGCCGAAGAATCTAAATTGTTGTCGCAACAATTATCTTATATTAGTAATTGGAGCGAACAGAGCCGGAAAAACAAATCTAAAAAATAAAAAGAATCGGAAAAAATTTTAAAAATAAAATAAAATAATAGTAATAGTCAAATAAATCAGGCGCGTGTGATGCAAACGCCACGCGCGCAGGTGTATACTATACGACGGTTGCACAGAAACATGCCTCATAAATAAAAATATACTACGATATGAAAACATGGTGGACCGTATTAACCATAGGGTAAGGTTCACCGTACAGAATTGTATATCGATATTTATTAATTAAAGAAAAAGAAAAAAGAAAAAATTTTAGTTAGGTGGGGTTAGTGTAGGGATGAGCTGGTGGTTTTGTTGCAATGTGTTTGGCTGAGCTGTCCAACCTTAGCTTTTTTTTCTTTTGCCTCAAAGAAAAGAAATGCACTCATTTATTCAAACTTATGATTTGTCATCTTCACTCTGGTCCACTATTTTCTCCATTTACTGTTCTTGATTCCTCTCTCTCTCTCTCTCTCTCTCTCTCTCTCTCTCTCTCTCTCTCTCTCTCTCTCTCCTTGTCACTTTTTATGTACTGGCTAAATTGAGTTCGAATCTTCCATATCTCTTGTGAGTTCGGTTCTAATTTCCGATCAATTGATCTTATCATGTTAATATTCGATACAAGATTAAGAATAACGATAAAAAAATGACAATATGAATAAGACATTTAAAAAAATTTTACTTATGAAAATATGAGTAAGACACCTAAAAAAGGAAATGATAAAAATATGAGTGAGTTGGAGAGAGTATATGTTATTGAATTTCGATGCATGTTAGATTTAGTATAAGATAATTGCAGTGACAATTAAAGGGATGTATGTACGATCGAGACTTCTGTTGTGAGTGCTCTGATTTATTTTGTGTTTCTGTTTTTCTTAATTCCTACTTATATGAAACATTTCTTCTTGATATTTTGTTTATATAGGAGGTTCTTCCGGCAACGAAAAATGCACGATATTTGTTGATATTTTATTTGTATTTGAGGTTCTTCCGATAATGAAATTTTATAAACAAATAGATGCACAAGATATACTAAATGAAACCTTTATTTGTTGATAATTTTTTTGGGTAATAATGTTCGGCCACACTGTGACCGACCACACAAACTAAAAATGATAATATAGGTTTTGAAAATGGAAATATATTCTAATTGGGAAGCATAAACCCTAAGAGGGTAATGTGATTATTTCCATTTTTACAGTCAACTTTCCTTTTTTTACGCGTGTGGCTGGCCATCAATGTTTTTTAGGTTCTTCTAGTAACAAAATCTTAAAAACAAAGAAACGGACGAGATTATACTAAAATGCCAAATGGCCTTATAGTAGAGAAAACAAAAATACAACATAAATTTAGAAAAAGAAAAATTGCTCGAGCAAAGATTTGGATATACCATACCACCCACCCCGTTTGTGTAATACATAATTTTGATCAAGAATGCATTAACAAATGAATAAATAGAATGTGTAACAAAAGTACAAAAAACCCTTGTTGTAATTGTGAATATAACAACGTAGAAAGATATGTATCTTTAAAAGAAAATGATGTGAATACTACTAGCTAGCATTATTTTAATCCTATTAAATTTTTATATTAATTGGATAATCATTTGTGGTTATACGTCAATATTCTAATAATCGCTTTAATTATCGTATATTATTATAAGAGCAAAATCTTGAGAGCATATTGAAAAGAAAACATAATCGGATTGGTCTATCACAATCGTCATTATCAACCACACTTATTATATACATTACTTGATGAATGAGAAATGCAAGAAAAAAAATTAGCCATCCTAATCTATATATAAAAAAATATTTGTTGGATTAAATAGCTAAAAAATAATAGCAACAAAAGCTAGACAAAGACTTTAGCTTAAACTTTTGGTTGAGAATGTCTCCTATCCTCAATTTTTTTTAATAGTCTATTTTTCCAACCTCAATATTCAAATAATCTTGGCCGCCTTCCTCATCATGCAATTCTATTCCAATTATTATCATGAGAATCAAATATAAAAATTTGATTAACGTTTTGAAAAATACGACAATATATGTCTAATCACAATTATAAAAATTTGATTAACGTGTATCATTTCTAACCGACAAATAAGTCTTGCAAAAAAATCTATATTTATATGGGGGGATTAACTAAATTCTTGGACAAGGCTCACTTATGATAGAGGTGTGAAACGTGTTGCGCCGGGTCCGAACGCACCCGATCAAGAGAACGTCTAACCCGATCCGACCTAAAAATCATACTCTAGAGTGAATTTTTCAGGTTAGGTCGAGCTAAAACGGTGTTCGGATTGAATCAAATTTGATGATTCTACTTATTATACTTTCAAGTTGATCTTCTTTTATGACTTTTTTAAAAGATTGAATTTTTTAAAATTGTATAATATGTTTAGAAATTTATCTATTTTAAATAATATGTCACAGTCTCCAGTCTTTCTCTGCTTATAAGAACAGTAATACTTAAATAGCACAGTACTATTCTGCTCCCAAAATTATTTTTCATAATTTGGTAACTTCAGAGGTAAAATTGGCTAATTTGTCAGGAAATAACACAACATGATATCCGTATTCATAATTTTTACACAACTTTTGAAATAGTACAATTAAAACATTTCTCAAATTAAATAATTACACCAGATAATACTCCCTCCATCCGGTTCAATTTGTTTCATTTCCCTTTACTGGATGTTCCACTCAATTTGTCACATATCAAATATTCCCTCCGACCTCCATATATATTTATGCATAGTTTTAGTGGACACGGGTTTTATAAAAATTTTGGAAAGTGAGTTTTAAGTGAAGAAAAAATAGATGTAAGTAGAGATGGAGTCCCACATTATAAGGGTAACAAGTGAAATAATTATTTCTTAAAATGGACTATGCATAATTTTGAAGGTCGGATGGAGTAATAAAAGAACTAATCCTTCAAAATACTTCCAAAATGGTGGAACCTACCCACTTTCTATATTTTTACTTTTATTTTTAATCTCCGTGAAGAATAATAAGGTGACAAATTGAGCTGGATGGAGGGACTAGGGAGTATGTATAGTATTTCTCAAATATTCATTAAAATAAAATAAAATATCAAAATAAGACGATTTAAAATATAAAATTTAAAATAAAAATTACTCTCTCTGTCTCATTCAACTTGTTCCATTTTGTCATTTGAATGTCCCGTTCAACTTGTCCCATTTACTTTTAAAGAAATAATTAAAAAATCAATTTACTCAATTTATATCACTTCAAAATCACTTTATATCACTTCAAAAATACTTTATATCAATTTATTAATAAAAAAAAATTATATCATTTTATTCACTATACTAAATACATAATTTATCATATAATACTCTTGTTTTTAGTCTTCGTGCCGATCTCAAATGGAATAAGTTCAACGGCACGCAGAGATTAGCATATCCGTTCTTCATTCTCCATGTGCCTATTATTTTAAGGGATGAGGATAGGACAAAGTGTCAATTTCTTATCAACAGTGTATGAAAGTGAGAATTTTCCTGCACACCGTCAAAAAAACACACACATTCACACCCCACTAGAGCAACAACAATTTTTCTTAATTCTTTATTATATTCCTATTTTAGTTTATTTAATTTTGTATATATTGGAGTTTGTTATATCTCTTACATACAAAATACATTATCAAATCATAATGTAATGATATTACAATGTATTCTATAAATAAGAGCAGTGATAACCAAATTAATATAAACGAAAAGAAAATTCACATTTTAGTGAAAATCGAACCAAATATCACTCGTTAAGGAGAGACTTGTTACTGCAAGAATTTTACAAGTGGTAAAGTTATAATATTTCATCCTGAGTCATAATCTAATGTTTTAACTTTGAAAGAGTAGCAAAATCTTACCTCTACAATTTTAGTTTTTGTAATGGTTCTAAGTAGGACAGTACGTGGTCCGATTTGGTGCGGTTGCACCAAAATCAAACTATACTAGAAAAAAACGGTTTGATAATTTTTTAAATCAAATCAAACTGTTCTAGCATTAAAATTGAACCAAGCCAAACTGTATTAATACGGTTTGGTGTGGTTTGATTTACGGTTCACATATATTTTTCTATTTCTTGCAAAAGAGTAACAAATAAAAATCAAACATCTTTTATTTGAGTTGTTATCGTGCACATGTCTTTCTTAATACTAGGATAAAAACACTAACACAACTATACTTGGCTAGAATGCTTTAGCAAATGACAAAAAATAAACAAACTTCACATCCTCAGCTTTCCTCACGTAAACAGGAACCTTGATATTGAATCTGAACATGGTAAAAACAAAAATGACTATATTTAGTGAAAATATATTGTTAATAGTGAAACTATCATACTTAACGAAAATATATACGGAGGCGCTAAAAGATATAAGAAGGACCGTCAAAGTTAAATCAAGTAAGTATTTGTTAGGGTTAAACTTTATTTAATTACACCATGTTTTAACCTACGGGTTGTGCGGCATATACAATAAAAAATGAGATGCATTATGCAATTTAATTCTTTTTTAATAATAAACAAATTATTAATACTATAAATATATTACGGTTTACGGTTTGGTTTGATTTATATTTTTTAAAAACTAAACCTAAACCAAAAACCATAATTTTAAAAAAATCTAAATCAAACCATAATTTTGAAACCGTAAACTAAATCAAACCGTACAAATACGGTTTGATTCGATTTAATTTACGGTTTAAACCAAACTTTGAAGAGTCCTAGTTCTAAGCCATATTGATGATGTGACGAGGTGGGTGATTTTGTGGCCAAATATCTCAAGATAAAATTCCAATTTTTTCTAGTACATATCTTAAAAAGTAGCTGCATATTACCGTCTTTATAAATAGTATAAATTCCAATTATTCTAAAAACAACAGTGTTCGCACATAACAAATCAACATTCAATTCACATAATTACTCAAGATGGGTTGAACCGTGCAAAAGATTAAATAATCATTATTTACATTGCAAATTTTGAGATGTTTTATGCGAACTACAAAATCTGATGAAAATCATTATTTTACCTCGAAGTGGTCTAATTGATGATTTCATGAACAATAATTCTATTCAAACATACTGTGTCTAGACATACGTGATTGAAATAGGAAAAATATTGTCTGATTGTCTTCAAAATTTCTTTCCTACTCAAACCCCTTTCCAAAATATCGATTTCACGCACGTCTGCTCCAAATTTTACTCTAATCCATACTCAAGTCCTAAACTTGTGAATTTAAATTGAGATGAACCTTTATAATTAAAATTTAAAAAGTATATATTTATTTATAACCAAACTGTCGAAACTATAGAATTAAATTATTAGTTAAATAATTCCGTCAAATCCATATTTTTACCATCGTATGTCTGAATATAGTATGTACAAATATCAGTACCCTTTGATGAAATCGCAATATTGATGGATGGTAGCTCAAGATGAAAGTAAAGATTCCACTATTGACATGATAGTAATTGTTGGAAATATATAACTTGGGCGAGTTAAAAAAAATTATTTAAAGTCATAAAATTTTGAAAAAAAAAAAAACACAAAATTATCAGGTCACTGAAACTATCCCCGACATCAATACTATCTAATAAGGAGAGTCTTATATCATAATATCTAATAAGAGGGTGTTTGGTTGAGCTTAAAAGCTCATTAAAATAGCTTATAAATTCCTAAATCCTTGTAATGAACAACTTATAAACTGCTTTAAGGAGCTTAAAAACTTAGCCAAACATCTTCTAAGTCTTCCATCAAACAATTTAACATTTATCGATCTGATTGAAATCGGAACCTAATCACTACTAAATTACCAACAAAATTGCGAATACGATTTGAATTCAAATATAGTAAAGTCGAACAAGTCAACAAATGAGTGAGTAGCACAGTACAAACAAAATTACGAATATGATAGTATTTGATTTCAAATATGAATTTGATACAAAATCAGATTCTTGGTGATGTTGTATTGTACTGCCTCCGTTTCAATATATATGTACTAATTTTTGGACACACAAGCTAAAGAAAAAGATGTTAAAGAGTAAAATAGAAATTGCTGAGCTCATAATTTTTTGCTAAAAAAAAGTCTTTTTCACAATTGGATATATACAACGTCTATTCCATCTGTCCACAATATCCTTGTCACTTTAATTATTTTAATGAACTCTTACGTATTCCACGCACAACAATATCTATTATTATTTACTAGTACCCACTGATTTCTAAAATCTCATGCCGATCATGATGTGATAATAACATCATGGACGAAAAAAATGTATTAAAACAATTTAGGTGTGTTCGATTATCAAGATTATATTGCTCTGAGATGGCCCGGGATTATTTTGTCATAGGATGGAAGCCAAGATTCATAATGCAAGACTAGTCCTATGTGACAGTAGCACTTTAACAAGATTAAGTAACGAACCAAATCTTATCAACCGAACAACATATTATGAAACTAAATCCTATCTAATTATATCTAATAGAATTGGTCAAATATAATCACTCCTAAAAAGAAAAATGCAATTATAGTCACTTTTTTAAAAACGATCAAATATGGTCATGCATACACGACCTGCATACGCGACATGCGCGTATGCAGGTCGTGTATGCTGATATGGTCGTATATGCTAGTCGTGTATGCTGATATAATCGTATATATTATCGTGTATGCAGGTCGTGTATGCAGGTCGTGTATACTAGTCGTGTATGCTGATATAATCGTATATATTATCGTGTATGCAGGTCGTGTATACTAGTCGTGTATGCTGATATAATCGTATATGCTAGTCCTGTGTGTATTATTGTGTATATTGTTATGATCGTGTATTTTAATCGTGTATATATGGTTAGCATATACAACCGGTTTAGGTAGTATATGCTATTCATGTATGCATGATCATATTTGATCGTTTTCAAAAAAATGTTTATATTTGTATTTTTTTTTTTCAGTGATTATATTTGCACTTCTCCTTATATCTAATCTCATCGACCGAATAACCATAATATAAGAAACGAGCCACTTATATCGGGAGAGATGATTATACACAAGTATAAATTGAGAAGCGATGATATTTCTGAGCCAGCTAAACTGCACTGTAATAAATAAATATTAATAGAAGAAAGACCCCACGGGTGGGCTTCAATTTCTGCAAACATTTATTCATCTTTTTGTGAGTGGTCCCCACTTGCCTCCACCACTTTGAATGGACCCCAATCCTATTCCTCTCTCTCTCCTCTCTCATTCTCTTTCTCCTCTCTATCAACTAGCCCCCACACCTATTATCTCTCTCCCTCCCTCTCTCTCTCTCCAAAGACAGCAGTCAACCACAAAGCAAGAGGAGAGAAAAAGAGAGAGAGAGAGCCCCACCAATTCCTTCCACTTGTTCAGTTGCCTCTTCAGACTTTGCATCAAAACACCCCTCTCTCTCTCTACTCTCTTGAATGGCATGATTGGTGCTATGTGTGATCTGCCAAAGAGATTTTCTTGAAAAAAAAAAAACTTCCCCAGAAATTAAAAAAATAAAAACTCCTCCCTCTCCCCAAAAATATGGAATTTATGGAGACACACACCAAAAATCAAGGAGGAAATAATAGCAACTCAGAGCCACCCTCCTCCCTCCAACTCCACCACCACCACCTCCACCACCACCAAAGTCAAACCGAACCCGGTTCTGGGTCCGGTCCAGCCCCACCCCATGGTCCATTCATGGGCTCCATCTCTCTCCAACAATCAAGAAACTTAGCCCACTCTTCTCCCTCCTCCTCGGCCGTCTCCACCGCCATCGTCAGCAGCACCGCCGCCAACGACGACAACAATAATTCTGCGGCGGCCAATAAAGCATTGGCCGCCGCAGACAATTCTTCCACGGCCAATAAAGCATTGGCCGTCAAGAAACCGTCAAAAGACCGCCACACCAAGGTGGACGGCCGCGGGCGGCGCATACGCATGCCGGCCCTATGCGCCGCCCGCGTCTTCCAGCTGACCCGGGAATTGGGCCACAAGTCCGACGGCGAGACGATCGAGTGGCTCCTCCACCAAGCCGAACCGGCCATCATCGCCGCCACCGGAACCGGCACTATCCCGGCTAATTTCTCCACTCTAAACGTCTCCCTACGCAGCAGCGGCACCACCATCTCAGCTCCGCCGTCGAAATCCGCACCCCTCTTCCTCGGCGGCGGCGGCATGCTGGGCTTCCACCACCAGCTCAGCTCCAACTCCCATTACGGCCAAGAACCGGATGACAATTACCTCAAGAAACGGTTCAGAGAAGACACCAGCGGTGCCACCTCCCCTAAACCCGGTCGAACCGGGGTCCATGATCACGAACCGGGTTCGGAGCCAAAGTCCGGTTCATCTCAGCCCTCGAACTACCTCCCGGCTCCCGCCATGTGGGCGGTGACTCCGGCCACCGCCAACGTGGGAAACGCCTTCTGGATGCTCCCCGTCACGGGAAGCACCGCCACGACGGCGGCAGGGCAGCAAGAGTGGCAGTACAAGACTTCTTCAACGCAAAGAATTGGCGGGTTCGAATTCCCCGGAGCTGGCCGGTTCAGTCCGGTTCAACTCGGGTCGATGATGCTGCAGCAGCCGCAGCCGGCTCAGCAGCTCGGTTTGAGCATTCCCGAAACTAATATGGGAATGTTGGCGTCTATGAACGCCTACAATAATAACAACAACAACAACAATCACAACAGAATCGATTTGGGAATGAATTTGGAGCACCACCACCACGATCACCACGACCACCATCACCACCACCAAAACCAGCCGCAGCAAAGTGATAGCGGCGATGAAACGGCTAAGGATTCACAATAATTTTCTTGAAGAGTTTGCTCCACCCTCTATATTTTTCTTGCTCATGATCAATGATTGTAGTATTCTATTCTTACCTTTTTTTTACCATAGCTAGGGTAAAAATTCAAGATTGGTGTGCATATCTTTGTTTTTAACTGTTGTTGGCTTTGTTAAGTATCTAAGTTTTCACCACCTGTCATTTGCCCCTCTCTCTCTCTCTCTCTCTCTCTCTCGCTCTCTTCTCAAATTGCACGATTTTGCATGATTCTTGAATTAGGCAGGTTGCATTATTGGGAGCAACAAGTTTGAGAATGTTGGGTTCAAAGTAGAAAATTGTGGGATTTGTGATGGTGTGAATTTTATTATTATTTGGCAGTAAATTATTCAGTGCAGAAAACCTGAGTCTTGAAAGGTGTGATTGTTTATTTAGTGGTCACTGTACGATCATTCATTCTGTGCAAAAAAAGCTGATAATCAAGGCATGGATCTCTCTCAATGGAGAAACTGCTATAATTGCTTTGACTTTTTTAATTTCTTGAGGGGCCTTCTATTTTCTTTACCTAGATTTTTATGGGTGAGAGAGAGAGAGAGAAGTAAGAGATTATTGTTAGCTTATCTGGAACATTGTGGATACCATTCATGCCGACAGTCTGTTTTCTCTCTCTCTCACACACTCAGTGGGTATATACGCATAATTTGGAATTTTATGAAAGCTGGAGATTTAAGGTAGTTTGTTTATAAAGTGTTAAGAATTATGGAAAATGAGTTGGAGCGGGTAGTAATTTTATCAAGATGCCTCATGAATCGGAAATAAATTTATCAATCTTACCTAATATAGTTCTCATATTATAATAATATTAAGTGTATGTTGTTTGCCATGTATCTGAAATATTAAAAATGAGATAAATTAGTACTACCTTCGGTTCCCAAATCTCTTCCTAGGAAGAAGTGGTACGGGTATTAAGAAAAAAGTTGTTGAGTTAGTTATGAGTGGAAAAAAATATTGAATTTATTGTGAATGGAGAAAGGACCCCACATTGAGGGTAGTGATATATTAATTAATTGAGATAGTGGTGAGTTATATGTGATATTTTAGGTAAATAAGTTGATAAAATAAGGGTAAAAAATAAGAATTTGTTGTGTGATAATGTCCAAAAGTAACTAGGAAGAAACTTGGGGACCGTCCCAAAAAAGAAAAATAGGAAAAGACTTTGAAACCGGAGGTAGTACTATTGTTTTGCAATAAAAAATTATTTGATTTTGAACTAAGAGGTATCCTGAAAATGGAAACAATACCTCCAACGAAAATATAGTACTATGTTACTTCCTCTGTCCCATAAGACTTGACCTGTTCTTTTTTGGGCACGAGATTTAAAGAGAAAATAATTAAGAGTAAAAGGTATGTTTAGTGGAGTTTTTAAAATGAAATAAATTAAGTAAAGAGAGAATGAATAGTGAAATAAAGTGGATAGAAAGAGAGAATAATGAATGACACATAAAAGGGGTGAAAAAGTAAGATGAAAGGTGTAAAATGGGTTCTTTAACAAATTAATTAGATCCTAATCATATCCTAAGAGCATGCACAACGGTCGGAAGATAGAGCTCGGGTCTATCCGTGGGAAAGATGATTTTGGTGGGATCACAATGATTGGATAGACCCAAATTGAAAATTTGATAATGGGGTTAATATATAGACCCCGGGTTGATAGTGGAATTGGAAAATTTAATTGTCAGAAAAATAAAAAAATAAAAATTAATAGAACGAATAGGGACACGCCACATGTCCTCAATATATCACAAACCGAAGTCGAGAGCGGTGTCGAAAGAACGACACTGCCGATCGACCCCACCTCCAACGGCGATCGACACCGCAATGTTGATGGAGGGGTGTCGAGTGGGAGATCGACCCCAGCCATAGAACCCGCTCTGTGCATGCTCTAATTATTTCCAAATAAGGAAACAATTCAAAAAGAAATACATGACAATAGTAACGATACAGGGAGAGTACTAATATTTGCTGAAAAGGAAGAAGATAATGAAAACGCAGCGAATCATAGTAGTATAATATTTGCCTCATGTAGCGTGTCGGTATTACCTAATTAATTAATTGAATCAAAATTATACTCAATCTCATCCAATAATTGAGTTTTATGTATGCAGCAGTCTCTCTCTCTCTCTCTCTCTCCAAATGTCACAAAGGGGGCCTGACCAAATTTCTAAAATTGTCACCTCGTGTTCACCACATAGTGAGATCTTGGAGCCATTCTAGATGGCAACAACCTGTTGTTTTTACCCATAACTCTCAAGGCAAATATATGCAAATGCATTTACCTTTCCATTTCTTTTTTATAGTTTTTTGTATAGGTTTTTAAAACAAGCAAAAACACCATAAAATACCAATGCTCCAAAAAAAGCAAGTAGATAGAAGTCTTTCTCACAAACCAAGATTTATAGACATAAACATGAAAAACAACAAACAATTCTCAATAATTGAAGAGATATGATAGATGAAATTGCACATGAAAAAAATTAGTTGCAAGAAAGGATAGAAATTAAAGAGGGAATAAGGTCACCTTATTTTGTCTGTCTTTCTCATAGCCTAATTTCAGAAAAGCATGCTACTACTTTTTCAACTCCATTTGATTCTCTTTACTATAATGACCAATCTCCTTCACCAATTTCATTGGATCCCTTTCACCTTTTCTATTTATTTTTTCCCCTTTTTTCAATGGCTATGATTTCTAGACTCAAGGATTTGAAAGCAACTTAGGAAGGAGTATACATGACTACTTAGTTAAGATACTACGCGAAATATACATACATAAACGTAGTAATGCACCGCTCATAAGCATATACGTGTAACGTGCACAACAGCATTACACATTCACATCGAATGTTATGTTTCACCGGATGTAGCATCTGCATGTTAATTTAGGGTGTATAGGCCCGTCCTACTTGCAAGAGACCTATATAGCACGAGCTCACGGATCAATCTAGATTCTGGGCCATGGCCCGGCCCGGCCCAGCATAAAAAGTTTGGTCCGGGTCGATCCATATTTGTTTGACACCCCTAATCTTGGATTCCACCAACTTTATACCAATAACTTAACCACAAAACGGTACAAAGTATGGCCAGGCCCGGGCTAAATTCGGGCTGGGTAGGTTTATTGGTTACAGGTGTTATTGATTGCACCAACTTCATGCCAAGAATTTAACCAAATAATAGTTCAGTATCTTTTATTAATCCCTTCAAAGAAGCTATTAGAAGATTCTCAATCTTATAGTAAATCATACCAAATCCCAAACATGAAACTTGAATTGAAATTGCATGTATTGAAAATGTACAGACAGTATGTATGTGGTTGGATTAGATATGTTACACCCAAATAATATCAAGAAGGTTCCAAGAATAAGATATTTATACAGCTGGAGCATCTTAGTACAGAGCATCAATATTCTCAATACAGATTATTTTCCAAAAAGTAATAAATGTGCAGTTCATCCAGCAAGATATCACTGGTATGAAATTCCAAATTTGGGAAGGATGAATATATAATTGTAATAGCAAAATAGGCCAAGAATAATACCTATAGAAATTTTCAACAGCCACATGATTCATGAGTAGTGAGATTTTTCAAAGCACTATATAAAATAATAGCATCACTGCATGAAATGCATTATATTAGTAATAAAAATGCCATGCAGTTACATGCCATGATGCAACATATATCATGCAGTTGTATGCAATGAAATAGAGCAAAAGATCGAGAAACTCACCGTTTGTTTAATAATCCCCGAGCATATAGTATCGAACCTCCATCGTGCACCTTAGGTCTATCTGTAATGAAAGACTAACAACCTAAACTTATTAACCTCTAAGGAAACACTATGAGTTCTACAACAATATTCACGTTGATCAACTTTCTTACCTATCAAATCCACGAGCATTGCATCTGAATTCTGAATCAAACACTACAGAAAACAATCTTGCATGTTTAATAGATATTATAATAGAAAGTGAATTTATGGAGCATATCTCAAAAGTTCGATCATTGAGAAAAGAGGGAAAAAATTATTTTCAGAATTCATGTGCAAGTAAGCAGTAAAATAAAGTAAACAATCAAAGAATTTTTTTTTTGAAACAATTGATTCATGGCTTGTGTAGTTCTTGAAATGGTTTCCAATGTTACATCCAATGGAATTAAGACAACAGCATAAACGGGGACAGCAACACCAATGCTGAATGCAGAAAAGATACCAAGAGACATTTTTAATGATTCATCCTATCAAAGTTGTACATGTGAAGGTAGTAAGGCTCGTCGTGCTCATGTCCTCCGCCCATCTTCTTTACACTAGTCGAGCGAATCCCTCTATTCAAAAGAGTACAATATCACCTTTCTGTAAGTGAAAGTATAGAATGCCAGCATACTAAATGTGAAGGTGTTACATGCATTTTCTCATTCTTAATGTAATGCCACTATACAAAACTTAAACTGTTATTTTCTATAATATCTAGTAGGTTACATATTATCGATAATATTATCTATAATATCTAGTAGGTTACATATTATCTAAAATTTAATATTATACAGACGTGAACTCCAACTCCGAGGACAAAAACTAAGTTGCTTTACTACGATCTTGCTTCTATACGAATTAAAAAGTTACATGAAAACTAAACATCAATGCAAAAACTAATGTTTTATGCAGAATATGGTTTCCATAAGAATGTTGCATCCACACATAACTGTAAATTACAGTACTCGATATATGTTGCATTGCACATGATATGAGATATTCAAAATAAATTCACTGGAATACAAATTTAGACAGAGAAACAGCACAACTAACTGAAGACGAGCATGCAGTTTGAGCTGTCCGTTCATCTTTAGCTACAAGAAATCACAAGAAGTCAAACTACATTCTCGTCTTCAGATATTAGGAAATCATTGTTCAATTCATCTATTATATATAGAAACAACACGACAACCAAATGACTTCCCACATTTGAAAGTCACTTCTTATTAAGGAAATGGCTCATTTCTGCTGATCAATATATAAAAAGAACAGTAGAAACCAAGATGTTCGAAAACACAGGGTTTGGAATAACAACTGCTGCCACAAATCAAACTCCTAGCACCATAACTCAATCTCAGTACATTCCATTTAATTTTTCCACAAGTCAAGCTAAAAAAGGTCCTAAAACCAAAAGTTCCAATCGAAACACGAACGAAACACCTCCTGATTGACTCTAAGTTAAATTTCACTGACTTCATATCATACTCAACGAGCACGAACAGAAACACGATCCTCGATTGAAAAAAAAAACTTCACAGACATATGCCACATAATTTACATGTCATTATATAATTACACATTACCGGTAACTCAAAATCGCAATAACCTTTCTACTAAACAAATTCATACAGAAATATTCAGCATTTTCCACATTAACAGAATAACAGCAGATAAATGCACAACTTTCAAGTTTCAACCATTCAACACAGCTAGTCAAATTACAGGTAAAATTACAGGAAAATGAGCTCAGCTACAAATTTTAATATCCCTCATCAATCTAAACAACATTTCAAACAATCCTACTTGAAAACATAGAACTATAAAAAATCAAACACAAACACAAAATACAGAAATCCACCAATGTACGGCGCAAACATGATATACATGTTACCCAAAAAAAAAAAAAAAAAAAAAAAACTACGAAAAATTATGTGTGGATATATAAATCTACCAGATGCAGATGAAACGAAACCGACCTGATTTAGGAAGAAGAGATGGAGCAGAATTTAGATTTGATTCCGTTGTTCATCGCCATTTCCACGATCGAAAGCTGGATTTTGCGAAGAGAAAATTTGAGCGCTAAAAATGAGAGAAAAATGAAATGTGGGTTTGCTCGCTATTATTTGGGCTGATAACTATTGGGCCTGACTATTAAGCTCGTTTATTGGGCCGGTTTTACTACAACTGCTATATTTTTTTTATTTTTATTTTATATTGTGGGAACGCAGCCGCTATCTTCGGTGCGCACTGGGTAAACCCCGTCTCTTGTGCAGTAGCCTGCAAATTACACAGGGTAGGTAAACTATACTTTCCAAGTACAGGTGTGGCAGGCTCGACCTATAGAAGCGCTTCATGAGGTTCGAACCTGAGACCTCAGTGTCAGACGCTCACTTTTACCACTAAATCATTCCCAAAGAGACTACTACAACTGCTATAATTTGAACGGTCCATAAATAAGTAAATAAATAAATAAAAGGAAATAAATATATTGAGTTAAATATAAGTCGAGATATTGACTGTACTAAGATAAATAATGATACACAAGGGACGGGAGTTTACCCAGTGTGCACCTAAGATAGTGGCTGCGGGTTCCCACGATATATAAAAAAAAAGATAAATAATGATACAAATGTTTTTGAAAAATAAATAATCCGTTAAAATTCATTAAGTCAATTACCTCCCTATAATTATGTTAATTGAGATTTGCTGAAATTAAGGATTGGACAATTAGACCTTTCTAGAATTAGGTAGCACAATTTCCCTAAAACAATAGTAATTATGTAGAAATACTTACGTAAATATGATTGCATTGCATTGGAGAATTAAAACCTCACTAGAATTATGTTGCACAATTTACTTTACATTGATTGAATTGGATTATACTAGTAAATATTTCGGTACATAAAAGCTGCAATTTATGTTAGATTAATGATATTCGGACACACTGTGGCCAGCCACAAACGTGAAAAAGAGGAAAGTTGAATGTAAAAATGGAAATAATTACATTTCCCTCTAGGGTTTATACTTCCCAATTAGAGTATATTTTCATTTTCAAAACTTATATTATCATTTTTAGCGCGTGTGACTGGCCACAGTGTGTCCTAATATTATTACTCTTTAGGTTATTGTCATACTATTATTTATTTATTTTAACATACTCTACAAATGTTTATCATGAGGATAATTAAAACTTGCTATAATTACGTAAAAGTAAAACTCGATTGGTTTATTTTCCTGTTAACTTCAAATACTTTCCCTCCGTCCCGTGAAAATCTTTCATTTTGGTACGGAGATTAAGAATAAATGAAGTAACGGTAGTGGGTGTATTAATGGAGTATTTCATTGATAAAGAATTTAAAAGTAGTGTGAATAAATAATAAATAATGTAAAAACAGTGTGAATGCAAATAATTATTTCCTTATATAGAAAGAAGTCATCTTTCGTGGGACGTCCCGAAAAAGAAAACATGTCATCTTTCACGGGACGGAGGGAGTAAGGCTATCTGCATCCCTTAGAGCACCCTTAGGATGCTCTAAGGGATGCTCTATCTTTAATATTAAACAATTCCCCATTTTCATTTATTAAATTAATTCATAAAATTCCATTTATGAGAAAATAACATTAAACATTACATTAATTCAAATAAAATAAAATTTTACATTAATTAAAATAAAAAACATTACATTACTTAAAAAAAATTACACTAATTAAAAATGCTTGACTACTCCCGTAGAGGTCCAAATTTCTGGTAAATGTGCTCGATGAGATCATTGGTAAGTCGGGTGTGCTTTCGTTAATCTCTCAAGTCGGCTTCCCGAGCGAGATAGGTCCTAAAGGCGATCGGACAGGTCCTCCGGGATATCCCGCTAGTGGACGGAGAATCGAAGTCGTCTCTCCAATTCTCCACATCTTCCCGCTCGTCTTCGATGATCATGTTGTGCAAAATAAAGCACGCAACATGATGTCTCGGAGATGCTTCTTGTACCAACACCGACCCGGAGCGCGTATTATTCCCCATCGGGCTTGGAGCACTCCAAAGGCCCGCTCTATGTCCTTTCTCGCCGCCTCCTGCATCCTCTTAAACCTCACCGTCTTTTCGTCAGATTCAACCCTCGGCGCTTTGATCAGTGTTGCCCAAGAAGGGTAGATCCCGTCGGTCAAGTAGTACCCCTTGTCGTAGCGGTTTCCGTTGACGGTGAACTTGCACGGCGGAGCTCTATCCTCAAGCACGTCGGTGAACAAGGGCGATTGATTGAGGACGTTGATGTCGTTGTTGGAGCCGGCACACCCAAAAAAGGCATGCCAGATCCACAAATCCTGCGACGCCACCGCCTCCAAGATTAAGGTAGGCACGCCTTGATCACCGCGAGTGTGGACACCCCCCACCCTTTTGGGCAGTTCCTCCAAGCCCAGTGCATGCAATCCAGGCTCCCGAGCATCCCCGGAAACCCATGCCGCTCCTCGTGCATTTGGAGCAGACGTGCAGTGTCGGCAGCGTTGGGCTTCCTCAAGTACCGCTCGCCGAAAAGGTTGATGACTCCCCGAAAAAAAATTTTGAGGCAAAGTCGGCCCGTGCTATCGCCAATCTTCAGGTACTCGTCGAAGGCATCCGTAGCACCACCGGTGGCCAGTTGACCCACCGCCATCGTGCATTTTTGCACCGACGTCAGCCCCCAACGCCCGAGTGCATCTTGTCGATGCGTGAAGAAGTGGACGTTTTCCTCCAACGTGCTGCAGATGCGCATGCATCCGAAAACGGCATCAGAAAAAGTGCTCGTCGTAGGTGGGGTTGTCGGCAAAGTAGTCGGCGTGTAGGAGCGCACACGCTGCTTCTCGGTCGCAGTCGACGAACCCCCGCGCCCTCTTCTTCTTCTTTTTCTGCTCCACTAGGTGTGTACGTATGTAGCGATCCGCGTCCGCCATCATCTCCATTACCTTGTCGTCGGTGCCGCCCTCGACATATTCCACCGACGAAGATGAAAAACTCAACGAAGATGAAGACAGTTTTTTGTAGTTGAATTTGAGAGAGAAAGATGATGATAAAATGGTGTGAGAAGAATGAGGATTAATTGAGGATATATTTATAGTAGAGGAAAATAAGATAAAAAAAATTAAAAATAATTTTAAACTGGCAAGAGCCGTTGAACGGTCGAATTTTTAAAAAAATTTACGTTAGGCGCGTGCATCGCGCCATGTATATATATATATATATATATATTATTCGAATTTGACAGCGCGTCGTCGGCACGCGCCGGACTCGAGCAGCTCTCGGGCACGGCTCGAGCCATCGTTGCCTGCCACGCGGGGTGCTCGAGCCACCCCATGCTCGATCCGCGCTCGAGCACCCCGCTCAAGCCGCGATGCATACAGTCTAATAAATAAAACATGCAAGCTGAACTTTGATATTTATGTAATCTATGTATTAATTAGATGATACATTGTGTATCCTCTATTACATCTCCATGTTTTCATCTCCTATTGCATTAGACATCATATGGTATGACCTATAGATTAAGACTACATATATTTTGAATCCTTAATCAAGTCGCATGTCGAATCATTATTAATTCAACGATAGATCAAACATGCACAAACATGCAATAGAGGATCTCAATTCAAAATTTCTATGATTATTATCATTTTGTGGTGTAAAAAAAATCGGTAAAGAGAGAGTTGTGTCTGTTTAAATGTTGATTAGAATTTTTAAAAGGACAAATAACAAACAAAAAATTCATTAACCGGCACACACAAAATTAATTTCCCAATAATTAAATAAATTGAGCTAAAACGAACACCAAATACGATAAAATGAACAACAATAACATCACAAATTTGTTTCATAATATTTATTTTGTAATGCCCAACATGAACAACGTCTAACAGATTTCAAACTTTGTCACGACAACTTATTTAATTTTTAAAAATTCGTAAGGGCCCATTTTTTTACTTTCGCCTAGAGCGTTACGGGACACCGGAACGGCGCTGCTCCGGGAGGTAGACTGCCGCAAACAATCTGACTGGTGCATTTGCTCTTATTATTTGTTACATCAACACAACGAATACACGACGGCATTTGGCTTGCTCCATATCTCCCCAAAACTAAAAATAAGCAATCTCTTTGTCCATTTGCACCACATGCACCATTTCTTCCAATAGCTGGAGCTGGACAAAATTTTAATTGTTGCCCTAAAAAATCACAAAAAAAATAATGTCAGAAAAAGTATATAAGTAACACGTAAAAATTAAGTATAAAAAAAAACACTAATTTGGCTTCGTCGGGTGACTTGATTGGTGGAGTTGTAAACTCATAATTATACATGACTAGGAGTCAGTATGGTTTCGAGTTCCAACAGCACTGTCGGAATATTATGTGCATACCTTGAGACGGGACGAACAAAGGTAGAACGACGGCTAGACAAAGCATGAAGGCGAAGTTCTTCATCTTAATTCTCTAATAAAAAATCCAAAACTATTTTTTCCTAGGAGATTGAAGATATATCTAAGTATTAGGTTTTGAAGATAGTGATGTGAAGAGAGCTGTTTTTGTAGGTATTTATAGGTTGTAAAAAATTGTTAAACGAGTGAGAAAATCGGAAATAGGTATAATTGATTTGTACTTTGAAATCATGCTAAAATCAAGGGAGTTTTAATGCTCTTTAATTATCATAATAGTGCACGAGAATATAATTTATTTACCAAATATATTACCAAATATAACTGCGTGTTACTCAAATGATTATTAGCACAACTTTTCCATAATTATATAGGGAATTCTAGTAATTGCATTCAACAAAGATAAATTAGATAAAATAATTCAATTGTATACACAAAAAATATTGTTGAGACACTCAAAACTTTTGTTTAAGACAGTATATATAATTGCGTGTACAATGTTTGTTAATAGAGGTTGCCATGTATGAGTATTTGAATAAATTAATCAATTCACTTGCCAATCATGAAGTGCCGCGTCGTTATTTTTGGATCCACGTGGATATCTCAAATTATGTATTCAAGAATATAAATTCCATATCGGACTATAATGTTTTCAAGAATGTGTGAAGAAAATTCATCAAGCCATATCCGAGCACAATATATTATATTGCTGAAGTAATCCACACTATACTCTCGCCAAAAAAAAAAAAAAAAAAAAACTCGATTGACTTTCTAAATGATACTTATATTTGGAAATGACAAGTTCAAAATCAATTGTACTTTGTCACGAACATGTAATTCAGTTGGTATTTGACGTTTGAGATTTGAATGTGACATCTTTTTCATGAGACAATCCAACATATCATCTTCAAGTGTGTACTTGATTTTAGGGGTACATGCATATCTGAACTAGGGATGACAATAATATTCGTGTACCCGATTACCCGTGGGTACCTACTTTTAATGGACCGGATATGGAGGTGAGATTTCGGAGGCGGGAATGGGGCGGGTATAGAGCTATATACCCGAGTCGGGTTTGGGCCAGGTCCGAGATTATATATACCCGCCCCGATTATACCTCATATAATTAAATAAATATTTTTATATTACATTTATTAACTTTTCAAATAGAATTGTGTTGCTACTATGATGTTCATGTTGAAACTTAATAGAGTTTTTGTTAGAAGATAAATTTGAGTTTTAGTTATGAAATTTATGGATAAAATGCTCGTTGTATAAGAAAATATTGCAAAATAAATAAATTGATGGGTATCTGATGGGTACCCGTCCCCCGCCGGGTAATCCCCGCTCCGAACCCGTCCCGATATAAATGGGGATGGAGGCGGGTATGAGGATGAAGTTTTGAGGCAGGTATGGAGATGAGAAAGCAATCCCCGACCCATACCCGCCCCGCTGTCCCTAATTGGAACAATGCCTGTTTTTAGCTCGGTTCGAATTTTTTCGAGCCTAAAACATGACCCTTCCCAAAAAAAAAAATATTTCTCAAAGAACTGAAAAAAAACAATTTTTAACACTTAATTTTTAACTTTTCATCTTCCTCAACATTTATTTATTTATTTTTATTTTTATTCTTTATCATCAAAACACACACACACACACTTAATTTTAACTTAAAAAAAAAAAAAAAAAATTCAAGAAGGCGCTCCCCAGAATTTTGCCGCTATTTCTCTATTGAGGTTGAGGTTTTCTGCTCATTCATCTCCCTCCCCTAAATCGCCAAATTCGAGGCTAATATTTGTTGCAAGAGCTGTTCTTATCAAATTTCTCAAACTTGGCTGAAGATTATCTCATGGCATCCGCTCCCGCTCCGCTGCAAATCGTGGATGACGATGATGTAAGCCCATTTCATTTATTTTTGTAATTACTTGTAATTTTGTGGGAAATGAGTTTATTTAACTTGTAATTTGATTTGGGTGTATTAGGAATTTGATTGGGAAGCAGCTGTGCATGAAATCGATGTGGCGTGCCAAGCAACTGCTGCTAAAAGAAGCAATCCTAATTTAAATTGTAAACAAGAGATGGTTATGAACCCAGATCAAGAAATGCGGAAAAAGGGGAGATTTGATGTTAATTTTGGTGCAGCTTCTTCAGCTAGGCAAACTACTTTAGATAAATTTATTGGGGCTTCGTCTTGCAATTCAAGGAAATTTGAAGAAAAGGCAGGATTTTCATGTGGTCGAGTGATGCATAATAATATTGGGAATAATGTTTGGGATAATAATGGTGGTGGTGTTGCTGTGTTTGAAGACACTGAGAATCTTGATGCCTTTGTTAAAATTGATGCTGAGGCTGCCAAGACATGGATTTACCCAGGTGTGTGTGTGTGTGTGTGTAATGACTTTCTATTATTATATGTGTTCATTTGTATTCTTGAAATGCAGCAAAATTAGGATATGAAATAATGTGAAGAGGACTAAAATTTCGTATTTATAGTGTTCGGCTCGATTGTATGTATTGTATGTATGACAATGGCCTAACTTAGTGGCTTTATTCATATAAAGTAGGAATCTACTGAAAATGGTATGGTTTTTTTGTACTAAGGCTCAAAACTTACGATTGGTAGTTTAATGCATTGATTCTAAGGTGGAGGCTGTTTCAAGAAATGTGTAGAAAATATATGAAAGAATGTCTTATAGGGCCATTTCTCAAAGTGTTAATTGTTGATGTGTATGATCGTGCAGTAGTACTTCTCCGACAGACCTCGATAAAATTTCAGATGATTCAAAGGGTTTAGGTGTTTATCAACTTCTGTTTGCTTTCAGAAACAGTTTGTGTATTTTAGATTGAAGTCCATTGTGATCTCCATGTTTCCTGTTTTTTGTCACAAGCTCTCTTCAACTATTTCCAGCACCTATTTGTGTGTGTGTGTGCGTGCGCGCTGCAAGTAGGGAATATCATTGGGAAGTTCTCAACCTGTAAATTTACTCTTCCACTTGTTTCTTCTATGGCAGTAAATATCCCTCGTCGTGATTATCAGTTATCTATTACCAGGACTGCACTGTTTGCCAATACTTTAGTGGCATTGCCAACAGGACTTGGAAAGACTCTTATTGCTGCCGTTGTTATGTATAATTTCTTCAGATGGTTTCCTGAAGGTATTGTGATCCTCTACTGTTGGTAATATTATACATCTCTCAAATTGCTTTTTGTATGATTTTTATTAGTACTGACGAAACAGCTTCATATTGCTTTTGTATGAGTAATCCAATCATAGAATGACATCTGTTGAATTATATGATAAAGCATGTTGATAATCATGTTAGGTTTCACCAAAATTTGCAAAAATATTATGTTAGATGTATTTGTTAAACAATTATCTCAACTCTCTTCTGCAGGAAAAATTGTTTTCGCTGCCCCCTCTCGACCACTAGTGATTCAACAAATAGAAGCTTGCCATAACATTGTTGGAATTCCGCAAGTAAGCATACTAGCATTCTTGGACTTACATTTGTTACGTTTCATATAACTAATACATAGGAAGTTGTCATTCATGATCTTAGGAGTGGACTATTGATCTAACGGGACAGACGAGTCCTTCGAGAAGAGCAGAACTTTGGAAATGCAAACGAGTTTTTTTTGTTACTCCACAAGTTCTAGAGAAGGATATACAGTCTGGTTTGTTTCTCAACTTGTGATATGTTATTGAAGTGCATTTGCAGTACTGTAAACACAAAAAATCTAACATCATATGTGGGAAATAGAAAATGATGATATAAAGCTTCTAGAGCTCTCATATGATTCATGATATATTATTTAGGATTTTTTTTAGTTTTATAGTCTTTATGAGTCTCGCAAAGCCTAGGAAAAGCACTTGCACTGGCTGAACAATTTCCATTATCAATATATCCCGACAATAGCACTTGTTGCCAATTTATATAATATAAAATTGGTCTTAGTTCACAATTTATTTAAGAAGCAAGGAAATGATGGAATTAGGATGTCTTTCTATAAGAATTAGGATTATGAGGATTTTATTTGCTTTGCTTTTATATTTGTATGTTGCTACAATTGAAAAATTCTTCATTAAATCTATGTTGTAGGCTCCTGTTTGGCGAAGCATCTGGTGTGCCTAGTTATTGATGAGGCACATCGTGCTACGGGAAATTATTCCTACTGTGTAGCTGTCCGAGAGGTATACTGTTTCTTATTAGATTGGAAAAATATGCATTAATTAGCAAAGGAAATGGTTTTGGGATTTTCGTTCTGTATTTATGATTTAATCTCCTTATACATCTTCTTCTCCAATTTACGTTGGTTACTAGTAAAAAGTTGAAAACAATAGGCTCATAAATATTTCTTTGGAGTAAAGAGAGTTTGATTTGGACTTTGAACTTTCAAAATTTTAGTGCAGCCTAAAAAATGAACCCTTTCTTGGGCTATATATTAACTGGAGTACATAGGCGAACACATTGAGTCCAGTGGTCTAGCTTTTATGAACTTGAGGAAAACTTGAAATAAACTTATACAATTTACACTGATTTACTTTGATGTTGCAGTTGATGGATGCTCGGGTCCAACTAAGAATATTAGCTTTGACTGCGACACCAGGATGTAAGTGCTACACGGACTGACCGAAAGATGATGTTGATTTGCTATTCTGGCTTTTATGAAATTATTCCTATTGGGTATAAAACAGCTAAACAGCAGACAATCCAGCATGTCATTGACAATCTTCAAATATCTACACTCGAATACCGAGACGAAACTGATCCTGACGTACTGCGTTTTGTGCATGAGAGAAAGATAGAACTAATTCAGGTACTCGTCACATATGTGGTTAACCGTGTTCTATCTTTGAGACATATAACAATATAAGAAATTCTTTTAGGTAGCTATGGGTGATGAAGCCGATGAAATAGAGAGACTGCTTTTGGAAGTTGCACGTCCACTTTGTACTAAGCTTGGCTCATTTGGACTGCTTCCGAAGAGAGACATCCAGACCGTATGTTCCTGTACCCTACCGTTCAAACTTTACAGCACTTATTTTAGCACTTTGCAGCTCCGGATTGCCAGGTTCTCAATTGTGTGTGCATCCATTTAGCAGAATAAAAGATCACAACCATGTTCTGTCAACGTTGGTATTCTCTTGTTCTTATGTTTACTCGCTTGTGTAATTGCTCAACCTTAAAATATCTTGATACATATGACAATCTGAAAAAAGGTTCAGATAGTTTGGTGTATTTATACACTGTCAAAACATATATGTCAAAGCATGGGGAAAGCACTATTCTCTTATATTGATGTATTTGAAAACTGGTTTAAAAAGTCACTCGATTACTATCACTAAAGGCCAGCGCGTGCAGTTTATTGTCTCAGAAGTTTGCTGCTCCATAACATGTTATTTCCTGCCTGCCACATTGATAATAGTTCTGTTTTGATTCTTAGTTTAGTTAATTAAGGCTGCAAATATGGCTGGCAGCAGAGCCGGCTGCTAGATTTCAGTAACAGGCTAACAGCACATCATGGTTAAATGCACTTTTCTTGACGATGAATTTGTAATAATTTACAGTTGAGCCCCTGTGATTTTCTTAAGTCAAGGGACATGTTCTGCCAAAAGCCACCACCGAACGTTCCTCCATCAAGGCATGGTGAATTCATGGGCTCCTTTGGAGCTCTTATTACATTGTACCATGTCAGGAAATTGCTTTCTGGTCATGGAATAAGGCCTGCATTTGAGATGCTTGATGAAAAACTGAAACAGGGGTATGTGCCACTGTTAACCAGCTTTTAAAGTTGTACAGTTTTCTTTATTTTTATGTAAGTAGTATCGATCAACAAAGTGGTATAAAAAAATGAAAACAGTGCATTTCATTATAAGAATACTCTTTTCAGGTATGCTAATTAAGATTTATGTAGCTTTAGTCATTTCCTTTTTGCAGGTCATTTTCACGAATGATGGGCAGAAATGAAGTACTTTTGAGAGCGAAACTTCTAATGCAGAAAACTCTTTCCCACGGTGCCCCCAGCCCCAAATTAGAGAAAATGATTGAAGTACTGACTGCCCATTTCAGTATGTATTAGCACTGAGGTTTTTGTTATTTCGCATGATATGTTTTAAGTTATTTTTGTAACAGTTTTCTCTGTGGCGTTGATGAATAAATAGAGAAATTAGATAAAGACAGGAAACGTGACATGACAACCAAAGGACCTTTTGTTTTACTACGAATAAATTTGTTTGTTACTGCGCCTAACCTTTAGTCCCACTCCTTAGATAGTGAGGACATTGTATCCACTACAGAAAACAGTCTAGGTGAATGAATGTATTGACATGTTTATTTTTATCATGTTGTAAAGTTTATGAAAATAAAGAAGGATGTTGCTTCATTTTATCACATATTTGAATTGAATATGTCCAGTCTAGAGACTAGTATCCTGCTTGTTTGTCCTATTCTTCTGGTAATGGGAGAACTCTATGTTCAGAAACACATTATGATTGATTGAATGCTTGAACTTTTGCTTTGATTGAGTGTTTGATTACATGGGGAAATATGCACTCTTACTCATGTTTAAGAATTCTGGTGCAGAAGCGAAAGATCCAAAAAGCTCCAGGGTGATCATTTTTTCAAATTTCAGGGGTAGTGTCAGGTAATGTTGATCTTTGTTCGTTTCATTAAACGATTGTTACCTATGATGCTGAATTAATCTAGAAACAGAAGAAAAATGTTATAATATTCAATTTCAGGGACATACTTGATGCTCTTAAAAACATTGGGGAATCTGTTCAAGCTACAGAGTTCATTGGACAAAGCTCCGGTGCGTTTATCAAATCCCCTTAAACCTTTTTTATTATGCCTTCCTTATTGATGCGCTTAAAATTGTTAATTGTTGCTTTAGTCCTTGGTCGTAGAGATATTTGTTTTAGACATGACTAAGTAGATCGGGAATACATGTCATATGTTGCAGTTGCAGCTTTTCCCTGCTGACATATGGAAATTTATTACCTCATCACGAAATCTTGGCATAATTATGTGTATGTGGGCAATAAAGTAGTATATCTACTATTTCTATGATGTATCCATCTTAATTTTTTATTGGATTGGTTTGATAAGAAGATTAAAGTAGTAATCCCTTTTTTTGTAAACAAAGCCTGCGTCTTTTGGAGATTGCTTCTTCATGGATTAGAGATGGCAAGTACCGTCCTTGCTTTCTCGAGGCTCAATTGATACATGCACAGAACAAAGAGAAAGAACTAATATAGAGAATAGCCAGTGCCAATGTCTTGTTAAAAATGTGGGAATTGGTAAACTTTGTGACCTTATTGTTCTCTGCAGGAAAAACATCAAAAGGTCAATCACAAAAAGTTCAACAAGCAGTTCTACAGGTATTACTTATTTATTTTTTCTATTTGTTGTCGTCTGTCCTCAGTGGTTTATTTCACTTGTCTCTATAGAAATTTCGAACAGGTGGGTACAATGTCATTGTTGCAACTTCAATCGGTGAAGAAGGTCTAGACATCATGGAAGTTGATCTAGTCATATGCTTCGATGCTAATGTCTCACCTTTGAGAATGATTCAACGTATGGGGAGGACTGGGAGGAAGCACGAAGGACGAGTTGATATCCTTTTTCTTTCTATTAGTGGCTTACGAAGGAGCTCATTTGTCATTTAATTGAAGATTTTGCTCGTTACATCTTATCTACGACTGAGTTTGAAACATTTCGCAAGCAATTTCCTTAACAAGCTCTCACTAGTTTTAGCATGTGAAGGCTCAGAATTGAGGGGTTATATGCGAAAGAAAGCAAATGCGAAGTCTATTATGAAGCACATGATAAATGGTGGCACAAAAAGCTTTGGTTTCCACCCCAGTCCAAGGATGGTATGCTTTCTCTGCAGATTATGTTTCAATTTTCCGACATAGGCATGATAAATATATAAAAAGGTTTTAGCTGACTCCTCCCTCTTTATTTCGCAGGTTCCTCATTTTCTCAAACCAGAATTGCAATTTCTTGTGATGTCAATTGAAGAATATGTTCCTCGTGGATCAAAAGCGAAAGATTCTGAACATGACCCAATGCCGGCATACAAGGATAAACTTACTGATGCCGAGAAAGATTTACTGGCCAAGTATTTCGTCACGACTCAAGAAAATACTTGGAGACCGTCTCTTATTGCTTTTCCTCACTTCCAGGCACTTCCATCCCCGGCAAATGAAGTGTTGCATTCATCTAGAACAGGCTTACTAATAGATACCATACAGCATTTGCAAGACCTAACATATTCTCGTGACTGCAATTCCTCAGCAGAGGTTCGTTTATTAGTTCACAACGAACTCATTTACATCCATCTGGCTACCCTTTGTACTTACTCGAGTAACCATCTTGTTTCAGGATGTCGATATTCCAGATCCTTGCTTTAGAGTTTTGGAGGTGGAGCCTCATGACAAAGTAATAGAAGGTAACGATTTGGCGAAGCAATAGGCCTTCTATCTGAGACTTTTAGTTCGATTCATCTAGCACCTTGCGGTTTATCAAGGTTCAAAAACGAAAAAGTGAAAAAAAAAAAAGAAATTCAGAGTCACATATTTCGAGTTTCTAGATTAACACATTGAAATCTTCATGGTTGGTTATATTTAGTTAATTTCTCTTGGACTAGGGGATTCGTTTAGAATCCCTTTTACTAATTATAACTCCTTTGGGTATGCCTCTTGGATGTTTAAAAATGATTTAAGTTTTATCTGAGGATGTTTGTTGTTATAAACCAATTATAGTCTCACTCAACTTAAATACGGGCGTATTTAAGATTGCATTGGGCAACATGATTTGCTTACTTTCAGCATTCTCAATTCAGCCTACTGTAATACACATCTCATCATCCAATGTCCATTCGTTTGAATTGAATCTTTACCTATATGGAACTGGTATGTATATTTTCTAATCCCATGTGGTTTTCCTATTTGGAATGTTCAAGATGTGGATAGGTATATTGATCCTGCTGAAGAGAATTTCGATAAAGAAGCTGAAGGAACAGGAAGAGAGCTTCAGGAGACTGTGAAAGACGTGCACTCTCACAAACCAAAAACTTGGCTGCATACCTTTCTCTTTGCTTCCGAATTTGTATCTGTCGATGATGTTGGAAATGTCTTGGTTTTATCGTTGCCTCAACTGCCTCTAGACTCGAGTTCTAAACGATCAGAAGGTAGCAATATGGCTTCTTTGCATCATTTGACGCAGGATTACATGGACCATGCAGAGATCCCTCTGCAACCTTTAGATAATCACTCTTTGCACCCAAGATTCCTTGAAGAGACTATGCATGAATGTAATCCACGCAGCCCCGCTGCAGAAAATGAGAAGAACCATATCAATGTGGCTGAAGAAATTCTGCTTACCCCAGTTTCCAGCAGCATGCCGAAAGAAATGGATATCTCGGATGAGCATCATGATGTTGTGCATGACAGGATGCTACCATCAGATCATGAGTTGGACGATGATCTTAAAGATTTTGAACTTAGTCCGAGACTAACTAATTTCATCGAGAGTGGAGTTGTTCCAGAGTCTCCGATAAATGATTCTGGTTAGTATATTCAGAACTTCGTTACAGCATTTCCGCTATACATGTACGAATATCAATGACTATGTCTGCAATTTGAATGCAGGGACATGCAACACTAACAGAGATGATCACATAGCTCCTGCTCTCGTTTCTTCCCCAATTTTGGAAACTGAGCGTTTCTTAACCACTTGTGAAAATGACAAGAAGGAAGATAAAAATGGCAGCTCGGGAGAGATGGATATCTTGTGTGGCATTCAAACACCCGCACTAGATTGTAACACGGGTGCAGTGGGAGCATGCTCTTCACCTGTTCCTGTCACCAAAGAAGTGAAAACTCCTTGTACTAAACTCTCGAACACAAGCAGCAGTAAAGACTCTCTTTTCGATTCTGGCGTCAAGCCTGAAACAGTCGAGCAGCAGCGCAAGTTCCGTAGACTGCGCAAGCTTGGAGAGATCCACAAGAAAACGCCAAAAGAATCCACAACTTCTAGAAGGGCTGCCAATCATAAATCAACTAAGCTACTCAAAGGTCAATATAATTTCTTTTTATCAATGAAAATGCAAATTATCTTGTATAATACAGCTATCTTGTCATACAGTAATAGCAATTATAATATTTCTGGTGTTTTCTGAAGACTCAGCCCACTTATGCTTGCGGGTGTCGAATGATTGTACTTAAGTTTATTCATTGGCTTTCTTCTCGTAAAAACTAATTTTCTTGTGAAACCCCCCCTCCCGCATCAGGTGAGAAGAAGCAAGCGGATGATGTTGCAGCGTTTGTCGAAGAGGAAGCAGAGTAAGCCCACCTTCTGAGTTTCATATACTGAATTACTTAGCTTTAATGGCAAGAAATATGGCATTTTATCATTTCAATTTTCAGATTTAAACAGAACATATTCCTGCCTACTGTTTCTCTGAATTGGTTTTACCAGTTCGGTTCATCATATGTAATTGTGCTTCGTGTTTAGGGTATCATCTGATGCTATGGCATCTGATGACGAGGAAGATGTGCAAGATGGCAGTTCGTACGAGGATAGCTTCATAGACGATGGGCTAAATCCAACAATTTCTAATACTCAAGCTGGCAGCACTAGGGTTGACATGATGGCAATTTACAGGTTATCGATAAATCCAATCATCTTCCCCATTTCATCTGTTGTATGAAATCAATCCTCTTATGGGGTGTTTATGTTTGTCGTCTAATTCTTCAAATACTCAATCATATGTATCGTCAATCCAATCTATCACCCAAAGTAAACGTCCTCTTAATGAAGTCCTGATTGCACCTTCTGCTCAATACTTCATCGATGGAGGCTTCGTATTTAGCTCCATCATTAACTTAATGGCAGTTTGATCTTACACATTCAATCTGCAGGCGATCATTACTCAGTCAATCTCCGTTTCAAAGCTTGCCTTCCTTCCCGACAAATCCAAGTCCCGGTTCAGCGGTCCAAAGCAGCAGAATTGATGAAAGTGGAAGCTCAACAGGAACCAAACTCGAAGATGCTCCTAAAATTGGCTCCGAATCAACTGCAAGGAACAATGAATGTGCAAGTGACAAGGCTCCCACAGAGACGGTCGAGAGCAGGCCGGATAGCCGGAAAAGGAAGCTGAGCTCCCACCTAGCTCATTCACTGCCAATGCTCAATTTAGACAAGGAGTTCTCGCTACTCTCACGTGAGAACTCGTCCATGCACGTACATGTAGAGAAGGCGACGACGGGGGAGAAAAGCAGAGATGTTTTCGACGATGATGCATTTTATGAAGGTATTGATCTTGATGCAATAGAAGAAGAAGCTACCAAGCTACTCAAGCAGAAAACAACAGAGAAAATAAAAGGTTCATCTCAAACTCTTGAACAAAATCTTAAGATTTTTGAATCTCCTTCTTTTGATCTTGGTATTGGATTTCTTTAGGGGCATAAAATATGTTAATCATTCATTTATTAACATTGAATATATGTATTTTGTATGAATAGGAAGTCGAAAGTCGAATGTGAATAGAATGATAGGTTAAATTGTAAATGAAAATACGTTTCCAAGCAATTTTGGTTTTATTTTGCAAAAGTTTCGTTCACTAACTTTATTTCTTATTTTGTTATATGGTTTGTTGATGAAATTAAATACCAGATTGAAGTACGAAATTAATGACATATGGATTATTTTTTAAATCTAACAAAATAAAGGGCCATTTGTCACATTCCGTTAGATCATATCTGCTGAATTTAAATAATTTATATACTTAAAAGGAGATAAATTTTACCACAATGTTAAATAAATTCTTATCTTATTGCATTATAATAAATGAAATCTGTACATATAATAAATTACCAATCTTTATAAAATCAAATTAGAAGAATATTATACGCATATTAAATTATCAAGAATATTCACTTTTAAAATTATTATTATATTATAATTTGATTCATGAATGCATTAAATCGAAAATTTCAATATCACTAAGAAAATAAAAAACGAAATTTGAAGAAAAATAAAATAAAAATCCTGATAATTGGTTGCTGCAATCAGATTCTGCTACTAACTTGCAAAATGGTAACAAAATGTTTTTACAGCAACTTGTTAAAGATTTACGAGCAAACTAGGTCACATGAAAAAAAAAAACTACAATCAACAACTATCTACAATCCTAAAGGTAGAAGAAAAAGTGACCCCTGATCATCTCTTTACAAGAAGAAGAAAGGAACAATGCGCACCTCGGGTAGCGGCGGCAGGTTACCCCGTCATTAAAAAAAAATAAAAGAACAATTTGGACATTTCAAAAGTGAGCAAGCACGTCTAGAGACAGAACCAACACTAGCGAGGCATAATCGACATGGCCTGTCTAAGATCCAACGACTTGAGGGCAGAATCGGGGAAGGGGTGTGTACCCGGCATCCATAATTTTCCATCACCGGGCATCAATGCTTGACATTGGTTGCCTGTTGCTGCATCTTCTCCGGCATCAGAAGCCAAAGCATCTTTCTTCGTCTTCACAAATTCGAAGAACTCAGCAACTTGTCGAGCATACCTTCATCAGTAACAATAACGATCAAAATGAGGTGGTATAGATCTGGACCCGTTTTTATGATACTGAAAAGTCGCGTTGGCATCCAAAAATCTGCTTCGAAAATGTACTTGAATAAAACCAATCATCTTTGAGCAAATTTTGGTTGCCAACATAACTTTTGAGTACTTCAAAAAAAGGGGTTCGAACAATTTTGAGCTCGTCTGATCATGTAATCTTTATCATGTAATCTTTCAAAAACTCAATCATATGTATTGTCAAATTAATCTATTGTTAAAAGTAAAACGAGCCATCAAGATAAAACAATCAAGCATGTTTGCTCAAATCGGAGTAGGGAACAGAGGAAGCTAACGTACTCTCTTTTTGCTTCTATGTCTTTGCTGAAATCAATATCTGGCTCACAGTCGAGAACCAAAGCAGGAATCTGTTCATACAAGACTTAAGGTAAGTCGAAAGATTACAGACGAGAAAGCTAAAACGACGGGATGAAGCAATAATACCTTTTGGATGCTGGGATGCAAATGATCACCGTCCAAATAAAACACCCGATCCCTTATCTTGGGATGTAAGGACCAATCACCGTCATTGGGTAGCTTGCTTACAGACAGTACTCCGTGATTTCCACTTTGGAACGGGAAAAGCCAGCTTTCGTGCTTTTCATGCAAATCTTGTAGGTAATCGAGAGAGACTCCGCCTTCCTCTGTTCTCTTACGCATCATCATACGCTTATGGCAAGTATCAGGACTCGCTCTAAGGTAGATAAAACCATCGGGAACGAGACCAGGCAAACTTGAAACAACGGGATCAAACCACGAGTCGTAGATACTGATCTCCATCTCGTTCATCCACTTCGCCTCGTGTACAGCCCTCACAAAGACCTTTACGTGACAAGAGTAACAAATTTTACTTCAGTTAGGGTAACATGAAAAACTTAACAAACAATACGAACTGCCAAATTCGTATCTGGAACAACATATACAAAGCTAAAAAGCATAATTTACGACACTTTCCAGAGAAGCTTATGATGCTAAGGCCAAATATTTACCATTCTATCAGTGAAAACACTCCTTTCCATCAGCCTGAGGGGCTTAACGCTGCCAGACGACTCCCTCTCCTGCATAACTCTCGTGACGAATACATAGTTCTGGAAGGTATACGCGTATCTCTCCGGCTCAGCATAGAAAGCATCCAATATGTTGAAGTGGTCGGGACCAATGTTCTGCCACTTGTCAATTGGTTCAGGAACGATCTCCACAAGATCTCTAAGCTCCAGTGTTTCGTTAGCTATCCTTTGCAGAAAGGTCGTCTTTCCAACACTAATATTTCCTTCAACACACAGAGTGATTCGCTTCTTGTGAGCCGGCCTCGTGTCACCCTTCTTTAGCTCGTCATCCACACTTTCCTTGATAAACGTCGTTATGCTTTCAGCATGGTTCTTGTGTATGATACCAACCGAACTCCGCAGAAACTCCACCATTTTCTCAGTTGATTTCCCATAAAACTGCAACATAGTTTCATACTATTACAAAATCAAACTAAGTGAATGAATCTTATCACACAAATTTTCTTTAATCCAACAAGTTTCTTTGCTTAGTAATTTCTTAAGCCAATTATTCTAAAATTTCTGCAAAAAAACTGCAAAACAGCAACTAACAAGAAACATACTAATTCAGAATATACAAAAGCAGAAACCATAATTTTGAAAAAAATCTTAATAATTATAAACAATCACACCTCAAACTAATCCTGCATATCAACAACAACTCACTAAACAAGAACAATAATTCAATTACACAACAATAATAAAATTTCTATCAACACAAAAGCAAAATTTCCCAGATACTTCATAAACACAAACACACACACACACACACACACACACACACACACACACACACACACACAGAGCAATGTGGTATGATTCTACACACCTTATCTTTATAGAGCTGTTTGAGCTGCGCCACCTCCTCATACCCTTTCTCCACCAGCTTCTGCAAATTCCTCGGCCCAACTCCAGGTATTGTCAGCAAATCCGGATTCCCAGCCACGGCGGCGCCGCCCCTCGGCCTCCTCTGCACCCTTTTCAAATTTTCGTCACCATACACTACCTTATTCTCCGGCAACACCTCTTCTTTACCGGTATCCGCGTTGCCGGCGCAGGTACTGAACCAAGCCCTGTGCGGTGCACCAACACCGCCGTAGCTACTCTCTTTAGAAACCACCGACGCCATAAACGGCGTCGTAATCTCACCGTTTTGAATGGAGCAAGAGAAGGAGCGAGAACCGGAGGGGGCCAGTCGCAGGAGGCGGAGGCTCTGCGCGGCGGCGGCGGAGAAGGGGTTTCGAGGGCTGTGCAGGGGGTGAGGGTAGTGGGGAGCGGCGGTGGAAGAAGACATGATTTTGCCGGTGGCGGCGGCGGCGTCGCCGCAGAGACCGAGAGCGGTGAAGGTGGAGTGAGGTATGGGGAGAGAGAGAGGAGAGTTAATAGGGAGGCCGGAGGGGCATCGGCGCAGCAACTTCTGCATGATTTTGGCGCATCTCACACACAGAGAAGAGTGGAAGCTTTTATATGGAATTTATGAGAAAAATTCAAGAATCGTACGGACGTACGCGGTTGGAGAAGAAAGGGTTCTGTTTGAAGGGTTTTTGGGGGAGAGAGGGAATTGAGAGAGAGAGAAAATGAAAAATGGTGCAGTTTTTAGATATTCAAATAAATGGAATAGGAGTAACTAGCAAGACTCCGGTGCACACGCATGCACCGTGGAAATGGGCCGCGACCTGACCCGATCCGTCCATGTGCTGCGCGTGGACTTCACACGCCCTACTTTTTTATTTTTTTTTTTCAGATTTTTTTCCCGACGGGTCGAAATTTTACGGCTCCGCCTTCACTCCGATTACTAAAGTAAGGATAATCGACGAGCAATAATTTGAATTTTTTCGGCTCGCTCCGAGGCCTTCGGCTCCCTTCACTCGAATCTTGACTATAGATGAAGCGGCAAAAAAAAATAGAAAATGAAAAAAACAAAAAAAAAAATGGGAAAAAAATAGCTGGTCAAAGGGGGTTGATCGGATCAATCGGGTCGGGGCGGGAAGATCTGCACCATGCCGAACATGTACATGAGTTTTTGTCATGGAATAGTATCTAGAGTTTTTTTTTTTTTTTTTTTTTTAAGTTTAATTTTTACAAATTTTTAAATCTATTGTCCTATATTCGAAAGCTTGAGAAAAAATGTAAACTTTTTGTCAATGGATAAAGAGCTAGTGGTAATTTTAAAAATTTATCTTGGTGCTTTCTATGTAAATCAATATTAGTGGTAACAAATATATTTTTTTAGGTTTATTCAAAGTGATGTGTGTAACAACAAGATGTCCAAAATTAGAGATATAGACTATTTATAAATCAATTTGAAGGGCAAATTCCACCAAATATATGGAAATGCAGAAATTTTGGTGTTCTTGATTTATCGCACGTGAAGTTGGAAATATGAGCATTCTTCCATTTGTTTAATTATGATTTATTCATTTACATAATAAATTAATTTTTCACTTCCAGCTTCGATTTAAAGCATGCACCTCTTCTTTTCCTTTTTGCTTAAAATTTTCAGTTTGTTGATGTCGTTGCACTCGTAAAAGTAAAATTAAACGCAGATAAATAACTCTTGCAACACGTTTGATTTTTTTTTTTAAATTTCGAATAAAAAACAATCTTTAAGATTGCAATAAAATTTTCCAAAATGTTTTAAGTTGTTAATATGAGAGAGAGAGAGAGAGAGAGAGAGAGAGAGAGAGAGAGAGAAAAGTGGTCTAGAGACAATTTCCCATATAAATATGATTAGCTATGAAACTGTTTAAATACTAATCAATCAAGTCATAGGTGTTATTCCTTCTGAAATTGGAAATTTAAGCAGTTTGCAAGCTTTGCTTCTATGTGAAATCAACATATCCCAAAGTTATTGAAGAAATGAGTTAACTCATACTTTTAGCATATTGATTAAAGAGATTCATTCTATTTGCAAATTGACATCACTTATAAACCTCTATTTGTCATATAACAATTTGGAAGGATCCATTCCACAATGTTTAGGAATATTGAGCAATTCATTGACAAATTTAGTGAAAACTAACTTAGATAGGCCCATCCCAACTACATTTTCCAAGGGTTGTAAGGTCACCAAGCATGAACATGAATAGAATTGGAGGGGACGTTATCTCGATTCCTGATCAAATGTAGAAGGTTGCAGTTTATTAACGTTGGAAATAATAGACTACAAGGTAGGTTTTTCTTTTGGGTAGAATCTCACCAAAACTCGGATTGAGCAAGAGATTCTACCCAAAAGAAAAACCTACCTTATAGTCTATTGTTTCCAACGTTAATAAACTGCAACCTTCTGCATTTGATCAGGGATCAAGATAACGCTCTGTGCAATCTATTCATGTTCATGCTTAGTGACCTAAGACTACAACGCTTGGAAATGTAGTTGGGATGGGGTCATCTAAGTTATATTTCTCTAAATTCTAGACTATCAAAGAACTACTCAATTCTCCTAAACAGTGTGAAGTGGATCCTTCCAAACTATTATATGACACATAGAAGTTTATAAGTGATGTGAAGTTGCAAATAGAATGTTTTTCTCCAATCAATTGGAATCAAGCACTAAAAGTAGAGTTAACTCATTTCTTCAATAACTTTTGGAATGAATATGGGAGTTGATTCTCATATTGAAGCAAAGCTTGCAAAATGCTTAAATTTTCAATTTCAGAAGGAATAACATCTATGAGTTAAATAATTAGTATTTGAGAAGTTTGAGAGCTAATTATAATTACATTGGAAACGGTCAATTATTTACTTAACCACTTCATTTTTTCCCTATCACATTTAACAACGTAAATCTTCTTGAATTGTATTGCAACCTTAAAGACTGTTTTTAAATCAAAATTTCTTATCCATAAAAAATACACTCAAAATGTGTTGCAAGATTTATTTATCCTCATTTAATTCTACTTTTAATTTTACTTCAAGTCCAATAAAATCAACAAACTAAAAAATTTTAAGCAAACAAGAAAAGAAGGGGTGCAAGCTTAATTTTAAGTCAAGGAAGTGAAAAATAAATTTAGGTTATCAATGAACAACTCATAATTAAAAGAAAGAATGAAGTTGGTATACCTCTTTGAAGTTGTTGTCTCTCAACCTCAACACTTGAAGCATGTTCATATTTCCAATTGCCACATAAATGGTTGTAGGAGGAAATATATTTTTCAAACAACAAGATTTATGCATTTTCATATATTTGGTGGAACCTGCCTTTCGAATTGTTTATAACATAATCTAATATCTCTGATGTTGAAATGTTGTTGCATATAGATCACTTGGAAGCTAACCTAAAGATAATTTGTTACCACTAATATTAGATTACATGAAAATGATTGGGATAAATTTTTAAAATGATCATCACTAGTTGTGCCCATATGATTAAAAAAGTACAATTTTTTTTTTCAAAATTTCGAATACAGAACAATAAATTTTAAATTGATCAAGAAATGGTCAAAACCGTGGTTTTCGGACTATTGCGCATGTGATAAGGTGATGTGGCAGTGTAGCCATAATCCGAATCACACAAAAATTAATAAAAATTAATTTGGAAATGCAAAAGAAAATTCCACCTCAGCCCTTTTCTCTCCCTCAACCCTTTTTCTCACTCTCTCTTCCCTCTCCTTTCCTTTTCCGGCGGAAACACAACCACCGGTTCGCCAACGACATCGCTTTCCTCGCCGGAAGATTCTGGACCATAACACTTGCTTCGTTCAAAATTTATTTTTATTATTCTATATATGTAGCTTAAATAGTTTCATGCAAAAGAATCATATTAGTTACCTTGCAAAAATGGCCAAATTTGCCAAGAAGCAGATTCCGGCGAGCTCGCCGTTTTCTACATCTCACTGCTGCTAACGGCGTTAGGCTCCGGTGGGATAAGGGAAGAAGTGTGTGTGGTGTTTGATGATTTTCGTAACATATTTATACACATATATATCTCAACTTGTCTTCTTTCCTAACATCTTCTCTTATCCTACTTTTTTTTTTTTCCTTTTTTGTTTTGTTTTTGTGATATGAAAAAATATCAAGACAGCCAATAGATTAGTTGGGTGAAATGTCAATTTTCGTAATTAATCCCAGCTATTTCAGACAGCGACGTGACGTCATCTAAATTGATTGACACGTGTCATTGGACCTCTTCTAGAAACCTTTCAAGATATGTTTAAAATAAGGAATAACGGTTGTGATAGGGTAATGATATTTTGAGATATTGTGCTCACTCACACAAGTTAACAAAGGTAATTTAGGGTTTGATAAAGGAAATATATCATAATACTCCTTCCGTCTATGATATAAATATCCATTTAGGGTTGAACATGAAGATTAAGAAAGTTGATAGAGTTGTTTAATAATTATTAATTTTCCAAGAATGTCGACATAGTATTTTATTGATTATAGTTCAGTTTGTCTATAAGAGCATGTACTACGGGGATCGATCACCGGTATCTAAACGGTGTCGATCCCCCTTCGATACTTCCTCCCTCGATACCGATGTATCGAGCGCCGTAGTGGGAAGGGGAGACGGCGGTAGCGATGGCGTGGTGTCGATGGTGGTATCATTTTTGCAATACTGCCTTCGATACCGGTAGGTAGCGGTTTGGGGACACGTGGTGTGTCCCCATTGGTCTGGGTTATTTTTTTTACGTTTGAATAGGTATGTTTGGGGACACGAGGCCACATCCTACAAAATCCACTATAAATACACCTTCATCCCATTCATTTTCCACACAAAAATCCAATCTTCATCCTAATCTCTTTCTTCTTCAATTTCAATTTTCAAATCTTTTTTTTTTCATGCAAAAAAAAAAAGAGTGAAAACGAGTTCAATTTGTGGTTCCGGGAGTATTACGGTTCAAATCCATCGAACCCTCAAACTCCCAATCCACCGAATCTAAACTCCCAATTCCCCCTTCTCCCAGTTTCACCCAATACTCCCCGACTGCCGGGTTTGCACCTTTCTCACAATCGACGGGGTTCTCGCATTCTCTAGGGTTCTCCCAATTCCTATTCGTCGACTGGGTTTTTGCAGTCTCCAGGGTACTCCCAATTCCCTCCGTCTTACGGCTACTCGCAGTCATCGGGGTTCTCTCAATTCCCCCCGATATTCGGCTTCTCCCAATTCTCCACTCCATCCGGTGGATATTGTGCATTCGACACGCCGCCATCGCCTGCTACTCGAATCAGACATATCAACCTCAACAACGACGCCGACTATGTTGAGGTGGAGGACACCCAAAAGGAAGAGGAAGAGGCGTATGAAGATTCCTAACAAGAGGAGTCGGAGGAATGCGAGCCAACACCACCGCCACGCCACAAGGGGAAAGCTCCCGCCACATCAAGCACGACCACTTCTCCGGCCAAGGGGAAGGGGAACTCAAGCCCGCAAGGGCAAATAGCCCGCCGCATCAAGCACTGCATCGAGGCTAGTGCGAGGTCCTAACTACACACCTGACGATATAGAGTTTCTCGCACGGTGATATATTGAATTCGGGCTGGACGCGGTGACCGGCAACTACCAATCTCAAAATGTCTTCTAGGACAAAATAACAGCCTGCTTCAACGAGCACATAGCTCTTGCAGCACCGCGTGAGAAACAGCCGATGAAGTGCGCGTGGGGCCGCGCCAAGAAACAGATCCAGGTCTTTGCCGCCGTCTACATTCAATTGGAAAAAGAACTCGGAAGCAGCCGGAACAACCTCGATATGTACACAATGGCTGAAGATAGTTACTCCGCCCAGTACCGGAGAAGCTTCCCCTATAGGGCAGCGTGGGATCTATTGAAGAATATCCGGAGTTTTGCCAACTCGGAGACGCCAACAGCTCCAAAGCGGACGGGGATAAATGAAGTCGATGACTATACTTCGTCTGCTAGCGGCAACACATCCACGACATCTGCGAGTGATGCAAACACGATGCAAATTTGCCCGAATGAGTGAAAGCTGCCAAGAAGGGGATGAAGGGCAAGGTGACGACAAAGGAGGCGGCAAAGGCAGAGTTGACATCCGTAGCCGAAAACTTGACAGCAGAGAGGGTTAAAGCCAGGGAGAGGTGCGCGTACGATGTCTATATTCGAGACACGTCGAATTTTACTCCCCTCAATTGGCGGCGCACCAAAAAGTCTGCGCCAAACTTGCAAAAGAATTTGGGTGAGAGTAGTTAACCTAATTTTTTTCCTTAATTATTGTAATTTTATTTTCTTAATTATTGTATTTTTATTTTATTACTTAGTGTATGTTTTATTTTTTTAATTGAATAAAATTGTCATTTCTTAATTTTTGAATTTAATTAAGTATTTTTTATGTTATTTATTACAAATAAAAAAATAACAAAATAAAATCTACTCAATCATTGCCAATGATTATAAATACTGGGGTCTAACTCAATACCCGTAGTGAAAATTTTTACCAGTCTTTCTCAACAACGCCAATCATTAAAATCACGCTTTCCAGCGATAGATCCGGGCTAACTCAATATCCGTAGTGGATGCTCTAAGGGTCACAAACAACTTTCCAAAATTATTGGAGTTTTACTTATTTTTTTCATGTTGATTATTTGTAAATATATAAATTATTGGCTAACTTTAATTCTTTAACTTAATATAATTTTTGATAAGAAATACACAAACTTTATGAGGGTATGAATTTTTAGTCCAAATTAATTTTCCAATAAATTATAAACTATATGATGCCATGTGATACTCTTGTACTCCTTCCGACCCACTCATATTGTCATTCTTTTCTTTTTTAGTTGTCTCACTCATATTGTTATCTTTCAAATAAGGAAAGTTTTAATCCTTGAAAAGTAATGAGACTTATCCACTTTTTATCCTTTTACCCTTATTCTTAATCTCCGTATCGAAAAGTAACATCACAATATTAATGGGTGGGAAGGAGTATTAACTATAGGACATATAAGTTTAATTACGCTCTCATAAAATGAAAAATGTTACTATGTGATGCTAATCTAATAGCACCATTTAACTAGGGGTAGCTAATTAACGACCCCTTATATATATATAAATATATTTTTGAGGTTAAGATATTTTTTCATAAACTCCATCTTGTTAACTTGCGATGTTAAACGTAATTAAAATATCTCAGGATAATTTCCTAAAACTGCAGCCCAATTTGAATTAATCATAAAGCCCAACTAAGGCCATTTTAAATTATCAAGCTCGGCCCATCAAACATATTTAGTCCCTAAATTTTATCGACATAGAGGCCCAACAATTAATTAGGTCCAACAAGATTAAAAGAATTAATTAGAGCCCAAGACCAATTATAAATTTTAAAAGAAGTCAAAAATCTTATAGTAGGGGTAGGGGTGAGTATTCGGGCGGTTTGGGTCCAACCCAAACCGAACCAAAATTAACCGAATTGTATTTTTTTTTTTCAAATCAAACCAAATCGTATTATATGTGTAACTAAATCGAATTCAAACCGTAATTTACGGTTCGAGTTCGGTTATATTCGGGTTTAACCGAAATTTTTACATATTTTTAAGTGCATATTTTTCACAACATTTGCACCTATTTTATTTCCTATTTTCTAAGACATTTGCACAAATTATAACAATTATATTGATTCAACCAAAGCCAAGCAGTATCATTGATGACATGCGTCGCGACATTGCAATTGGAGGTGGGATATAGTTTATCGTTTATGATTGAGATTCTAAAGATGTGTTTATGATTTGACATATGGGTATGTAAAAGTGATAATTAGATTATCACAATTTCAATCATAATTTTAAATTACTTTTAAACATTAATATATTGATATACTTAAAAAATACTAACATATAAAAAAATTTCGGAATTCGCGGCGACTCAACTAAAATTACATCCCAATGTGTGTGTATTTATACATGCCAAACCCCCTTCCCCTTTACCATTTAATTTATTTTTGCCTATTTTTAATAATTTAATAAAATTACCACTTTGTTTAACCCTTCATCTTCATATATTAATGTTTCTTGTTACTTATATTTATATGTATATTGATGACTCTCTAAAATAATTTATTATGTCTATGAACAAATGTTAAACCAGTGAAATGAGTAGATAATGAAATACGAAATGGGAGTAGGAAATCCGATTTGGACTAAAAACAAACTACTATAATGCACTCTAATTTAAGTCAAGAATAAAATATGTGTGAAACTACCAAGTAATAGTATCTATTTTTTTTTTGGTAAAATTGTATTTTATTACCAAAGTGCATCGTTATAAGAGCAGAAACAAAGAAACAATACAACCCTAATTCTGTAGCATCCTTGCTAGCGTAGGGCTTTTTCTGCAACTAATTGCTATTAATATCTTACATTCGCAAATTATCACTGCTGCCGGAGTTTGCACATTCTGCCACACATAATTGTATCTAATTTTATAAACCAAAAAAGAAACCAAAAATGTGTAATTTATTTACCATATTCATATGCAAAGTTGAAGTCTATAAATGTGTAATTTCGTATGAATTGGTCACGCAAATATAATATTTTGACTACAAATAAGGTAAATATTGAAGTATTTTTTCTCTACTCCTGCAGAGCATGAGAGCTTTGCTATAGCTCCATAATCACTATAAATCTCAACATTTTTTCAGAGTGAAAATCATTAGTCATACAAGCTGCATTTGTAACAAAAAATATCAAGGTACACACACACATATTTTTATTACTATCTTCTATCTTCTAATTACGAACTGATCAATTAATCGTTCCTATTGAAAACCTGCCAGTAACAAACTCAAAACTTTATTTTACATTGTAATTGCCTCATAAATTGGATTCATGATATTATTTTACATGTATTATACGTGGTCGGATTTTGAGTATAATATCTGCATATATATGTTCGAAATAAATGTTGATCACCTCCAAATATATTGAGGATCTTACTGTTAATAATGGCGTGGTTATAGATACTTAAAAACCAAAACTAATTTTATTTATTATTTTAAAAAAAAATTATTACCTTACTAAATACTCGGTCCCATTTAATACGACCTATTTTCTATTTTGAAACGTCCCATTCAACTTGTCCTGTTTCCTTTTATAGAATGAATTAAAGTATATTTTAATCTAATAATGTACTTTATCAGCACTTTAGTGACTAAAAAATACTTTATTAACACTTTTTTATACATAATACCCTTCTTCCTAATCACCGTGCCGAAATGAACTACGCCTGAGGGAGTACATGTTTATTCTAGCCTAATATTGGACTATGTTGCCCAAGATGCAATAAAAATAAATGAGAAACACAAACTAAATAATTGCATCTCAAAGCAACATAAACAAAAAAGCTAGCCTTCATCTCCCTTCCGCCATAGACAAGGTGAGCCCGTTGAGAGACAGGGTGGTACCTAGTTTTGCAGAGGAAGAAGACGATGTGCCAGAGAGTCGTCGCCTCTCGACAAATGCTGGCTGAGTTGGGAGTGGAAGAGAGCTGGTGTCACTCCCAAGCATTAGAACAACGGTTGACATGGAGGGCCGCTCATTAGGATCTTCTTGAACACAGAGTAGACCGATGTTTATGCACTTGATTACTTCCGATTTCTCGCATGATTCCAACAACGTTGGATCAATCGCGTCGAGGGGCTTGTTGTCGCACCACAATCTCCATGTCTAAACAATCAGCCGTGCAGAAATCATATATAAAGGGTTATGATCATATACTTGTGTCTAGAATTTCGACGCGTTTTGCAAAAATGTGCTGACATTCGGGAAATGTTTTTCAAAAATATTGCTGGATCAAGTTTCGGCATCAGATTTTCGACTTGGCAAGCTGAAATCCTCGTGTAAATTCAGATTTGATCACATGCCAGAATTTTGAGTTCAAGCATGCCAAGTCAAAAATTCGATGCCGGAATTTTGATCCTGGAAAAAGAAGTTTGAAACGTCAGGCTTTTTTTCCTTCCATATACAGAAATTCCATAAATGTTTAAACTAAAAGGCATCAAAGTTCAGGATATAAGTTGATAATAACCCTAAACTAAGGAGCTAATAGTCAAAACACGAGTGTAATTTTCAATGTTTTCAGAAAGAGGACTACATGTTACGAAATTTGAAAATAAGGATCATATATTACGAAATTTGGAAATGAGGACTATAACTTCCATTTTTTGCATTTACACTCTTATTTCGGGCCCAAAGCCAATTATTTGAGGTTTTTAGTGACACTTAGAGACTGACGTGGTCGTGTCAAGTCACCTTTTTGTCAATTTTTTTTTCTTTCCTTTTTTGTTATTATCGATTGTTTTGAGCATATTTGTTATTATACAAACAAAGAAAGAAACCAATTATAAAACCAATTCTTTGCCACATTTGTAGCCCAAAATAAAAATAAGAAAATGACGAGTTCTTTCGGGTGGGCGGAAATGATGCGTTTCTTTCATTTGAAGTCCTTATTTTTAGTTTAAACTGCAAACGTGGCAAATAATTGGTTTCTTTCTTTCAATAATAACAAGTATGCTAAAAAAAATCAATAATAACAAATAAAAGAGAAAACAAAATTTGCCAAAAAGATGACATGACACGACCACGTTTGCAAAGGGCTCTAGGTGTTACCAAAAAGCCCAAATAATTAGTTTTGGGCCCGAAATAAGAGTGCATGCATATGCAAAAAATGGAAGTTATAGTCCTCATTTTCAAATTCGTAACATATGGTCTCATTTTTTAATTTTGTAACATATAGTCCTCTTTCTAAAAAAAATAAAAGTTAGGATCCTGTTTTAACAATTAGCTCCTAAACTAAGCACATGAAATGAGAGAAGTGAAGGAGTAATAACACTCACATAGCCTAAGAGATTTGTGACTTGTTGAGGATTATAGAATCCTGTGTTCTTCCTCCCACTTACTATCTCGAGCATAACAACTCCGAAGCTGAAAACATCGGATTTGGTCGAGAATCTCCCATCCAGCGCATATTCCGGAGACATATAGCCACTTGAAGAAAGCAAAACAAGTTAATTTGAAGCCAAACTAAAACGATTCAAGTAAGGAAGTGCATTGTTACTACTGCATGTAAACTTACTAGGTTCCGACCACTTTGTTTGTGCTCGACTCTGTTCCCTTGCCTTCAACAATTCTAGCCAACCCGAAATCAGAAATCTTGGGGTTCATATCTTCATCTAGCAAAATGTTGCTAGTTTTCAGATCACGATGAATGATCCTCAACCTTGAATCTTGGTGGAGATAGAGCAGTCCTCGAGCTATCCCCAAGATGATGTCGAACCTCTTCTTCCAGTCGAGTAGCAAGCACTTATGCCGATCTAGCAAAGAATGTGATGGAATATAAATCTAATATGGCTGATCAAGATGGAGAATGATCAAATGCTAAGAATAGATATACTAACCAAATAAGAAGGCATCTAAGCTTGTATTAGGCATATATTCGTAAAGTAAGATTTTTTCACTCCCCTTGATGCAGTATCCCAAGAGTCGAACAAGGTTCCTATGTTGAAGCTTGGCAATCAAGATGACCTCATTGAGAAATTCCTCGACTCCTTGACCCGAGCAGCTTGACAACCTCTTAACTGCAATTTCACGTCCTCCCGGAAACCTCCCCTGCAAGAGTTTATTGAGTCTTTCCAAGCACATACATGAAAGTAAGGACATTACAGGAAAAACTGATGGATTGAGTAGCGACTGACCTTGTAAACAGGTCCAAATCCACCTTGCCCGAGCTTATTCAAATCTGAGAAATTGTCTGTAGCAGATAAAATTGAATCTAGACTATAAAATGGAACATCAATTTGTTTTTCATTTTCTTGCATCAAGTTATTCACTTGTCTCTCGCTCTCAGCTGAGAATAACACTGGACTAGCTTCACTGCGTCTGTGATATACTGCAGAATAAATCAAGAGAGTCGAAATTATTTAACTCAAATGGAATCAGATCAAATGTATCTCTTCTTTCTCATGTACCTGGTTGTTCGGACATCTTCCTCCTTCGGTATAAGATAAAGGCAGCGAAAGAAAGTAGTATAACTCCAGCAACCAAACCAGTGATAGCAATCTTATATATTCTTTCTGAGTTATTCTTAGGTGCTGCAACTGTGCAAAGTAAACATTTAAATTAATTTTTCCGTTTTATGATCCAATATATAAAGAAGCCTCCTTTATTCCATACACCACTAGTTTATTTCTTGACGAAGATGAACTGGAAATTTTTGTTATTAAAAGCTAGCTGTTGCTAATAAATATTTCACACACTTCACACAATCGACATACCAATTACTTGTTTCAACAAAACATTCAAAACTTCAACAGAAATACACTATGTAATTACCTTCAGATACACGTAGAGAAAGCTTAATGCTAGAATCAATATTATCCTGATGAAGATATTTGACGTCATCCATCCAAATCCAACATTTTGTAGCTATCTTTCCACTTGCCCTGTCAATGGCATTAACATCTTTGAAATAGTATGCCTGACACTTGCAATCATTTAAACACTCATCTTTGCAAGCTTTCTCTACTTGAGCTTGATCAAATGGCTTGAAGCCTCCCCCGACTCTCATTAGCGTTATATTTAAGAATGTTGTTCGCTGGCTGCACTTTGCAGACGCCCTATCACAACCTTCAGAGTACTGTTCTGCATTCCAATCATCCGAAGAACTGGGGTTGAATCCATGAGGACACGTGCACATAGGTGTTTTGTTTGCATTGCAAACACCGAACTTCCCACACTGTTATACACACTACAAGGATCTGCAGGAGCTGACCAATTTCTGCCATCTCTCAAACTGTAATACTGTATCGCTCCTGAAGAGTTCATCACAAGCCTCAAGAAATTGGAAAAAGCAAGTATATTTCCATTCGTTCTATTGTAATACCTTTTTTTTTTATGCAAACCTTCAGGACCTGATAACATTTGTTCGACGAAAGAAGGTAAGGCATCCTTCATAAAGGAACTGGGCTCATTACTTTTCCAGTGAGGAGTAATAGAGTTCTCAAATATTACATACACACCTTGATCTTGCCCGAATGAGTAGCTTCCAGTTCCGGGATCACTTGGACTAATCCATGAGCTCAACTTTACAGTATCACTCAGTTTCATACCATAGAGAAATGTATCAGTTGGCTCGTCGAAACTCTGCCACGCTCTTTTTTTTTCACTTGAATGAGCCTCACGAAGAATCAAGTTCCCCGTATCCAGCAACTGCAATGTTCTGTTAGAACTAGCAGAGCTCTGAAGTCTTGTAACGGGGAGACCGACTAGATTGCTACACTCAACCTCGACATTTCCATCCTCTCCAATTCGAATCCCTCCACAGGAATCGGGCAGTGGGCCATCATCTCTTCTTGCAACCCACACAACGGTTCTTGGCAACGACTTATAATACCATATGCCTAAATATCTGTTAGCATTACCTTCAGGAGTGAAAAAACCAAGTTCAAATATGCTTCTTTCTGATACAAGAGTCTCATTACTTTCCTTTAATATTGGATGTGCCACACTGATGCTATCTCTCGCCTCATGCTTAGAACAACAAGAAAACATTAATAACATGATGAGAGAGAAGGAGGAAGCGGAAAGAGAATCCATATGGCTCATCATCACAACAAGATATGATGCGAGTACCACCATAGAAAGCTTAATGAATATAGTCAATACATTACATATATACATCAATCAAAATCTCTTTTCCTAACTAAAGATGAGTAGACGAAGACGACTACGTGTGTAACTTAATAAGTAGAATATTCAACCGACGGACAAGTCCATTGAAATGTACTCCACTCCTCCACAGAGGACACAATAAGACAATGACTTACTATCTCTTGCTTTTTATTTATTTGCATATGATTCCTTAGATAATTTTGTTGATTTATTGGTCACCACAAATACAAACTTAATTTATTACCAGTGAACTATAAAACAATTACGATTTTGCTGACATTTCATCATACATCATGTCTACAATCTAGATTAGATTACAAAAGAAGCACAATCAGTCATCACTTTAATTTGTAGAAAAACTAAACTACTAGCACAAAAATAAACTCCATCACATGCTAAAATGACAACCATGCAAAGCTAAAACTAGCTGATTGCACTCTCATAACCCTCAATTATTGAGCACAGCTCCATAAATATTTCTACCACTGCAAAACATAATTTTCTCAACTCAACAAAAACAAACAAGAATCGAAACAACGCGGAGAATTCTTACCTTTGACTGTTCAGCCGATTTCAATAATGTGAACGCGACGAAATCGAAAATGAAATCCTTAATTCAGGCCAGTTCATCATTTTCCCCTTTTGCATTATTCATCAATGGAGTTGATTTTTGACCAAAACTACAACTCCATCAATTCTGACCCGTAATTGATCGTAATCTAAGTACTCCTATACAACTCCATCAATTCTGGTTAAAAATTTCTTGAGCCGCCTCATTTTTGTTCGGACCCGAATCCCATTATAACATTTACGAGTGGTTTCGGAATGCCGACAAATACCTCTAAAGGCTAACAAGGTAATTCATATGATGAAATTGAATGAGGTAAAAATGGAATGGGTAGGAATTAAATGAGGCTAGAAATGAATTGAGTAAGTTATTTGTTTGATTGATTGTGAACATATAAATACATAATTGTGCCGATATGTGTGTAGTGTGTATATATATGTAAGTGTTTTTTATACTTTATATGTGTGCAGCGTCTGTATATAAGTTAGAATTGATGGAAATAATTCTTTAATTTTATTTGGGTAAAATTGGTAAAATCATAAAATATATAATGATAAATAAAATAGTCAAAGTACCAAATTAAAATTATTACCAATGACTAATACCATGGGTTGAGGATAGGGATGGCAACGAGTCGGGTTTTTGTGGGTACCCGTACTTTTCCAACCCTGATGAGACGGGTTTGGGAAATATTAAATAGTTTTGGGATGAGTTTGGATCGAAACATGCATATCCGTCATAGATTTGGGTCGAGTTTGGGCAATTACCTCCGGGTACCCGCTACCCAAACCCATATATATAAGATAAAAGATATTATTATATGTATAATTTATTATATAATTATAAATATTAGTATAAGTATTAGTAGATTTAGGGTTTTATCTGATTTTCTTAACCCACACACACATTTTGTAAGAGTCAAGTGTTTAATGTTTCTCCTCTACTTTTGTAAATCTACTTCCGAAATATGACGACATGACGACAATATCAATAATTCATACTTCTAATTATGTTTTAAGATTTTGTAAGTTCGCAGTACTTTGCTTTGAGAATAAATTTAGTGAAATTTTCTGCTGATGTTTATCTTTTAATCATATTTATAATATTTTGTTATTTAATGTGTACTTTTTAGTATTCGGGTTTAAGCGGGTAATAAACAGGTATTACCCAACGGGTTCGGATCGGGTATGAGTTTTAAAATTATTTTTTAATCGGGTTTGGGACGGGTTTGGATGTTGGAAATTTTCATGAGTTTGGATTTGGAAAATGCTTAACGGGTGGGTACCCGACCTATTGTCATCCCTAGTTAAGGAAGAAATGACTAATCCCATCGAAAATGAAATGGTAATTCCAGATACAATGATAATTCCTGATCATAAAACACATCAAATAAAAGAATAGAATAAAGGTAGGAATGATTATTCCATTCCATCATACCAATTACCACCTAAAATTTTGGGCGTCTTAAATTTAATTACGTAATTACTAGTACTATTTATATTTTTATTTAAAATGAATAAATTTTGATTGAAGATTGATAGATTCTAGTTATGTTTAATAATTATTAATTTTCCAAGAATGTCGACATAGTATTTTATTGATTATATTTCGGTTTGCCTATAAGAGTATGTATTATAGGGATCGATCACCGGTATCTAAGTCGGTGTCGATCCTCCTTCGATACTCCCTTCCTCGATACCAATGTATTGAGCGCCGTAGTGGGAAGGGGAGACGGCGGTAGCGATGGTGTGGTGTCGATGGTGGTATCATTTTTGCGATACTGCCTTCGATACCAGTGGGTAGCGGTTTGGGGACACGTGGCGTGTCCCCATTGGTCTGGTTATTTTTTTTTACGTTTGAATAGGTATGTTTGGGGACACGTGGCAACATCCCACAAAATCCACTATAATTTCACCTTCATTCCATTCATTCGCCACACCAAAATTTCTTCTTCAATTTCAATCTTTAAATCTTTTTTTTTCGTGCAAAAAAAAAAGAGTGAAAACGAGTTCAATTCGTGGTTTCGGGAGTATAACGGTTCAAATCCACCGAACCCTCAAACTCCCAATCCACTGAATCCAAACTCTCAATTCCCCCCTTCTCCCAGTTTCACCCAATACTTTCCGGCTACCGGGTTTGCACCTTTCTTGCAATCGACGATGTTCTCGCATTCTCCGAGGTTCTCCCAATTCCCATTCGTCGACTGGGTTTTCGCAGTATCCAGGGTACTCCTCCCATTTCCCTCTGTCTTACGGCTACTCGCAGTCGTTGGGTTCTCTCAATTCTCCCCGACATCCGGCTTCTCCCAATTCTCCACTTCACCCAGTGGATATCGTGCATTCGACACATCACCATCGCCTGCTGCTCGAATGAGATGTATCAACCTCAACGACGACGCCGATGATGTTGAGGTGGAAGACACCCAAGAGAAAGAGGAAGAGGCGTACGAAGATTCCCAACAAGAGGAATCGGAGGAATGCGAGCCAACACCACCGCCACGCTGCAAGGGAAAAGCTCCCGCCACATCAAGCACGACCACTTCTCCGGGTAAGGGGAAAGGGAAGGGGAAGGTGAGGCACAAGGGTAAACATCCCGCCGCATCAAGCACTACATCGAGGCCAATGCGATGTCCTAACTACATACCCGACGATATAGAGTTCCTTGCACGGTGCTATATTGATTTCGGACGGTGCTATATTGATTTCGGGATGGACGCGGTGACCAACAACTACCAATCTCAGAATGTCTTATGGGACAAAATAATAGCCCGCTTCAACGAGCACATAGCTCTTGCCGCACCGCGTGAGAAACAGCCGATGAAGTGCGCGTGGGGCCGCGCCAAGAAACAGATCCAGGCCTTCGTCGCTGTCTACATTAAACTGGAAAACGAATTCGGAAGTGGCCGGAACGACATCGATCTATACAGAATGGCCGAAGATAGTTACTCCGCCTAGTACCGGAGAAGCTTCCCCTATAGAGCAGCGTGGGATCTCTTGAAGAATATCCCGAGTTTAGCCAACCCGGAGACGCCAACAGCTCCAAAGCGGACGAGGATAAATAAAGTCGGCGACTATACTTCATCTGCTAGTGGCAACACATCCACGACATCCGTGAGCGATGCAAACACGATGCAAATTCGCCCCGAATGAGTGAAAGTTATCGAGAAGGGGAGGAAGGGCAAGGCGGCGACAAAGGAGGTGGTGAGGGCAGAGTTGACATCCGTAGCCAAAAACTTGACAGCAGAGAGGGCTGAAGCTAGGGAGAGGTGGGCGTACGATGTCTACATTCGTGACACGTCGAATTTTACTCCCGCTCAATTGGCTGCGCACCAAAAAGTCTGCGCCAAACTTGCAAAAGAATTTGGGTGGGAGTAGTTGTCCTAATTTTTTTTCCTTAATTATTGTAATTTTTTTTCTTAATTATTGTATTTTTATTTTATTACTTAGTGTATGGTTTATTTTTTTTAATTGAATAAAATTGTCATTTCTTAATTCTTGAATTTAATTAAGTATTTTTTATGTTAATTATTACAAATAAAAAAAATAACAAAATAAAATTTACTCAATCATTGCCAATGATTATAGATATCGGGGTCTAACTCAATACTCGTAGTGAAAATTTTTACTGGGGTCTTACTCAACACCACCAATCATTAAAATCACGCTTTTCGGAAATAGATCTGGGGTCTAACTTAATATCCGTAGTGGATGCTCTAAGGGTCACAAACAACTTTCCAAAATTATTGGAGTTTTACTTATTTTTTCATGTTGATTATTTGTAAATATTTAACTAGGGGTAGCTAACGACCCCTTATGTGTGGGGAATGAGCTGTTGGATTTTGTGGTCGGTCTTCTTACTTGCTCTTGCTCTATAAATGTTGGGTATTTTTTTGTATTTTTGCCATTATTAAATTCAATAGTTATGAATATGACCATGAATTTGTAATTTGCATTGAAGGAAAATGCAGTTATTGCAATCGTTGGGTTCACCAGCTATCGAGCAGTATATCGTAAGGTATTAAGATTAAAATTTAACAACGTATAGGAGTGCTAAACTCGGTTTTTTTAGATAAGGTTTGCTCAAGAATGAAAATTAATTATAAAAATATTTGAAGTATGGAATTTATTTGGTAATTAATTAAAATGAACATGAATATCAAACAAATTGCTATAATAAGTTTAGATACAAAATAAAATTATATTCAAAGTTTCTCTATAATTAACACCAAAAGTTAAAAAATGTAAATCATTTCTAAGCTACAATCAGTTTTGGAAGCGAAATAACTATAGAAAATCATCGAATTATTGTTTAAAACATCAACTTAATCTATTCATTGAAAATGAGTAGCAATAATTAAGGCACATGTGATAATAATCTAATATATTAAAATAAATTGAGGATCTCACTGTTAATATATAATGGCGTGGTTATAGATATTAACAAAAAAAAACAGTTTTCAATGAATGGAATGTTTTCAAATTTTGATTTTGTAGAGCATTTATATATTTGATAAATAAAATGATGAAAAAACAAAGAGAATGATACGGTTGTTAATTCATCGGTAGTGTGATAAATGCATGAAGGCAAAAAGTATCAGATACGAATACACACTAGCACAAGTTTTAATTTACAATGATAAAAAAGGAATGATACTAATGCAAACTAACCAAGGCAAATTGCAAAAGAGTTGGAAATAAATAAATAAATAAATTTTATTTTTGTATAAATGAAAGTTCCAACTCTAGTAGATGAATAAATTTTCACCTCCTTGAAAATAATGTGTCACATGTTTGTGATGGAAAAAAAACCTCTTCTCAAGAAAACTTCAATAATTCAAATGTGGGTCCACGAAGACCATGAATCGTAAATTTTTGGATAATTTGCATAGAAGAAAAATTCTGTTACAGCGCAAGACGAAAGCTAGAAACAAAAGAAAACAGAAAAATAAGTTGCTAAATCTTGAATCTAAATTTGCGTAACACAAATATCCTGAGTTTGATTGGACTTGCTTGAAAATAATGAGGTGATCTCCTGTGCGGCAGGTTGCATTTCACATGCGACCGGGTCGGGTGGGGTCGACCTGGGTTTGATCCTTTGACCCGATATTTTTTTTTTGAATTTCTTTTTTTTTTCCGTCTCCGCCTTCGGCTCCGATTTTACAGTTCCGCCTTCGCTACGATTATAAATATAAGGATAATCGACTGACAACATTTTGGACTTTTTCGCTCGCTCCAAGGCTTTCGGCTCCCCTCGCTCGAATCTTGACCAAAGAAGAAGCGGCAAACAAAAAAACGAAGAGGCAAACAAAAAAAAAAAGTGGAAAAAAAAGTAGGATATTTAAAAAAAAAAATTGAAATAAAAGATGAAAAAAAAAACAGAAAAGACGAAACTGAAAAACAGGAAAACAGAAAAAAAAATAAAAAAATAACATCGGAAAAAAAAATTAATAATAATATAGGCGCGTGCACCCCACGCGCGGTCGCATGGGGTGCGACGCGTCGCATTCAAGTTTTTGCCTAAAATAATTATTACACGAATGAAATAATAATGTCATAGAACACAATTGGACTTATTTGATAATTAATTGAAACGAACATAAATATAAAACAAATTGCTGCTATAAAAGTTTAGATACAAGAAGTAAAATTATATTCTAAATGACAATGAAAATTAAATAGTAGCAGTCTACATTAGGATTTTGGACCACAAAGTCACCTTTCTATTACAGGAAATAAAGTTGCATTCATGAATACCCTACCAATTTTATGATGGGGTTCGTCAAAGCATGCACTTGCGCCCATCTTGGATCCTCTACTCCCTATGGTGTTTCATCCTCTATTTCATTCGTCGAATTTTTTATATTTGATGATTTGAAGATAATAATATATCCTACTTGGGAGGAATAAACCCGATCGTTCAACCATTGGGAGTATTCTAAAAGAAATAGGGAAACAAACTCTTAAGTGTTTAAGCATTTGTAAGCTTTAAAAAAGAAATAAAGAGAAAAAAAGTTCAAGAGATTTTGAATCCGGCACAACGTTCTTTTTGGGCCACACGTGAAAAAAAGGAAAATTAACTAGGCGATGTGTGAAAGTGAAGAATTCTGAGCCATGCGATTTCTTAATTTTACTAGATTTAGGGCTCGGTAATGTGCTATATATATATATATCCCATTGTAATTTGTATCCAAAAATTAAATATAGTGAAAATTCTGGCTTGGCTTCGCCCTCAGACGTACGCATCGTACAATTCTCATGTTTTCATTTATTGTGATTGTATGTGTGCGTGTTTATTTCCTAACATACCTATTCAAACGTAAAACAATCACGTTAAACATGGGTAACTCACGATGTTATGAGTAACAGTCTCAATAACAATTTTAATTATCTTTAGGGCTTTGCATTAAACTAGGTTAAACAAGGATTAGATCTTTTTTTTTGTTTTTTTTGAGGTTTAGATATTTTTTCAAAAACTCCATCTCGTTAACTTGCGATGTTAAACGTAATTAAAATATCTGCAGCCCAATTTGAATTAATCATAAAGCCCAACTAAGGCTATTTTAATTATCAAGCTCGGCCCATCAAACATATTTAGGCCCTAAATTTTATCGACATAGAGGCCCAACATTATATTAAGTCCAACAAGATTAAAAGAATTAATTAGAGCCCATGACCAATTATAAATTTTAAAAGTCAAAAATCTTATAGTGGGAAACGAACTTCAAACGATTAGTATGCAAAAATAAAACCGATCGAAAAATAGATAAGCTTCGGATTGAAGGATCATGAATCACAAACATGGCAGATATAATTGTTAAGTCATCAAGCTAATAGTTAAAGTTAAGTCACTAAACATGGTTGGGTAATGGCCTTAAATCAACAATCGAGAAAATATTTAAATTTAATTGAATATAATCTGAATGTTTGGGATGAACTTCCAATTTTTATGCATGATCTTTTTCATTTACCATGTATTTACTCGTAATAGTATGATGTAACTAAAAAAAAAGGCTTGATCTAGAAATTGACTTGGACTACAATGGTATCGATTATATACTCTCTATTTTATTGGACCTATAAAGTACTTTATGAACCTATAAACCAATTTATTAACAAGAATTAAATATTCTATAAAATTAGACTAAATATGTGGGACACCGCATTTTCATCCTTAATTTTCTTCTCCTTAGTCTCCGTGTCGAAATGAAACGAGCCATTAATCCTGGGATGGAGGGAGTATATATTATATATAAAAGTCAGATAATTGAAAAAGGTTAGTGGAAAAGCCAATTTCCCGCCAGAAATCATCCAAATATCTATTGAGTTGTTTAGTGGAAAAATCAGGTGCTAAAGTTAAAACTGATAGTCATTGCTTCAGTGTATATTTCTTCTTTTACTTATAATTTCTATTTTCTATTTTTGCCCCTATTACAACTTCAAATCTGCCAGACATTGAAATACTACAATATGAGCTCTCATTATCTCTTGGAAACTGACTCAACAAAATGACATGATAAAACTGGCAGTATGCACATGTTTTGCACGTAGATCATGTGAAAATGATAGAAACACGCGTTTAATTTGAACATGTTTTATCACTTATTTTTTTGTTGAGAGTCGCTTTCTACATCAAATCTTATTAGGAATTTACATGCGAAATAGTAACCTCTTGATCTAGATATAGCTCCGATGAAAGCTAAAATCGAACAAATTAAATTTCACAAGAAATCACTGGAATAATAGAAAATGATAGAAACACGCGTCTAATTTGAACATGTGAATAGATTGGAGGTAGCGTTACCTTAATCGTTGATTGAATGTAAAAGGTTGCAGTTGATTAACGTTGGAACCAATAGACTTCAAAGTAGGTTTCCCTTCCGGATGAAATCTCTTGCTCGTCTTAGAGTCTTGGTATTAGGTCGAACAAGTTTAGCGGTACAATTCCACTCACTTCAAACACTACTTGTAAGCATCATTTGGACAAGTTGCAAGTTTTTGATATATTCCATAGTGCATTCACCAACACTTAGCCCGTGGCATATAGAAAGAATTTCTAAGCAATAATGGATATGCATACAAATGTCATAAAACATCTTTAGTATTCATTTACATCGATTGATTGAATTTTGAATCTTGAGAGTCAACAAAAAAAAACATGATAAACTGGAAGTATGCACATGTTTTGCACGTAGATCATGTACATATGTACTTTCAATTTTGTCTTGTTTATTAGTTGACTCTCAAGATTCTAAAAGGCACGAACTCTATAACCAGTAAGTTGCATATGATCTACACACACGTGCAAACTATGCACATACTTCTAGTACTTTTATCACTTTTTTATTGTTGAGAGTTATTTTCTACATCAATATCAATCATATTAGGAATTTACCTGTGAAATAGCAACCTCTTGATCTGGATAAAGCTCCGATGAAAGCTAAAATCTTTGAACAAATTAAATTGCATAATAAAGCACTGGAATAATATAGAAACGTCTAATTTGATAAATAATAATTAAAACAACAAAATTTAGATAAGAATTTGGGAAAGATCACTAAAAAAGACCGTAATTTATTGATCGTTGTTGTTCATTAGATTCCAGTGAATATCCGTGTCTTTTCACTACAACAAAAGTTTATAATAGTGACATAAATGCATGGTAGCTATTATGCATGTCACAAAAATTAGTGACATTTAAAAGTGTAATTAAAGACGTTAGCTACTCTCATATGTTACTAATTTTTGTGATATGCATAATAGTTACCACTCATTTATGTCACTATCTGAAACTTTTGTTGTAGTGTTTGTTGGGCAACTCGATCAACTTGACAAAGCAAATTTGAGGTGTTGAAATTGATTTGGATATGAAGGTATTTAAATTTATTTTGACATCTCTAGAAACCTTTAACTCAAGGACTAGGCCTAGACCTAGCCTTCTTAGAGATAGCTCATAGAGCTTAACAGCATCGGAGGAGGCGGGTGCGAGAGAAGTTTACAAAGCCGTTTTGCCCAGTAACGACGGCAAAGTGATGGCCATTGAAAATGTAATAAATAGATGATTGCAACAAGAAGTTCAAGAAATAGATATTGATGATCAAGAGAAAGATCATGAGAAACTAACTCAAACAAAAGATGTGATAAAACCAGAAGTATGCACATGTTATGCACGTGCATAAAGATCATATGCATACATTCAATTTTATCATGTTTTTTGTTGACTCCTCAAGATTCTAAAAGCCACAAGCTATATAACTAGTTAGTGAAAAGATGTCGTTTCTGTTTATGGAGTGTTTAAATATCCAAATTATACACCCGAGAGGCTAAGTTAACATCCGATCGCCGAAAAGTAAAACGCAGGCTTTTTTTCCAAACAAATTCTCAAAGTTGAAGTATTTTTCTAATGAGACAGTCTCTGGTGCAACCGGTCTCACAATGTGAGACTGGCGCGTGGCACGTGTTGCGCACGCGCCCTATTTTTTTTTTCAATTTTTTTTTTTGATTTTTTTTTTGCAATATGTCCATATGCACACCACCATATATTCATATGCACACCACTTAATGTTCATATGCACACCAAAGAGTATCCATATGCACCAACTTTTTCTAGTTGTTTTTTTGCAATATATCCATATGCACACCACCATATATTCATATGCACACCACTTAATGTTCATATACACACCAAAGAGTATCCATATGCACTACAAATATAAGGATAATCGTCGGGCAAAAAAACAAAAATCGAATATTGGTTGTGCATATGAAAATACAACATTGTGCATATGAACATAAAGTGTAGCGCATATGAATATATGGTGATGTGCATATGGACTTCTTGGCAAAAAAAAGTCAACGCGTTGACGTAGTCAACCCGTTTATGGGGTCAACCCGGATTCTGACACGGTCAACCCGGTCTCACAATGTGAGACGGATTGCATACAAAAATTTGCCTTTTCTAATTAAAGTTTTAGTTGAGACCCTAAAATCGCAAAACTGTCAAAATTAAGGCCACTGACTATGAATACCCTAAATGGAAGATTTTCTATTGAAAGACATTTCTATTTTTTGGAGGAAAATCACAATTTAATATTTCAACTACCACACTTTTAACATTTAAACTTGGCATGGTAACTTCAATTTGATTTTTCCTTGGTGATAGCTTATACTGCGTAAAGGGTGAATATCCCTTATTTTCTCAAATTTTAATATTGTAAATTTTTACATCTTGACTTAAAAAAATAAAATAAATTTATTTACACAAATATACTAATTGAAACGCTTTCATTTGATGCGGAAATAACAAAACGAATAACAATATAATTTTAGCTTATTCTACTCATCAAGTCAACAACGTTGTTTTGATGTCCAATTTGTTATAGATATTATCTTTGAAAATTCCAGCGCAATTCAAATGGTTGCGTGGCTGGAATTTGAAGGCAATACATAATTATTACTAATGTGAGTGTTTGGGGATTTATTTATAATTATCTTTAGATTGATACATTATCGTGAAAAAGTTGATAACCCGTAGCATGGTGGTGTAACGATTTATTCGATAATATTAATTAATATTAATATTTATACAATTCTATTACTACGTGTAAATTCTTATTCTTTAAATACCCGTGCCGTCTACAAGGATATCGTGGACGAAGGGAGTACAGTAGAGAATGCCACATAATCAATAGAAAATTCCAATTGAGTATCAATTACAAACAGTTAGTTGACATATCACAAACAAGTCACATAAACCTAGTATTTTCGAATTAATCAATGACTTTAATTACACATATCGTAGACTTTGATTGTTTCAAGCAAGAATAATCCCTTGACTCTTACAATTAAATTAAACTTGTAAGAATTAAATTCCCTACAATTAATTAAACACAATCATCATCCCCAACAAATTAAGAATCACACCTAGCCATGAAGATGATCTTCTTCATCATCATTTTAATTCCCTTTTTAGCAGAATCATCACATTATAATTTCCCCATAGCCAAACCTAACTGCGTCGATCGCTGCGGCGACATCAGCATCCCCTACCCCACCGGCACATCGCCGGAGTGCTACCTAAACCCTATTTTCTGGGTAACCTGCAACCACACCTTCAACCCACCAAAGCTCTTCTGGCAAGACTCCGAACAGGAAATGACCGATATAACCCTCCACGGCCAAGCCAAGATCATGCAGTCCATCGGCCGAGACGTCTACGATCGCGACGGCCGTAGGGTCTTCTACAGCATCCCGCAGATGAAATTACCGTCCTACATCACCGTGAACAACACCGGTAGTAAATTCACCTTGGTCGGCTGCGACGCCGAGGCCTCCGTCTCGGGGTGGCGCCGCAACGGGCGGAAGTCTTCCGCACCGGCTGCTCCGCCACGTGCGGCGGGAGGGACGACCTCACGGAAGGGTCGTGCATGGGGTTGGGGTGCTGCCAGACGTCGATTCCGGCGGATGTGACGGAGCTCTACGTCGAGCTCCGGAGCTACTCCAACTACAGTGAGGTGTGGGAGTTCAATAATTGCAGCCAGGCGTTTGTTGTGGAGGAGAGTGCGTTTAGATTCTCGAGTGAGAATTTGACAAACTTGATGGATGTGGAGGAGCTGCCGATGGTCGTCGACTGGGCGGTGGGGAACGGCACGTGCGTGGAGGCGAAGAAGAAGGGGGATTATGCATGTGTGAGTCCCAACTCCGGCTGCTACGAGCCGCCGGGTGGGTATGGTTATCGGTGCCGTTGCTACGACGGTTATCAAGGGAATCCTTATCTCACCAACGGATGTCGAGGTACAAAAACTTCTTCACCTAGAGGTATTTTGGTCATTTTAAACATTATTTCAAGTTGACACGATCTGATGGGATTCTCTGTTCCTAACTTATGTGTGTGTGTCCACGGTTAATTTCATTATTCTAAAATTATTTAACTAAAAATAGGGTAATTCGGTCACACGGTGACCAGCCACACGCGTAAAAAAAAGGAAAGTTGACTTTAAAAATGGAAATAATGACATTCTCCCTAGGGTTTAATGCTTTCCAATTAGGGTATATTTCTATTTTCAAAACCTATATTATGATTTTTAGCTTGTGTGGTAGGCCACGGTGTGACAAATAATAATTGTGTAATGAGTTAATGAAGTTTAATTAGTATTTTTAATTTAAAATTTTGCAATATAAAAAATGAGAGGATTTTAAAAGTAGCACTTTTTTGATAGGTTTTTTAAATATTAGGACTCCTTATAAATTCTTTAAATTTTAGCACTTTTTGACATTTTTAACCTTTTACCACCTCCACCATCACTCTGGTAACAAAAAAAAAAAAATTATAACTGACCAAAACAAAAAATATTTCACCACCACTTTTCCGCCGCCGCCGTCACCGTGCAACCACCGCCGGCGTCGTGCCACCACTGCCGTCGTGCCACCACCACTGTCACAGGCGGTCGCAAAAACAAAATTTGTGACAGAACAAAAAATAAATTGAACCACCACTTTTCCGCCGCCGTGACACCACCGCGGCCGTCGTGCCACCGCCATTATCACCAGCGGTCACAAAAAAAAATTGAGACTCAACAAAAAAATAAAAAATTCCACCACCACTTTTCCATCGCTGTCGCCGCTGTCGCCGGCTGCCACAAATTTTGTTACACGATTTTTGTGAAGTCACAAAATAAAATTAAAAACTTTGTAAAGTCACAAAGAAATATAAAAAAGTTGTGAAGTCACAAAAAAAAAAAAAATGGAAAATCTTTGAAGTCACCAAAAAAAAAAATGGAAAAAAAATTCGGGAAGTCACCAAAACCATGGAAAAATTTTGTGAAGTCACAAAAAATTCAACATTACACATGTGCTTTTTTTTTGCGAATTCCGACTGTCTGGTTTTTTGGGAATTCCGACCACGATACAATAAATCTAGGATTGGGACCAAGACCATTAGCTTCGCCTCATCGTTTCGCACCTGTAGGTGGTGGTGATGAGGGTCAAATCTACCGGAAGTTACAGATCTGAGAGAGAGAGTGAGAGACAAAGAGAGAGTGAGAAAGAGAGAAAATAAAGTGGAAGGCGGCGGTAAGGCAGCGGCGATGAAGGAAAGGGGGCGGTAAGGCGGCGAGGAGGTGTGGCGGCGGCGAAGAGGTGACAGAGAGAAAGAGAGAAAATAAAGAGGAAGGGAAGATAGAGAAAAGAAGAAGAGGAAGGTGGCGACGACGAAGGTAAGGCAGTGGTGGCGGCGGCGAGGAGGTGTGGCGGCGACGAGGAGGTGACAGAGAGAAAGAGTGAGAAAGAGAGAAAATAATGGGGAAGGAAAGAGAGAGAAAAGAAGAAGATGGGATAAGAGGGGAAATTGAAAATTAAAGTGAGGGTAAAAAAGAGAGGAAGTGCTAAATTTCTAAAGAATTATAAGGGGTGCTAAAATTTGAAAAAAACTATAAGAAATGTGCCAGTTTGGGGGGATTTTCTCTTAAAAAATTATATATCCTAATTTTGAAGTAATGAAGTTTGAAAATTAAAAAAATTATATGCCCTAATTTTAGAATATTAATGGTTAATCAATTAAAATTTTAAAAATACAAATTAAATATAAAGAAAAAAATATATATGAACTCCACATTGATGGATCGACCTAGTTCATCATTATAAAATTATTCTAAAATATTATAGATCAAAATTGAAAAAAGAAAAAATCACAAAAGAAATAGTATGGATTCACCAAATTGAAGAAAGTTGTCTTCTGAAAATATCAAACTCGAAAGTTAGGAAAGGTATCCCCTTGACCCTTCGATAACATTTTTTTGCATCTGTAGACACATGTATTTGTTTCCTATTCTCGTCGTTTCATGAACTTGTGTGTGTGTTTGCCTAGTGGTAGTGTAGTTAATACTCTGAGCCAAAGGTCACATATTCGAGTTCATCATCACGCGGTATTTAAATTTCTTTGTAATAATGTTAAAAAAAACTGCGTTTACTTAACTTCCGTAGACTAATTTTCAATGTCTAGGAATTTTATATTTGTAATAATAATAATAATAATAATAATAATAATAATAATAATAATAATAATAATAAATTCTTCAAATTTAACACTATATAATTTTTATAAAAGCATAACTAAAAATATAAAAGCTCAAACATATACTACATGGTGGCGGAGGGCCGGGGGTGAGGGAGTCGCTGGCCGATCGCACTGGCATGCATCTCATGCGCGCCGCCAAAGGACGGCTCAGATAATGGACGCACGTACTACACATATCACATCATGCGTGGGATGCACGCGACTACATTTCAATTTTTTTAAGGCATGCATCACAAACGCGCCTCTACAAATTTTTTAAAATGTTATTACAATTTATTAATCTCCAATTAAAATTTAACCAAATGTTCAGTTTCTTGAATAAATCAACCGAAATGTGTTTTATTTTCGGAACTTTTCATCATACCTAGGTAATTACAATCCCTTTTTGAATGTTATGCAAATAATTGTGCAAACTAAAAAATTAGCTCTAGCTAGCTCAGTTCTTCCAATTTTTTTTTTTTCATTTTCTGTGGTTGTTTGTTATAACAAAGAAGTGCGTATACTTCGTAGATATTGATGAGTGTGCAGAAACTACTCTAAACGAATGCATGAAAAAGGAGTACTGCACAAACACTGCAGGGAACTACACATGTTCTTGTCCAAAGGGATACTCATATTGTAATCCTTTCCTTTTTTAGGTGTCACACTCATATTGTCATCTTCTAAATAAAAAAAATATTTTGCCCTTTAAAATCCATCAAAAGTAATGGGACCCACTCACTTTCTATCTTTTTACCTTTTTTTTTCTTAATTTCCGTGTTGGACACTAACATGACAACATCAAATGGGTCGGATAGAGTATCTTTTATTAAAAGGGCCTAAAATTTAAGAAATCGTATAAGGCATGCGTTTTCTTAGCCCTGCCCGTGCGTCCGTAGACCAAATTTTGGTCCAAATTGAAGATTTTGGCACGTTTTCTCGAGTTGTTTGTTCTAACAAGAACTGCGCCGATTTTGTAGATATAAATGAATGTGGAGATAATAGTCTAAATGAATGCACGAAAAAGGACTACTGCACAAACACTGCAGGGAACTACACATGTTCTTGTCCAAAGGGATACTCTGGTAATGGAAGAGGTAAAGATGGCTGCACCAAGAAGCATGATATGACAATTCCCTACATCTTGATTGGTAAATATTTTACCTATTTCTCGATTCTTTTATTTATATTTATCGGTAGATTGTTTTTATTTCTTGATTTGGTCGTCCGACTAGTTGTGAGGACATATTTATCTTATTGCATCTGCAGATGATCGCCGCTTGAACATCAAAAGGATCTAAAAATCTGCTTAATTTTGCTTATTGAAATTCACAAAAATAAGATTTTACATGTATGGAAAATAATCAATAATTTTACCCAAAAAAAATTAATAACTTCCATAATAAAAAAATTTGATAAAATTTTAAATTTTCTTGACCACATGGTTAATTCAATACTTTTCTCTCTACTTCAACTCAAATTAAACTATCAAGACCACATATGTATATATAGGAAGAGAATCATGTGAGAATGCTATTTTATGTGAGAAATGAGAATAAATCTGGATCCAATCTTTCTTAATCAATGGTTAGATTTAACAATGCATTAAATTACAGTAATTTATGCATTATGATGTTAATGCATTAAGTTAGTGCAATTTATGCATTAGAATATGCATACATTACATTTTTGTAATATATACATTTCCGATGTGATAAAAATACACTAAAATGTATCATTCTCACGTTCTCATATAAAATTTATTACCACCAGAATCATGCATTTAAATTTTTGTTGATGGCTTAATTAATTACAGGAATTGCCTTTGGGATCTGCAGTCTTCTACTTGGTGCCATCTTATTATACTTAGAACTCAAGAGAAGATCTTCGCAAAAGTTGAAACAAAAGTACTTTCTTCAAAATGGTGGCATTTTCTTACAAGAAAAACTCACTAGAAATGAAGGATCATTTCCCAATATGATGAAAATCTTCAGTTCATCAGATCTACATAAGGCAACAAAAGATTTCCACAATAGTATGATTATAGGCCAAGGCGGCTTCGGCACCGTATACAAAGGCTTGTTACCAGATAATAAAGTAGTTGCCATCAAGAAGTCTAAAAGAGTCGATCCGAACCAAATCGAGCAGTTCATCAACGAGGTGTTTGTTCTATCTCAAGTCAACCACCGGATCGTAGTCAGGCTCCTAGGTTGTTGTCTTGAGACAGAAGTTCCTCTTCTCGTGTATGAATTTATTACCAACGGTGCCCTCTCCACGCACTTGCACAGTAAGGCCAAGGCGCGCCTCCTCAACTGGGAGACGCGTCTCAAGATTGGCGCAGAAACTGCAAGTGTACTCGCGTATCTACACTCTGCAGCTTCTACGCCAATCATTCATAGGGATGTCAAACCGGACAACATTCTTTTGGACAAAGATTTCACTGCTAAGGTCTCCGATTTTGGTGCTTCAAAATTGGTTCCTTTAGATCTCACTCAACTTTCTACTATGGTGCAAGGGACATTCGGATACTTAGATCCCGAGTATATGCAGACCAACCAGTTAACAGAAAAGAGCGACGTGTATAGCTTTGGAGTAGCTACTAACGGGTAGAAAGGCCATAACGTTTGAAAAGGTCGAAGTGGAGAGAAATCTAGCTAATTTCTTTCTATATATATTAAAGCAAAACCGTTTGTCCGAAATTCTTGATGTCAACATCACTCCCGAGAGAAATATGGAGAAAATAGCACAAGTTGCTAGTCTTGCAAAAGTGTGCTTGAATGTGAGAGGTGAGGACAGATCTACCATGAAAAAAGTAGCGACGGAGCTTGAAGGTTTGATTCATGGTGGAAAACATTCATGGAGCAGAAATGAAGACATGAATGTAAGGGAGATTGAGTCTTTGCTTCCTGAAATGAATCCTTGTGCTAATCGTGATGGAAATAGCATAAATGTTGGATATGATAGTTTAGGATTTGATAGTCTTATGTTGAGTGGAGGGAGATGAAGATTATGTATTATGTGTGTCTTGCATTAGTGTATTATGTATAGTAGTATAATTTTGGGGGTCGTTTGCTAGAAAATATATGAAAATATGTATGAATGTTTGATTATGGTGTGTTTTACCATATAAGATATTTATGTCTTGTTTAGATGTATTTGTGTCATATACTCATTATTCGTACCTGCATGCATGCAATCGTTTCTAGTTTCACTTGTGCGTTCTTTCTTCTTCTTTTTTTAATTGTTGGAATCTGCAGACTCGACTTATAAAGGTATTTTGTCCAACAATTTATGAGCGACTGCCGCTATGAAGTGTGCCGCTGCACACACACACATTGAGTTGAGATTGTGATTTGCACTACGTTGGAGGCGACCAATCGTGAAAGACGAACAACGGTCGATGTGGCATGAAGACGGCGGCCGTTTGCGAGGGAGGGAGAGAAGAGAGGAGCGACATCCATGGTGATGAGGAGAGGAGAGGGAAACAACCCAAGAAGAGAATATATGTGAAATGGTGATTGTGTCAAGACAAACCATATATTGTACTAGTAGGCTACTCGTAGCCACGTTTTCAATTTGTCGATTTTTTTTTTAAACGTATTTTCATTTTTAAATTTAAATCTTAGAGGCACTATCTCGTTCGACCAGTCAACACTAGAGTTGACTTTTATAAGAAAAAAAAATACCATTTTTCAGAATTTTAATTAGAGATTAATAAAATTTGCTTGAAGATTATTAAGCCCCAAAATGTGGATTAATAATTTACTCCTCGCGTTCACAAAGATTGTAGAGAGTTTTTTTGTGAAAATTAGTACAATTTTTGTAGAGGGGAGTATAATTTAGGATTAATTAACCTAATTTAAAATTAATCTAATAAATTATAACTATAAATTAATTAATCTTAATTTGGGAGAATCCTATATATAGAAAAATCGAAAATAAAATAAAAGTAAAAAATAGTACTCCCTCCATTTACGAAATGGTTGCCACATTTTGGACGACATGAGTTTTAAGAAAATGATAGATAGTAGTGGATAATAGTTGGTATTCTTATGAGTGAAGTAAGAGTCCTAGTAAAATAGTGAGAAATATAAAGTTAAATATAATGTATTATATGGGCCCTATTGCTATAAATGAAAGTGACAACCATTTCGTGGACTGACTTAAATAACAAAAATGACTGCCATTTCGTGGACAGGGGGAGTATTAATAAAAATTCGGGCACGTCCATGGCCTCTTATGAGATGCACGAGCCCTGCTCGTATGCTCGATCGCACGGTTGCAGGCCTTTATGAGAAGAATTTAAGTCTATGATTCACATACACAACCTTTTTTTTTTTTAATTAAAAACAAACAAGTTGCAAATGGAGTATATACTTCAATAATGCCCTAGGTAGTAGACTTTGATCAAGAAGTCCAAAAAGGTCGATCTGAACCAAATCGAGCAGTTCATCAATGAGGTGTTTATCATGTCTCAAGTCAACCACCGGAACGTAGTTAGGCTCCTAGGTTGTTGTCTTGAGACAGAGGTTACTCTTCTCGTGTATGAATTCATCAACAATGGCACATTGTCCGCGCACTTGCACAATAAGATCAAGGCGCGTCTTCTCAGCTGGGAGACGCGTCTCAGGATTGGCGCAGAAACTGCAGGTGTACTGGCGTACCTCCACTTTGCAGCTTTTACGCCAATCATACATAGGGATGTCAAACCGGACAATATTCTTTTAGATAAAGATTTCACTGCTAAGGTCTCCAATTTCGGAGCTTCAAAATTGGTTCCTTTACATCTCACTCAACTTTCTACCATGGTGCAAGGGACATTCAGATACTTAGATCCCGTGTACATGCATACCAACCGGTTAACAGAAAAGAGCGACGTCTATAGCTTTGGAGTAGTTCTCTTGGAGCTACTAACTGGTAGAAAGGCCATAAGCTTTGACAGAGTAGAGGAGGAGAGAACTCTAGCCAATTTCTTTCTATATAGATTAAAGCAAAACCGGTTGTACGAAATTCTTGATGTTAACATTGCTCGTGATAGAAATATGGAGAAGATAGCACAAGTTGCTAGTCTTGCAAAAAGATGCTTGAATGTGAGAGGTGAGGACCGACCTACCATGAAAGAAGTCGCGACGGAGCTTGAAGGTTTGATTCATGGCGGAAAACATTCATGGAGTAGAAATTAAGACATTCATGTACAAGAGATTGAGTATTTGCTTGCAAGAATGAATCCATATGCTAATGGTGAAGGAAGTAGCTCATTTGTGGGGTATGATAGTTTAGGATTTGATAGTCTTAAGTTGAGTGGTGGGAGATGAATATTTTTAGTTCTAAGTGCCTGTAAACATTTGGAGTTGGTTTGCTAGCTAGGTAGTATGCGAAACATTTGATTTATTTGACTGAGATGTCTTGTACTGTATAAAGTATCAATATTATGTTTGTGTTTGGATTTATTATTGCAATAATAACTTTTTATGCAATCGTCTCGAGTTTCAATACTTGCAAAATTTTGAAGTAAAAGAAATAGTTGTGTCTTCTCTAGTTCTATTGTACTCCATCCGTTCATGAAAAACTTAAATCTGTTTATTACATTATTTCAACTAAATTAAATCACTGTCATAATTTCAGTGTAAGTCAATCATAAGCAAATTTTTATTAATAGATGAAATATGTTCTTTCCTCAAAAAAAAAAAAAAGGAAAAATGAAAGTTCTCTATTGTAGACTTGTAGCATGATGTTTCAAAAAAGTAATCCCAAATTGTACGCGTTACGTGCACAAGCATATCTATGATGTTTTTTTTAAAGGTTTTTATTTTTTTATTTTTTTATTTTTTAACTTGGGTCGCTTTCTCTCTCATGATGTTTGACTCGTGAGAGAGAGAGAGAGAGGAGAGAGAGAGAGAGAGAGACTTTTGAGTTTTGCAAACGGACACCAATTAAATATCCACGCATAGTATTTTCCTTTTCAGTCACTCTTTCATTCTCCGATGCAGACATATAATACGACTGAACGACGATCATACTAATATTTATACAATTTTATTGGAATGTTTAAATTCTTAATTAGCTATAACCAATAAGCTAAAGCGGTTATTTTCATTTAAATTCTGATTGAATTAAAATGAATGTTACTACCTACCTACTACATATCCTCTATTGCCTATTTCTATATCTTTTATTATCTTCCTTACATTTATGATATGTGACGATTTGATAATTTATATGGTAAGTAAGTTTTATTTCCATCCAATTTAAATATATAATTATTATCTAATTGCACATGTTATGAACATGGCAGCCCTATTCACTGACGCCTACTCGGACCAAGAAGCTACTAGCGAGCATCAACAAAGAAGGAACTCCTTGCAAATTAAAGGAGGCTATGTTGTTGGAACGAATGCAATATAGGATGAAACACAAATAGACAATATACAAATTGAATGGTCAACCAAGTGCTAATAGTTGACATAACACAAACATGTTACATAATATATATAGAGAATCGATATGCTAGTCGTCTCCTGTGGACACTTTTCATCGATTTGTCTATATTAATATTATTTTATTTTTGATATTGTGTTTTAATCTAATACCTTATAAATTGTCACTGAAATCATTAAACTGAACAATTACATAAAAATCAGTGCCCGATTTGTTTATTATTCATTTTTTTAATGTTAAAGGGGGAAGCAACAGATCGAGCATTGATTTTTATAATGTAATTGTTCAGTTTAATGATTTCAATAATATTTTATAAGTCATTGGATTAAAACACAATATCAAACATGAAATAAGAAAATGTTATAGACAAATCGAAGAAGGTGCCCACGAACAGTCCTCACGGAAGGGACTAGCATATCGACTCTCAAATAGAGAAATCTTTAAAAAAAAAAAAAAAACTAAAGAATTAATCAATGCTCTAAGTAGTAGACTTTGATTGTTTCAAGATTAATCCATTGACTCTTCAAATTCAATCTTGCTATAAATCCCCTACAACTTAACACCATACTACCAACAATCATAACCATGAAGATCCTCATCATCATCATCATCCTCATCATCATCATCTTTGCCATTTTAGCAGAATCATCACATTATAATTTCCCCATAGCAAAACCTAACTGCGTCGATCGGTGCGGCAACATCAGCATCCCATATCCCGCCGGCACCACACCAGATTGCTACCGAAACGATATTTTCTGGGTAACCTGCAACCACACCTTCCACCCACCAAAGCTATTCTATCAAAATTCCACAAGTGAAATTACCGATATATCCCTCCATGGCCAAGCCAAGATCCTGCATTTCATCGCTCGAGACTGCTACTCTCGCAACGGCCGGAGGGTTTACTCCGACTTCCCTTTCGTCCAGCTCGCTTCCTTAATAACTGTCAACAACACCGCCAACAAGTTCACCATGGTGGGCTGCGACGCCGGGGCGGATGTCTTTGGGAGGCGCCGCAACGGGAGGAGGTTCCGGACCGGCTGCTCCGCCATGTGTGGCGCGAGGGACGACCTGATGGAAGGGTCGTGCATGGGTCTGGGCTGCTGCCAGACGTCGATTCCGGCAGATGTGACGGAGCTGGAGGTGGAGCTCTGGAGTTACTCCAACTACAGCGAAGTTTGGGAGTTCAATAACTGCAGCCATGCATTTGTGGTGGAGGAGGCTGCGTTTAGATTCTCGAGTGAGAATCTGACCAACTTGATGGACGTTGTGGAGCTACCGATGGTCGTTAACTGGGCGGTGGGGAACGGTACGTGCGCGCAGGCTCAGGCGAACGCCACGTCCTATGCATGTGTGAGTCCCAACTCCGGCTGCTACGAGCCGCCGGATGGGTACGGTTATCGGTGCCGTTGCTACGACGGTTATGAGGGGAATCCTTATCTCACTAACGGCTGTCAAGGTACGTACCGAGGGGTATTTTGTCATTTCAAACGTTATTTCGAAAAATTTGAAGTTTTCCTTCCTTTGCTTTGCTAACATTAGATCACTAACTTTGAATTTTCGCTAATATAACAAAAAGTGAGAAAATGTCCATCCAACAAATCTCACTAACGGGCTATCATGGTATCGTATACCTAAGGGTAATTTGGTCATTTCAAATGTTATTTCGAAAAATTGAAGTTTCCTTCCTTGGCTAGCTTTGCTATCATTAGATCACTAACTCTAAATTTTCGCTAATACAACGTGAGATAAAATGTCCATCCAACATATCTCGTTAATGCGTTGTCAAGTTACCTAGGGGTATTTTGGTCATTTTGGAAAAATGTGAAATATTCCTTCCTTAGCTTTGCTAACAATATTATGGAGTGACTCTTCCTAAACATCTAAGTGATGACGATAGATATTGTCTGTGACAAGAGATGTCTCGGGTCGGATTCAAATCTCTAAAATTGTTGTGTTAATTGATAAGATTATTTATTATATGAGTTGTTTATTCTAACACGAACTGCGTCGACTTTGTAGATATAAATGAATGTGGAGATAATAGTCTAAACGAATGCACAAAAAAGGAGTATTGCACAAACACTGCAGGGAACTACACATGTTCTTGTCCAAAGGGAGAATCTGGTAATGGAAGAGGTAAAGATGGCTGCACCAATAAGCGTGATATGACCACTCTCCACATCTTAATTGGTAAATATATTTTACCTTTGTTTTATATTCTTCTATTTCTATTTGTTGGTTCTGTCAAAGTGGTTATGATGGGGCGGACTCAGAAATTTTTGTTTTATATTCTTCTATTTCTATTTTTATATGTATATCTTGATTCTGTCACAGTGGTTATGAGGTTGTTGTATTCAGAGGCGGACTCAGAAATTTTTTCTTCAGGGAACCTTATTATTGTATGATGGGGCAATGTTTCTTGTTTTTTCTTTTCGTTGTATTGAACTCAACTTTAAAATATTTTTCATAAGAACCGAGGTGTTTTCCCTTAAAATACTTCTCCATCCCCTAATTGCAACGGGATGATGATATAATTTTTTATGAGAGGTTCGATCGAGTTCATACCCATCTTCTCTCTCTACCTTTACTCAAATGTATCAAGACCGTCACTATAAGTCATAAATTTATATTTTGTTGACGGCTTATTCATATTACAGGAATTGCCTTCGGAATCTCCAGTCTTTTACTTGCTGCCATATTATTTTACTTGGAACTCAAGAGAAGATCTTTGCAAAGGTTGAAGAAAAAGTACTTTCTTCAAAATGGTGGCGTTTTGTTGCAAGAAAAACTCACTACAATTGAAGGATCATTTCCCAATATGGTGAAAATCTTCAGTTCATTAGATCTACATAAGGCAACAAAAGATTTCCACAATAGTATGATTATAGGTCAAGGTGGCTTCGGCACCGTCTACAAGGGCGAGTTATCGGATAAAACTATTGTTGCGATCAAGAAGTCCAAAAAGGTCGATCCGAACCAAATCGAGCAGTTCATCAACGAGGTGTTTGTTTTGTCTCAAGTCAACCACCGGAATGTAGTTAGGCTCCTAGGTTGTTGTCTTGAGACAGAGGTTCCTCTTCTCGTGTATGAGTTCATTAGCAATGGCACCCTCTCTGCGCACTTGCACAACAAGGCCAAGGTGAGTCTTCTTAGTTGGGAGACACGTCTCAGGATTGGTGCAGAAACTGCAGGTGTACTTGCGTACCTACACTCTGCAGCTTCGACACCGATCATACATAGGGATGTCAAACCAGACAACATCCTTTTAGACCGAAATTTTACTGCTAAGGTCTCCGATTTCGGAGCTTCAAAATTGGTTCCTTTAGATCTCACTCAACTTTCTACTATGGTGCAAGGGACATTCGGATACTTAGATCCCGAGTACATGCAGACCAACCAGTTAACAGAAAAGAGCGACGTCTATAGCTTTGGAGTAGTCCTCTTGGAGCTGTTAACTGGTAGAAAGGCCATAAGCTTTGACAGAGTAGAGGAGGAGAGAATTCTAGCCAATTTCTTTCTATATATATTAAAGCAAAACCGCTTGTACGAAATTCTTGATGTTAACATTGCTCGTGATAGAAATATGGTAAAGATAGCACAAGTTGCTAGTCTTGCAAAGAGATGCTTGAATGTGAGAGGTGAGGACAGACCTACCATGAAAGAAGTCGCGATGGAGCTTGAAGGTTTGATTCATGGCGGAAAACATTCAGGGAGCATAAGTGAAGACATGAATGTAGGGGAGATTGGGTCTTTGCTTCCACAAATAAATCCATATGCTTATGGTGAAGGGAACAGCATAAATGTTGGAAATGTTGGGTATGATAGTTTAGGATTTGATAGTCTTATGTTTGGTGGAGGGAGATGAAGATTATGTGAATTATAGTAGAATTATTGAGGCTTGTTTGGTAAGAAGTATGTGAAAAGATGTATGATATGTTTGATTGATGAACCCATATTTTGTGTACATTTTGTGTTTGTTTTAGGTTTAGATCGAGTCTTTATATGTGTTTTGTTTAGTTTTAGTGTCTAGGTGGACATATTCTGGGCAGGTGGTGGCCTGTTGCCTGACATGACAGAGCAGGACAGGAGGTGAACTGATCAAGATGGCAGCATGCTTGGGGCAACTGGCATGTTTATCTTCGAAGTCTAGAAGGATAATAAAAATATGATCTAACTTAAATATCTTTACTTATCCGACTAGAATTAGGATCCGGAAGGGATCTCTTATACATAGACGTGACATGCCATGTTGGGGCCGTGCTTATCAAGAAATTACTTGCATCCCAAGGTAGCTCATGGAATCCCACCATGTTAAGGATCGGGGGCCCAAACCCTAGCACAAGCCTATATATATTCAGCGCCTAGCTGCTGTAAAGGAGTTCGGAGTTCTTATTTTACTTATGCTTTCCAGTCCTTGTTTATTCTCAGGATTGTGAGGAAAGAACAAGTCCTACAGGTAAGTTTATTTTTGTGTTTTTTGTCGAACTATTTCATATCGGCACTTTTGGCCGGAGTTACTTTTCGTTGAATACTTCGTAAGTTTTAATATAGTTTTCGTTATTAGTTCCTTTATGATTTGTGTTGACTTATTTACATTCATGTCTAGCTAAGTTTTTATATTTGATCTGGGCAAAACAGTTAAGTAATTCATAGCTCGAGAGGTCTAAATTGTGCTTGATAATTGCATGCATGTATTCCCGATATGTTGATGAGTTTGTTCAAATATGATGTAATACGATTAAGAGGTTAATAAGCCGTTAATCAGTTAGGACATATTAGATCACTAATCAATTAAGAAGTACGAGTGTTTTCCATAACTTATCTTAGTTAAGATCAATTAGCTTTAGAGGAAGGTGTCTACTCTACTGTGCAAGACGTGATGATTCCTTATTGGGTCTTTCAAGATTTTAATGCTCTCGGGGCAAGAAATTGAATGATGATTTCGATAGAGGTATTGCCCAGAGTAGGGAGCCGGCGGTGCGTTGCCAATTAAGTAAGGGTAGGTCAGGGAATGGTTTGTTGAGAGCGTGACGAGTAAAAAGGGATCTCAGCATTCAAGTCCTATAACCAACGATGCATGCATGTGATAAATATATTTGCACCAAAGACCGAACTATAGTCTTCACTTAACAATGTCTTTGTCCAGATCATATTGTTTTTATTATTGATCAAGTTCTCTTTTTCTTTTCAGTGTTAATTTAGTTTCTGTATTGGGCAAGCGAGCCCGAGTGACCAACATACCAAAACCCATTGTCTTTTTAGGTAGAGGAGGAATCAAGAGATAGTGACAATCAACTCCTTGTGGATTGACCCTGTACTTACATGCTATCTGCATAGCTGCGAGAATAGGCTACAAATTCATTTTGAGAGTGCAAACGATAGCCTCGTCATTGATTAAGGTGTCGTTTAGCATATAAAGATATTTATGTCTTGTTTGGATGTATTTGTGCGACACACTCATTATTTGTACGTGCATGCATGCAATTTATTCGAGTTTCACTTGTGCGTTCTTTTTTTTTTTTTTTTTAAATCATGGGAATCTATAACCGGCTCAACATATAAAGACATTAGTAGGTTTGAAACCTTGACTTTTCGATTTCAGACAATCTAGTCTATCACTAGGTCATCCCTAAGGGTGTATTCACTTCGAATCAAAAGGAGTGAAAATGAGGGATAATATTATTTTACTAAATTATATTTTGTTTGCATTCATTTCAAGAAAAACACGGCGGACAAGGATAAAATTTTGGGCAACCCTTCAAGATGGTTAATGCTAGCAATTAAAACTTAAAATAATTATATCTTAATTGTAAAAAAATCAATCATAATAATTAATTATTAAAACTATTATATTTTCACAATATTTTGACTTTTCTCTCTCTAAATAATATATTACACTTTTTAATTGTTTCCAATTATGTACACAACTTCACCATTATTTTAATAATAATGTCATGTGGCAAATAAGTATATAATGTTTGAACGTTCTTTCAATAATAATGTCACAAGAGGCCCACAGTCATGTGGCAAATAAGTATACAAAAAGTGGATTCATTCATATGTTTTCATTTTGGTGGATATTATTTATTTTTTAACATATGAAAATAAGTATTATCCACCACTAGTTCTAAATTAAAACCAATTTTGACCAAATTAAATATTCTTCCTTTCCCAGCTCTTATAATTATATCTCCCAAGGTTGAGTCGAGATTGTGATTTGTACGACTTTGGAGATCGTGAAAGATGGACGACGATCTATGTGGCATGGCGACGGCGGCAAACCGGCGGAGGGAGAGAAGAGAGGAGCGACATCCATGGTGATGAGGAGAGGAGGGAGAAGATATGAATTGGCGATGGTGATGGTGGTCGGACAACAACAGAGTTAATTTTTTTTAAAACATATATACTCTCTTTCTGATAAAATAATGCCAACATCAAAGTAATACGAGTTTTAAGAATCACATTGAAAACTTAAAAGGGTCCCACACATTATGTGAGCGGAGAAATAGTCTAGAAACGAGAAAGATATGTTTTTATGGGACGTACTGACATGTTTTTATAGGACGGAGAGTATATGTAATTTTTATTAAAAATTTAAGTAATTAATATAAATCATAATTAAGGATTATCAAATTCTGATTGGAGATAGATAAACTCTAATTTAGAGTTAATAAGTCATAATTATTACCCCTCTGTCCCGTTATTATTAGCATGTATTCTTTTTTGAATTGTCTCATTATTCTTGTCATGTTTCCTTTTTTGGAAATATTTAGGGTCTAATTAATTTGTTAAGCAACTCACTTTACACTTTTCATCCTACTTTCCATGTGATTTTCTTTGCCATTCACTATTCTCCCACTATCTCTACCCACTTCACTTCACTATTCACTCTCTCTCTACTCACTTTATTTCACTTTAAAAACTCCACTAAATATACCTATTACTTTTAATTATTTTCTCCTTAAATCCCGTACCCAAAAGAAACAGGTCAAATCTGATGGGACGGTAGGAGTAATTAAATAACTCTAACTGAAGAGAAAGGATAATTAAACTATAATATGAATCGCCCATATGGGAGCGCGTGAGATACAAGCAAGGATGTGACTGATAGGAATTTCATGGTCCAAACTTGGATCTTTTATTTTTTTTACCTTTATTTAGAAATAATCTCCTATTTAAGTGTAACTTTTTCTAGTCCCAAAAATATTTCTTCATAATTTTTTTTTCTCGAATCTATTACAAATTCAACGGAATGGTAACGGTTGACATTTCACAAACAAAGTCTTTTTAAAAGAAAAATAATTAAGTTACAAATATATACTTAACTAATGCTCTAATTAAGTAGTAGACTTTGATTGTTTCAAGCTAGATTAACCCGTTGACTCTTACAACTAAACTTGTCTGAATCCCCTAATTAAACACAATATAATCATTAATCCAAACAAAGAATCACATCACAACCATGAACATCTTGATCTTGATCATCATCATCATCATTTTAATTTCCTTTTCAGCAGAATCACATTATAATTTCCCCATAGCAAAACCTAACTGCGACGATCGGTGCGGCCATGTCAGCATCCCCTACCCTACCGGCACATCACCGGAGTGCTATCTAAACCCTATTTTCTGGGTAACCTGCAACCACACCTTCGACCCACCGAAGCTATTCTGGCAAAACTCCACACAAGAAATTACCGATATATCCCTCGACGGCCAAGCCAAGATCCTGCAGTTCATCGGCCGAGTTTGCTACGCTCGCAGCGGCCGGAGGGTTTACTACAACATCCCCGGGATCGTGCTGCCGTCTTACATCACGGTGAATAACACCGCCAACAAGTTCACCATGGTCGGCTGCGACACCGAGGCCTCGGTGTCGGGGTGGCGCCGCAACGGGAGGAAGTTCCGGACCGGCTGCACCGCGACGTGCGGCGGTACGGACGACCTCACGGAAGGGTCGTGCATGGGCCTGGGGTGCTGCCAAACGGCGATTCCGGCGGATGTGACGGAGCTCGAGGTGGAGGTGAGGAGTCACTCCAACTACACCGAGGTGTGGGATTTCAATAATTGTAGCTATGCCTTTGTTGTGGAGGAGACGGCGTTTAGATTCTCACGGGAGAATCTCACCAACTTGATGCACGTGGAGGAGCTGCCGATCGTCGTCGACTGGGCGGTGGGAAACGGCACGTGTGTGGAGGCGCAGGCGGACGCCACCGCCTATGCATGTGTGAGTCCCTATTCCGTCTGCTACGAGCCGCCGGATGGGTACGGATATCGGTGCCGGTGCTACGACGGTTATGAGGGGAATCCTTATCTCACCAACGGCTGTCAAGGTACGTATATAGGGGTATTTTAGTCATTTCACGTATTATTTTGAATAAATTTGAAGTTTTTCATTTCCTTCCTTCCTTTGCTAATGATGTTGGTGGTACTCTCTTCGACCCACTGAAATTGTCATGTTAGTGTTCAACACGGAGATTAAGAATAACGGTAAGAAGATAGGAAGTGGTAAGTAGGTCCATCACTTTTGAAGAAGTTTGAAGGGTTAAAACGAGGGCTCCAAAATATAATTGAGAAATTCTCAGTTCTATTTTTCGGAAATAATGGGTCCAAAAGAAATTCAATTTCTTTATTGTTTGCAAACAACCCGACTCCGAACACTCTATTTATTTTTGCTAAAAAGTAAAAACTCTCTAAAATAAACATAGAATGTTTCAAAGTTAAATTGCATAAACGCATATGAAAAATCATTATCTGCAAAAAAAATATACTCCCCCGATCCACTCATATTATCATCCTTTTCATTTTTAGGTGTGTCGCTCATATTGTCATCTTCCAAAATAATGAAAGTTTTAATCCTTTAAAATCCATCAAAAGTAATGGAACCCACTCACTTTCTATCATTTTACCCTTATTCTTAATCTCCGTGTCGAACACTAACATGACAATATCAAATGGGTCGGATGGAGTATCTTTTATTAAAAGGGCCCTAAAATTTAAGAAATCGTACAAGGCCTGCATTTTCTTAGCCCTGCCCCTGCGTCCGTAGAACAAAATTTTGGTCCAAATTGAAGATTTTGGCACATTTTCTTGAGTTGTTTATTCTGACAAGAACTGCGTCGATTTTGTAGATATAAATGAATGTGGAGATAATAGTCTAAATGAATGCACGAAAAAGGACTACTGCACAAATACTGCAGGGAACTACACATGTTCTTGTCCAAAGGGATACTCTGGTAATGGAAGAGGTAAAGATGGCTGCCCCAAGAAGCATGATATGACCATTCCCTACATCTTAATTGGTAAATATTTTTTTTATCTATTTCTTGATTCTTGGATATAAAAGGATCTAAAAATTATACTGCTTAATGCTTGTATATATATTTCATGAAAATGATAAGATTTTATATGTGTTGAAAATAATCAATTGACTTCCATAATCAAAATTTGATAATATTTTAAATTTCATCAAGATCATCATAATTCTTAAGCCATGCATAAATTTTAATTTTGTGATGGCTTAATTAATTACAGGAATTGCCTTTGGGATCTCCAGTCTCCTACTTGCAGCCATCTTATTGTATTTAGAACTCAAGAGAAGATCATTGAAAAGGTTGAAACAAAAGTACTTTCTTCAAAATGGTGGCAACTTTTTACAAGAAAAACTCACTAGCAATGAAGGATCATTTCCCAATATGGTGAAAATCTTCAGTTCATCAGATCTACATAAGGCAACAAAAGATTTCCACAATAGTATGATTATAGGTCAAGGCGGCTTCGGCACCGTCTACAAGGGCGAGTTTTCGGATAAAACTATTGTTGCGATCAAGAAGTCCAAAAAGGTCAATCCGAACCAAATCGAGCAATTCATCAACGAGGTGTTTGTTCTGTCTCAAGTCAACCACCGGAACGTAGTCAGGCTCCTAGGTTGTTGTCTTGAGACAGAGGTTCCTCTTCTCGTGTATGAATTCATCACCAATGGTGCGCTATCCGTGCACTTGCACAATAAGGCCAAGGCGCGTCTCCTCAATTGGGAGACGCGTCTCAAAATTGGCGCAGAAACTGCAGGTGTACTCGCTTACCTACACTCTGCAGCTTCTACGCCAATCATACATAGGGATGTCAAACCGGACAACATTCTTTTAGACAAGGATTTCACCGCTAAGGTCTCCGATTTCGGAGCTTCAAAATTGGTTCCTTTGGATCTCACTCAACTATCAACTATGGTGCAAGGGACATTCGGATACTTAGATCCCGAGTACATGCAGACAAACCAGTTGACAGAAAAGAGCGACGTGTATAGCTTTGGAGTAGTTCTCTTGGAGCTACTAACTGGTAGAAAGGCCATAACGTTTGAAAAGGTGGAGGAGGAGAGAAATCTAGCCAATTTCTTCCTATATATATTAAAGCAAAACCGCTTGTCGGAAATTCTTGATATTAACATTGCTCCTGAGAGAAATATGGAAAAGATAGTGCAAGTTGCTAGTCTTGCAAAAGGGTGCTTGAATGTGCGAGGTGAGGACAGACCTACCATGAAAGAAGTAGCGACGGAGCTTGAAGGTTTGATTCATGGCGGCAAACATTCATGGAGCAGAAATGATGAAGATATTAATGCAGAGGAGATTGAGTCTTTGCTTACAGAAATAAATCCTTGTGCTAATCGTGATGGAAATAGCATAAATGTTGGATATGATAGTTTAGGATTTGATAGTCTTATGTTGAGTGGAGGAAGATGAAGATTCCGAGTTGTAATTGCTCTCCATACTGCATAAGATATAGCAACCGAACTCTCAGAGCTCGTTTGCTAGACAATGTGCGAAAATATCTGATATGTTTGACTAAGATGTCTTATACAATGTGCAGAATGTCAATTTTTTCATCAATTAGAACAATATATAAATACAAAGAAATGAGTCCACAAACGCACTTACACTTGATTTATAATACAAGACTAGATCACACAAGATAAAATTCCAACAAGAGACACGAACACGACATAACTCGAACAACTATGTTCAATTTAGAATACACGACTTGAAGACGAGATAAAATATAATCTCCCAACAATCTACACGAACACGACACGACACGAACTCCTGCATTTGGTAGCTAGAACAATATTATCCTTAATTAATGCTATCATATTCATATTCATAATTAATGCTAGAACAATATTATTCTTAATTAATGCTATCATATTCATAATCATATTCAAGACTAATGCTATGAGCAAAATGATTTGGCTCTTGACCCTTTTGAAGCAAAGACTCCATCTCCTCATGATTGTCTACATTTCTTCCCCATTTTTGCTTTCTTCCAATTATAAACCCTTGTAGTTCCATTGCTACCTCTTTCATAGTAGGTCTATCTTCACCTTTCACCCTCAAGCACTCTTTTGCAAGCCTAGCAACTTGTAACATCTCCTCCACATTTTCATCTCCCATGATATTATCATCAAGAATTTCAACCAAACGCCCTAGGTTTAGCATAGAAAGGAAGAAATTGACTAAATTCCTCTCCTCCTCCGGCCGGTTGTTGCTAATCGCCATCCTTCCGGTTAGTAGCTCCACGAGGACTACTCCGAAACTATAGACGTCGCTCTTCTCAGTCAACTGGTGCGTCTGCATGTATTCGGGATCCAAGTATCCAAACGTTCCTTGCACAACAGTCATGACGACGTGAGTCTGGTCCAACAGCACCAATTTCGAAGCGCCAAAGTCACACACTTTAGCTGTGAACGTCGGGTCCAAGAGGATGTTGTCCGACTTCACATCTCTGTGTATGATCGGAGTAGAAGCTTCAGAGTGTAGATACGCGAGTACACCTGCAGTTTCTGCTCCGATCCTGAGACGCGTCTCCCAGTCAAGGAGACGCGCCTTGGCACTATTGCGCCGTTGCTCACGAATTCATACACGAGAAGAGGAGCTTCTGTCTCGAGACAACAACCTAGGAGCCTAACGACGTTCCGGTGGTCGACTCGAGACAGAACAAAAACCTCGTTGATGAACTGCTCGTTTTGGTCGGGATCAACTCATCTCGACTTCTTGATGGCGACGGCTACTCCCTCCTCCGGTAAGATGCCTTTGTAGACGATGCCGAAGCCGCCACGGCCGATGATCATGTCGGTATGGAAGTCGTTCGTCGCCTTACGTAGCTCAGCTGAAGTAAAGATTTTCATCATATTTGGAGACCCTTCTCTTCCACTGAGCTTTTCTTGTAACAAAACGCCACCGTTTTGAACGAAGAATCTCTGCTTAGTCTTCTCCGACGATCTTCTCTTGAATTCAAAGTAGAATAACATAGAAGCAAGGAGAAGAAGGATGATACCTAAGGCAGCCCCTGTTTTAACACGACAATAAAATTCGCAGTTAATTATTTTTCTAACTTTCACAAAATTAATTATTCATATTTGTGTTTGATACATATTTTAAAATCGAGAATTAATATATACTTCCTTCGTCCACGAAATGATTATCACATTATGGACGACACGAGTTTTAAGAAGATAATAAGTAGTAGTGGATAATAGTGGATATTGTGAGTGGAGTAAGGGTCCACAATAAATATGAGTGAAGTAGTGAGAAATATAAGATTTAATATAATGTATTATGTGGGTCCTACTACTATAAATGGAAGTGACAATCATTTCGTGGGCAGAGGGAGTATATTTTATTTACCAATAACGATATACACAATCTTCATATCTTGCTTTTTGCAGCCATGTCGACCTCTTCCGTTACCGGAGTATCCTTTAGGACAATAACAATCATAACCACCCTCCGTGTTCACGCACTTCGCCTTTTTCGTGCAATCGTTAAGCTTACTATCTTGACATTCATCTATATCTGCAAAATATATAGACATTACGGTTGGCTTTGTTTTTCATACTCTATTTTTTATACGTATAAGACATCTGAGTCAACATATCAAGTTTTATCCCATACTCGATAGCAAACGAGCTCACTGACGACAAATTATTTTATGTCTTGTTTGAGCATGATTATATATTTATCTGTTTGCTTTTTATACCTTTAAATAGAAGGATAATAATGAGATATAAATGAAGGAAAAAGGGGCTGCATGTGTACATGTATCATACTGATCTAAATAGAGGGATAATAATGAGATATAAATGAAGGAAAAGGGGGCTGCGTGTAGGGGTGAGCATTCGGTTATTCGGTTAAAACCAAATAAATCGAAATAAATACACAATATATTTTCTAAATTTTAAATAAGTAATTAACATTCAATATTCAAGATTCCAAATTCGCAAAAAGTAATAATCCAAATTCTAAAACATCTTTAACCAAACATAAATAAACCAGTGATGTTTGCTGATGTTGCGGGTCCAAATTTCCAAACATCTTAATCAAAACATAACCAAAATTGCTTTGAGAAGAAATGAAAAGTTATTTTATTTCTTTGAAGAGTATTGACTATTTTATTGAAAAGTAAGTACTAATTATTTTAATTTTTAAATATATATAAAAATTAATAAATTATTAAATTAATTATTAATTCGGTTCGGTTTCCGGTTAACCAAATGCTTTTTTTCAAAAACCATATCCAAACCGAAAAATCGAAAAGTTCAAAATTCAAAACCAAAACCAAACCGTAAACCAAATTAACCGAACCGTATTAGTATTTCGGTTAAGTTCGGCTCGGTTTTTCGGTTTTAAACCGAATTTTGCTCACTCCTAACTGCATGTGTACATGTATCATACTGATTTAAATTAAGTGATCGGCTGATCGATAAAGGGGGTTTGACTTTAATAATAATAATAATAATAATAATAATAATAATAATAATAATAATAATAATAATAATAATGCATGTGTACATGTATCACCATACCTTGACAACCATTTGGTTTTTTTCCATGGCCAAAGTATCCCTTATCACAAGAACATATATAGTTTCCTGCAGTATTCCTGCAGGTGTCTCTATTCATGCAGTTGTTTCGCGTTATATCTGCACATTCATCAATATCTGCAAAAGAGTACTCGTAATAGTTGAGCAAGCATATATATTGAAGCAAAAAAGACCTTCAATTTAAAAAATGCTAAAAAGGGTCCTTTTTTTATAGACCATAAAAAGTGTAATTCAATTGGTAAAATATTTTCCCTTCAACTTAAATATCGGAAGGTTCCAATCATGTGTGTGAGTTAAAGCAAAAAAAAATCATAAATTAACTACGTAAATTTCAATATTACCCTTGAGTCAATAAATTTGACTTTAATTGACTTTTTCGAGACCAAAATCCAAATATCTAAGTTTTTTACTATAGACACATACCGATCACCGCTATCACTTTCGTTTGTACGACAGGGACTAGGGTGAACGATAGAAAGTGAGGCGTGGGGTGGCAAGGAAGGGAAAGATGTGCGCCGTCGTGCACGACATGAAGGCAAGACGGCTTTGCACGATGATGGTTTGGGGAATAAGGGTTTGGAAAGGGGCGACGACCGGGCTTATAAGGAGAGGGCGAGAGGGTTGAGCTATCAAACAAATCGGGGTGGAGGCACTTTTTGGCCAAGTTAGATCGGCCTGAAAATCGATTGGGTTGACAGGGTTGCAACCAACTCAGCCTAGAATACTAATTCTAGTGTAAAAAATATTGGTCATGACCATGAGTGAAAGTTCAAGTATGCATCTTTCTATTTTTACAGCTCATACCCGCTTAGTTTCGGGCCACCCTATCATTCCCGACCAAATTAAAAAATATATATTTTTTTAATTATGCTTCACTAAGGGCAATATTGTACTTTCACTATGTTTATATGTCACTAAAAATAACTACCTCCATTTTCTCTCCTATTTAATGTGACAAAAGTACCATAAAAAGTTATTTTATCTTTTTCAATTTTATTATAGCAACTTATTTTTTTCAACTTTATTATAAACAATTTATTTTCTTAACATGCATGGTCGACCAAATGGTTTTAATGAAAAGATACGGAGGGAGTACTACATAACGTACCTTGACATCCACCATCAAGGTAAGGATTCCCTTGATAACCATCCCGGCACCGACACCGGTAGCCGTCTCCGCTTTCCGGCTCGTAGCAGACGGAGTCGGTACTTATTCAAGCATAGCTGGTGGCGTTCTTCTTCGCATCGGCACATTTCCCATAATCAATGACCCAATCCACCTCGATCGGAAGCATTCCGATACGGTCCAAACCCTCAAAGCTCGCCACCGAGAACTCGAAGCCGGCGCCGTCTGCAACGACAAAAGCATAGCTGCAGTTACTCACGTTCCTAACATCATTGCCATCCCAATTACTCTTCATTTGGAACTCCATCCGCCACACATTCCTCGGAATAGCGGTCTGGCAGCAGCCCAACCCCATGCACGACCCTTCCGTGAGATCCGCCGCAGTTTCGCACATGGTGGTGCAGCCCGTCTTGAAATTCCCGCCGCCGAGCCGCTTCCCGGAAACGGTGGCTTCGGCGCCGCAGCTCACCATGGTGAACTTATTGGCGGTGTCGTTGAGGGTGAAGTACTTGGCTAGGTCTATCCAGTCGCCGTTGATGTTGAAGTTGCCGTCGCTGCAGCGTTTTGTCAGAGGCCTCAAAACTCCGGCGTGGCCGTCGAGGGAAATGTTGGAGAATTCGATAGTGGAGTTCGCCCACAGCAGTCGGGGCGGACCAGATTCGGATTCGTTGCAGCTGACTCCGAAGTATCGCAGGTTTCTGCAGCATTCTTCGGTCGTGCCGAAAGGGTATGGGATGCTTATGTTGCCGCAGCGATCGACGCATTCCGGCTTGGCGATGGTGAAATCGGTGGAGGCAAAAGGGAGTATGATCATCATCATCATCAGCAGCAGCAGAAGTGATGATGCATGCAGATTTCTTGTTACTGCATCAAACACCATTTTGGGGTGTGTGTGTGTAAGAGTTGGAATGGAGAAGATTATTTTCTTGGGCAATAAATAGCAGATCAATTCCTCCATTGCAATTCCATTTTCCACCTCCTGCTGCATTAATAAGATAATGACATGTGGCGTCATTATGGCCTTAAGATTTAGAGAATATATATTTTCTTTATTTAGTTATGTCACGTGTCGTTTCCTTATTAATACAATGGGTTATGATATTCGGTCACACAGTGGCCAACCACATGAGTAAAAAAAAGAAAATTGACTGTGAAAATGGTAATAATCACATTTTCCCCTTAGGGTTTATGCTTCCCAATTAGGGTATATTTCCATTTCCAAAACCTATATTACCATTTTTAACTTGTGTGGTCGACAAATAGCACTACCCTAATACTCCCTCTGTCCACGAAATGGTTGCCATATTTTGGACGATACGGGTTTTAAGAAAATAGTAGGTAGTTGTGAATTATAGTGAGTATTATTGTGAGTGGAGTAAGGGTCCCACAATAAATATGAGTGGAGTAGTAAAAATGGCAACCATTTTATAGACAAACTAAAATAACAAAAGTGACAACTATTTCGCGGAGTAAGTACAATATATGATCTTATTTGAATAAATAGAGGAATATTTAGGTATACTAGTCTACGTTGTTTGTAGTAATGACTCAATAAATGTCAAGATCTTGACTTGGAATTGGACAAAGTCTCCTACAAGTCTTGTTGAATCTCCTCCACATAATAATTCCATCACTTCACATATAAATGTGTGAAAGAGATTGTAACACCTTAGCAATAAAAATACTAATTATACCACCGATATTTAAACATACAAAAATTATAACTTTTTGATATTTTTGCCCTACTTTCTCGATTTTGACATCATTATAATATATGAAATCACATCAAATTATATGTGAATCACATCAAATAATATGTGAAATCACAATTATGTGAAAATTACATGTATAATAATACACATTTTTGAAAATGTGAAAACGATAATAAATATAAATTTCATCAAGTAAAAGATTTAGGAGCAAAAAGTAAAAAATAGTAGGAATAGTTTTGTTTGTTTTAAAATTGGTGTTATAAATCTCAAAGTGGCTTTCGTTGTTGCTGATCGTGGCTCCATCGGAAAAAAAAAAATATATCGAAAAATCGAACTGACCCACGAATCATCCCAAAATTGTCCCGAAAGTGGGGTTAATTATTGAATTGGCGATTCGGGTAAAATTTTCTAAATTTGAAAACCCGAAGATACCGGTTCGGTTTTGGTTTTAAATATAACATAAATGTTATATCTATATATTAACCTATTGGATTTTTATATATAATTTTTATTTGCTTCTATCGCTACCTTAAAAAAATTAATTAAACAAATTTCTTATACGTAATGGCAGTGGACGAGAATTTTTAGTTGTTGGATGAAATTGATTTAGGGAATGCGAAGCTTATACTATGGGATTATAGCATTAACATTTTGTTATTTTCTAGTATTTTTTATATTGTATGCTTTGAATTTTTTTATTTTAGATTGAATTTACTCATGATGAATAAATATAGAAAAAATTGTAATTTTCTCTATGTTGGTTAACCATTTATTTATTGGTTATCCGATCCGATTTTTCGATTAATTGAAATAACGGTTTTTTGTCTTAATTTTTACTTTTTGGTTGTTAACCGAACCGGTTAAAAACCGTACGGTCGGTTTTTTTGTTGGAGAAGGGTCGGTTAACCGACCATACTCACCTCTACATATACTTCTAGGTACTTTTTTTCTTGTGTCGTGGGACCTGCAGCAGCGCGCTATCTTCAGTGCGCACTGGGCAATATATACTTCTAGATTTCTTTCTAATATTATTATTTTATGTCCAGTAGAATTTCCAACTCTTAACTTTATTTAGTCAGTTTAAATTTACATATTTGGTACATTGGGCTTTATAAAATAGCCCAGTACAAACCCAGACTAGCAATTGATTGGGCCGAGCCCAATGGTTCAATAATCCTATACAGTTTTCTTTCTGTTATTTTTAAAGGATCCTAATCCTTTATTTACATGTACACCATTGTAGCAATTTATTATTAATAATATAGAAGCCTATTTAAAAATGTAGTGCTATTTGGACATAGAATGTCCAGACATACGACGGTAAAAATACGAATTTGACGGAAGTTTTTAACTAATAATTTAATTTCATAGTTTCGATAGTTTGATTATTAATAAACATACACTTTTTAAATTTTAATTATAAAGTTTCATCCCAATTTAAATTCACAAATTTAGAACTAGGGTGTGGATGAGAGTAAAATTTGGGAGCGGGTGTACATGAGATCGATATTTCAGAAGGGGGTCTGAGTAGGAAAGAAATTTTGAAGACAATCGGACAATGTTTTTCCTATTTCAAGCACGTATGTCTGGACATACTATGTCCGAAAAGAATTATTGTTTAAAAAACTCCATCAATATAACTTCTTACATGCACACTGAACATACTAATTAATTGAGGTATTCTAAAATCCAATTTAGTAATAACATAGTATTGTTTTATTTCTCATTCTTATTAGTACAAAAACCTGTAGAAAATTGATTATCAATATATACTAAAAATAACTTGCTATTTAATAATTAATTAAATACCATCTCTAAAACCAAACATAAAATCAATAATTTTACAAAAAATTAAACAAATTGTTGTAGCTTAAATCATGTTTACAACTATGCTTGCAATGATTGTGCAGTGTTTCAGTTTGATTCTCTCTAATAGTGTGATATGATATTATATACTCCCTCCGTTCATCAAAACCTGTCCACTTTTGAACAGTAACCATGTTCACCAAAACATGTCCACTTTACCTTTTCGTACTACACTACCCTCTCTACTTTCCAAATATTACTACCCTTTGCCATTAAGGACCCCACCTCACATCAACTTTATTCCTACCTTTTTATCATCCCAACAACTTTATTCTTACTTTTTGGTCAATACCACCTCTTTTTTGTCAATACCACTATTTTTTTGTCATTATCTACTACCCCTACTTTCTAACTTTTACCCTACTAACTTTCACTTTATCAACTTTCTTAAACTCCGTGTCCAGAACAAAGTGGACAACTTTTGACGAACGGAGGGAGTATATCAGTATATCTTATATTAATCAATACTCCCACCGTCCCATTCATAATGTAACATTTTTTTTCGGCACGGGTATTTAGAAGAAGAGTATTAAGAGTAAAGGTGTATTAAAGACGTGATATAAAGTAGTTTTAAAATGAATAAAGTAGATAAAGTGATTTTCTAATTATTTCCATAAAAGGAAATGTTACAAGATGAATGGGATATCCCAAAAAGAAAAGCTAGAGGCTTTTTTAGGACACTTAAATAGGGGATAGTGTACATTCAGGACTTATTACTGCGGGCCCTCAATTTGAGGACAGTAAAGAATTAATAAGCCCTCCGTAGGTAATTTTCGGCCCGAACGGGCTAAATCGCACGTGCTGAGCATGCGATGGCCCGAATGCCACTTGTCAGCCACATGTCTTCCACCTCACCATCCAGTCACCCTCCACTAACTCTACCGAACACCTCTCTCTCTCTCTATCACTACGAGATCAACCCCTAATTCTCACTCATTCAATTGTGTAACATTCATCTACAAAATCACGTAAATCACAAATATCTTTAAGGAATCCACCCGCTTTACACAAAATCAACTTTCCCTCTTATGGCAATTTGAGTGCTGGAATTTTCTGTCAAGATTAAGGGCGTGAGAGGCTACAACGACCAACCCTAGGCGACGCCGCCACCCCCTACCGGCCGGTTAATTATTTTTCTAAACACATATCCTTCATCTTCTCCCTTGGACGACTCTATTGGAGTGAGTTTCACAGTTTTTTGGCGGAGCAGAGGCTGCAACGGTCAACCACTGCCGGCGCTGCCACCTTTTCTGACCAACAAACACAAAATCTGAAAATATCACAGTTATCCCCTCCCCATTCTGCATCGTTTGGTGGTGGTGCGACTGAATTCTGAGGAGATTTGAGTGGGCGTCGTCGCTAGCCCTAATTTTTGTTCCAACTTTTTCTGGCCAATAAACTCTAAATTTGTCCCTATAACCTTCTTTCCCTCCTCAGGGCGAGTTGTTTGGTGGGTGTTTCACAAGTTTCTGAAGTGTTTAGGGCGGCGTCGCGTGCCCTAGTTTTGCCGTCAGTGGGTCTCCTTCTCAATAGCCATTCGCGACCTTCAGTGGATGTTGTTACTGCATTTGTGTCAGTGTTGGTGTTCTACCATCGATTTGTTGTTGTTAGGGTTCCCAACACTGGTTGAGTTTGGGCTCCGCTCTCCTCTGCCACTGCGACCCTTTTTGGGCAAGTTCATTCGGTTAGGTACGGCTTGGGCATTATTCGTACCCCTGTTGTTGCTGCTGCTCGTGAAAGTATGGATTTCAACTAAATTTGGTTCCATCACATCTACAGTTGTTGTTCGAAAGATTGGCTATTAGCAACCTTACTGTGGTGTGGAAACGATGATTTACCGTTTGGGTAAATTATTTCGCTACCCTGAAGCTACTGTGTGGGTTGATCCCGTAGTGATAGAGAGAGAGAGAGAGAGAGAGAGAGAGAGAGAGGTGTTGGGGAGAGTTAGTGCAGGGTGATTGGATGGTGAGGTGGAAGACATGTGGCAGATAAGTGGCATTCGGGCCATCACATGCTCAGCACGTGCAATTTAGCCCGTTCGGGTCAAAAATTGTCCTATGAAGGGCTTCCTAATTCTTTAATGTCCTCAAATTGAGGGCCAACAATAAGGTACCATAAAAATGTGCACAGTTTCACCTTCATTTGGTCGTGATTTGCCTAGTCTAAGTAGTACATTTTCGATGGTTTTATTGCAAAACGATTATATTTTGTTATGAAATTGTATTAATCCTTTGAACCAAGTGTTGTGTGGAATTTGGTTATTTGATGTGAATTGCAAGTGTTTAGATCAATAAAGGGAGAGAAAAGTTGAGACGAGCAAGAGTTGAAGATTTTTGATCGCTTAGTCCATGCAAGCGATCGCCTGGAGTAGAGGCGCTCGCTTGGTGAAGCTACGGAGAAAACAAAGATGGAGGCCAAGCGATCGCTCAGTCCTATAGGCGATCGCTTGGCCAGTTGCGTTGTTAGGCAGAGACGGAGGCCAAGCGATCACCTGGCGCCCCAAACGATCGCTTGGCCCATGGCGCGTGAATTTTCAGACTTTCTATAAATAGGGTTATTTATTTCCTTCCGCCCCCATTCTCTTTTTGGGGCGATTTTTACCTAGTTTTTTAGCATCTAAGACACTTTTTACTTTGTTCTTAGTTTATTTTCTTTCCATCCAGTTCTAGATAGTTTTATTACATTTGATTCGTACGGATTTTGTGACAGACTTCCACCACAGTTTCAGATTTAATTTATGTCTTTTGTTTTCTTCCAATCAATTGTAAGTTATTATTTTGTTTTTCAATTATGCTTGTGATTTTAATTGTGTTCTTAGAATTAGGGTTTTATATTTCTGCTTAGATTAATTTGTTCTTTTAATTCTTTAGATTAGAAAAACCTCCAATCAATTTTTACTGCTTTCTTTTTATTTTCTGTTTCTTTTCACAATACAAACGTTGTCCTACTAAATTTTCCTCGAGAGATACGATATTCGGGTTTAACTTAATCAATTTAAACGACCACGTTAATTTGCGTGCAACTTAGGATTAATTTTAGTTGAACATGCACTACTTCCTATTTAAGTGTTCTAAAAATGCCTCTAGGCCCAAAAAGAATTATGTTACAAAATGAACGGGACAGAAAGAGTATTATATACTACTAGTAGTTGATAAAAACACACATAACTTATCTGAAATAGTATGAACTTACGTATACTAATTATCCTAACTAGGTACATGAATATATAGATTCATGCATGGGGAAATATCATATCATGCATACTTTTGACTCAAATATATTTAATTATGTAATTACTAATAGTAATAACTTTAAAGATGATAACGATATCTTCACGTGTGTGTTTCTAAGTTGTCAAATCAAATGCAGTCCAAAATATATAGGTACAACAATACACGAAACGATTACAATTTTGTATTACATCTCGTATTTTACTATCAACGATACATGATATTATATATACGTCATTTACTCGTCCCATATTATTTGTCTTCTACACTAAAATCATTAATTAAAAGACAACCCTCGTGCAATCATTTTGGATTTAGCCAGTCATGTACCCCATCATTTTTATTTTATTCTTATTTTACTGGTCCAATTTCAATCTTGCTACGATTAGAGATGACAATGAATCGGTTACCCACTATTAAGCATTTTCAAAATTCAAACTCATGAAAATTTTTTACACTCAAACCCATCCTAAACTCGATTAAAAAATAATTTTAAAACTCATACCCGATCCGAATCCGTTGGGTAATACCCGTTTATTATCTGCTAAAAATTTGAATACTTAAAAGTAAACATCAAATAACAAAATATTACAAATATGATTAAAAATATAAACATCAATAGAAAATTTTACTAAAATTAATCTCAAAGCAAAGTACTACAAACTTACAAAATCTTAAAACATAACTAGAAGATTATGAATTATTGATGTTGCCGATGTGTCGTCATATTTTGAAAGTAGATTTATAGAAGTAGAGAAGAAATATTAAAGATTCGACTCTTACGGAATATGTGTGTGGGTTAAGAAAATAATATAAAACCATAAATCTATCAATATTTATAATTATATAATAAATTATACATATAATATCTTTTATCTTTTATATATATATATATATATATATATATATATATATAAATGGGTTTGGATAACGGGTACCCAGAGGTAATTGCTTAAACCCGACCCAAACCCGTCATGGGTTTGCATGTTTCTACCCAAACTTATTCCAAAATCATTTAATATTTTCTAAACCCGTCCCATCAGAGATTGGGAAGTGCTGGTACCCACGAAAACCAGACACATTGCCATCCCTAACCACGATCCATATGGAAAACGAAGAAATATAATTGACACATTTTTTTCCGATTTCGTTGTTTAAGCTGTTGGGTCGAAAAGTCCAAGATTTCATTTTCTGCCGATAAAATAAACTTTGGAGAATAATTTTTTTTGGGACGACAAAATACATGTAATGATTCCTCTAATATGTACCAATAATTTTGGGCCAATTCTGATAGCCTAGCTATATATGTTGGCACTATGACATGTATAACTTTGACAGATATCTCTTTTGTCACCATTTATTGATTTTCAAGTGAAGAATTCTAGTAAATTTGTGAATGAGAAATCCTAGATTTAAATCCTACTAATATTTTGATGTCATATGTAAAGGCGCATTTAATTGATCATCATTTACCCATTTTCATAATTAGGGTGGTTCTCCTTTTTTCCTCATTACATTATATATTCCATTTTTCAATAGAAATAATAAAAATATTATTAAATGTATTGTTACAATGATACTCTTTGATAGAAAATGGTAGAAAATATATATTTGACTTCTTATAAACTCTTTTCATATGCTTTGTAAAGTGAATACTTTATCTCGAGCTGGACATAAAAATTTAGAAGGGGTGGGGACCATGTGATAGAAAACTTTATTTTTCACTCTCGAGAATACGAGATATAATAGGTGGAAACCATTATTAATTGGTAAATGTTTTCTCTCTTTTCTTATCCCTCATTTTTCTATGATTTATTTTATAACAAAAATAAAATATACATTTTATTAACACCGACAATTTGTTTATGGAATGTAATATTAATATATACAATCAAGATTAATCCATGACATATTAGACTTTCAATAATATGCATGTAACCCAAATCCTAAAAAAAACAAAGAGTAGACATCATATGGAAACTTCATAAAACATAGCAACATACATGAGATAAATCATAGTAACATGCCATTTCACTTGATCTTAGTCAAAAGGCCGAGAAAGGTATTTCACGTGCGTGAATAAATTTTTATTTAACAAAAAAAAAATGCCATTTCACCCCACCCCACCCCACTTCAAAGGCCAAGAAATGCAGGCTATGCAGCTAGCTAGGTAGAGAGACACACACGCATGAATAATTATTGCATGAATAAGGTGGTGGGGTGACAAAGTCTAAGAACCCTAGCTAGGGTTTAGGTTGGCTGGTGGGAAAGAAGCCATTTAGTGAAATTTTGGAGTGTTGCAACATCAACCCTATAATGTTTTTGTGTGAAATTGAGAAAATCAGACCACTTGAAATCTGGATACTTTCTCAGCCTCTCTGAGGTGACAAGATTTTGTGGAGGTGAAATCACTTTGTCTTCATTAGGGCACAAGAAATACACCAATGACACTCTCCCCATTGATTTGTTTACCACAGCTCTATGTTGGCAGCTCTTATACACTCCATTTGATAATGCCTATACACAAATATGTACACATACAATTAAACATAAAGATACACATATATATAAATATATGGGTGTGTGTGTGTGTGTGTGTTTGTGTGGGGAAGGTGGGGATCGAAGGCGGAAGGACTATAATTGAAAAGGGGTCGTGACTCGCACTTTAGTTTAACTTTACAATTATACTCCCTCCGTCCCACTCAACAAATTCCATTTGGAATATGTACATAGATTAAGAAAAAGAGAGTTATAGGGTAATTAAGGTAGTATTTTATTGTTGATGTTAAAGTGGGTTGAGTAGAAAAATACTGTACAATAAAGTAAACTACACTGTTCACGTTTGAGTGTGACATAAAGTGGTTTTTTAGTGTGTTAATCTTTGCCAAATAAGGAATGAGACTTATTGAGTGGGACACCCAAAATAACAAAATGAGACTTATTGAATGAGACATAGGGAGTAGTAATTTTAGTTATAAATGTTAATTAGAAGTTCATTATATAATACTCCATTCGTCTACGAAATAAAGCCCCATTTGGATATCGAACACGGAAATTAAGAAAACTGATAAAATTGTTGTGAGTAATGTCCCACTTGTTGAGAGTAAAATAAGTGAATTTAGGGCTGCTTATTTGGATACCGGTTATCGGTTATTAACCGTAACCGGAACTAACCGACGCGGGTCGGGTACCCGATAACCGATTTTTTTGGGTACGGTTCGGGTTCGGTTAGTATTTGTGTAGAATTTCGGTTATCGGTTATAACCGATAACCGATCGGTTTAACCAATTAACCGACTAATTCATAAGATATATATATTGTTCAAACTGTTTTTTTTTTTCGTTTTTTGTTTTTTTGAGCTTTTGGTTTTGGAGTCTTGAATTATTGACTATTGCATAACCTGTTTGTTTATTGTTTGGTTGCTTTTATTTTATTTATGGTTGGGACTTGGAATCTTCTATACTTGACATTTAATGACTTGATATTTTGATTTTGGCCATTTGAAATGATGTTTTTAGATGATTTATTGTTGAATTTATTAATATTGAACTATATTTTTAAGTTCAAAACATGTACAGGGGCTGCATATCAATTTTTTTTTTTCAAAATCGGTTAGTTTAGTCGGTTAGTCGGGTAATTAACCGGTTAGAAGAGAGGGTGGCCTAATTCGGTTATTTTTTCGGTTAGTCGGGTACCCGGCTAACCGAACCGGCCAGATAGCGGGTAACCGACTAACCGTATCGGGTCGGTTACGGGTATCATTTTTTGCCATTTTCGGGTTCGGGTAACCGATTTTTCGGGTCGGGTACCCGTCGGGTAACCGATTAAGCAGCCCTAAGTGAATTGGAAGTTAAAAAATTATAGAGAGTGGAACAAGGGCATCACTTGTTGTGAGTGAAAAAGGTGAAATGGAGTTATAGTTGTTATAAGTAGAATAATGATTCCACTTGTGAGTGGAATGGAAAAAGGTAAAATAAAGTTAAAATTATTATGAGTGGAACAAGGGTCCCACGATTGTGAGTGGAAAAAGTAAAATAGGAGTGAAAATTATTGTAGGTCTCACTTGATGTGAATGAAAAAAAGTACATGGGACTTTATTTCGTGGATAAATATTTTGTGGTAAGTAGGGCTTTATTTCGTGGACGGAGTAATTATTATTTCTATAATTATAGTAATAAATTTTATCTTTAACAATTTTTTAAAATGTAAAGTAAATATAGTGGGACATTATTAGACACCAAAAAATTACGAGACATATGATCTCAACCAAACGGCTCTTGCGTGTCATGATATTAAGTATGGATGTCTATTTTTTCATGAAATATTAATTAATTATTGCTTAATCATAATTTCTTATGGCTTCTAATTAATTAGTACAATAATGGGATTCAATTGACATGTGTGATAGATAATGAAATTGTTCCCTTATCGTATTAGATTGTCTCTTCTTTGATAATATCAACTTTTTTATGAAAATTAAGTGTCATGACTAAGGGATTTTCGATCTTGGATAAGGTTTCTCTCTTTTGATGAAAGATTTGTTCTATCATATCTTAGATATAATGAAACACTTTTGATTCTCTCAATTTGTCTCTAATAACTTAAACTCTAGCAAGAAAAGTGTGATTCCTTAAAATCAACAATTATTTAATAACTAACACTCTATGCTTTTCATCACAAGTTTTGGGAGTGTCACTTTCTACTTTTCATCACAAATTTTGAGAGTGTCACTTCGGGATACTAATGTCAATTCTTCAACCCCATCTTTTAAAAAATATATTTTAATTTCATAAATTTGTGTTTGTTTTTAGTGGTTGGTGGTTCTACATTTTTCCAAAATATACATTTTAGAATGTAATAGAAGATCTCGTCTGATTATGTTATGACTTACTGAAAAAGTGTCGCCAAGATTGACAACTAGGGCATCGGATCTCGGCCTCACGGATTTCCATTGATCGTCAGCAAATACCTCGAGACCCCCAACTTGATCTTGGTAAAGAATGGTGATCGCAGTGGGATCGCAGTGTGGGCCGGTGCCAAGAGTTTGCCTTGGTTCTTGGCATGGAGGGTAGAAATTGCATCTCATTATAGAGCTACTATCTTGAAAAAACTCTTCATAGAATGATTTATCAACCCCCAAACTCAACCACAAAATCTCCATTAGGGTTAGGGACAACTTTTTCATGGCCTCACAATAGTTTTGGAAATCCAATCTGCAAAAAATAAATTTAACAACGAAAAGCAAAATTTCATGCAATATATTACACCAACACTCAAGAAGAACAAAGAAATACACACCTCACATAGTAAAGGTTATCTTCAAATATGTGTGCAAATAAAATAATATCATCAATAACTAAAAAAAAGTCAATGTAAGTTACAAACACGTGAACATAATGACTTCCATTAGCAGAATAATTGGTTTTGAGCTCGAAATAGAAGTGCAAATGCAAAAAATGGAAGTTATTATTCCTCATTTTCAAATTTCGTAATATATAGTCATCTTTCTGATCGAAAATACTGAAAGTTACGATCCTGTTTTAACAATATTTAGCTTTGTGTGCAAAATAATATTATCAATAACTTAAAAGAGTCAATGTAAGTTAGAAACACGTGAACATAATGACATCCGTCAGCAGAATAGAAGATGAAACACGATTTACACTATAGCATGCATATTTTTCACCCGAACTTAAACATAGTACGTAAACTAAACTTAAAATACGTGTACAAAACAACATCATTGACAAACACGATTTTCACTATATGAATTCTCAATATCAACTGCAGTGAGCATACACATTTTTCACACACACACACACAAGATCGGTGGTTGATCTTACCTGATCTGCTCAAATTCTTGACCAAAAGCCGATTCAAAAAAAAGGGCTTCCTCAGAATCATTGCCATTTTCATGAAAAATGCAGGAAAAAATTTCTTTCCATGGTAAATTCAAAGAAAATCGATCTGCATGGGCAAAGGAATACCCCCAGAAGGTGCCGGGAAGCCTCTGAACCCTCATTTTTGCATCAATGGGAAGCTTGAAAAACTTTTTTACGTGATCATTTACAGTATTTATGAGGTTTAAATCTACGCCATGGTTGATCACTTGGAACAGACCATGGCTTAGACAAGCTGATCTAACGAGCTCCGTCGTGACAGCGCCACCACCGCCACCGCTGTAGAAACCCTCAAGGTCGATTATAGGTTCGTTGAGTTCTTGATTTGAAGAATGAATTTCTTCCTTAGGCCAAATAAATTTTTTTGGCAACAAGTTTTTGGAGAAAGTGAAATCATGATTGAGAAGGTTATCGAATGAAGCGTTAGAATCCATAATTGAGACGAAAAGATAAAAACAACAAAAGTTGAGATTCGAGCGATCTTGCTTGTTGGAATTGCAGGTATTTATAGGAGTAGCCATGCTGTAAATTTTTAATTTTTATTTTCGGAAAATTAGGTTAATTATAGCTTTTATAGCATGACCTCAAATTGCAGATCTAACCTTTAAAATGTGAAATAAATAAATAAACAAATAAAATAAAATAAAATAAAAACATAAGTTTCGGAAAGTTAGGAAAATATGGCACATGATTTAGGGGGTGTTTGGCTGAGCTTAAAAGCTCCTAAAAACAGCTTATAAGCTCTTAAATCCTTAATAGTGAACAACTTACGAGCTGTTTTAAGGAGCTTAAAAAGCTCAACCAAACACTCTCTTAATTAAAAGACATGGCATAAAAATATGACTCCGGTCTCGGCCGGCCTAACACAGTCCGGCTAAAGGCCACGATCCGGTTCAATCATGTTGCACCTTTGCGGGCATGTGCTAGGCCTCCTTAAAATGGGCTTCAAATGAACCTATTTTGAAGCATATAATCGGGCTCGTAACGACTTGTGCCAAAAAGCTCATCCAATGTCTGATCCGCTCCATTTGTTTCTTATGGACGGTCCGAAAAAGAAAGATAGGAGAGTTTTTCGTGTGCGGAGGTAGTAAGCCATAAGTTTTTGTCTTTGGTCATATGTGCAACTTTTCCGAATGATTCAAATGTTTCTATTTTTATTTTCCTTAAGGCTTTTTTCCAAATTTACAATATTGATAAGAAGCTACTAATATATTAATCAATAAAGTTATTCGATCACACGGTGGCCGGCCACACGGGTAAAAAAATGAAAAATGACTATAAAAATAAAAATAATCATATTTCCTTCTAGGTTTATGCTTCCCCAATTAGAGTATATTTCTATTTTCAAAACCAATATTACCATTTTTAATTTGTGTGACTGAGCACTGTGTGTCCAAATAACATTACCTTATATTAATTGTGTCTTAATTCCATGAGTTACTTTTGAAAGAAATTAGTTAGTGGAAAATCTCTTGAATTGAAACTAATTATTCACTTTTCAAATTGTTTGTGGGAAGCAAATTATTTATCTTAGAAAATGACCCTCCAACCTATAATTTGTACCTGATGTTTTGTTTTAGGAAAACATATAATTTGATTTTGTGGTCATATGTGTGGTAGTATTGGGGTTATAGAATCAAGAAACAAAATTAAATTTAAGCAACACTGAGAAATTTACTATGAATTAGATATATTTTCTGCAAGCTGGTCATTTCGTTGAAAGATACGAGAACAAGAAATCGAATCTTTGATTCGAATGTTTGACTTTTTATAGAATAGACAAATTATAAAATCTAATACTGCTCCGTCTCATTCAATTTGTATTATTTTATCATTTTGAATGTCCCATTTAACTTGTCTCATTTCTTTTAAAGAAATAATTAAGCAATCACTTTATTCACTTTATATCACTTCAAAATCACTTTATATTACTTTAAAAACACTATATATCAATTTATCAATTAAAAAAATACTTTATATCACTTTATTTATTATATTAAACACACTTTTTATCATCTAATATTCTTGTTCTTAGTCTCCGTACCGATCCCAAATGGAATAAGTTCAACGGGACAGAGAGAGTAATATATAATTTCGGCTTCTGCGTTTTCTCTGCATTTTCAGTAATTAATTTGGGGGTTGCTCTCTTGTGCGGCGCTGCCGTATACCTAGGACCACGGGTGCGCGTGCACAACACGCGTCCGATTCTACGCGCAGCGTGTGTTGTGCACGCGTCCGTATTATTATTATTATTATTATTATTATTATTATTATTATTATTATTATTATTATTATTATTATTATTTTAACTCTTTTTTTAATTTCCAGATTTTATTTTCCGTTCTGCCTTCGGCTCCGATTACTAATACAAGGATATCGTCGGACAACAATTTGGACTTTTTCGGCTCGCTCCGCCTTCGGCTCCCCTAGCTCGAATCTTGACCAAAGAAGAAGCGGCAAAAAAAACGAAGAGGCAAACACAAAAAAGGAGAGAAAAAATGTGGAATAAAAAAAGTGAAATTAAAAAAAATAAAAAATAAAAATCTAAAATTTAAAAAAAGCGAAAATAATTAAGAAAAAACTGAAATGAAAACAAATCGAAAGAAAATTAATTTCGAAAAATAAATAAATAATACGGGGGCGTGCACAATACACGCCGCGCGTGTCGTGCACACGCCGTGCACGATCGTATAACTTACGGCGTGCTGCATGCAAGGAAGTTTTTGCCTTAATTTGAGCCGTAAATAATTTGGAAATTCATTATTTTAGGAACCAAAAAGTCCAATACTCGATACTACAAGTGAAGACTGAAAATTGATCAGCACCGATGCACAATATTTTTTTCTAATTTTAAATTAATTAACATTTAATAAATACTAACTGGATGTAAATTAATTCTATATTATGACTTACAAAATTTAATTGAGATTAATAAATGGAACAAATGAAAAATAGCACTTTCAAAAATAAAAATGCTAATTCTAGAATCAATTTTAAAACTTACAAAAAGTATAGCATTTTATTATTTTAAATATTTTTTTTTGTTAGCCTGAATTTTTTAAATATTTAGAACACTACAAAATGCATAGTCTAGAAAAACCTAGACTCTAGCTAGGAATGTAGATTTTACGCAATCAAATTGATACATATGGTGTCATTCTATGCCACAATCTTGAAAATAATGAAAATGAAAAGATTAATACGACATAGCATTTCAAATCAAATTTGATCGCAAATTATGTTATTTAAATTCATATATGGACAATATATATAGGCCATACACTACAATCATTTTAACCTTAATATAAACTACAGATATAGTATTGAAAAATGATATTTTGACAAAATAAATTTTTAGTACTCCTAAATCGGTTTTATTAATCCGGTTCAACAATCGATAATTATTTTTATATCACTAATTTGTCCTTATAGTGTTTTGGAGGGAAAAAAAATTTATATGCAAACAAATGTTTGACTACAATTGAATTCAATAATTAATGAAATAATCAAAACCAAACATATTCAAATAACATAAACAGAGGTTCAATTATAATTCAGATTAAAAAACTATATAATTCACACATTCACATTCATATTCTTTTTTTTTTTTTTTTGATATCGTGGGAACCCGCAGCCGCTATTTTCGGTGCGCACTGGGTAAATCCACATCCCTTGTGCATTAGCCTGCAAACCATACGGGGCAGGTAAACCACACTTTCTAGGTACATGTGTGACAGACTCGACTTATAGAGACGTTTCATGAGGTTCGAACCTAAGACCTCTCAGTCTCAAGTGCTCACTTTTACCACTAGGACATCTTGAAGGGGACTACACATTCATATTCTTACTAATCATGGTACATTGATATACACAAATCTAATTTCATAAAATTAAAGAAAATTTTATTCGGTCACATAGTGGAATTAATAAAATTTGATTTTGCTTATCGTGGAGTAATTATATTTGTGTAACACTAATAAAATATTCCGAATATGTCCAAGAAATTTTGATTTTTTTTATCACTATTCGTATATGTTGGGAAATTTATTAGTATAAGTTTTGATGAATTCCAAAACCGGCTGACCCCAACGGAGTAGATGTTGCCAGAACCTAATGTTAGAATTTAGGCTCGCTGTTTGAGCAAAGCTAAGATTCTATCTTTACAGGTCTCCAGCTGAAGATGGCAACAAGGCGTCACTCAGACAGAACATCAGTTGTGAAGAAAGACAACTGAGAGTTTATTTGTTCAGATGCAAACAAGGGGAAGTCTTCAGAACATCAGTTGAAGGAAACCAACTGAGCGTTCATCAGATGAGAAACAGTTGAGAGGAACAGAACATCAGTTGAAGGAAACCAACTAAGCGTTCATCAGATGAGAAACAGTTGAGAGGAACAGAACATCAATTGAAGGAAACCAACTGAGCGTTCATCAGATGAGAAACAGTTGAGAGGAAGAGAACATCAGGTGAAAAGGAAATCATCTGAGGGTTCAAACCCAACTGAGTAAAGAAGTGGAAGACAACTGAGGGTTCAGCTTCAGAACCTCAGTTATAGAATCTGAACAAGGAGTTCAACTGTTTTGAAGTTCAAAGTCAGCTGAGAACTCGACAGATCGGAACATCAGCTGAAGATCACTCAGATGAAGGTCAAGACGTTCAACCGACAAACCGAAGTTGACTGTCAAAGATATGAATTTCAAAAGGAAGTCACATGAGGGTTTGACCGTTCAGTCATTACCCCATCTGACCCAACACAAGGCTGTCTCAGATGGAAAGCAGAAGAGCACAGATGCCATATCAGAAAAGTCTGCAGAGATGAGAGACAAGCCGTCGCTTTCAACCGATCAGAGATCGACTTCTCCTCCAACGACTAGTTGATTCTCTCCGCCTATAAATAGAGGCATCCTCTCATTCGAGAAACATATAGACATGCAGATAGACACATAGACGACGAAAAATTCAAGAGCTTTCTCGAGAGAAATCAAAGCAAATCTGCAACATCATCATCTAAGAGCATCAGCAGCTGAGAGTTCCAATTTGAGAGAACATTAGTAGCTGAGGGTTCCTAGAATTCGAAACTGTTTTTGATCTTAGGTTGAGTGTTTATTCGTTCAAGCCTTAGATCCAGCTCTCATTCTTGATCGAGCTGTAGTTGGAAATCCTACCCTTCCTCACACCCTAAAAAGTGTGCTAGGACCTTACTCTTCCTGTAATTGAGTAGTCAGGTCGTCAAGTACCCGCAAACTTGACTCAGGCTGTTTAGTGCCTGGAAACTAAATTGTAACGGTTGCTCAGCCCGCGAAAGCTGAGTGGTTCTGTCCAGAAGAACTTGGACTGAGGTGTGTGGACTCACATCTCCCCGTGGACGTAGGAGTTCTCTCCGAACCACGTAAATCTTGTGTGTCGTGTTTTCTTTTGTGTTCAGTCTTTATTATCATATCTTAACTGACAAACTAACCGCATACAATCAGCATACTTTCACAACAACAGTTTTGATTTTGACCAACCGTGCATAAAAGCGTGAGTTTGATTTTACGAGTTTATTTTCCACCACATTCCGCACAGCACCAATCTTCCAGCTGAGGTTGCTTACTCAGCTGTGAGATCCCAACTGAGTCCTCTCACTCAGTTGAAGTTGATTTCAAGTGTTAAGTTTTTCGAAAGTTGAAAAATCCTAACTGGTGTATTCCCCCCCCCTCCCATACACCAGTAACTCGTATCGGGACCATCAAGTGGTATCAGAGCAGTGGTTCAAAAGACTGCTGACTCTGTTTCACGAGGTGTGAATTCGAGAAGTTTCTTCAGTGGTCAACGGAACAGATCTTTTCACGCTAGTGCATTCTTGCTCGCATTTTTGTTGTCCTGCTTTTGTTTGTGCAGATGGACGTCAAGGACAAGATCACAGTCATGTTCTCTGTTGTCAACTATACATCATGGAGAACTCGAATGAAGAAGATCCTTTTGTCCAAGCATCATAGGATGCAACAAGTTCTCACATCTGGACCAATCGTCATACGAGACAGAATACTTCGCACTCCCACAAATCCCAACGATGGAGATGCAGTGGTGGAGTATGTGGAGAAACAGCCAGAGGACTACACTCCGGAGGAGGCCAAGGTGAGCCAGCTGGATATCTGGGCTCAGAGCACAATAATGTCCACGGTTGGACAAGATTATCTGCCCTGGATAGAGGAGTGTGAGACCGCAAAAGAGATGTGGGACATCCTGGCCTCGCTAAGTGAAGGAAGCGACGAGACAAAGGAAAACAAGTTCTCGCATGCATGTCAAGATTTTGACAATTTCAGTCTGCGACCTGATGAGACTATAGATCAGCTAGAGCTCCGGTTTATGGACATCATCAGAAGAATCCAATCCATCCGGAAAGGAAAATACACTCTAAGAGAAATAAACCTCAAAGTGTTGCAAGCTCTACCGGCTGAGTGGGATACTTTCACAAATATCCACGAGAGCCGAGCTGACCTAGGTGAAATGGGAACTGAAAGATTGTTCTCAATCTTGAAAGGAAATGAGTATAAGGTCAACAGAAGGAGGTCGCAGCCCTCAAGTCAGACAAATAGAATTGAGGACGTCGGCTCAGCATCAAAGTCAGTTGCCCTCCGAGCTGACTACTCAAAGTCAAGATCGTCAAGGCCAACCAGGTCGGCTGACACGACTGCAAAGGAGCCGAGCAGAGAAGAACTGCAACAGAACATTGCAGCGTTGTCAAAGAAGTTAGCCGATATGGATACTCGGTTCGGCAAATATAAACGTTTCTATAAATCAAACCGAACTCGAGACAGTTCGAAGCCAGTCACAAATGGTTGCTTCGAATGCGGCAAAGAAGGACACTTCAAAGCCGATTGCCCAGACCTCTCAAAGAAGGAAAGAGAAGCACTGAGGGCGAAGCAAACTGCAAAGAATAAGGCCATGGTAGCTGAAGAGGCAGCTGACGATATGGACATCTTCACAAACACTGAAGATGAGGATGACCTGACCTCTACCAACAAAGTCATCAGTCCGGATCAATGCCTCATGGCACTTGGAACCGACCAAGATGATATTGAGGTACAATCTAATCCTGCTCGCTTAAATTCTTCCAATACTTCTAACATGCAGGAATCTATGAACGATGAGTTGGAACCCTCCTGGAATGATTTTCAAGAACTCAGTGAGGAACTGCATCAGCAGTCGGTTGAGTTTAAGAGTCTTCAAGCCCAGTTCGCCAAGCTTGAAGATTCCTTAACCGAAAAGGACGATCTGATCAAGAGACAAGCTGAAGAATTTGACCAGCTGAAAAGTCAACTGAATACAGCCAACCAAACTGAGGCTTCAACCGATGAACAGTTGAAGGAACAGATCAAGGCACAGAACGAACAGTTGAACAAGCAAGAGGCTCAGATCGACCAGCTGATGAAGACATCAGATGCCTAGACCGAGCATATAGCTGTTCTTCTCAAGGATCTTCAAACTGAGAAGGACAACCTGACAAAGCTATATCAGTCATCCGAGATCATCGAGAATCTCATCAAATACAGACGGCAAACGGATGATGTGTCTGGACTCGGATACGACGTGGCAAAGGATACTGGAATTCCACCAGCTACCTTCACCAGGGCTGAGGAAGTCATGGTTGCCAAACCTAACACAGTTGAGTATGCAACTGAACAAACACCCTCACAACCGATAAAGGTAACTACGGCTGAGAAAGGCAAAGGAGCTGCAGATGGAGCACCAACGAAACAGTACCTGGAGTCTACAACTGAGGGGGAATGTTCCAAGACTCAACGGAGGAACCGGAGACGTCGGAGTCGCAATCAAGCTCAAAATCGACAACATATCCAAGCTCAGAACCGACGTGATAACCGACCAACAAACCAACCACAGCAGAGATGGAACCAACAGAACCGACCAAGCTTCAACCGACATAATCAACAACGGTTCCATCACCACAACAATTAGAGGTTCCAACAGAGTCAACCTATGTGGGAAAGTTACGACAGCTATGGTTACTCATGCCACAACATGATTCAACATCCGGGCATGAACAGCTATCGTCAACAGCCAAGGCAATGGAATCAGAATCAGCCAAGAAGATTCCACAATGGCGTCCGACCTCACAGACAAACTCAACAGGATAAGAATCGCCATCAAAACAGGGGGAAAGCCTCACCTCCTAAAGCCCAACATGGGAGAAATCCAACTCCTCCCAAGAAACAGAGCATCATTTCAAACAACAAGCCTAAGGATAACCGAGGTGTTGTTATAATTGATGAAAATGGGCAGATCATTTGGAATGACAAGGCTATCGAGTGTACAGAGAAAAGCGACGCACGGTTCCAGCGGGAACTGGTTCTAACCCTCCAGGACCCAACTGAAATTGGGGACCTAAGCGAGTTTCTCCTTGCAGGTACAGGAGAAACAGCTGAGGAAGAAGAAGGTGTCTACAACAATGTGGGTGATGGATAGTGGATGCTCGAAACACATGACAAATCTGAAGGATTTGCTTGGAAGTTTCGTGGAGAAAGAAGGTCCATCAGTTACTTTTGGTGATAACTCAAAAGGTTATACCAGAGGTTACGGTACCCTTGAAACCAATCATGTTTCAATTTCTAATGTCTCTTTTGTTGATGGATTGAAGCATAACCTGCTCTCCATCAGCCAATTCTGTGATAATGGGTTCTCTATCAAGTTTGATGCACAGGGCTGCAGAGTTAAAGATGTCGGATCAAAGCAGGTGATATTGTTGGGAAATCGATCTCCAACAAGGAATGTATACTACGCTGACTGGAACAGCAGCCTCCCTGACACTTGCCTGTTGTCAAAGAGCAGTTCGGATGTGAGCTGGCTGTGGCACAAAAGGCTCAACCATCTGAATTTCAAGACGATGAACCGACTTGCCAGACAAGAACATGCAAGAGGCATACCTAACCGAGTGTTTTCAACAACACACATCTGCAGTGCATGCCAGCTGGGAAAGCTCGCTAGAACCTCCTTCCAGTTGAAGTCAACTCCTTCAACTGACCGAGTGTTACAGCTGATCCACATGGATCTCTTCGGGCCAGTTACACCAAAAAGCATTAATGGAAACGAATATACATTGGTTGTAACTGATGACTACTCAAGATATACGTGGACCATCTTCATGCGCCACAAAAGTGAGACCCGAGATGAGCTGCCCAAGCTGATGGATCGGATATCGAACCAACAAGAGATGAAGATCATATCTATCAGATCAGATCGTGGAACGGAGTTTCTAAATGAAACCATCATTGAGTATTGCGAAAAGAATGGCATAACCCATCAGACATCAGCCGCGCGTACTCCACAACAGAATGGCGTAGCTGAGAGAAGAAATAGAACTCTGAAGGATGCAGCCACATCCATGTTAGCGAGCTCAGCACTGCCTAAGAGATTTTGGGCTGAAGCGATCAACACAGCATGCTACACACAGAATCGATCTCTTCTCACCAAGCGGTTGGGAAAGACGCCCTACGAGCTGTGGAGACGCAGAAAGCCAGATATTTCTTATTTTCGTATTTTTGGATCTAAGTGTTATATTCACAACAATGGGAAGACTCGGTTGAAAACTTTTGATGCCAAAGCTTCGAAGGGCATATTTCTTGGATATGCAGCTCGGATCAAGGCATATAGAGTTTTCAACAACAGCTCTCGTGATGTGGAAATAACACCTCATGTTAGTTTTGATGAATCTACCTTCGAGTGCAGGGAACAGGTAAAGGAACAACACGCGGATCCAGCTGTTCTACCAGTTCTCACCAGATCGCAAGCTCTTCGGGAAAAGAACCGAGTTGAACCACTGGTATGGGCAACTGAGGATGAGGACCCATACTCCTCTGAAGATGAATGCGAAGACCTCAGCTCGTCCCTAGGGGGAACTTCAGATGATGTCCCTCCAACTGCATCAGCATCCGATGCCCAACCGAACTCAGTTCAATCTATTGTAAATGTTGAGGATCCAGACTCAACAGTTGATCAATCACCAGCTCTGAAGACTCCAACTCAGAACAGCCACTGTTGGAAGAAGAAGGAAGACGCAACCGAAGATGGTATGAAGTTCATTCCACCAACGACATCATCGGAGATCCAACCGAGGGTGTGCGCACACGGAGCAGAGTTGCAAATCCAGAATCAACCGAGGAAGAATCCAACACTTATGCCCAATATGCTGAGGAATTGGAAGTTCTAGAGGAGTTCGAGCAAGCTGGAGATGTTGCCATGATCTCTTGCTATGTAGCTGATGTTCCAGAACCGAAGAATGTTGGGGAAGCTCTCAATTGTGTCCACTGGACAACAGCCATGCAAGAAGAATTGAATGAGTTTCTACGCAACTGTGTATGGGAGTTGGTAGAAAGACCAAATGGTGTCAAGGTGATTGGACTAAAGTGGATTTTCAAAAACAAGAGAGACGCCATTGGATTCATTGTGAGGAATAAAGCAAGGTTGGTAGCTCAAGGATACTGCCAACAAGAAGGAATTGACTTTGAAGATTCCTTTGCACCAGTTGCAAGGCTGGAAGCCATCCGGATCTTTCTAGCTTATGCCGCACATCACAAGTTCAAAGTATATCAGATGGATGTGAAGTGTGCATTCCTCAATGGAGATATAAAAGAAGATGTATATGTTGAACAACCTCCTGGTTTTGAGACTGGAGATGGAAGAGTGTACAAGCTGAAGAAAGCTATCTATGGTCTAAAGCAAGCACCAAGAGCATGGTATGACACTCTTTGTGGATTTCTTCTGGACTCGGGGTTCAAACGAGGTTCAGTTGATAAAACTCTGTTCACCATCAAAGTTGGAGAAGATATACTTGTCGTGCAAATTTATGTCGATGACATCATTTTCAGGTCCAAGTCGGAGGAGCTGTGCAAGAAATTCTCCGATCTTATGAAGGAAAAGTTCGAGATGTCAATGATGGGCGAGATGAATTATTTCCTTGGATTACAAGTGAAGCAGTCACCTGAAGGGATTTTCATCAACCAGTCCAAATATCCAAAGGAGCTCATCACCAAGTTCGGATTGCAGACAAGTAAGACAACCAAGATTCCTATGAACACGAACTGGAAGATCGAACTAGGAGCTGAGGGAAAGCTCATTGATGCCAGCCAGTATAGAGGGATCATCGGTTCGCTGCTCTACCTAACTGCCAGCCGACCAGACATTTCATACGCAGTTGGAGTGTGTGCTCGTTTTCAAGTCCAACCAAGAGAAGCACACATGTTGGCAGCAAAGAACATCATTAAGTATCTGAAGGGAACTGTCAATGTTGGATTGTGGTACCCAACTGATGACAATATCCAGCTGACTGGATACTTAGATGCCGACCTAGCAGGAGATCGGCTGGACAGAAAGTCTACTTCTGGACACTGCCAGTTCATGGGAAGCAAGCTGGTTTCATGGTTCTCCAAGAAACAAGCGTGTGTTGCTACTTCGACAACCGAGTCAGAGTACATGGCTGCCGGAAGCTGTTGCATGCAAGTATTGTGGCTGAAGCAGCAGCTGAGAGATTATGAAGTCTCAACTGGACAGGTTCCCATACATTGTGATAGCTCGAGTGCCATAGCTATCTCTCTAAACCCTGTTCATCACTCTCGGACTAAGCATATCGATATTCGTCATCACTTCATCCGAGATCATATTGAGAAGAAGGATGTGTCCATGGAGAAGATCCCAACTGAGATTCAGAGAGCTGACATCCTCACCAAACCTCTTCCTGAAGCCCGGTTCAAGATGTTGTGTGATCTTCTAGGACTTTTGGATCCAAGCTAAAAACTCATCCGAGCTGAAGAGTCATCCGAGCTGATAAGGATTCATCCGAGCTGAAGAATCGGATATCAACTTAAGGGGGAAGCTCAGATGAAGGGGGAAGCTCAGCTGAAAGGGGAATATCAGATACGAATTGCCAACTGAGGACATCAAACGTCAGCTGAGGAGATGAACTTGAGTCAGCTGATGGTATGCTGCAACAATGGAACAGACGTCAGCTGAACAGACGAACTCGAGTCAGCTGATGGTATGCGGCAACTGAGGAATTCAACTAATGAACACAGCTGATTCAGACATCAGCTGGCAGGTATCATTTATGACTGAAGGTGTTATGATATTAAATGAGAATGTTTGAAATAAATTCAAACATTCCTGAACATGTCAGCTAGACTAAACAAGCCATCATATCGATTTAATGTAAAGTCTGGCTGAACACCTATAGCCTTACTTTATAGTGCGACTGGGCTGACACCTCAAACTATTCACCTTCTCACTCGCGCGCGTGGTATATCAGTCAAAATTACTCAACAGTCGCGAAATCACAGCCGTTAATAGATTCGCGCGATTTAACCCCAGCCGTTGATTTTATCCGAGTCAAAGATTATATAATACGGCAAATCAGGAAGTGATCCTTACCTTCTCTTTTCGTGCATATCTTTACTCACTATTCATCATCTTCTCAAATCTTGTTTCGCCATTTCCAGTAAAGTCTTTCACTCTTTCTTTGCATATATATCTCCTCGAGATGGCGCCCAAGTCAAAAGCTTCTAAAAAGATGGTCTCCTCAGAGCCTGCAACGTTCCAGGAATCGTTCGACATGGTGATGTCGAAGATTCATTTCGAACAAATTTTATCCAAAGCGGCTCTCTCATCGCCTGAGCTCGCTCCAATCGCCACCATCCTCTTCGACCACCATCTGCTTGATTGGGCCACCCTCTCTCCGGCCCTGTTGCTCAGGAAGCAGATCGTACATTTCTACCGGAATTTGCAACGAGTCGCAAATGACGGGCTTGTCACGATCATCCCGTGCAAGCAACGCCACAGAACCTCCCGAACAGTAGAAGACTCCGTTGTGGAGATAAAGGTGTCGAAGGAGCTGGAGAAGCTCATCCCCAGAAACCGTGAAGCCACAGACGTGGTGGGGAACTTTTCTGACAAGGAAGCTGATGCCTTCCTTCAAACCATTCTTCTTGTTCCCGAACCATTGAAGGGGGGCATGCAAAGGACAAAGCTGAAGCCGGAGCACCGACTTCTTTTCGATGTAATCTCCAAATGCATCTTCGCATATGGTGGAGCCTTCGGGGACATCAGCCGTCCTAAGCTCAAGCAGCAGAAGGCCCTGGAAGAGATGCACCAGGTCGACTGGTTGGGATATATAGAGAGCCAGCTGGTGTCGGAGAAGCAGAAAATATCCTAGACGACAGCTGAGTCCGGGGATGTTCTGTTGAGTGACAAGGGGACTCTCAACTTCAGGACAAAGATATCAGCCCTCATCCTCCAAGCCACAAAGGGTCTGCCGCTGACATGGGAAGGGAGTGAGGACACTCCAGTCAGCAAGCTGTCACTCTTCCCCTCAGCCAAGAAGGCCAGGGATGTTGTAGAAGCTGTCTACACCCCGAAGGGTGTCCCCAAGCCAGCTGTGGAGGCAGCTGCTCGTCGCCCTTCGAGGACTAAGTCGGCGAAGCGCCAGCTGGAAGAGGTAGCTGAGGAGGAAGAAGACGAAGAGGAAGAAGAGGAGGAACCTTTGCAGAAGAGGCCAAGGATAAGAATCATCCAGCCAGCGGCTAAACCATCCACAACAAGTCCAGTGGTGGTCAAGCTGGCTGAGGAGAAAGAGTCAACCAAATCCAGTCAATCGGTTGACCCAGCTGGGTTTATTCTTCAACCTCGCCAGGAGGACGTGGCTGAGGAGGCAGGTGGAGACGTGGAGATCCAAGTGGTGGATGCCAGCTCCTCCTCAGATGACTCTTCTTCATCTGAGGAGTCCCACGACAATCGGTCTAGAGCTGATGCCAGCCAGGTTAACACACCTGTGACTGAAGAAATGCTCCAGCCAGCCAACTCTCCATCCAAAGAGGATCCAGTTCTCTCAACTGGTCCTCAGTCAGATATTCCAAGCCTCTCGCTCGATGCCAACGTTGTGACCACTTCTTCGGCCAACGTTGATGAAACCATCGAACCCTTAACCTTCGATATCGAACCCCCTCAGATCGATGAAGAAGCCAACCGTCAGGCGATCCTGGCTGAATATGAAGGAAGACTCAGCTACTGCTTCCGCAAGCTGATTGGTATGTTCCCCGAGGCAACATCGATGCCCATTTTCTCTGTTCTCGGGACGGAGCTTCTATACCAATTCAGTGTCATATTCAGCTACTGGTACGTGAAGGAGGAGACCCTCATGATCCATGGCTGGGACAAGTTAAAGGTCGAAGAGTCCAACCTGAGGGAGTACTTCGACTACCAGAGCCTGGAGGTGGCTTACAACCAAAAGGTGGCTGTGCTCCGATGACGTCTGGACAAAAGCATCCAAGAAGGGACAGACACCAGGGAGCTGTGCAACAACCCTGAAGCTGTTCACTTTCTTGATGACATGCTCGCCAAAAATGCCTCCTGCATGGACGACGTCGACGCAGCTGATGAGGCGGCCAAGAGAGAAGAAGACAAGCTCAAGGCCTACCTCGCCAGCCGATCTGCCATGGTTGTCCTGGAGTCTGCTGCCCAGCCACAACCACCGCTCCTGCCCGGACCCTCCGATCAGCCAGCTCTCTCAACCGACGTCATCTGCGAGCTGATCTCGGAGAGGGTCAACCAGCTGAGGACGGAGATGCTGTCCAAGATCCAGCTGGGCAAGGAGGAAGAAGCTGACAGGATGCAGCAGCTGATGGCAGAAAATGCCAGCCTGAAGAATCAGCTAGATCACCTCTCCTCTTCTCTGCAACACAAGCTCGAAGATCTCTCCACTTCTTCCAGCTCGGAGGTCTCGGCTCTAAGGAAGGCTGTTCAGAGCCTCAGCTCGGATTTCAACGTGTTCAAGACCGTTGCTGAATCTGACCTCGCAAAGTCCCAGCAGACTCAGGACCAGAAGTGGATGGCTCAGTTCGCCTCTTTCCGAGCTGAGTTCGTCTCCCTCCACAAAGAGGTCTCTGCGACCTTTGCAGCTGTGCAGCGAGCTGAGCAGGAGCGCCAAGACTTGGAGTTGGCGAAGAAGGTGGAAGAGAAGGACGCTGTTGATGAGCTGTTTTCCCGCATTCAACAAGCTGAAGCCAAGTTGACCTCTCTGGATGGCACTGTTGCCACCCTTTTGGATGATGCCAAAAAGGGGGAAGACAAGGAGCCAGCAGCTGGGGAAGACAAGGAGCCGGCAGCTGGGGATGGACAAGGGAAAGCTGTTCTCCAGCAAGGAGAAGGAGTGCCAGCTGAAGCTGAAGCTGAAGGGTCCCAGCCCGAACTGGAAGTCTCCCACGACCTCGTAGCCGAGCTCACAGCCGAGCTCGATGCAAAACTTGACGGGATATCCGTTGAAGACTGTATCGAAGCTGCCAAAGCTATGGAGGTGCCTAAAGAGAAGTACTTGAATCCCTCTTGGATCAAGAAGTTCGCTGCCGATCAGGCCAAGAAGGTGGCCAAGTTCGAGAAGGAGCTCGCCAAGGTGGAGAAGAACGTCGACAGAAACAAAGCCAGCCGGAGTGTGCGAAGAATCAACAAGCACCAGATGAAGGCTGAGGCTAGAAAGTCGACGCATCAGCTGCAGAAGAACGCTCCGCTCCCGTCTCGATACCCACATGTTGACAAGTGGATGAATGCGGAGTGGAACGATGACTGGGAACAGTTCAAACATGAGTTCGTCAATGACTTCTATTACAGGAAAGTCTACTCGACTGAAGACCCAAGGCTAGCCTTCAAGGAAGCCCTGTGGGAACTCAGATCTGGAGACCCTGGAATGTTTAGTCAGTTCAAGCGAGCTATGCTGAATGCTCAGCTTGATCCCAACACTGTTCCAGTTACAAAGAAGTGCATATACCGCCCTCCGATGATCAAAGGCACAAGCACGCCAAATAGAAATACGATCTTGGCTGAGGCGAGGCAAGTATGCAAGGAACACGGCGTCAACACTGGGATTGAGTCGGAAGCGAAGAAGGAGATCTTCAACCGTATCTTCAACAAGTACGGTCAACAGTATTTCTGAGCTGTCAAAGTTTTTGAGCTGATAATGTTTTTGGATGTTGTAGTTTTTGAAGCAACTGTTGTATCTTTCTATGTTTTGCGCCTAACTTTGTAACCTTCAGTTGTAACAAAAACTTCAAAGTATATAATACGATTCACCTTGATGAACAATTCCTCATTGTCCAAGCTCTGAATCACAAAGTCTTTCAATTTCATGTTATAACTGTGCTAACCCTTTGATGTTTTATCTTATAGACTGTCTAGAATTTCAGCTGAGATTTTAGATAAGTTAGTGAGGTTTAGATCAGTAGTGGTTTCAAGTTGTAAGTGGTTTTTGGCATCATCAAAAAGGGGGAAATTGTTGGGAAATTTATTAGTATAAGTTTTGATGAATTCCAAAACCGGCTGACCCCAACCGAGTAGATGTTGCCAGAACCTAATGTTAGAATTTAGGCTCGCTGTTTGAGCAAAGCTAAGATTCTATCTTTACAGGTCTCCAGCTGAAGATGGCAATAAGGCGTCACTCAGAGAACATCAGTTGTAAAGAAAGACAACTGAGAGTTCATTTGTTCAGATGCAAACAAGGGGAAGTCTTCAGAACATCAGTTGAAGGAAACCAACTGAGCGTTCATCAGATGAGAAACAGTTGAGAGGAACAGAACATCAGTTGAAGGAAACCAACTAAGCGTTCATCAGATGAGAAACAGTTGAGAGGAACAGAACATTAGTTGAAGGAAACCAACTAAGCGTTCATCAGATGAGAAACAGTTGAGAGGAAGAGAACATCAGGTGAAAAGGAAATCATCTGAGGGTTCAAACCCAACTGAGTAAAGAAGTGGAAGACAACTGAGGGTTCAGCTTCAGAACCTCAGTTATAGAATCTGAACAAGGAGTTCAACTGTTTTGAAGTTCAAAGTCAGCTGAGAACTCGACAGATCGGAACATCAGCTGAAGATCACTCAGATGAAGGTCAAGACGTTCAACCGACAAACCGAAGTTGACTGTCAAAGATTTGAATTTCAAAAGGAAGTCACATGAGGGTTTGACCGTTCAGTCATTACCCCATCTGACCCAACACAAGGCTGTCTCAGATGGAAAGCAGAAGAGCACAGATGCCATATCAGGAAAGTCTGCAGAGATGAGAGACAAGCCGTCGCTTTCAACCGATCAGAGATCGATTGCTCCTCCAACAGCTAGTTGATTCTCTCCGCCTATAAATAGAGGCATCCTCTCATTCGAGAAACATATAGACATGCAGATAGACACATAGACGACGAAAAATTCAAGAGCTTTCTCGAGAGAAATCAAAGCAAATCTGCAACATCATCATCTAAGAGCATCAGCAGCTGAGAGTTCCAATTTGAGAGAACATTAGTAGCTGAGGGTTCCTAGAATTCGAAACTGTTTTTGATCTTAGGTTGAGTGTTTATTCGTTCAAGCCTTAGATCCAGCTCTCATTCTTGATCGAGCTGTAGTTGGAAATCCTACCCTTCCTCACACCCTAAAAAGTGTGCTAGGACCTTACTCTTCCTGTAATTGAGTAGTCAGGTCGTCAAGTACTCGCAAACTTGACTCAGACTGTTTAGTGCTCGGAAACTAAACTGTAACGGTTGCTCAGCCCGCGAAAGCTGAGTGGTTCTGTCCAGAAGAACTTGGACTGAGGTGTGTGGACTCACATCTCCCCGTGGACGTAGGAGTTCTCTCCGAACCACGTAAATCTTGTGTGTCGTGTTTTCTTTTGTGTTCAGTCTTTATTATCATATCTTAACTGACAAACTAACCGCATACAATCAGCATACTTTCACAACAACAGTTTTGATTTTGACCAACCGTGCATAAAAGCGTGAGTTTGATTTTACGAGTTTATTTTCCACCATATTCCGCACAGCACCAATCTTCCAGCTGAGGTTGCTTACTCAGCTGTGAGATCCCAACTGAGTCCTCTCACTCAGTTGAAGTTGATTTCAAGTGTTAAGTTTTTCGAAAGTTGAAAAATCCTAACTGGTGTATTCCCCCCCATACACCAGTAACTCGTATCGGGACCATCAGTATATATATCAATTATGGTTACATTTTCTCTTCAACATCTATTTCTTAAATTGAGATTAGTTTTTCTCATTTTGAATTATGTAGATTTAGCTAGAAATGTGGCAATTCAGAATATAAGGCACTCCTAATATGGAATATAACCGCATTCCTCGAATATAGAAGTTTGAATCAATATATTAACATATACTCCCTCCGTTCAAGTGAAGAAGTCTTATTTGAAAATCACACATAGATTAAGAAAAAGAGAGTTGGAGTAGAATTAAGGTAATATTTTATTGTTAATGTTAAAATGTGCTGAGTGGAAAAATACTGTACAATAAAGTAAACAACACTGTTCACGTTTGAGTGTGACATAAAGTGAATTTTAGTGTGTTAATTTTTGCCAAAAAATGAAATAAAACTTCTTTAACAAGACAATCGAAATAGCAAAATGGGACTTCTTGAACGGGATGGAGGGAGTATATACATATATATCCACGTAGATATTGTAATATCATTACCCCTTTAAGGTGACAATAAAATTCAATGGTTTTACCTCTTACCCTACCTGTCTCCTTATGATAAACAAATTTTGTCATCATGTGTAAACCTCTATTATACCCATCGTGAATAAAGTGACAATTTTGATGAAAAAAATGGCTACTGTTATTTACTTTTAGTAATAATAACTAGTTTTTATCATTTTCTGCTGAGGGTGAAATACACTTTTCAATTTATTTTGGGCTGTCGGTACTCATATTGTGAGTCCACGTGTCATTGTTTGAGATGGAAACAAATTAGATCATTAAAAGATCTTTGGAAAATATTTGGTTAAGTGTGTAAAATGTAGTTTATATATACTCCATCAGTCCCGTTCAATTTAGCTCATTAATTTTTTTTCGGGCGTACTATTCAATTTGGTTCATTCTTTTTTTGGTAAAATTACTTTATTATCAATAATAGAATATTCTATATCAACTACACTAAACACACTCTTTATCGAAACCACTGAAAAAATACTATCTTAATTTTATTATTAACAATAAAATATTATATTCCAACTACATTAAACACACAATTTATATCTAATTTTTTTATTCTTAATCTCCGTGTAGAAAAGAAATGAGCTAAGTTGAACGGGACGGAGGAAATATGTTAATTCTTCATAAAAAGACGTCTACAAAATGTCGATAAAATACTCGCAAAACAAATTATCTTGGGTGATATATTTATATTATATTTGAAAATAAAATATGTAACAAAATAAATCTATATGTAATTCCAAAAAAAAAACCACGTAAGATTAGAATTCTTCTTCGAAGCCTCGCCATAAATATAATTCTGGTCATCCAAAGTGGTGGTTCTAATTGCAAATCTTTTTAAAATTTCTTCAATGCTAGATTTTGGTTGTTTCTTTACAAAAAATAAAGCATTAAAGTCATTCATTGATTAAACAAAAAAAAGTTTTAAAGTCTTTCTAATGAATTAAATATTTATTTGTTACAAAGTTGCAGCGATTTGATTTTTTTTTTATAATTGGGCCTAGCAGGCCGATGGTGTCCTTACAACTTAATATATATATTGGGCCTAGAATATTATATTGGACCTGCTAGCTTGGGTTGATTTTAAATAGTGACCAAAACTGTTTATATATAATTTTTTAAATGCTCCATTATCATTAAATTTGTGAAAACCCTCAAGATCAAATAAACTAAAACTTTTATTTAATGAAAAAAAAATGCTCCTTCAAATTTGAGAGTAAGCTTGTATTGCTAAAAAAAAAATTATACTCCCTCCCACCCACTCATATTGTCATCATTTCCTTATTTAGGTGTTCCACTCATATTGTTATCTTCCAACTAAGGAAAATTTTTACCTTTCAAAATCCTTCAAAACTAATGGGACCTATCCACATTCTATCTTTTAACTCTTATATTCAATCTCCGTGTCGAACAATAATACGGCAATTTTAATGGGTCGGAGGAAGTACGTAATACCTAGACCCACGAGAGTGAAGGCCCATTGGGCTACGACATCTTAATGGGCTCTGTCAACAACTATTTGTTTATTTTTAGCTCAAATTGTTAGAAGATCATGGGAAGATCAATTAATGATGCAAATTGATTCCAACACCACAATTTTTTCTTTTTTGTTTTCTTTTTGAGATGACACTAGGACTTATTTTTATAAGACCTACCATTATACTTTCTCAGCACCTAAAGTCTCTTCCTAGGACAGAACAATACGGGAAATAAGAAAAAAGTTGTTGAGTTAGTTGTGAGTGGAGAAAGGGTCTCACATAACGGGTAATAATATGTTAATTAATTGAGATAATGGTGAGCTATAGGTGATATTGTAGGTATATAAGTTGATAAAGTAAGCATAAAGAAAGATAATTTGTTTTGGAGTAGTGTTCAAAAATAGCTAAGATGAAACTTGTGAACTCTCAAAAAGAAAAGACAGATGAAATCCTCTATTCCATTTCCGTGTTTAATCTCATATTGCACTAATAAGAAAATGACACGGAGATAATATTTGTATATATAAATATCGGGAAAGGATCAAATAACAATTAACTCCTCTCGTAGAAACTAAAAACTTTTTTTCTACCATTGATCACTTATGATCTACGAATAGGATGAAATCATTTTCTTTTCTTTTTTTGTTAATATTAACTGTCACACTCCAAATAAGAAAGAGGTAATAGGCTTTCGTGGAAATTTGTATTTTAGAGTAATTAGTAAATTGAGGATGCAGAAAATGCCAAATTATTAGGTAGTAGTAACATGGGTTTCTTACATGGCTTATCTACAAGAAACATACACATCAGCTTCTTTTGTTTTTATTCTTTCAATATGACTATAACTATTGATTGGTAAGTGTAGACTTGTCCTTTGCTATAATATGTTTAATTGTGATGTCTTATATGTATATCTTTTTATCTTTTTTTTTGGATTGTCTCTCATATATCTTCTTAGCTATTTTTGAACATAATCCTAAGAAGATATATCAAGAACGGAAGGAGTAATATTTAGTTTCGTATGATGCATTAAATTCTTTGCAACACAGTAATTATGTTAGAAGGTGAAAAAAAAAGTGAAATAATTATACTCCATTTGTCAACCATATTCTTGTCACATTGTTAACGACACAGATTTTAAGAAATCGATGGGTAATATCTGGTAGTGGTGGGTAGTATTTGTCAGCGTAGTAAGGATCCTATTGTAATAATAGGGAATATAAGGTTGGAAAGATGATGTGTTATGTGAACTCTCCAACTAAAAATGGAAGTGACAAGCATATCGTTGACGTACCAAAATGCCAAAGATGGCAAGGATATCGTGGACGGACAGAGGAGTAGTTATGTTGGTCGCGCTCCCATTCCCCAAATATTCGATGATCTCCATTCCACCTTGCGCTGCTCGAGAGAATTTTTAATTTCAGCAAACAAACTCCAAGCGAAACTCATAGCCAAGGCCAAATCCTGGTTACGACAAAAACTATTTTTCATTCTGATATGAATTTATATTAAAAAAATATGTTTAAATTATGCGCGGAAGCTGTTCGATGAAATTTCTGTAGAGAATGTGATATCTTGGGCGACGTAAAATTTGCCAACTCAATTTTTTTATTGTTTTAATGTCTTACAATACCAATTTCCAATAACTGTACATAGTTTTCATTATAATAAAATTTGGTTGATTCTATAAGAAATTAGAATATTTGACTAATGCTTGGAAGCTGTTCGATGAAATGCCTAGGCAAATGTGGTGTCTTCTTGGGCAACGTGGAATTTCCATCTAAACCTTTATAAAAAAATGTAATAGCACGTCTGATTTGAAACAAACCTTATTAGCTTTTCGATTATTAAAATGTTGTCTTTTAAAAAAAAAGATTATAAAAATGTTCTTTGAGAGTAAATTTGTATAGTTTCTTGTATTTTCGGTGTTAATTGAATAGTTTAAAATAAATTGGAAAAAAAATGATAACTTATGATATGTTCAGGATTTGGCATGTTATTAATGGTGTTTCATTATTTTTCCAATATGTTATGATATACTTCTTGCCATGTCATGGTTTTTAAATTGTCCCTTTTCTATAATAAAGTTGTGTGTATTTATGAAATTAAATTTCTAATATATATGTGTGTTGCATACGATGATGATATGAATCCTAGAATTCCGTCCGTTTTCTGGGTTTGGAAAAGCAGAAAAGTAGATAAAATGTAGAAAAATATGTATGGAAAATTAAAATGTAGAAAAATACTAGTATAACTATCTTTTCTTTCGACCGTTCCTCAATAGTATGATTACGAGACTATCCCATTTTAGGATATGACCCTATAAATATATTATTTGTTTTTATTCCTTTTTCTACTCATAAAGAGTCAATTTCTTTATTAACTTAATAATTATATACTCTCTCTGTCTCGTTCTACTTGTCCCACTTGCTATTTTGGGTGTCACACTCTACTTGTCTTAATTTTCATTTAAGGAAATAATTAAGAAATCATTTTATTTACTTTATATCACTTTAAGACCACTTTATGTCACTTCAAAAACACTTTATATCACTTTATCAATTAAAAAAAATTATATCAATTTATTTACTACGCTAAACAAACTTTTTATATATATCTAATCTTTTTTTTCTTAATCTCCGTGCTCGTCTCAAATGAGACAAGTAGAATGGGACTGAGGGAGTATATATTTATCTCTTTCTCCACTGACTACTAGTAACTTTTACTATCGTACACCCTCTGTCCCGCTCAATTTATCTCACTACACTTAAATGGATGTCTCACTTAATTTGTCATGTACCAAATAAGAATATAATTAATCCTTCAAATTTCTTAAAAATAATAGGACCTACCAACTTTATATCTTTTTACTCTGATTCTTAATTTATATGCCGAACAGTAAAGTAACAAATGGAGTGGGACGAAGAGAGTAATAAATGAATATAAATAGAATAATAGTTGTTGTATCTATCACATTCGTCACCATCGCAACCAACCAACAACCCTACCTTACCCCTCAGTTTCGGGTCCCTCCATCTGTTTCTTTGTCCAAATTGCTAAATTTTCATATATTTATGAATTATTAAAGAATTACAAGACTTCAAACAATATGAAATATATAATGAAAGATATATAAAGTCATCTAACTTATAAATGGGCGTTAAATATTATAAATTCGTCAATCGATAAGGTATGGGAATTCGGCCTGCAGCAGATTGCATATCTAATTATAATAAGAGTAATTATAATTCTATATTCCAAAGTATAATCATTTTACAAATTGGTTATTAAATTTCGATCGTGCGTATATATATCTCGATCTCGATAAGTAATGATATTCGGATACACTGTGGCCAACCACATGCGCTAAAAATGGTAATATAGGTTTTGAAAATGGAAATATAATCTAATTGGGAAGCATAAACTCTAAGGTGGAAATATGATTATTTCTATTTTTACAGTCAACTTTCCTTTTTTTCATGCGTGTGGCTGACCACTGTGTGTCCGAATATCATTAATTACTCTATCTCGATTTGCAATTACATTAATTATCATCAATTTAAGCAAACATATAAACAACCTATTGACTTTTGCATTTCAATGGCTTGAGTTCCATGCACGTAGTTTTTTTCTTTTTACGTGATCTTTTTCTTCATGTATAATTTTTTTTTTTTAATTTCAGGTTGATTTTTTTTTTTTTTTTTGGTTAACACCTAATACCATCTCTTTCAAGCACTTTATCAAACAATTCCGGGCATCAATTCATCAAACAGTTTTTCAGTCAAAGGTTTTCAAGATAGATATTCGGAAAATATTCCGCATCTCTAACACGTGAGATATATTTATGCAGTGACGGAGCCAGAATTTGAACGTGGCTTCTTTTTGTGTTTTAAATTACACCAATTTAGTTAAAGTACAAATTACACCATCTTATTACATAAATTAACTTTATTCACCAAATGCCGCAACTAAAAAATGTGTACAATTTTAATTCTTAAATGTATGTAGATGTTTTTGGTAATAATGTATGGAATACAAATTCCTCGAAAAATATTGTATGAAATACAAATAATATATGGAATAGATTTTACAAATTAATACAGTATTATAAAATATAACTCCTCCGTTCCACTCAATTTATCTACTTACAAATAAGGAACGAATTAATCACTTAAAATCTTTTAAAAGTTATGGAACCTATACACCTTCCATCATTTTATATTTATTCTTAATTTTTGTGCCGAACAATAAATACACTTCTAGAGTAGAATGGAAGAAGTAATATAGACATTATCAATTTATCATAGAGTTTTTGAAAAAATTACCTCATAATTCTATATAACTTTTCAACTTTTTTATAAATTAACACTTCTAATATATAAATAAACAAAAAAATGGTGGTGGGTCCCAAGGGCCCCCTTGGGCCTAAGGTAGCTCATGAGTCATGATTTGTATTTTCAGGCGCCGGAGAAATCACATGATTTATGCCCTAATTTTTTTGTATAATGTTTATCCCCTAATTTTTTTTTCAATTACTCCATAATTCCCTTTATTATCTCTTATATTGCATTTACCTATATGATTAGAGGCCAGTATTATAGTGTGACTATAATTAAAATCATTAACACGTTAAATTCAAAAGATTAGTACTATCGTAAAATCAATTACATACCACACACACATTGGACTTTCTTACCAAAAACAAAAATAAACAAAAAAACAAAAATGAAAATAGTGTAAATAGGTGTGACAGAATGCAATAATTAGCACATGGTTCTGAACTTGACATTGCCGCAAAGTAGAATGGTTTGGTAAAAGCATGTGATTATCAACCCTACTTCTCGTTTTAATTTGAATTAAAATTTTTGGACTACTATGCCATGTTTCCTTTTTTAACACTTTTCCAACTAACAACTTTTATTTAAATAATTCAACTTCCATATCAAAATTGATAACATATTCAAATGAATAAAATGCTTGTGGATAAATCAATTCATAACTGACTAAAACAAAAACTACTAGTGTCTCCATAACACTAGTATCAAAAATTGGTCCGGTTCGTCGGTTCCGAAACCGGACGGGCTTCAGATGTTAATATAGGCTCGACCGCACTTAAGCCCAATGGGCTGGGGCTAGGCCGGTCCAGTACTATTTTCGCACTGGCCCAATGGGTTCGGATCGAGCCGAATGAAATTGTTTTTAGAAAAAAAACAAAAAGCAAAAAAAGAAATAAAAAAGCTATTAAGGATAATGTTTGGCTGGATTATGCTTGAAAAAACAAGCAAAGTTTGGCTGGCCTAAAATTCTTTGTGAGATTCCATAAATCTTAAGTTATGGGTGCACATGACTTCACAGTCCATTCAGATCTCCACCACCACCACAATCATCCACCTACTTTTAACTACCAAACTCTTTAATTATTTTTCCCTAAACTTTTTATTTTACTATATTTGCAAGTTTTGAAATATTCATTTTCCTACCATCCAAACATATCACATGCTCTCTCTTCACTTCTTGTATTATCAACATTGTTCTTTAAAAAAAAAAATTTGTATAATATATACCCCCTCTGTCTCATTTAATACTCCCTCCGTTCACGAAATGGTTGCCACATTATGGACGACACGGGTTTTGAGAAAATGGTAGGCAATAGTGAATTAAGTGAGTATTGTTGTGAGTGGAGTAATGGTCCCACAATAAATATGAGTGGAATAGCAAAAGTGGCAACCATTTCGTGGACAAACTTAAGTAGCAAAAGTGGCAACCATTTCGTGGATAGAGGGAGTACGACTTAATTCTGTTCGGCACAGAGACTAAAAAGAAAGGAATTAGGTATAATAAAGTCCTAATAAAGTATTTCTAGTTAATAAAATGCCTCGTTGGTCGAAAGGAAGCCCTAATTTTTTTCCACAAAAATAAACAGTCATATTGAATGGAACGACCCAAAAAGGAAAACATGCGGTATTGAACTGGACGGAGGGTGCAGTACATAATAGGATGCAAATTGTCTCCATTGCATAAATAAAGTAACATGCAAAAATAAGTATGAGATGAAATTATAAAACCCAAATCGTAAAAATATTATTACTATAGTAGTGATTGGTTTTCAATATATTTTTTTTAGGGAATAACATAATTGCTTCAATCTCACACAAATGTATTATTAGTGAGTGAGTAGGTTTTTTTAGGTGGGGGAATATGCGCCATTTTGTGTGGAACATAAGCACAAGAACTAGATTCCGAAAACAAAATTTCCTAAAGTTGAACTACTACTATTTTTTATCTTTGAAAAACTACTACTAGTGGCTATGCTTCAAGCACATATATAGATTGTTTCATTTCAAGAACATTCCACTATTTCTAGATCAGCCCTCGTGAAAGCAAGTTAATAGTTCTATTTGCTTTATTATGGGTGTACATGTGATGATGAAAACTAACTTATATTTTATTTTTGTAGCCTAGGTTAATCTAATTTTTATAGTTCACAAACTACTAAATACTGTACGATACGATGAATCAATTTCGTGTTAAAAAATACTCCCTTCGTCTTGCCGAATACGGCTTAGTTCATATGGGCACGGAGACTAAGAAAAAATGTATAAGTATAAAGAGAGTGTTTAGTGTAGTGTGAATGCAATATTTTATAATGTTAATAAAGTTATAGACGTGATGATTGAGTGTGTAGTGGGAGTAGATTAGTAGGGTTTAGATGGATGGTGGACCATGTATATATACTAATTGTTTCCTTTAAAGGAAACAAGCCAAGTATAGTGGGACGTCCCAAAATGCAAAACATGCCGTATTCGATGGGACAAAGGGAGTAGAAGTGGAACAAAAAAATTTAGTGAAATCCATATTCGCAACTTTGATTCAGTAGCTAGTTCGTCTCCTCTCACTAGATCCAGTGACGGAGAGAGTAAGAAGGAGACCCCGCTCATAAACAAAAAAAAATAGTTTTTCCATTCTATACGATATTCAAATTATAACATTTTGAGTGTATTTTTGTATTAAAAGCCCCCGATCCCAAATCGAATCACATGAAAATATTAGAATACAGAAAAAATAGAAAAATTAATTATCGTTCGAAACCACACCACGTACTGACTGAATAATCATTAAGATGATAAAAAAAGGTCCATGATTGGATCATATTTTGATCATATTCCTTATGACAAAGAACCTAACTATCGATGTGTCTTATCAAAAACCTGAAATTGTGTTTATTTTTTATAATAAAATGTGAATTAGAGTTGGATAATGTTATGTATACCTAGACACGCACACCAATCACCACACACACATAGAGACATGTAATTATATATGTGTGTGTCACATTCTTTTAAGAGTTAGTACCATTTTATATTCCTGATAAGTAATATTCGTTGGGAAATATTTTAACCTAACCACGTCAAATTCTTGAAATGAAAGTCAAAATTCAAATTAAATATTTTGTTCAATCAACGGTAACGAAATTCTATTGGATCATATATTCATATTTGGTGGGTCAAAATTAAAGCTGTCAGCATAGATTTGATTTTCTTGAAAAGTATGGATTAAGGTCAATACATTCGGATTCCAAAATTAGATACATGATACGTTTTTTTTTTTTTTCCATTTTTTTTTTTGATAAATCACCGAGTTTTAAGGTTAGACTTTGACAAACATAAGGTTGCAAGATTTTATGTTTTATTTCTATTGTGATTTAATTTTGTATCTTAATTTTTGGTATTTACACGGGCTTAAAATGTGGTTTAATTTATTTTTATTTTTTAGTAATGTAGTGATTTATTTCATTAAATATTCATACATCATTGTAATACCCTAAAAAAAATGTTACGATTATATATTACATCACTCTCTAATTTAATAGCATTAATACGTAGTTTATCAGTAAAATATCGTTGTTTTATGATACGCATAAAACGGACATATATTGTACAAAAATTGGAAGTGTCGTAATTGTGAAAAAAAAAAGATCTTGTAAATTATAATTGCAACCTTTTAAAAATTTTGTGTAACTAATTTTGATAAATATTATATTATCCGAAAACTAACTTATTTTACTATTTTATACTATGTGTATGCATCGTGATACACTTATGTACGATTTTTTATTTTTTTTACGTCATGGGAACCCACAGCCGCTACTTTCGGTGCGCACTGGGTAAACCCTCGTCCCTTGTGCAGTAGCCTGCAAACCATACAGAGCAGGTAAATCACACTTTTCAAATACAAGTGTGACAAACTCGACCTATAGAGGCGTGTCATGGAGTTTGAACATGAGATCTTTCAGTCTTAGCCTTCCATTTTTACCACTAGATCATCCCCAAGGGAATTTGAAAAATTATTATTATTATTACGAGAGGACAACGGGTGTTGAAGATAATTTTATTAATGTCATATTAAATAAATACGGAAGCTCAATTTTTTAAGCATAATCATGTCATAGATTCTGAAAATATCGATTTAATTTTGATTGTATAATTGTTTCCATTGACTTTTGCTTATTAATTTTTTTCATTTTCTTGAGGGTGACTCTTGCTTATTTAAATATTGTTACATAATTATAATTTGCTCCTACTAATTTCTTGCATCAAAGAAATATATAATGCCGGTCGTAATTATAATTATTTAATTCTACCGACCTCCTAATAATAATTTAAACATAAGCCATGTGATTAGCCGAAACGTATACCTTAGAAAATTAATTATTACGTGTTAAGTACATCAAGACCATTTATGTACAAATTAATTATAATTATTGCTACCAACTTACTTAAAACTTTAAGATTGTCGTTGACTACATATTTTATTATTTGAGCAGTTACCTAACTTGTTAATTGTAATTAAGTTAGGATTAAAATATTATTTTTTTTGTTCTTACATCAAATAAATATCTGATGAAAGAAATGTATAGTGTTGAAAATACAACAGATGTTATACTAAATTAAGACTGCAAAAATTTGATAAAGAATGAAAATAAGGAATAAATTACACCGAAACCCCTCAATTGTAGATTCTACCTATAGTCGAGGTATATATATTTATACAAAAATATATTTACCTTTGCATTTTCGTTTGTTTTAAATAATTGCGAGTCACTTTAATTTTCTTTGAAGGGAAAAAAAGTAGCAATGGACTAATTATTTTCCTATATTTTTGTTTATTTATCTAAACCATAATATTGTTCATTTTGAAGATCCTATAATGCACATTCGGAAAATTAATTATCTCCTTTTTTATAAAAAAACAACCGCTATTTAAGGTGCACATTCTGCTCATCATGTGCAACTCATAAAGGAAAAGGTGAATTACACTTGAAAAATTAAATGAAATAGATTTGACCTATAAAGTATAAATTATTGGTACATTGGCCTTTATTTCAAAAATGGTTTAAATCGACACACTATTTTCGTAATAAATAATTATATTTCCAATTTAAAAATAAAAATGCTATTTTTATGAAATCTTTTGGGTTTAAATTTAAACTAAAATAATACCTATTCTCAACTTTTAAAAAAATGACAAAAATATCTCTCCTTTCTAATTTCTTAATTTATTTCTCTTCCTTTTTCTTCCTAATTAACATGTATTCACTCTTTTTCTTTCCTTCCTTTTTTTTCCTCACCCCATCCAAACAAAAATCACAAATTCCAAATATAATGACCATGAATTGTATATCATTTCATTTCAATTTAAAGAGATCATTATATATATATATATATATATATATATATATATATATATATATATATTCATGAATCTTGAAGTATTACACTTTGATTTAACCCCAAAATAAATTTGAAACATCCATACATATATATATACTATATCACAATAAAAAGTATCTAAACCTATAGCAATTTATTTAATTATTTGTCAGCAATATTTGTATAATCCATTATAAGATTGGCAATTGATACACAGCTGCCCTTTCTGAAAACCCAGCTGCCAACACAAACACATAGCTTGCGCCACCGCCGCCGCCGCCGCCGGCGGCGGCGTCTCCGACTCCGCCGTCGCCTCCGGTCTCAAGAAATCATAGTGAATGAAACTGTCATTTTTTCTGTACTTGGGTTGAGATGGATTAATCCCTATAGACAAATTCAAGTCAAGCGCCACTGCGGCGCTCTCCGGCGGCGCCGGCGCCGGCGGTTGGGACTCCTCCGTGGTGGTGCTGCTGCATTTGGTGGTGTCAGCTGATGATGAGTTATCAGTTATGGGGTTGATGATGGAGATGTTTTCTTTAGCTGCAGGTGGTGGAGTTGAGTTTCTATAGTCAACGGCGGCGGCGGCGGCGGCGGGATTGAGGGAGCGGTGGGTTTGAGGGTCCATGCCACGGCTAATAAGTTTGCGTTTAATGTGTGTGTTCCAATAATTCTTGATTTCGTTGTCCGTTCTTCCCGGCAATCTTGCAGCAATTAAAGACCATCTACACATAAAGTTATAATTTAAGAAATATTAGAAAAATAATTCACTTGAAAAATTCAAATTTGTTACAAATTACTGAAATTTAGAGTTTCACATGCATATTTATTTAAATAATTCTATTTGAACATACTATGTCTGAACATACGTGCTTGAAATAGTTTGACTTAAAAATTTCTTTCCTATTCAGGACCTCTTCCGAAATATCAATCTCACGCACACCCGCTCCCAACATCTAAACTTGTGAATTTAAATTGGGATGAAACTTTATAATTAAAATTTAAAAAGTGTATCTTTATTAATAACCAAACTGTCGAAACTATGAAATTAAATTACTATTTAAAAAATTCCATCAAATTTCTATTTTTACCATCGTATGTCCAAATAGCACTATTTATTAATATTATTTCCTAATGTCTCAAATCGATAGGTCCGAAGGTCAAACATGGATGTTCAAGAAAATATTTTGTTGATTTATACTAATAAAATAGAAAAAAGAAAGTGCTTTTTTGAAGAGTATTTCTGTCAAATAAAGTAGGAGTAAAGAAAATCAAAGAATAGCTTTTTTGTAGCATATTGTGTTAATGTTGAGAGTATCTATTATTCCCCGTGGCACATAGAGAGGGTGTTTGATAGCTTGTTAAAACAGCTTATAAGTTCCTAAATTCTAAATAGTGAACAACTTATAAGTTATTTTAATAAGCTTATAAATTCAATCAAAAACTATCTAAATATGAGGATTAAAAGAAATTAGTATATAGGTCCCACTAATATTAATAGTAGTAAATTTTTTGATTTGGGTATGGGACAAATAAAAAAGAAAGATGAGAAAAGTTTAGCGGGAGAGAGGGAGTATGTATTTTGGGATACTATAATTTCTATTTTAGAAATGAGCATATTGAATTGAGACGTTCATGTAAATAAAGTGAGTCAATTGATTTGAAAAGGAGAAAGTATATTATTTTATCAAGAAGGAAAAAAAAAGGGACAAAAATGTGATCAAGATCAAAACTTAAATCTTTTATTTCCACTTGATTTTGTCTAGTTTTAGACAATTCCAGCAGATAATACAGACATCAAACTCTTTATTAAAAAAAAAGTAAATCAACTACTTTGCTCATCATCATCAAAAATCAAGAAAACTGCATAATTTAGAGAGAGAGAGAGATTTAAGGGAATAGATACTTACTTATTTCCAAGCAAACTGTGTAATTTAATAATGATTTCATCTTCTTCTTCAGTGAAATTGCCTCTCTTGAGATCAGGCCTCAGATAGTTTATCCATCTCAATCTGCAGCTTTTGCCACATCTTAACAATCCTGCAACATAAACAAAAAAACAAAAAAAAACATAAAACAAACGAAAATAATAGAATAAACTTAATGAATGATCACATGCATGAAGTGGTTGTACCTGCAGCTTTAGGAAGGGAACGCCAGCAGCCCTCACCGTGAGCTCGGATGTAGTTGATGAGGCGCTGATCTTCTTCTTTAGTCCAAGCACCTTTGTTTGTGTGTGCTTTTTCACAGCAAGGGGATCTCCCCATTTCTCAAAAAAGATAAAAATAAAAATCTTTTCTTTTTTAAATGAAGATTTCTTGATTGTCTATATATATGGGATTACAGAACGACGACGACTACGAGGAAGAATTCAAGAAGAAGAGGATATGTTAATCTCTTGATGATGATTTATGATGGATGACTTGGATAGAAATTAGAGAAAGTGAAAGAAAATGGTCATCATATATTGTGAGAAAGGAAGAATATGATCTATCTATCTAGATATATATATGTGTGTTGTGTGTGTGTGTGTGATATTGTGTATGTGGGGTTGGAGGTATTAAAGAGGAGAGTAGCCAGTAGTTTGGAGGGTTGTAACAGAAATGAAGAGAGAGAGAGAGAGATGGAATTGACCAAGTTGGTGAGAAAGACAAGTAGTTAATGGATGGGGTTGGATTTGGTAAGTAGGTACACTTTAACAGATCAGTTGGCATTGTGATGTGCTGTGGGCTCTCTCTCTCTCTCTCTCTCTCTTTCTCTCTCTCTCTAGATAACAAAACTTATCAATGCATGTGTTCATGGAGAGTTTCACATCAAAAAAGTGATTATGAAGTTAATTAGCATTAAAGCTAGATGGCCCCACATGGGTTTTCTTCATCTGCTTCAATTAATGGGGTGGCCATGGTGGGTAGGGGGGTTACTAATTTAAGTACCCAATTTGGTTTGATTTTCCATTTGAGATGGTATGGATTTTGATTTGATTTGATTTTTATTTTTATTTTTTAGGGGGTATGGATTTTGATAATGAAGTACTCCCTCCGTTCGTCAAAAGTTGTCCACTTTGTTCTGGACACGGAGTTTAAGAAAGTTGATAAAGTGAAAGTTAGTAGGGTAAAGGTTAGAAAGAAGGGGTAGTAGATAATGACAAAAAAATAGTGGTACTGACAAAAAAAAGGTGGTATTGACCAAAAAGTAAGAATAAAGTTGTTGGGATGATAAAAAGGTAGGAATAAAGTTGATGTGAGGTGGGGTCCTTAATGGCAAAGGCTAGTAATATTTGAAAAGTAGAGAGGGTAGTGTAGTACGAAAAGGTAAAGTGGACATGTTTTGGTGAACATGGTTACTGTTCAAAAGTGGACAGGTTTTGATGAACGGAGGGAGTATGTTTAGTTCCAAGAAAACAACAAACATATTCCCACCGTTCGGGTTTTAAAGTCTCATTTCACCCATTTCAAATGTTCGAGTTTAAAAGTCCTACTCTCATTTTTAGACCATTATACCCTTCTTACTTTTTAGAATTACTACTCTTTGTCATTTCGAACCCCACTTCACATCAATTTTATTTCTACTTTTTTATCATTCCAACAACTTTATTCTTACTTTTTTATCAATTCCACTATTTTTTTGTCATTAGTCACTACTCCTACTTTCTAACTTTTACCCTACTCAAAAACACTTTATCAATTTTCTTAATCCCCGTGCCCATTTAAAATGGGACTTTAAAACCCGAACGGAGGGAATATTATTCTTGAGTAAAAGTTCATGTCCCTTTAAAAATAATACAAATTGGATGAATGCCCAACTCCAATAAACTTTTATGTAGTATTCCCAGATTCATGTTATTTCAGTTTTTTAAAATTTCACTTTTTCATTGCAAAAGTTGCATCAACTTCAATTATTAAACATTTGCCCTAGCATCCATCTCTAAAAAAGAAAAAAAAGTAAATTATATTACTACTTTTTTAGAATAAGAATTTTGATGGCATGAAACACTTATTTAGCCCAACCCGAACCATAGATCTTAGCCCGGCCAAAAGCAAGCTGGTTCGGGCTGCCCATAGCCCAAAGGTTTGTTTTCATGTCGGTTCAGGCCAAAACTATATCAAAATCCTAGGGGCATATTAACACAAACTCAAGACGGGCGGGGCCGGGCCAAACCGGTTTTGAAGAAACCTATCTATAACAACAAACTATGAATTTCGTTTATGGCCAATCCCCACCTGTATGATAAACTTCAGAAATTTCAAGTTGGGATCAAGAGAGAGAGAGAGAGAGAGAGAGAGAGATATTCAAATAACCAAACAAAAAACAACAATAAAAATAAAAAAAAAAATTGCTTAAATGGTTTCTCATGGAATGATCCTCTATAAAATGTTCATCAAGGAAAAGACATCATATATAGTTAGTATGTTTGCATGTACATGTACATGTACGTATTTCATCAAGTGTAGCATCTACAAAAACGGATATTCCCCGTTCGCAGCTTCTTTATGCAATAAGAGAAATTCATTCAAGATTGGAGCCATTTACAGTTGACAACAACATCCCTCTACAAAGAATAAATGACTTCTATTACTCAACAACTCTATTACATAATCATAATACATCTGCCTTACAACAAAAGCACAAACAACAACATATTCAAATCACATAAGAAAAAAAAAATTATATATATATATTGATACTAGTGATGAATGCTCTATATATGAAATGTTACAACTATATCAGCTAACTCAATGCTATATGAAATGTTACAATTTATGTGGCATTTTTATAAACGCTTATGAATATGTAATGTGTGTGTGTGTGCACGCTAAGCAGACCTCGTCGTGTTGCTGTGTTCGCCTCTAGCCTCAGATTTCCGACACATGCAATCTGGCATCGGGTGCATGTATAGAGAGCCACTTGGCTTCTTCACTTCACTGCCCTTCACATCATTGTGGCGAAGCATGTCGTGTAATTGGTGTCTGAAATCTCGCCATCTGCAGAGATGACGAACACGAGTAAAACGACACTATCTTGATAATCGAGAAAACAAGAGACGCAGATGTTTATCTAAGTCTCGAGTAAGTAAGAAACAATGTTTCCCTAGGTTGTAGATACATAGGCGAAGTGAAATCCGAGTATACCTAATGCCCGAACTACAAAATATGCTATTGCATGCACAATCTTCAGTCTGATCGCCTACGACTTTTCTTAACCAGTCGAGCAAAAAGCTTATTTAGCTAAGCGCAAGAGAGTACTGCTAAGTTACGTAGAATACCTGATGTTGGGGTTATCGAACAATTGAGCTAACTTCCTCTTATCGGGTTTTATTGTTTTTGCATGTCCTTCGTAGAAGTAGCGCCTGTGGCCCACCAGGAAATGGGGGAAGTTGCCACCCTGAGTTGTGACGAAAACTTCACTATGGAGGCAAACCGTGTAGTCGAGAGCTGCCAACCTCGATGAATGGCCCTGAATAACATAAAAATTCAATACAGATGTCAAAATCTTGAAAACGGGATCACTCTACCTGCGCCTAGAGTTTAGAAGTATACCACGAAAGGAGCAAGTTCTTCGACGGAAGCCAGCGTGTCCTTCGTTTCTAAACCTGGAAACATCTGTTTTAGAGGAGCCATATGTTTTTCCACTTTGTATATTTTTCCGGCAGCCACGTATACAGAGGTTGTGTTATCGAATCCCATTCCTCTAAGCATCATCCCGACCTGCAGAATGCAATACAACATCTTATCACAATTTTGGTGAATTTAAGATACAAAAGGATTCTTATTTCATATAAATAACAATCAATGAGTGCAAAGGTGAAGCAATTATTTCGATACACATGACCAAAAACAAGATCGGTGTTTGGGGTAAAAAGGTAACGTATAACTTATTTCAAAGACAGAATAACTCTCCACATATGGGGAAATTTAAGATTTCTATGACTATTGCGATACCTCCAAAGGTGTTAAAGGACACTTTCCATCGATACGATTGGCACCCGGTCTTATCACTCTACCCCTCCTTCGAAATTTTCCTCTCCAACTTCTCTCTCGAACAATATCCATGTCACGCTTTTCTTCTTCACCTCCATCATATTTGCAGCATGAAAAAGCAACCATATCCTTCATCACAAAATCAAAGGTTATCGTAGTTAAATAAAACGTGATTTGCAAACTATAAGGCAATAATGACAATGGCTTGTAACGAATACATCGAGGACAAACAAACTACCTCTTCAAATCGAAGATGTACCGACACATATCTGCCTCCACTTTTAGAACTAGTTTTGATCATTCGATCAACCATCTTAGCAGCTAGCATCCTTATGGGTCCTGAAAATCTGAGTGCCTCGAAATTGCACAGGCACCGAAGCCCTTGGATATACGGTGGAACTGCATGAGCCAATCTGTTAGAGAATGGCGCAATGCGGACAGCCCTGCCCCACAATCATCGAACCCGTTCATCAAATAAGTAATAATGCAAGTGAAATAAATGGAAAACCGAAGATATATTTCTCATGTGCATTATCTAATCAATCAATGAAAAACATCAACCTTCTCGGATAAGGATTTGAAAATTCATATTCATGCACGAAGCAAAAGTTAAACATATTCACATATTTTACATCACCACCAAACTCCAGGCCTACAGCTTTATAATTAAGAAAAAAAATAACGAGGCCTTGGCTACACGACATTATTGTAGGAATCTAATAGAGAAAAGTGACAATTAGTCCGCACTGAAAATCTTAAAGCTAACGGTATTTTCCCTACTCAACTACATTTTTACGTATTAAAGTATTTCAACAGTGGGCGAGGGAAAGAATAATAGGGAGAAAACAAGATAGACATTCGTACTTCAATTCCACAAGCTTCGGTAGAACCTTTTCGAGATAGTACTTGGGGCTGGACCATCCTTTTACTCGCAAATTTACTATGTTGCTAATATTGTTATCGAACTGCTGGAGCACATCTTCTGGAAGCTCTCTAATCACATTAACGTGATTTCTGAGAGCATATATGAAGAAGTCCTCATCAAAAATATCACCAAACTTGCTGTAGAAAGAAAAAAAAAGTAAAATAAAATAAATGAGCAGAGTAGAAATTACAGTTGCTTACCCAGCAGTAAATTACTCAACTAAATTCAGAACAACGTAGAGTCCCATTAACCAAAAACTGAGCTGGATTTATTATACACAAGCAGAATAGAAATTACAGTTGACATAGATATGAAATTTCAAACAATAATTTGCTAACACACATGGCCTAGAGACTATAAACGGTTTGATATATTATCACTACTGCAGGAATACACCAAAATATCAGGAGTAATATTATATGGTTTGATAGATTATCACTTCTGCAGGCACGATATAAATAGGAGGAAAGACAATATTGCAGGAATACACCAAATTATCCAATCTACGGTATTCATCCTCACCTGGAATCTCGCCAAACACTATTTAAATGAAATATGGGAATGACAAGTGTAGCATTCAGCAAACCGGCCACAGCCACCGCATCGCATATCTGTTCACAAAATGAGAAAATCCAAACCATGGCAATTTAGAAACAGGTGATCTGTTTTGTAACCGAGAATAGATGATTTAACAATATTAAGGTTTTTAAAACATATTGAGCTGCCACAAAAGAGTTAGCTATGATAAGAACCAGTCAAAGCACCATAATGCATGATTCAATATGGACCATTAACATTCAAACAAACATACCGATAATCTTTGTTGGTTTAAGCCCCCATTTGCTTCAATAATTAGGAAACCATTAGACGGCGGCAACTCTGAGAAGCCTTTACACATGAAAGTAAAGAATATCACATTAGCAGAATAACCTAAATAACAAGAAAGTGGAAGCTTATCAACTTCTTCCTACGAAGGATAAACGAGAAGATACTATCTAAACACACACACAAATGTGGATCCATATAGTGTTGCACAACTCCGACTGCGTGTATAATAGACAATGAACTACTCAAAATGATTGGTTTCACCAGGCTAAGTAGTGACTCCTAAACACTATGATACCATAAAATTATACTGTTATAACAAGTAACCACCAAAAGGACCAGTAAATATATGCTTACATAAGAAAGTTAAGAAGAAAAATGTTTAACATTAGCAAACCTGATTGAGAAACAGTCTGCTTAATACAAGGCTTCCAACCCTGACGCAGCTTCGGATTCCAAACATTCAATAACTGCATATAATGTCAAGCCATCAAATTACTATAGCCAGAAACAGAATTTGTTTGCAATGTTAAATTCTGTGATAACTGTGACTACATAAGAAACCTCCAAACAACACCGATAGAAATTTATGATGTATATCAATTGCATATTTGAAATGAAAAATTCAATCAATGCTACCACAATTATTTATCTAGCATGCCCTAAACTCCAGAGTCAGAGCAAATTCTCCAAATCATGCAGTAAAATTGTGATCGAAACCTCAAATACTATCGTTATAACACTAAGAAACTTGAACTATCATCTGAATGTGGTGATTAAAGTTTACTCATTTTATAAAAAAGTAAAACTAACTACTGAATTGCAAGTAAAAGGGTAAAGGATGTAAATTTCCTAGCAAAGAAACCATCACATCCTTCACAAAAAACTCTATTCCTAGCAAATTATGAAAGAGAACTGAATCAAATGCACTTCATTATCAACAAGATTGTACGCGGACAAACCAATAAAACTAGTAAATCCCAAAAAAAAATACTCTCAAGAACATCAGAAGCACTTAAACCATTACTTAACAGTAACTCCACAAACAAGATCAAGAATTCCATAATGAGAACAATGAAGAACCATCATTATCAATTACCATATTAGAGCTCCGGTTGCTTTCAGCCTCCATAGAAGGCCACAGCTTCTCAAAAACCTGCGGGCTCCGGTAAACAGAGCCCGGCCCGACTGCATCAGCAACTGCATTACTACTACTATCCACAGAATTAAACCCCATTGTGCCCATATACATAAGAATCCCAGAGATGTACAACAAAGGAGCAAACATAAGCACTCCTCTCCTCCTATACATTGCTGAAATCAACAAACATCCGAATCTCTCCACCGCATTCTTCACCTCCGCCCTCCCATCGCCGCGCAAGCTCCCGGCCCCGCCGCCGTACCCGCCGACGGCGGCGGGGGCGGAGCTGGGGCTCTTCACGCGTGCACCGCGGTGGCGCGGGGACGACGGCGGGGACAGGGAACTCACGCCGTTGCTCAGGCGGCTGAGCCCATGCATAATTCTTCAATCTTTTTCACCGCAATCCCTCGAGGAAAAAAGATGGGTTTTTTTCTTGATCCCACTTTTGGCGCTGGGACATTGAGCTGAAAGCTCAGATCTTTGGCATCAATGGGGGGAAAGAAACGCGTATGATTAATGGGTTTTGCTCGTTTCTTCTTCTCCTCCTGTGTGAAAGAAGAAATCTCAACTTTTGCTGCTAGCTATGGTGTGGGAGTGTGTGTTGTGTGTGAAAAATTACTTTGAATTGTGTGTGGCGACAAACACGGGCCGAATTGAAAGAGCATTAATGGAGGTGGGATAGTGCGGAAGTTAATAGTTGTGGGCAAAATTTTTACTGCAATTCAAGAAAGAAATAAAATCGATTAACTCGAACAATAAATATTCTTAATTTGAATTTTTATTCAGAAAGAAAATCGAATATGAAGGCGTTTTTGGGATTATAACAATCGGAATTTAGGTTTATCTTAATTGCTAAGAATGGAGTTATACAAGGATAGTGATAGATGCTAGTTTACAAATGGTATATAGTATTTAATATATACTTTAACCTTAAAAAAAGGAAAAAAAGATAACTCCAATAATGGATTCTTTTCCTATTTTTATAACTTAATTATTGGTCAATATAAAGATGCAGAATATGTGTGTGTGTGAATCACACTTGTTATTATGTTGTCCTTTTGACTAATTTAGTAATGCTTTTTCAAATCTTTTTTCAAAGTGAGTTTGGTGGGTTGTCTCTAAATTCTTTTTTGGAAATATGACTTTGTTTCAAAAAATCATTTCATAAAAAGTGAAAATTTAATTAGCCTTTTGAATTCGTATTCTCTCACTAGGCATTTTCACCACACTTTTTTTGGAAAGAAATCCCATTAATTGAATTACGAAATATTAGAATTATGACATTCTCTCTCAATCATATCGGAATGCTGTCAATACTCAGTAATCGAAACAGTCAGAATAGAAATAAATGTTGCATATTGTGCTGAAAGATGAGTTGTTCTTATAGCAGATCTATAAGCAACCAACACATCATGAGTAGCTTCCGTTATTTATTTGAATTTCTCTTTTAGGAGCTCTTCATCCTCCTCTGGATCAATCAAATCCCGAGTCACCACTTACGAGTCCGTAAAAATCTCAACAAAAGAGCACAAAAGAGCATGTATATAAACTAACATTATCACAATACTAACAAACCAATATAAACTTTACAAATACCTACATAAAAAAGAAAAAAATTCACACTTTAGTTGAAACCATAAGCCTCTTGTTTAGTGAGAGACTTATGATGCCTCATATTACATGTATATGTATATGTATATTCAAAATTCATATAATAAGTAAAATATTTGTTAGCGTAGTTGGTTAAGTGTCATTTGATCAATAAGGAGGTTATGGGTTCAAATCCCCTCACCCAATTTTTGCATCGTTTTCGAATATTCTCCATTAATGGGCCTAAATAATTCATTTCATTTTTAAGCAACTCGTTTTTAAATGAATTATCTTAGTTTTTGTATGTTTACTATTCGTAATTTGACAGGCAATTTCTCTCTTAATAAAGTACTTTTTGTTTAATTCTTAATTATTATGAATAAAAGAGCCCAAATTTATTACTTCGCACTGAGTCTCCGATTTCTTAGCCCCGTCCCTGAGCAAAAGATGTCTTTAAAGATAGTACCACTAAACAAAGCACTTTATTTCGTGCCTAAATTTGATAAATCTGTCGAGTCATTTTCTATGAATGTAGCAGGATAAATATGCTAATTAAATTCTTTGAAAAAAAAAAGAAAAAGAAAATGCTACACACAAAGCCTGAAGAAGGCGTAACTGTTGCATCTCCCAATCAAATGTAAATAATTTTGTATTATAAATTAGAAATTAATTTTTTTGGGGATAAAATTGTTGAAATCACTATCGTAGTTTGGGCGGGGAAAAGGTGTATTTGCTGTTTAATCAAGTTGATAATGAAGAGAGAGAGAATGAAGAGACGAGCAATTGGTTTAAAACTAGAGAGAGAGAAGGGGCGGCGCCGGCGACTGCATGGGGAGAGAGAAAGAAGAGTAATCATTTGGCCTAAAACCACTCGACCAACCAATGCCCTTTCTTCTTCAACTTCAGTTCAGCCGGCCAAAATTTCCCTACTTTCTTCTCTTACGTGAAACAGATTCAACAAGAATTAGCGGGCCCAGACGATTAGGGCCCGGCCCCATTGCCAAAACCCTCAAAGCTCTCTCCTTTTTCACTTTTTGGTGCTTCCCAAATTTGTCATGGCTTCGTCGAAGAAGAGACGCTGCAAGAAAAGGGCTCTCGACACCCTTTTGCCTAACTTTGAAGAGGTTTTCTCTCTCTCTCTCTCTCTCTCTCTCTCTCTCTCTCTATATATATATATATATATATATATATATATATATATGAGTTTTTCTTCTGTGTTTCTAGTCAGAAATTAGTATGGCGACTGAAATTACATTTGATGTAAACTGTTTCTTCTCTTAAATGAATGCTCAATTCTATTTTTGGAGGAATAAATTCGTCTAAGCTGTATGGATTTTTGGTTTTATTTCATTTTTTTGTAATGTAAAGTTTTCTGATTTTTTTTTTTTTTTTTTCCCAATTGCTATTATATTTGTTTGAGGTGCAAAATTAGGCCAAGCATTTTTGCTATATGGTTTCTCTACTGTGACTAAGAAATATATATTTCAGGGTATTAACCAATCAGCATTGAAGAATTTGTATAACATTCTTGTTGAGTTATCTTCAAATGAAAAGTGGATGATCATGTTTGCAGAAGGTTCTCATAAATTTGACCTTAAGACTTGTGATGAGTGTATCAAACTGGGTTTTGGAGATATACATGAACTCTCGGATGTGCTCTTCCAAAAACTAGAGGAGAGGTTCGGGCAATTATTCTCAGAGTTATCTGCTGTTTCTACAGCCAAGGATCTTGGAGAGAGTAGCTCCAGTTCGGGTTTGTTTGATGCAGTGGAAGTATTGAATCTGCTGTTTAGATGTTGTATGTTGCTCTTGGCTTTTCTTGCAAAGCAACAAAATCTTATATTTGAGAAAGGGCCGATTCTTCTAAAGATTGTCGGAAAGTTGATGTCGCCCAACTTAACGAAGAACACAGGAGGACATGCTTTCGTGTTTGAGGAATCAGTTTTGCATGAATGTGCTCCTCAAGATAATGGTTGCTCTACATCTTCTGTTGAAGGCTTTGTTGCTTCTATAGAATTTTTGGAGCCTTGTAATCCTCTCCTCTTTCTCAAGTGTTCAATGCTCGAGGTAATTTACTGCCTCCAATATGCTTTTGTTTTGTTCATTGTTCAGTGTAGGGAAGTTGAAATCGTTTTCTTTGTTTTTTTATTAGCACTAACATTTTCAATTATTTGATGCATTAATCATTACATAATTTTCTAAAGAAGGTTGGTAGTGAGAGACATTTGGTTGGGTTACCGTTGCTCTGCTGAGTTTCAATACTAAGGAAAATTTAGAACAATGAACTAGTAGTTGTGGCTGTGGAGAGGAAAACTCACACTGCCACGAAAGGACCCTTGCGTAGGTTGTCATTTATGATGATAGAATTTGTCCATTAGCATCTTTCGTTTGGGACTCTTTCGATGTGTTTACTTGTATGGGCTTTTTTTGTTAGTCAAATTGTGCGTAACTTCACAAATAACTAATAATTTTATGGACAGGTATTTGTAGATGAGCTGTTAGCGCATAAGCAAGTAACACAATACTTTATCATGATCAATTCTGCTGCTGCTTCCAGTGACATGATATTTAATGCTAAATCAGCTCAGGGGGATTCTGGTATTCTGATGGAAGCAATCTGCATTCATTTTTTGCAATCATATTCTGAAACGCAAGCTTCTGGAGATTTTCTCAGTCGACTATTTTGTACACATGCCATGAAACATGAATATCCATTTAGACCTCCAGCATTAGGTTTGAGTGCAGCTGTAACGTTATTTTACAACCCCATCATGGCTTCTGCGCCAAAATATGTGCAAGCTCATTTGACTTCGTTAGTTTCTGACGTTATTAATATCAAGAATTCGAAACCAGATCGGAGACTAACAAATTACTTCCTGTCAACTTTTGAGAAGTCAGTGATTTTGTACATGAGACACATGTCTCATATGCAAACAGACGGCTGGTCTATCATCTGCGGGGCCAGTTCATCAGATGGATTTGTGTTTCCACCATTTGGATCTTACGTGTCACTGGATACAAAAGAGAAGGTTGATACTCTAGTCTCCAGATTAGACACTTCTTCAAATGAGGTATTGGATGGTAGCTTCTCGAAACTGAAATCTGACCTTGTTGATACTTCCTTGAGATTTGTGAAAGACTGGCTAAATGCTTATACCATGTCGTGCCAAGAAGAAATCTTAACCGTCTTAAGTTGCTTGGTGTTAAAAGCTTCTGAAAGCTATAACGATATATCAATACGACCATCGGAGGCTACAACGCTGCAGCATCTATATCTGCTCACTTCTTTATTGAAATTAATGAGCATATCATTACTACAAGCTATTCGGTGTGTTCGACATAGTGATGATCCATCCTGCCCGAGAAGCCTGAAAGACTTCTCCTCATGCAAGGAGTACGATTTTATTTTGGGTACTATAGCTCGTTTCAAAGACTTGGACATTAGTTTACCATTGCAGGAAGATTTATACACTCTGATGTCAAGCCATTCTACGAGACATATGGATTCGAAGAACATGCTTTTGCATTTCTCAGGCCTGATGTCACTAGGCTTTGTTACTGGGCTCGATTGCTTGGTGAAGGCATGTTTGTTAACAATTCTTGCATCGCTGAATCTGTTTGTCTTTGAAGAGGGTAATTTGGATGTGTTGCACTCGCTTGTTGATTCCAGTGGAGAAAATTTGTCGTCCGGGTTGCCAGTTGTCAAATTCCAGGAGGTAACTGTTCTTCTTTTCTCGTTCTGGTAAGCACTTGTACACGGTATCATTGTTCAACCTAAATGTTCAAATATGATTCTAATGATGCAGACAATGTCAAATCAAAGCTCCAGCCTCGTGATTGCTTCAAGATTTCATAAAATACGGTCTCTGTATTCAAGGTAACTTCGATACTGTGCACTTCCTCTAGCTTGCAGCTCTGGTATCATTTATATGTCATTTCAACTATATCATAAGATTCTCAAACCGCCTTATAATAATTGCGGCCATTTCATCTTATTGATATTTTTGTTGACAACATTGTTTAATGGATAAATTAAGTTTATAGATCAGCAGAAGTACTTTCCATTCATGATGGAGCATTTTAAACTGTTTGACAACCAATTGTTTGGGCAATATTTTTTTGCTTGTTGATTTTCCTACTCCTTTGCAGCGTGGTGAAAAAAAAACATAATGCAGAAGGAAGCTCATGTCCACAAACTCTAGCAGTGGCATCAGATATTGAGGCTGCTGCATGTTTAGAAGAAGAAACAGAAGAGACATGCAGCGGGGAGATGTTCTTGAAGTCCGTGGTACAAAACGATAGTTATGATGATTTGGTAGATTATGTTGAATGCAAGCAAGGCAAGGATTACCCGTCTTGGTTAAAGAATCGCGAAAGATTTCGCAAGTGGAGATCTGCGAAGGTGGCTGTTTTGAAGTGGAAAAGTAAGAAAAAATCTTGGAAAATCCAGCAAGGGAAGAAAAGTAGGCTGTCATACCATCATACCTCTATGTAGATACGGATTTGAACCGGACATACCTGCCTTGGGATCGGGAGCAGATGCCCTAAGGTACTTCCTTGCGGTTGGATAATCCAAGATATGAATTAACCATAGATTCTGCTGTATAGTTTACTCCTAGTTTCTTTGAAAACATAGATATTGGCGATGATGGAAACAAACGTGCAAATTCTTCTCCAGGTTTACTCCTAGTTTCTTTGAAACTGTTTTAATATTATACTAGCAATGACCTGAAACTTATAAAAAAGGGTTCAGTGCCATCTATTTTAGCAAAAGTCGAGCTGGTGTTCTAGAATAGCCATCCATGGTTTCAATAATTATGATTAAAAAAAATATACCTGTGAACTGTGAAGTGTTAGAATTTTCTTTTATTTTAACACACTGTGTGTTAAGGTGCCGGTTTGTTTCTCTTACGTTGATCAGAACTTAGTTTTTGGAGAGCTCTTGCTCTCTCCTTTCCTCGTTCCCTTCTCGTTAAAAACAGAACATACATAAATTACTCAGGTCATGTATGAACTCAAATGTTTCATTTAGTATTGGATCTAATCTTGCTGTGATACCAAAAGTTACATCAGAGGATTGGTATATCACTTCTATAACAGAAGCTGCCTAATACGCTCGATACATGATAAGGGGCTGACAGCTAAAGCTAGATTATTGTAGTAGAACTGTAGAAGTGATAAACGTTGTGTCGAATTCTGTGCTAGTACTAAAAGCAAGGAAACAATGAACCAAAAGGAGGAACAAATAGAGAAGAACTGATGGGAGTGAAGTATTAAGTTTCTACACCTACCTCAGCCTATGTGTATCTGTGTTTTTTGGCCAGTGAGTATAGAACATAGAACTAATTAGACCCGAATCGGACCATTAATTGAATCTTTGTTCGAAATGGCATCCTTGTTCTTCATGGCCATACTAGAGTTCACTTTATCATCGAGATCTCTGCTTCTGTTTACTCTGTGTTTGGGATGTTGGTTATGTGGCTGTTGCTGATGGTGTAGCTGCATTTGCTGTTGCTTCTGCAGATGATACAGAGATTGAAGTCTCCCGATTTCTCTTTCCAGCATTCCTTGCTCCCCTGGGGACGTTTTTCAGAGGAAAATAATGTCAGTTTTTTCATTTTTGTTAAAGTAAGACGAGGGAAGCGAAAGGCGGTTGTTAGTATAGAGATTGTCACATTGTTTGATCATCTGCTCCTGGGAGATATTCTCGAGCCGCTGCCTCAAAGCGCTGTTTTCCATCGTCAAGAGTATATTCTGCTGTTCGATGAATTCAAGCTCAGCTGAAACTCCAGCTCCTTCTGCCTGTATCATGAGAAACCAAATAAGGTTAGCCTCGATCTTCACATGCCTTCGTTTTCTTGTTTCTTGACATGTTTACCTTCAGAATCTCAACTGTCCTTTCAAGATGAGCTATATACTGAAGTTTCCTCACCCTTGATCGTTGTGCATTGGGCCTGCATCATTTTAAAGTCTCAAGAATTGTTTACATTGCTTCATCAATGCCTATGATTTCTTTCGTTGCAGGCAGAGGATCAGATCACAGAAGAATTCTTACTGCTTAGCGCGTTTCAACTCTGTCTTCGATCCAGCAGTCTTAGCTTGCGAATCTCCGGTTTTGTCAGCAGATCCCTCGACGCTCTGTGTACTAGAATCCTGTCCACTACGTCCTACAGCTACCGAAGAAGCCACTTCTCCCGACTCCTGCAAAATCAACAGTTTCATGCAGGTTCGTTTATGCTCGTCTCTTTTACAACTTGTCTTGAACCTTATTGGTAAATATATTTGTGATTGATGATGCAAGATTAAAAAAAAGTGTTGAAACCTCAGTTTTTCGCCATTTTCAAAAATAGCCCGACCTTTACAAAATCACGAATAAGTAAATCGTTATTTTGTAAAGGTCGTGACATTTTTGAAATGGTACGGAAATAAGATGAAACCGGCTGTGTTTCGAATGTTTTATCAGTTTTACCTTTGTCTGATTGAAGGTGTTGTCCGGAGAGGATCCAAAATATGCATTGACGAATTCGGATTCATCGTCCAACGCCAATGCGTCTGCTGCAGCTCCCAAGTAAGCACAAGAATCACTTGCTGAGCGCCGGTGACCTCTGTGGAAAAGAGCGTCTGAGTCGTTCAGAAGATCGTCCAGCCACGCCGGTTGCTCCTCGACTGGGAAGTTCTGATGCGTCGACTTCCCTCCCGTCGAGACGGTTGTCGACGCAGGGTGATAGGGAAAATGGGAAAATGGCAAGAGCTTGCCGCTTTCCCTATTTTTTGGCAATCTAATTGTGCTTTCCATTTCTACTTTGCTAAGTGCAAATAGTAATCTGCTTAGAACATGTACCTGGCAAATTATTTTTTGTTAGAATTAAGATAGATTTGTTGATGTCAGGTTCTAGATTCTAACACAACAATTTTTTTATTATTTTTTTATTTTATTTTGAAGCATTAAATTTTAAAGACCGCTTCACCATGGATTTGAACCCACAGTTCCAATACACCATTTTTGGAGAGAGAGAGTGAGAAGGAGAGGGGCATACAAAAGGTTAAAGACAATCCATGCATTTAAAATGAAAAGATTCATGATACGAGATTTTGAAGAACATAGAGATGAATTCTTGAGAGAGAGAGAGAGAGAGAGAGAGAGGTTAAAGAAAATCCATGCATTTAAAATGAAAACAGAGAGAGAGAGAGAGAGAGAGAGAGAGAGAGAGAGAGAGGTTAAAGAAAATCCATGCATTTAAAATGAAAACAGAGATGAATGAGAGAGAGAGAGAGAGAGAGAGAGAGAGAGAGAGGCATACAAAATGTTAATGACAATCCATGCATTTAAAATGAAAAGATTCAAGATACGAGATTTTGAAGAACATAGAGATGAATTCTTGAGAGAGAGAGAGAGAGAGAGAGGTTAAAGAAAATCCATGCATTTAAAATGAAAACAGAGATGCATGCATTCGAGAGAGAGAGAGAGAGAGAGAGAGAGGCTTACAAGGTAGGAGGCAAAGGGAGGCAGCAAAGATGCATCAATGGAGGTTGTTTAGCGATCACATCGACGACAACGACGATCAATGTCGGAACGCCCGCAACTCCAGAAATGGAAGCTCTGGAATTTGGGGCGTGGGGATGCAAAACGCAGAACTAAGTGGATCTTGAAACCAGGTGGCTTATATATCAGTCTCTCATACCTTTATTTGTAGAGAGAGAGAAGGGGAGAGAGAGAGAGAGAAGGAGCGCAACTCACGTAGAAAGGTTTCATGGATATTTGACATCCCAACCCCATCTTTAGTGTGATGGGAAATATGGATCCGAAAATTTACAAGCTTTCCAACTTTCTATCATTCTTAAACAATGTACTCCCTCTGTCCCGGTATTGATGGCATGTTTTCCTTTTTTTGGGTGTCCCGGTATTAATGGTTTGTTTCCTTTTTTGGACTAAATTGGACTCTAATTAAATTTCTTAATTATCCAACATCATTACCTACTTTCTACAGTATTCACTCTCTTTCTTCCTACAATTTACCTAAAACCATTTTATTGGACCTATAAATTACTCCCTCCGTCCCGTTCAAGTAGTCTCATTTAAAAATCGCACGTAGATTAAGAAAAAGAGAGTTAGAGTGTGATTAAGGTAGTATTTTATTGTTAATGTGTGCTGAGTGTGACATAAAGTGGATTTTAGTGTGTTAATTTTTGCCAAAAAAAGAAATGGAACTTCTTCAATGGGACACCCGAAATTGCAAAATGGGACTTCTTGAACAGGACGGAGGGAGTACTTTATTGGACCAATAAACCATTTTATTAATAAGAATTAAATATTTTATAAAATTACACTAAATATATAGGACACCACATTTTCATCCTTAATTTCCTTTTTCTTAGTCTCCGTGCCGAGCCAAACTAGGCCATTAATCTCGGGACGGAGGGAGTAATATATTAATTCAAAAATAATTCATTTTCTTAATTTTATACTTCCTCCGTTTTTAAATATAAGATGTTTTGGAATTTTGCACTACGATTAAGAAACATTAATTAACTCTAAACTTTAATGCAAGAAATTTATTTGGTCAATTGTATTGTTGTCGTTTGGGTTCCTTTTTGCAATTCATGATAATGTGATAGGGTAGTATATTGTCGAAGTTAATTAAAGAAACTCAACATACATTGAAAAATGAGCACATTATTAATAATGAGTTGAAAATTAAATAAAATTGATGGAAAAGAGAGAGAACACTCTTGGTAACTGAAAACATCTTATAAAAAAACAAATAAAAAGGGCCAAAACATCTTATATTTAAAATCAGAGGGAGTATCGTATTTGTAACTGCATATCTTATTGTCACTTTGACAAATAATTTTGAACATAAACTTGAAGACAACTACTGCAGCTTACAATAAGAATCTCAATTGGATATTAAGAACCTATCATCATTCTAGTTTATCCAAGGGCTAGTTGCATGTAAATACACAAACTATTGAACTAATTTAACTCAATTCTTTTTTTGTAGTAAGAAATTTCTGACAAATTATTTCGTAAATGTCATCAATTTTTTATTTGCGCCAATATGTTGGATTTATCATAACTTCTACTCCCTCCTTCCACGAAATAGTTATCACATTATGGATAACACGAGGTTTAATAAAATGATAGATAATAATGAATAATAGTGCATATTATTATAACTAGAATAAATGTCACACAATAAATATGAGTAAAATAGTGAAAATTATAAGGTTAAATATAATGTATTATATAGGTCCTATTACTATAAATAGAAGCGACAACCATTTTATTGATGGACGTAAATGGCAAAAATAAATCATTTCGTGGACGAGGGAAGTAATTATTTTTAGAATCGACGTACGGCGCGTGACATAATTTGAAAAACCAGCACCACATAAGACATAATTTCCCCGAAAATGGATTCGGACTAAAAATTAAATCATTGCAAATTTTGTATATTTTCTCACAAAAAAATAAAAAAAAATAAAATTGAGTTAAAAACGAAATTTGCCAATAATTTGTGCAGAACAATTAATCCACTTATTAAACCTCATATGATTACATTACTATACAATTATCAAACCCATGGTAAGGAATTAAAAATCATTACTCCAATGGAATATGTAGCAAGACATTTGGTTTGAAAGATATAAACTTCATGTACATAGTTATAGCATTAAAAAAAAAAAAAAAAAATTCAACCTGTACAATACAAATCTCAGCTCATGCTAACCCACATTCATTCAGCTACTACCTACCTTCTGTTAGGTTGCCGTAGGCACAAACCTGACGAGGTCGACTAGATCAGCCGTGCAAATCAAGAAATTCATCGGTATCTACTATCTACCACGAGGATTAATCTACGGCCCAGAGGCAGCATCGGGAAAGAGGTCACACGATATATGCACAAAGGATAGATTGGTCCAAGAGCAGCAACTCAAGCAGGATTTAAGTTTTCTTACCACTCTTGAGGATTCTACTCAATCGAAAAGATTCACCTTGATCCCCGTTGAGAGACCTCTTCTCCAGAAAGCAGGCTGTGACCTGTCTTATTAATCTCTCAAGAGACGAGTGCATGCAGAGGCTAGCATCTTTCATGTTTGGATTTGTGGACAAGATGATGGCGTTTACTGCATCCGCCACCAGCTCTCGCTGAGATTCACCAAGAAGGTATCCAACAGATGATTTGCTCGGTTGGTCGTATGCTAGTAATGCAGCACAATCCTAGCAGAAGAATAGATTGTTATCTCCAGGTCTAATATTCTTACAGTTCATCTACATGTATCTATTTTCCACATGTACATAAATTTGGCATTGAGCATGAGGACTCTTACTGATCGAAAGCCATTTTCAGATATTCGAACCCTCTTTACTAAGTATACACGAAATAATATATCAAAGTAACAGTTGAATTTTCGGTGCAAGCTCAAACACCTCAGAGTGTGCAACAAACACAGGTTTGGTTTAGGTTGAGTGGGTGGGAACGTGGCAGCAACGAGGTAGGGAAAAGGAAAGATGAAGACATCGAAATATTGTGCTAATGCATCTTTACATGGTGAGAGCAAGAAAGACTAGGTTAACATGTACAACAGTATATTTCAAACAGAGGGCAAGTTTTTTTTTTTAAAAAGGCAACTGTTCTAGCAGCAGATTTTTAATTAAATACCAATATCCTTCAGCTCACCTTAACTAGATCATCAAATGCTGAAGACTTCTTGAACTTGTCGAATTCACTTCTGCCATACAGTACAGCTTCTTCTAGCTTTCCATCCTGCAGTAGAATCAGACTTGATTATGAATTGCAAAACCTTTAGAATACACGGGCAACTGATCACCAACATGATTTATAGGAATTATGCAAAGGGACATCTAGGCTCTAGCCAGAATATGACGGTCACAAAATTATAGAAATATATTCACTAAATAGCACCTCATCTTAAAGTGCAAATATATACTAAAAATTTAATATTTATAGTCTACATTGCATCAAGTGCAGAGCCAGAGTTCATTCTCATTTTATTTAGAGACAGCCAGCGCACTTTAATTTATGGAGAAGGGCATGTGTAACTTCTTTTAAGTGTTACCTAAATAAAAGTATGGGGATGATTTCTCATGATCATTTCAGACATCTTATTAAATCAATTAAATTAGTAAGGACGAAGGGAGACAACTACACATAATAATGTACGTCATCCAACAACTACACAAGAAGAAGATTATTACCCGAACAAGCTCAATAAATTTTTGGCAATGTAGCAAAAAGCAAATAGTTGATGTGTCATCCTGCAGAAGATAGAATAATTATCAGGATCAGATAATGAACATGAGCCATACGAGCTGCAGAAAGTTCAGTACTACACTACTTGAACCAAAAAAGATCAGTAAAACGCAATCACTGAAATAGGAAATTGTGGTAGTAAGCTCCTCATTGCATCATGAAGCTCAACATGCTCTTACGAACACCAAAGGTAATGATACCCCTTTCAAATGGTGACACGGATTTATATCAGGTAATGGACTCATGCAGGCATATGTCATGGTCATTATATTTATTTGGTGAATACATGAATAATTTTTTAGAGACAAAAAGGAAATACCTATATTATATCTATACATACACACACATATACAAAGAAGCTTGAGATCATTTACCTCAATAATCTGAGGATACAATTCGCGAAGTGTAGAGAAGGTCTCATCGATCTTGCCAGCCTTTATTAGCTACAAGGCAAAAAAGATGACAGAGATCTATCAAGACTTCCAATATTTCATTTCTTAAGATCAGTAAAACGCAATCACTGAAATAGGACCTTTCGTACGATTGTCAGATGGAAACTAGTCTAGATGGCTCATAATGATGGACCTTACAATAGGTACATATAATGTGTAGAACTATGTTCATAAGGTTGACTAAGGAATAGCAAGGTCACAACTTCAAAAATCAAAGTAACATTAGTCAGAACATAAATTTAAAAATGACTTGTAGGCTTGTACCTAGGTAACAAACAGCAGCTGACTAATGCGTAGGCTATTTCCACCACAATCCATATATACTAACACATAAAGCTATGTCACATCTAAAGCATGCCATTTCTTGAAATGTACATTACCAAAACAACTTAAAGATATCAAATGTTACTCCAAACAGAAAAGGAACAGCATGACTCCCTCATGTATTTTAGAATCAGTGTTTATCAAAGCCAAGTAGATAGGCCAAAGGCCTATGTTTTTGCTCACTGTTTTTGTCAGCGACAACACACTTAGAAATGAATATGTTAGAAAAATGTTCATCAATAATCCATTATCTTCCGATTTAATGATTAAGTTGGTCCCTGCTGGAAAGTTAAGGTACCAAGAAAATAAATGCTCACAGAGATTATACAACCAGAAGCATATTTCAGGTTGTACCTGACGAAGGGTCCTCCTGTGATTTAACGCATACATGCTGTCCTCCTCAACAACTCCATTTACTGGAGCTACAGAAATGGGAGGCACAGTACTTTTCCCAGCAATGTCGAGTAGTTTAAGAGTCTCTTCATATCCATAATGTTGTAAATAGGATCGAACTATCCTGGAAATAAAGTACCAGAGAATAATCAGTTGCACATCTTAGTCTAAGGACATAGAAAGTAAATTCAGATGTTTATATCATGGATGTTAGGTGCCATCGTTGCAAATATAAGCCCAGTAAAAGATGTTAATGCCGTGGTATGTTTCAAAAAAGAGGCGTCAATACATTTGAGGATTATCTCATCGAATTTCAATTAGGACAATCATCTAATCACGGAAAGGACAAAACAAATTTACAGATTTGTATCTCATTAATAGACATAAAGAGATTCTTCATAGCAGGTCATAATTGAAACCTTAAATGAGCTTGTTCCTGATAAAACTTATAGTGGATGTTTGAAAAAGTGAACTTCTATATTAAAGGTCTCGGAACTTACCCATAGCTGGCGTCCTGTGGTATTGAGATATTGTCAATCTTTAACTGTTGTTTAGCTCTTTGCTCTGATTCATATGCCTGATTAATGGGTGCAATTTATACCGTTAGATAAGTAATAATATCCCAAAATATACAGTATCAATCTTTCACCGCTCCATGTGAAATTTCTCTCTCCAAAAACAACAAAAATAACTGAAGAATACATATGAATAAGCAATTGACAAAATGAATTGAAATCAATGAAGACACAATACGTATTATGGTGTTTTCAATTTAGCAACAGAATAGAGCATCATGTCAATCTCTGCGTCTTGATTATTCAAGACATATTAACTGAAGAAAAGTACATTACACAAGGAGAAGGCATAAACAACATATATAAGATAATATAAAACAGGTTAAGAGTTATATTTGACTATTAAGTACTAAAGTAAGCATTCCCTTCACAGATAATGCAACGAATATGACTTGAGCATAAGTAATGGAACAAATTCAAAGCATTGCTCACATAGAGATGGGTTAACATAAAGAAAGTAAAACTTACTTTAAGATCAAAGACAAATGGATCCTGACCAAAGTTTACTGTAACTCTGAAAAACAATACGACCGACATTCAATAAAAAGAAGTAACTAATGTTTCATTATAACAGAAGTTGCAGGAAAATAATTCATATGCTACGTACTCCTCATTTTGGCTATGGACAGCAACAGTAGGGAACACTGGGCCCTTGACATCCTTATAGACAGAGCCTACTAAAACTCCATTTTTCCTGGTAGAAGGCAAGAAAATTCACAGTATAAGAAATTAAATAGACCACGACAAAAACACAGAAACACTAGAAATTAGTTTAGAAATGGTGTGGTGAGCATCACTTTTCACACATAATGACAACTTCCACAAAAAAAGGTCAAACGACTATCTTACGTGAAAAAGAACTCTTGTGTTGCATAGTTGATACCACCACCAACTGTATCACCAGTTGTGTAAGTAGGGCCAAATGCCTCTCCTTTTCCATGTCCACGATAGAGAAGTCCGTCATCACCATGATATCCACAACTGTTTGCTTCCCAGCTGCAAAATCCAAAATCATTGTTAGAGAACTCAGGATCCAACACTAGCGAGCGAGTCACTATATTGCAACTAGTGTTTCGTTCTTAAATCAAGTAAATTATAATTCAACTCAATCCATTTCTCCTAACTTATCTCGAAACACTACTAACTGGCACCATAGAACACTCTTTACACCAAATAAGCAACAATCTTCCTGATAATCAAATGCTCAAAAAATAGCATTTCACCTCGTGCAACCACTCATCCTAAATTCACTAGCTATGCCAAATACCGTACTCAATTTCCACAGCTCACCACTAATTCATATGCTTAGCTACAAAAAATCTCCAAACTAAAACAACAAACTTCCAATCAAGCATCTAACAAGCCAAAATCCCAGCAACACCCAAATTCCAACCAATCAAAGCCAAACATTTCCAAGTAACCTCAAAAAATTACCCTGGTTGGCGGCGGACTTTGAATGCGGAGGTCGTAAATCCTATCGCAATCTGCCCTTTCGCCCCCGCATTCTTCACAAAAATCTCGAAATAATAAAGCAGCCGCTTCAACGGCGCGGCGCGATTCGCCTGCACCACTCCGACGTCGTGCCCGTGCAAATTCACGTTCGGATACAGCAGCGACAGCTTGTCGGGGCCCACAACCGAGAACCCGCCGGAGCTATTCAGCGTGTCCAGCGCCGTCGGCGATTCCTCCTCCTCCTCGAATTCGGACTCTGGCCCGGCTTCGGGTTTTAGGGCTAAGGTTTTGGAGGTGTGGCACCAGAGATCGAGGAAGTAATCGCCGATGGAATCTTTCGCCGGCATTTCGCTCTGCGAAGTCGCTTCTGACATTATTCTAGCTCGAAATTTGGGAAATCAAGATCGCATTAATGACCAATTTTGGGGATTTAGGGATTTGAGATTGCTTCAGCAAGCGGGCAACGAAGAATTTTAAGGGGCTTTTACTGTATTGAAATTACACTCCTGTGATTACTGCAATTTCTCATTTCTGTAACTTCTTCACTCCAGTTTGAAGATCGTCGAAATGGATAAACTTGCTAAAATCGCAGTTGCGACTTTAGAACAACAAGAAAATCTTCTGACAACATATAATAATAATAATAATATTATTAATAATAATAATATAATAATAATAATAAACACATTTATTATAGCCTTTATTAAAAGAAGGGTTAATTGAATATAAATCCCTTGTGGCACCCGCACTTGCCACGCTGGACTCGTCGGACGGCCAACACGACAACATCGTTTTAGTGCATGAAGGAAACGTCGTTTTAGAGAAAGGAACATCTTGTTCTCCACTGTGAAAGAGCATAAAACAATGTCGTTTTCTTAATACGCTAAAACTATGTTGTTTCGTTGGCGTCCGGAGAGTCCAGCGTGGCAAATGCGGGTTCCACGAGGGATTATTTGGGCGAAAACGGGCAACATAGTATAATTGTCGAAAATTAAAACGTTGTGTATTTTAAAAACGTAATTTTAAATTTGTGTGCAATTTGAAAATTTGGTGAAATGTTATGAATTTAGGTGCAATTAACCCTAAAAAGAAAAGATGAATTGTCATTTTGGAATTAAAAGTTTCTAAAGTGTCACTTCTACCTACCTATTATATTCATTAGTGTTTAAAATTACCTTTTAACTTCTAACTTTCACAATTCCTTTCATTTACTTTCATAAACAAAGACTAACTTTTGCGTATAAATCTTTCGGTGGTGGTAAGATTTTTCGGTTATGGAGGTACGATTCTAGTGCAACGGTGCTATTTCCGGCTAAAATTTTCAAAATTTATTTCATACAAGAAGACTAACTTTCATGTATAAATCTTCCGGTGGTTGTAGGATTTTCCGAAGACGGCGGTGCGATTCCTGACAAAAACTTTCGGCAAAAAATATTCAAAATTTGTATCATACACGAAAACTAACTTTCATGTATGCACCGCCGGAATCTCATCGTTGCACCAGAATCGCACCGCCATTATCGGAAAATCCTACCACCGCCTGAAGATTCATACATGAAAGTTAGTTTTCGTGTATGATTCAAATTAAAGTTAGTGTTCTTGCATGCTTATTAAGGATGTTTTAGACTTTTCCAAAATTAAAGTGACATTGAGTGTGTTTTAATTTATTGACATTTTAGATTTTGTTGTTCAAAAAAGTGACATTTTGGTATATTATTTCTTTACTCTATTTCACTAGCAATAATAGTCCAAAATGTCCCAACGTTCATTTGAATTTCGAAGATGAAGGATTGTATTTATGTAAGCAATAGTTTGACAATGTATCTAAAATGTTCTAAAATGATTTTGATTCCCACTATTATGACAATGTATCTAAAATGTCCTAAAATGATTATCAAGTTAAAAAATCGGACATAAATGATCGATTACAAAAGAATTTTAAAATTAAACGTAGCGAAAATTTAAAAAATCAATGGTTAAAAATAATAGATGGAACAAAATTCTCAAGAAGCAGGTCTAAATAGCATACCTGTAATTTTCTTAGTGCACGTTTGGTAGCTAGTATTAACTCTAACTATATTATTTATGTATATTTATGCAATGTTTGGTAGACAATATTATTAATACTAAAAGCCCTTGTTTATGGCAAAGTCCGGTGTTATAATACAAGTATCTCTGCTTAAATAATACCACCCGACTCATGGTATTGTTTTGACCCATTTCCACAGTAACATGTATTAACTCATTTGAAAGACTTGTTTACCCTCAACTTGTCGTAATTCCTCTCGCCACAAATTCGAAAGAAATCAACTGCGAGGAAAAATATTTTCTTCTACAAATCTTCATCGTTCTACTCCACAATCTCAACAAGGTCGAAATCTGGAGTTCTAAGCTGGTGAGTTCTATTTCAATTACTGCTATCAGAGGTCGACTCTCCTTCCCCCCCCTCCCCCCTTTTTATGCTCCTTCTGAATTATTTAGGGTTGGTGGAGATCCAGAAATAACGAGGTCGAAATCTGAGAAAACACAATCTTCCCTTCACTCAGCCTCTCTCGTCGTGAATTAGCGTCTGTCTCACCCTCTACTTCTACTTTCTACGAAATCGAAAGGTAATTTCATAACTTTGTGTGAGAATTTTGGCGAATATGTTATTCCCAAATACTTTGTGTCGATATATCTCTATTTGGAAAGATTTCGATGTTTCTAGTTCCGATTTCGGTGAGTGATGATGAAAATGTTTTAATTCACTGAGTCCGAATTTGTGTTGATGAATTCTGTTCAATTAAAACAAAGTTACACTTAAAATAAACCTTTAGAGTTTGCAAATAGTAGCATAAATATTATTTTACATGTCAAAACTCGTGTAACAATTCAAAAAAAATAATAATAATAACAATGCATCATTGTGGCAAAATTTAAAAATTTATTTAACGTATCGCAATATAGAAACCCCCTCCATTCATCAAATACCATTTTTTTTTCCTCTCATTTCGTTGTTGCTCGCATATTCGAAGTTAGAGCTCAATGTATATATTTTTTTTCGAGGAGTATCTCAACTCTAGTCCCTATGTCTAAACTTTAAAAATAATGAATTTGACAAGATCATTTACTCCAAGATGAAAAGACCAAAAAATATATAGTAGCTCACTATTGTTGGATCCTAACGATGCTTCTTATTTGGCATATGAGAAGCAAACGGTCACCAAAATAATCCCTCCGTCCCAAGATTAATGACCTAGTTTGGCTCGGCACGGAGACTAAGAAAAAATAAATTAAAGATGAAAGGGTGGTGTCCCACATATTTAGTGTAATTTTATAGAATATTTAATTTTTGTTAATAAAGTGGTTTATAGGTTCATAAAGTACTTTATAGGTCCAATAAAGTACTTTATAGTTCCAATAAAGTGATTTTAAGAAGAAAGAGAGTGAATATTGTAGAAAGTAGGTAACGAGGTTGAATGATTAAAATATTTAATTAGAGTAAAATTTAGTCCAAAAAAGGAAACAGACCATCAATACCGGAACACCCAAAAGAGGAAAACAGGCCATCAATACCGGGATAGAGGGTCTGTCTAGTCGGATTGAGGCGCGCAAATCCGATGAGACCTGTTAAGCTCTTGGAGCAAGCCGATGTTCGAGTACTAGATGAATTCGTTATCATGCCAAAACCAACAAAACCAGTCCGGTTTCAAATAGGTAAATATTGGCAAAAATAAAAATTTCATCAAACGAGTGATTGAAAGTTTGTGCACATCCTTCAATTTTATTGCAGAATCTGATTCAACACATTTATACTCATATGAAAGAAACTGTAATTCAGATCATCTATTAAGAGAGGATCCTACTGCAATTCGACAAAAACTACAAATTATAAAGAAATAAAATGATCTGAAACAAATGTATGGAACTACTTGACTAGACAACCTTGTACATCAAGATTTGATAACAATTATCTGCTTGAGAAGCATTTTCACAACCTCAGGGGATACTTTCTTTCCTGTTTCCTTCAAGCTTTGAATTTTCGCCTCCGTCTCTGCTTCGAGCCTCTTCACCGTCGAGTCAGAGCTTCCAGAAGACTAAACACATGAGAGAGCAACACGAACAAATGAAAATCCCCCAAAGTCGTGAGAGAGCAACATGAACAAATGAAGAAGTTGAGAAACCTAAGCACATGAGACAACAACGCGAACAAATGAAAGAAGTTCGTGTTCATGAATACACAAAAAATCCCATAAACAAACCAAAAACATAAACACAAACAAACCAAAAGTCCCTACAAGAACATAAACAAATAAAAAAGGCGTGGAATAATATACACATGAGAGGGCAAAACGATTACACGAAAAAGGTCCTACAAGACTAAGCACATGAGAGAGAAACGCGAACAAATCAAAAGTCCCAACAAGACTAAACACATGAGAGAGCAACACGAACAAAAGAAAAAGTGATCATGCACGACTATGTTGACAAAAATACGCCTCAGTGAGACTCCTTTGGTACATAAGATAGCAACACGAACAAAAGAAAAAGTAATCATGCACAACTATGTTGACAAAAAATACGCTGCAATAACCTCAGTAAGACTCCTTTGGTACATAAGAGAGCAACACGAACAAAAGAAAAAGTGATCATGCACGACTATGTTGACAAAAATACGCCTCAGTGAGACTCCTTTGGTACATAAGATAGCAACACGAACAAAAGAAAAAGTAATCATGCACAACTATGTTGACAAAAAATACGCTGCAATAACCTCAGTAAGACTCCTTTGGTACATAAGAGAGCAACACGAACAAAAGAAAAAGTGATCATGCACGACTATGTTGACAAAAAATACTCTGCAATAACCTCAGTAAGACTCCTTTGGTACATAAGAGAGCAACACGAACAAAAAAAAAAGTGATCATGCATGACTATGTTGACAAAAATACACTGCAATAACCTCAGTAAGACTCCTTTGGTACATAAGAGAGCAACACGAACAAAAAAAAAAAGTGATCATGCATGACTATGTTGACAAAAATACACTGCAATAACCTCAGTGAGACTCCTTTGGTACATGAGAGAGCAACACGAACAAAAGAAAAAGTGATCATGCATGACTATGTTGACAAAAATACACTGCAATAACCTCAGTGAGACTCCTTTGGTACATGAGAGAGCAACACGAACAAAAGAAAAAGTGATCATGCATGACTATGTTGACAAAAATACACTGCAATAACCTCAGTGAGACTCCTTTGGTACATGAGAGAGCAACACGAACAAAAGAAAAAGTGATCATGCATGACTATGTTGACAAAAATACACTGCAATAACCTCAGTGAGACTCCTTTGGTACATGAGAGAGCAACACGAACAAAAGAAAAAGTGATCATGCATGACTATGTTGACAAAAATACACTGCAATAACCTCAGTGAGACTCCTTTGGTACATGAGAGAGCAACACGAACAAAAGAAAAAGTGATCATGCACGACTATGTTGACAAAAATACGCTGCAATAACCTCAGTGAGACTCCTTTGGTACGTAAGAGAGCAACACGAACAAAAGAAAAAGTGATCATGCACGACTATGTTGACAAAAATACGCTGCAATAACCTCGCTGAGACTCCTTTGGTACATAAGAGAGCAACACAAACAAAAGAAAAGGTGATCATGTACGACTATGTTGACAAAAATACGCTGCAATAACCTCAGTGAGACTCCTTTGGTACGTAAGAGAGCAACACGAACAAAAGAAAAAGTGATCATGCACGACTATGTTGACAAAAATACGCTGCAATAACCTCGCTGAGACTCCTTTGGTACATAAGAGAGCAACACAAACAAAAGAAAAGGTGATCATGTACGACTATGTTGACAAAAATACGCTGCAATAACCTCAGTGAGACTCCTTTGGTACATAAGAGTGCAACACGAACAAAAGCAAAATTGATCATGCACGACTATGTTGACAAAAAATACACTGCAATAACCTCAGTGAGACTCCTTTGGTACTCGGCTTCCATTTGAGCTCTATAATTTGCGACTTCTCTTTCAGCTTCTTCCTTCGCTTGCTTCAGCCGCGACAGTTTCACTGAAAAGTCATGAGTTTGAATTCACACAATGAAAATTGCATGTGTTTGTAGATATTTTTTAGGTAAAATATGCTCACAATTTCGAGCAGCTGCAACAATCTGTTGAGCCTCCTGTTCGGCGCTAAGCAGCATCTGAATGCTTCCTTGACCTCTCGTTTGATCCATCGTGATAAAATTCTGTCGAGTGACCGTATAAAATTTATTCAATACATGTGACGTGCATTGATGAATACGAATGATAATAAAAATATGAAATCTTGTGCCGGATCAAATGAAAACCATGCATTTGTTCGTTCTTGATTATGCATTCTGCATTTCCATGATAATATTATTTGAATTTAGAGACAAGAATTGAAAATAAAAATTCACGTTCATGATTAATTCTTCGAAAATAATGGCTATATCCAGCCAAAAAATTTCTAAAGAAAACAATAAAATCCAAGATGCTTGAATGAAGAAGATCATAATAAATTTCAGTCACGTGAATCATGAAACGCATGATTTTAATATTTCTTTAACTATTAGATTGATCTGAGGTATAAATTTATATTCATTTTGAAGAAAATAACATCATCATATTCACAAAGAACCAAAGATCAGAGGGAAGAGGGGGAAATTAAAGAAAATATATCAATTGCATGAATTACCTGTTTATTAGAAATTTGCAGAGGAAATTGTTGTTGATATCTCCCTTTCAAGATATACTACAGAAAAGAAAAACAAAAATCAAGAACGTTTGAAATGTACACAGTATATATATATTCTTTGTTTCTTATCGTGTTTTTTTTATTCTTTAACTCCCGTTAAATTTTTTATTAATTACTCATATACTAATAAAATGAAGCATAATATTAAACATTGATAGGAAATTTAGGATCTAGAAGTATTTTGTTAAAGTTAATTTGACAAAGTCAATCACAATATTTCCTTAACATTTACTCCTTTGAGCGACTAATTTTAAACATACGACTTTTATAATTTTTCAATGATACTTAATTTGTCGCACTCTAATACCCCTATTTTTCAAACATTAAAGTGACATCATTAAAAAAAAATTGTTCTAAACTTTGCTACAAATTAAAATGTGGTAGTTATGCTGAAATGTTCAAAAAATCATGTAACGTTTCCCAACCTAATATCATTTCAAGTCGAGTGGTGCTAAGAATTGTTAGGCCTAACAAAATTTTGGACCCGGCCGGGCTAAGTCGAAGTTTTTCTTGGTTTGGTGGACTCGGGCATGGCCGATCTTCTACTAGTTCTAGTTGCGTTTACAAATGGGTCAAGGATCTAAATTTATTTGGGAATTATTACATTGAGAAAAATATGGAATATGCTATGACGACTTTAAAATTAAAACTAGGCCATAATTTTTGAATTATGAACTCAATAATTAAGTAAAATCTATAATCTTGAAAAAAAAAAATCGGTTTGACTAGGCTACATCTTGGCAGTTCATAGCTAGGGCAAATTAGATACTCGCAAAATTTAATTTAATTTTTTGGTATAAATACTAAGAGTTGAGTTTAAGCATTTGTGTGAATAGAATGATAGCAACCACTAAACTTTTCTCATGGGCTCTCCTCATGGTTGGTATGGAGAAATCAAAACTTTTTTTTTTCTATTTCATACATGTATCGTTGTTGATCTGTAGCAAAATATGTCGTTATATGATGACTGTGTATATCGTCGTTAGTCCGTCTCACATGTCTTTTTGTAATGTTCAACTTCATAATCTTTTTTACGGATATAATTTTATACATAACCCTCAGTTCTCTCTTTATATCTCCTTATTTAAAAAAAAAATTACAAAAAAATTGGTCAATTGCTTTTTTGATTCCTTAAAGGTGGTCTAAGCCTATAAAATTCATGATCCAATTCGATTAACAAATCGGGTTGGACCATGTTTGACGCCTTTAAGTGTGACCGCACCAACTAACATGCACACGCGCGCTTCTTAATCGTTTTCGATGATTCTTTCTTTCTCTCTCTCACACACACTTGGTGTTGTGTTTGTGGCAGCCTTAATGGTTGTGGCATCAAATGTGGAATGTGCAAGTGCAAAAATCTGCCCATTTTACTGCAATAATACTGGTTACATCTACACGACCTGCGCTTCGTCTAGTGCTGAGAGGGTTAAATTAGTCTGCAATTGTTGCTTCGCCGCACCCGGCAGCTGCAAGCTTTATGATCGTACCGACTGGACGTTGATTTGCTCGGCTTAGCGACGAGAATGGTATTTCATCTTATATTCCAATATTACGTACTGCCTTGTGTGCAATTTAAATTATACACTGGATTAAGAAATTAGATATAATACCTCGTCCACATCTTAGGTCCCTAGCTAAGTCTTGAATAAATTAAATAATATCGTTATTTATAAAGTATAGTTATTTTCTAATTATGTTAAAAATAAATAAATTATGTTATCCTTGATTTTAAAGATGCCTTTTTTCTAAATAGAATTTCTTCCTTTTCAAATTAACATTAAAATTAAAATAGAGTTTGCCAATGTTCTAAAGTTGTGTCACATTTCGATGTGTCAAACATTTAGGGCCGACGATTTCAAGGCTGGTCTGACTCGGCTCGATTTTTTCTCTTAGTTCGGTGGGCTCAGCCAAGCGATCTTTTGCCGGCTCTAGTCGCATTTACAAATCGGCCGGTCAAAGGGCTAACATTATTTGACAATTATGACATTAAAGAATATATAGTAAACTAGGCCATAAAATTTTGAGCTATAAACCCATTAAAAAAAATTGTAATCTTGAAAAAAAAAAGTTTTGACTAGGCTACATCTTGGCAGTTCATAGCTGGAGAAATTATACTCTCACAAATTTATTTAGTTTTTGGTTATAAATAGTGAGGGTTTGATTTAGGCAAATTGTGTGAGCATTAGAATGACAGCAAAATCTACCACTAAACTTTACTCGGCTCTCCTCATGATTTGTAAGTAGCATTTTACAACTTGCTTCGATTTTCTATTTCATATCGTGTTCCGATTTTATACAATACATATTTACATTATATATGTAGCATGTGTCAAATTCAGGGGCGGAACTGGAACTTTTTCTTCGAGGGGGCCTTACTATTATATGCAGCATGAAGTTTATTTATCTTATAGACATGTTGGCTCGAACTCGATTTTTTTTGTATGTATTCCTTAAGAAATGGAGTCGTTTGCCCTTAAAATACTTCTCCACACTCTAAATGAGGCTAATAGTATAAATTTTTTGATGAATCACAAGTAGTACTAATAAAAAAAATGGAGGGTGGCTGGAGCACCCCCTTGCTTGGTTGTAGTTCCGCCAGTGGTCAAATTGTCAAGCATGGCCTGAACCCTAGGTCATGATGAATAATCGGCATGACCTGACCCGAAAATTAGTCGGTTGACATTTAGAGATGGTCTAATTAAGCCAGTCCACTATACAACTTTTTTCGGGGTCCATAAATTCATGACCTGATCCGTTTAACAAATAGGGTTGGACCATGTTTCGACATCTCTAAGTGTGACCGCACCAACTAACTCCCCCACGCACACGCTTCTTAATCTCTTTTATACTCTCTCTCTCTCTCTCTCTCTCTCTCATAAACTAAGTGTTGTGTTTGTGACAGTTATGTTGGTTGTGGCATCAAATGTGAAATGTGCAAGTGGCTGCCCGTTGTACTGCATTGTTGGTGGTTACATGACCTGCCCATCGACCGGTGCTAAGAAGCTTGCACCAGTCTGCAACTGCTGCTTCGCGCCGGCGTCCGGCTGCAAGCTTTATGATGCCGATGGGACGTTGATTTGCTCGAAAACTTAGCAACGAGAGTATTTCATCTCATATTCCAATCAATAGTAGTGTCGTCTCATGTAACCAAAAATATTTTTACTATGTGAAATTTAAATTATACACGACCACAATCTGCTCCTGGAATAAGAGATGAAATGTAATGTCTCGTCATGTTTTGAATAAATTAAATAATGCGTTGTACTTTGTATATTGAACAACTTGTAGTCAATATTTTGTAATTTTCATGCCTAAAAAAATTTATGTTCTCTCAATATATTATTCCCTCCGTCCAAAAATCATATGCCCATTTGGGTCCTGACACGTGGATTAAGAAAAGTTGAAAAAATTATTTTGAGTGGGTAAAAATTAGAATGTAGAGGTAGTGAGATAATGACAAAAAATAGTGGTAATAGCAAAAAGATGGTGGTATTGACCAAAAAGTAGGAATAAAGTTGTTGTAAGGTGGGCCATCAATGACAAAGGGTAGTAAATAAAAGAAAAGTAGGAGGTTATGGTTGTACAAAAAGGTAAATATGCATTTGATTTGCGGACAAAAAAATATGGGTAAGTAGGCATTTGATTTTTGGACGGAGGGAGTACATGAATATTGAGAAAATTTTGTTTTTGACTTTGACATGTCTAGTCTACTTCATAGCTATTATAGGTTGTTTGGAATATCTTTTTACACTATGGAGCGTTTACTAAGCGAGATAAGACGCATAGATAAAAATAATATAGCCTAATTAAACCTTTACTTTTAAAGATTAAATTCAAGGGTATCTCATAGCACATGATCATTGTTCATATTTAGAACTACATATGTGGATTGAAGGAATCATAAGATAAGAATAGTTAATTTCATCCTATTTAGTAAACGCTCCCTATGTATAATATATATAATATGAAAAAAGTGTTCATTTGCCTTTCTTATTATTAGAGTCAAATAGTTTTGCTATGATACTTTTGGCGTTGCAATCTTACTCCGATGATAGATTGGTAATAAAATTGAAGATCAAACATTTTTTTTTTCAATTGAACACGAAATATATGATAAAATAATACTCCCTCCATCCCGTTCATAATGCAACGTTTTTTTCGGCACGAGTATTAAGAAAAAGAGTATTAAGAGTAAAGATGTTGATTAGTTTATTAATAAAGTGATAAAATGTTTTTAAAGTAAATAAAGTGTTGTTGATGTGATATAAAGTAGTTTTAAAGTGAAGAAAGTGTTACTGATATAAAGTGGTTTTAAAATGAATAAAGTAGATAAAGTGATTTTCTAATTATTTCTATAAAAGGAAACGTTGCAAGATGAATGGGACACCCCAAAAAAGAATACTTCATTATGAACGGGACGGAGGGAGTAAGTAAAATATTAACCATTGATTTATTTCGATCATCTCTCTCCGCGTTGCTCCGGTGTCAACCCTCATTTCTCACAGACGGGGCAGCTCCTAAGCCCGAATCCCTGGCGGTCGAAGCACCTTAATAGCCAGAAAAACGCATTTTATGATCAAATATCGTGATCAACATACAAAGTAGTGATAATCTGAGGATAGGCCGGCCTACTTACTTCCACCTCTCGAAAATGTTACCATTCTTCTTGTTCTTCCCACTCCCCTTCACAAAAATCAAGCAAAATAACACTTCTTATCAAGATAGTGGACAAGTTACTATATTTACCCTTAATTATTGTCTGAGAAAAAAAGAAAAAAAAAAATTCACCTTGCGTACAAGGGTAATTTGGTATTTTTTTGCATATACTGAAATAAAATATGACACTTATTCGAAAATTGATTTAGGCAATACCTTGCAAACCTGCACAATCTATTGAACCTTGTCCTTAATTTACATGTTTTGCACCTATTTGTTATTCTTGTTAGAAATCGAATCTCTCGTGTCTCATCGGCCTCAAACGAAAAAAGTCGAACCGAACTCGAATAATAACTTCGCAATTAAATTTAAAGACCCCACTACAGTGAACTCAAACTCCAGACCTTTGACCTCGAGCATTAACCACTCTATTGCTAGGCCACAGACAATTATTTTACATTTAGAGGTTGCAAAGTGTCCCAGCCTTATTGCATTTTTGATCGGGTTGAGCTAAGAATTGTTAGGCCCAACAATATTGTGGGCGTATAGCCGGGACAATTCAACTAGGCCCAAATTTTTCTCTCAGTTGGTGGGCTTGGGCTGGGCCAATTCTAATCCATCGGCCTAAGGGTCAAAAATTATTTGGCAATTATCAGTTTATCACATTTAAAAAAATATGGAATATGTTATGATATATGACTTAAAAGTTAAAACTAGGCCATAATTTTTGGATTATGAACTCAATGAGTAAAACTTGTAATATTGAAAAAAAAAATTCGTTTGACTATCTACATCTTAGCAGTTAATAGCTGGGGCAAATTAGATATACTCGCAAAATTTTATTTAATTTTTGGTTGTAAATACTCATGGCTTGAATTTAGGAGCAATCAAACCTTGGCTCGAACTTAGGTCATTCTAAAAATTGTGTCGCATTTAGATGTAGCAAAAGTGTCCTTGCCCGATATCATCGGGTTGGATTGGCCTAAGAATCTTTAGGACCGACGATTTTTGGGCAGGGCCGACGATTTTTGGGCTGGACCGGGCTATGAAAAATTTTGGACAGAGAGATTTTAAGGCTGGTCCGACTCGGCTCGATGTTTTCTCTAAGTTCGGCGGGCTCAGCCAGGCGATCTTTTTACAAATCGGTCAACAACGGTCTACCATTTGCAATTATGACATTAAGAATATGCTCTAAAACTAGCTAGGCCATAAACCTTTGAGCTATAAACCCAATGAAGAAAATTCTGTAATCTTGAAAAAAATTGGTGTTGACTAGGCTATATCTTGGCAGTTCATAGCTGGGGAAATAATACTCTCAAAAATTTATTTAGTTTTTGGTTATAAATAGTGAGGGTTGAATTTAAGCAATTGTGAGCATAGAATGGCAGCTAAATCGACCACTAAACTTTGCTCATGGGCTCTCCTCATGATTGGTAAGTAGCAATTAAAACTTGCTTCGATTTCTATTTCATATTGTGTTCCGATTTTATACTCTAATTTGTCTTTACATTATACCACTCTACATGTAGCGTGTATCAAATTATCGAGCATGGCCCGAACATAACCCTCTAGGTGATTGATGAGAAATCGGCCTGACCTCACTTGAAAATGGGTCAAATTGACTTAGAGATGGTCGTATTAAGCCCGCCCTAAATAAAATACTTTTAGGCTCCATAAACTCATGACCCAATCCAATTAACAAATTGGGTTGGACCATGTTTGTGTGGCTGCACCAACTAACTCACACACCTTCTAATCTTTTTTATACTCTCTCTCTCTCTCTCTCTCTCTCACATACAGTTTACACTTGTTGTTTTGTTTGTGACAGTTATGTTGGTTGTGGCATCAAATGTGGAAATTGCAAGTGCAAAATTTTGCCAATTTGACTGCATTAATAGTAGTTACATGATCTGCACATCCTCTGGTGCTGGGAAGCAACAACCACTCTGCAACTGCTGCTTCGCCGCGTCGGCCGGCTGCAAGCTTTATCGTGCTGACGGGACGTTGATTTGCTAGGCAACTTAGCGACAGGAATGATATTTCATCTCATATTTCAATCAATATTAAGTCCCACGTGCCTTGTGTGAAATTTAAATTATGCACTACCATGATATGCTCTTGGAATAAAATATGAAATATAACGTCGCGTCCACATTTAAAGTATCTAAGTCTCGAATAAATTAAATAATGTGTTTATTTTCTACGTATCTATGTACTTTGTATATATAGAACTACTTGTAATCAATATTATGTTATCCCCTAATAAATAAAATTATGATGTTATCCTTGCTTTTAAAGAAGTCTTATAGAATTTATTCCTTTTCAAAAATTAAAAATAACATAAAAATTCGAATTTTGTTTTTTCCTACAAATGAACTCAATTAATTTCCTACAAAACAAAAATTATATATCTAACATAGAAAACAAATATTGATTCAAAGTTTGAAAACAAACGTATCTATAGACTTATGGATCTTATCTCAATAAATTACATATTATGAATCTTAGAAAAATTTGTTTTTGATTTGACTAAGAAGTATCTTGTCTGGTTCATAGCTATTATAGGTTTGTTTGAATATCATGTTACAAGACGAAAAATATAGCATTAGTATAATGCACTTTTGTATAGTAATATTTTTTTTTACATTTGCCCTTTTATTATTGGAGTCAGTTAGGAGCTACATTTGGAGCTTCTGTGACTATCAATCAAGATCCATTTTTTTTGACACTTTTTGTCATTGGTGATAGAATTGATAATAAAGTTAAAGATCAGACTAATACCTTTCAAAATCGGAAAAGTTTAGAAAAAAAGACGAAGTGTGAGAATAAAAGGTGATATATTAACCAATCGGTTTTACAAGCCTGTATCATGTCTCTCCACGTTACTCCGGTGTCAACCCTCCTTTTCCACAAATAGGGCAGCTCCGGAGCCTGAATCCCTGGTAGTCGAAGCACCTTAATTGCCAGAAACAAAAAATGCATTTCATCAAATATTGTGACAAAATATCGATCAACTACAAAGTAGCGAGTGATAATTAATCAGAGAAGAGAAGCCTACTTACTTCCACCTCTCAAAAATGTTACCAATCTTCTTGTTCTTCCCAGTCCACTTCACAAATTGAAATCAAGGAAAATCACATTTCTTGTCAAGGTTGTGGACAAATTTACTATTTTAACCCTAGTTATTGCACAAAAACCATTTTAAAAAAAATTATATGAGTACAAGGGTAATTTGGGAATTTTTTTGCAAATATTTCCGAAATAAAATATGACACTTATTTCGAAAACTGATTTAGGCAATACCTTGCACCCTGCAGAATCTATTGCTCCCTTACATGTTTTGCACCTATTAGTTACCTGCATTAAGACAATATTCTTGTTAGAAATCGAATAGCTCTTGTCTCATGGTGGCTTTAGTCGCATTTACAAATCGTCAACGTTTTAAAATTATTGGAAATTATGACATTAAAGAATAATGCTCTAAAACTATGCTATCAATTTTTGAGACCCAATAAAATCTATAATCTTGAAAAAAAAAAAATTGACTAGGCTACATCTCGGGAGTTCATAGCCAGGGCAAATTAGATAAACTCAAAATTCTAGTATTTAGTTTTTGGTTATAAATAGTGAGGGTTAAATTTAAGCAAATTGTGTGAGCATAGAATGGCCGGCGCAGCTAAATCTTCAACTAAACTTTGCTTATGGGCTCTCCTCATGATTGGTAAGTAGCAATCAAAACTTAAATATTGCTTCGATTTTCGATTTTATATAGTGTTTCGACTTCATATTATACGTCTTTTACTATATCACATCTTTGCATTGTATTGCACGTGTCAAATTGTACTGACGAGAGAAATCGGCTTGACCACACACAAAAATTGGTCGATTGACTTAGAGATGATCTAATTAAGCCGGCTCAAAATACAATTTTTTTGTGGGTCCATAAATTCATGACTCGGTCTGATTTAGCAAATAGGATTGGACCATGTTTCGACACTTCTAAGTATGACCGCACCAACTATGAAAGTGTTTTTTAGCTTATAAGCTCCTTAAAATAACTTATAAGCTCCTAATTTATAAGTTGATTTAAGGAGCATATAAGCTCAGCTAAACACCCTCTCACACACGCTTAATCTTTTTATACAATCTCTTTCTCTCTCTCTCTCTCATACACTTTACACTTGGCGTTGTGTTTGTGACAGTTATGTTTGTGCCATCAAATGTGGAATGTGCAAGAGCAAACATATGCCCAGCTAACTGCTTTAATAGTAGTTACATGAACTGCCCATCGTCTGGTGCTGAGAAGCTCGCACCACCCTGCAACTGCTGCTTTGCCGCGTCCGGCTGCAAGGTTTATCTTGCCGACGGGACGTTTGTTTGCTTGGCTTAGCACTGGGAATGATATTTCATCTCATATTCCAATCAATACTACATACCAGGGCGCCTTGTGTGAAATTTATATTATAACGATCATGATGGTCTTAGAATAAGAGATGAAACGTCACGTTATCACGTTTTAGGTATCTAAGTCTCGAATAAATTAAAAATGTTTTTATTTTCGAAGTATTGTTGTAATTTTGTGTATATTGAACTACTTGATATCAATATTATGTTATTTCCATCATAAAATACAAATATAGGTTCAAAGTTTGAATAAATGGATCTTATCTCAATAAATTACGTTTTACTCCATCCGTCCCTGATATATCTTCCTATCTTTCCTTTTTGGGGTGTCCCCACATATCTTCCTAGCTATTTTTTGGACATCATCCCACAACAATTACTTCCTATCCTTACTTTATCAACTTATTTACCTAAAATATCACATATGGTCCACCACTATCTCAATTAATTAATATATCACTCCTTCAATGTGGGACCCTTTCTCCACTCAATACAAACTCAACAACCTTTTATCCACTCACAACCAACTCATCAACATTTTCTCTTAATCTCTGTGTCACTCCCTCCTAGGAAGATATATTAGGAACAGAAGGAGTATGAATCTTGAAAAAAATTGTTTTTGAATTGACTAAGTATCTAGTCTAGTTCATTGCTGGGGAAATAATACTCTCAAAAATTTATTTAGTTTTTGGTTATAAATAGTGAGGGCCGGTTGAATTTAAGCAATTGTGAGCATAGAATGGCAGCTAAATCTAACACTAAACTTTGCTCACGCATGGGCTCTCATCATGATTGGTAAAGTAGCAATTAATTTAAACTTGCTTCGATTTCCATTTCATATTGTGTTCCGATTTTATACTCTAATTTATCTTTAAATTATACCATTGTGCATGTAGCGTGTATCAAATTATCGGGCATGGACCGAACATAACCCTCTAGGTGATGATGAGAAATCGGCCTGACCTCACGTCAAAATTGGTCAAATTGACTTAGAGATGGTCTTATTAAGCCCACCCAAAACATAATATTTTCGGGATACATAAATTCGTGATCCAACCCAATTAACAAACTGGGTTGGACCATGTTTATGTGGCCGCACCTAACCCACACACCTTCTAATCTTTTTTACTCTCTCTCTTTCTCTCTCTCTCATACACTTTACACATGCTGTTTTGTTTATGACAGTTATGTTGGTTGTGGCATCAAATGTGGAAATTGCAAGAGCAAAAGTTTGCCAATTTGACTGCATTAATAGTAGTTACATGCTCTGCACATCCTCTGGTGCTGGGAAGCAACCACCACTCTGCAACTGCTGCTTCGCCGCGTCGGCCGGCTGCAAGCTTTATCGTGCCGACGGGACGTTGATTTGTTAGGCAACTTAGCGACAAGAATGATATTTCATCTCATATTCCAATCAATGTTACGTCCCATGCGCCTTGTGTGAAATTTAAATTATGCACTACCATGATATGCTCTTAGAATAAAATATGAAATATAATGTCTCGTCCACATTTAAAGTATCTATGTCTCGAATAAATTAAATAATGTGTTTATTTTCTACGTATCTATGTACTTTGTATATTGAACTACTTGTAATCAATATTATGTTATCCCCTAACAAACGATACTTGTTGCTGAAAAACTATATGGTTACAGTAAACTATATTATATTGCTGCAAGTTTTGATATCGGCTCAGTGACTACTATAAGATTTGAGATTGAGCCACTCGTTTCAATCAATTTGATCATATTTCTTTGTTTCAATGGATTGCAGACAGTGCCAAGAGAGAAAATAGGTAAGTATTTTCCTTTTTTTTTGCAGGTAATGAATGGCATAACAAAACTATTGGATAGTATTGGATTGAAGCTAGTGTTACTTATAATCTCTTAATTGTCACTCATGTACTGAATAGATTTTTGTAGATTTTTGTAGATTTGAGAAACCTTGTACAAATTTATATATTTTATATGATATTTTTTTATTGATTTTGTTTATATTTCCTGCCCAAATACTTATGATGGTATACTTTTTTCAATTATTAAATAATTAAGATATGATATAAAAATATGGCAAAAATAATAATAGAAAAAATATGGCCCAATATAAATGTAAAAAGAGCAATATAAAAATAACATAAATAAATATAAAACGTAAATTATAAAAAATATGATAAATAAATTTGAAAAGAAAATTATTATAAACATTTTTCGTATTTCTATATTTGCATATTTTATTAGTCTTAGATCACACTTTTTACTATCATAATACGTTCATTGTATTGACATTTCAAGGTGCTGCGACAAATAAGTTATCATTACACTTTATCCTATCATGGCCTTTACGCAAAATGCAGCTACACTGTATTTATTATTACATATGACCTATTGTTACATTAGAATAAAGGACACTTTCGACAAATGCCATGATAGACAAACTGTAGCAATAAATCATTTATATTGGCACTTCTGCGTGTCTTAATAAGCCATTTTTCTAGTAGTGAGACTATATGTGAGAATAAAAGGTGATATATTAACCAATCGGTTTTACAAGCCCGTATCATGTCTCTCCACGTTACTCCGGTGTCAACCCTCCTTTCCCACAAACAGGGCAGCTCCGAAGCCCAGCAGTCGAAGCACCTTAATTGCCAGAAAAAATGCATTTCATCAAATATCGTGACAAAATATCGATCAACATAAAAAGTAGTGAGTGATAATTAATCAGAGGAGAGAGGCCTACGTACTTCCACCTCTCAAAGATGTTACCATTCTTCTTGTTCTTCCCACAAATTGAAATCAAGGAAAATCACATTTCTTATCAAGGTTGTGGATAAATTTACTATTTTAATCCTTAGTTATTGCACAAAAACCATTTATTTTTTTCAAAAAAATGCTATGAGTATAAGGGTAATTTTGTAATTTTTTTGCATATATTTCCGAAATAAAATATGACACTTATTCGGAAACTGATTTCGGCAATACCTTGCAGCTTGCAGAATCTATTGCTCCCTTACATGTTTTGCACCTATTAGTTACCTGCATTAAGACAATATTCTTGTTAGAAATCGAATAACTCTTGTCTCATGGTGGGTTTAGTCGCATTTACAAATCGTCAACGTTTTAAAATTATTGGCAATTATGACATTAAAGAATAATGCTCTGATGACTTAGTAAAAACTAGGCTATAAATTTTTGAGCTATAAACCCATCAAATAAAATTTTTAATATTGAAAGAAAAATAAAATAAAATATCGTTTGACTAGGCTACATCTCGTCAGTTCATAGCCAGGGCAAATCAGATATACTCAAAATTTTATTTAGTTTGTGGTTATAAATAGTGAGGGTTAAATTTAAGCAAATTGTGTGAGCATAAAAATGGCAGCTAAATCTTCTACTAAACTTTGCTTATGGGCTCTTCTCATGATTGGTAAGTAGCAATCAAAACTTAATTGCTTCGATTTTCAATTTTATATAGTGTTTCGACTTCATATTATATGTCTTTTACTATATCACATCTTTGCATTGTACTGCGCGTGTCAAATTGTACTGACGAGAGAAATCGGCTTGACCACACACGAAAATTGGTCGATTGACTTAGAGATGGTCTAATTAAGCCGGCTCAAAATACAATTTTTTTGGGGGTCTATAAATTCATGACTTGGTCTGATTTAGCAAATAGGGTCGGACCATGTTTCGACACTTCTAAGTATGACCGCACCAACTAAGAAGGTGTTTTTTTGAGCTTATAAGCTCCTTAAATCAACTTATAAGCTCTTAATTTATAAGTTGATTTAAGGAGCTTATATAATCTCAGCCAAACACCCTCTAACTCACACACGCTTAATCTTTTTTATACGATCTCTCTCTCATACACTTTACACTTGGCGTTGTGTTTGTGACAGTTATGTTTGTGGCATCAAATGTGGAACGTGCAAGTGCAATAGTAAAACCCTGCCCAGATATCTGCTTTGATGTTAGTTACATGACCTGCCCATCGTCTGGTGCCGAGAAGCTCGCACCACCCTGCAACTGCTGCTTAGTCACGCCCGGCTGCAAGCTTTATCTTGCCGACGGGACGTCGTCGACTTGCTAGGAAACTTAGCAATGGGAATGATATTTCATCTCATATATTCCAATCAATATTACGTACCACATGCCTTGTATGAAATTTAAATTATACACGATCATAATGCTCTTAGAATAAGAGATGAAATATAACGTCTCGTTCACATTTTAGGTATCTAAGTCTCGAATAAATTAAAAATGTTTTAATCTTCGAAGTATTGTTGTACTTTTGTATAAATTGAGCTACTTGTCATCAATATTATGTTATTTCCATCATAAAATACAAGTATTGGTTCAAAATTTGAATAAACTCCAATAGACTTATGGATCTTATCTCAATAAATTACGTTTTATGAATCTTGAGAAAAAATTGTTTTTAAATTGACTATCTAGTCTAGTTCATAGCTATTATAGGTTGTTTGAATATAATTTTACACCAAGATCCATATGTTATGACACTTTTTGCCGTCGGAGCCTTGCTCTGGTGATAGAATTGATAATAAAATTAAAGATCGGACTATATTATATACCTTTCAAAAAAATAAAATAAAAAACTTTTGAAAAAAAAAAAAACACATGTGAGAATAAAAAGTGATATATTAACCAATCGATTTATAAGCTCCGATCATCTCTCTCCACGTTGCTCCGGTGTCAACCCTCCTTTCCCACTAACGGGGTCGAATCCCTGGCAGTCGAAGCACCTTAATTGGCAAAGAAAAACAAATTTCATGATCAAACATCGTGACAAAATATCGATCAACATATATAAAGTAGTTAGTGATAATTAATCAGAGGAGAGGCCTACTCACTTCCACCTCTCAAAAATGTTACCATTCTTCTTGTTCTTCCCAGTCCCGTTCACAAAAATAAAGCAAAATCGCGTTTCTTATCAAGGCAATCGACAAATTTACTATTTTTACCCTTAGTTAAGCATACAAACCAAAAGAATTAAAAAAATTGCCTTCAGTACAAGGGTAATTTGGTAATATTCTACATATATTTCTGAAACAAAATATGACACTTATTCAGGAACTGATTTAGGCAATACCTTGCAGCCTGTACAATCTATTGAACCTCGACCTTTACATGTTTGCACCTATTAATTACCTGCATTAAGACACTATTCTTGTTAGAAATCGAATCTCTCGTGTCTCATTGGCCTAAAACAAAAAAGTCGAACCAAAATTTTATCGAGTGGTGGAAATCAAGAATGAAAATGTAGAGTTGAGATCATGTACTAATTTCAAAGAGAAGCCACCAGATTTTGCTGCATGTGGTTTGAGGTTTCTGGATTTTTGTTGCTTCCTAGATTGTTGAGATGAGTTCAAACTCTCCATACTTGGTTCTTGGTTGGTCCGACTTGGCTCGATTCCTTTTCTTGGTTTCGGGCTCAACCAGGCCGATCTTTTGTCGCCTCTAGTTGCATTTACAAATCGGTCAACGATGTCACATTATTGGGCTATTGTTACACTAAAATTATTGATGACTTCAGTACATTTTCGGTCAACGCTCTCACATTAAGTTAACTAGGTCATACATTTTTTAGCTATAAACACGATAAATAAATCTATAATCTTGAAAAAAAAAATGGTTTTCACTAGGCTACATCTTGGCAGTTCATAGCTGGGGCTGATCACATACTCTCAAAATTTCATTTAGTTTTTGGTTATAAATAGTGAGGGTTAATTTTAGCAATTGTGTGAGCATAGAAATGGCAGCTAAATCTACCACTATCCTTTGCTCATGGGCTCCCCTTATGATTGGTAAGTAACAATCGAAACGTGCTTCGATTTTCTATTTTATATCGCGTTTCAATTTCAGATTATTATATCAATCTGCATGTGGCGTGCCGCGTGTGTCAAATTGTCGAGCATGGCCCGAAACCTCTAGGTCTTGATGAGAATCGGCATGACCTCTCTTGAAAATTGGTCAATTGACTTGAGAGATGGTCTAATTAAGCCCATCCAAAAAGAGATGGTCTGTTGTGAGACCGGTCTCTAGTCAGAGAGCCGGTTGACCGGGGCAAATCCGTTGACCATTTTTATCCATTTTTTTTAGAATATTTTTCGCTCCGACTTCGACTCTGATTTTACGGCTCCGAGGCCTTTGACTCCCCTCGCTCAATCTCTTAATTAAAGAAGAATAGACAAACAAAAAAAAGAAGAGACAAACGAAAAAAAGGAAGAAAAAAAATCTGAAAATTAAAAAAAGAAAAGAAAAGAAAAGGACAAAAGATCTGGAAAAAAAAAAAAAAATAGGAGCGCGTGGAGCTCCACAAATTCATGACCCAAGTGACACTAATTGTGACCGCACCAACTAACTCTCACGCTTTAAATGTTCTCTTGTGTTTATGACAGTTATGTTGGTTGTGGCATCAAATGTGGAATGTGCTAGTGCAAAAGTTTGCCCATTATTGTACTGCATTACTACTGGTTACATGATCTGCCCTTCGTCCGGTGCTGAGAAGCTCGAACCGGTCTGCAACTGCTGCTTAGCCGCGTCCGGTTGCAAGCTTTATTTTGCCGACGGGACGTTGGTTTGCACGGCAACTTAGCAACAAAAATGATATTTCATCTCATATTCCAATCAAAGTATCCTGTCTCGTGTAACTAGACTAATTATGTGAAATTTAAATTATACACGACTATAGTATGCTCATAGAATAAGAGGTGAAATATAATGTCCCGTCCACATCTTAGGTATCTATGTTTCGAATAAATAAAAAATGTGTTTATAATTTTTGAAGTATCGTTGCACCTTGTGTATATTGAACTACTTGTAATCAATATTACGTTATCCCGTCATAAAATAAATATTATGTTATAATGTCTTATTTCTGAATAGAATTTATTTATTTTCAAACTTTAAAATAAAATAATAATTATTTTTTTTCTACAAAAATAAAAAATTTCCTACATTTATAAAACAAAAATTATAGTACTATATTTAATATAGAAAACAAATATTGGTTCTCCAATGCCGCAAATAAAATAGAACATATCTATAGCTTATGGATCTCATCTCAATGAGTTACATTTTATGAATCTTGAGAAAAAAATGTTTTTGATTTGACTAAGAAGAAGTATATAGGTTGTTTGAATATCATTTTAAACTATCGAAAATATAGCATTGGAGTATTATGCACTTTTGTATAGTGATGAAAAAGTTTACATTTTCCCTTCTATTATTGGAGTTGGTTAGCAGCTGAAATTGGAGCATTTGTGACTATTTCAACCAAGATCCACATGTTATGATACTTTTTGCCGTCGGCGATAATGAAATTAAAGATCGGATTATATTTTATACCTTTCAAAATCGGAAGAAAAACACGACATGTGAGAATAAAAAGTGATATATTAACCAATTGATGATTTTATAAGCTGCGATCATCTCTCTCCACGTTGCTCCTGTGTCAACCCTCCTTTCCCACAAGTAGGGCAGCTCTTGAGCCCGAATCCCTGGCAGTCGAAGCACCTTTATTGCCACAAAAACGCATTTCATGATCAAACATCGTGACAAAATATCGATTAACATACAAAGTAGTGATAATCAGAGAAGAGGCCTAGCTACTTACTTCCACCTCTCAAAAATGTTACCATTCTTCTTGTTCTTCCCAGTACCCTTCACAAAAGGAAAAAAAAAAAAAAAAAAGAATCACATTTCTTATCAAGGTAGTGGACAATTTTACTACCTCACCCTTAGTTATTGCATTAAAAACCAAAAAATAAAAAATAAAAAAAATCAAGAATTTGCCTTGAGCGGGTAATTTGGTAATTTTTGCATATATTTCTGAAATAAAATATGACACTTATTCGGGAACAATATTTTTTTTTTCAAGCCGAGACATATATAGGCATAACTAATTTAGGCAATACCTTGCAGCCTGCACAATCTATCGAACCTTGTCCTTTACATGTTTTGCACCTATTTATAACCTGCATTAAGACAATATTCTTGTAAGAAATCGAACCTCTCTTGTCTCATCGGCCTAAAACAAAAAAGTCGAAATCAAGAATGAAAACGAGGCTTAGAGTTGAGATCATGTACTGAATTCAAAGAAAATCCACCAGATTTTGCTGCATGTGGTTTGAGGTTTCTGGCTGTTTGTTGCTTCCTAGATTGTTGAGATATGGTGGCAATGAGCTGAGGATGTTGGAGTGAGAGTGGTGAAGAGGTGAAGCAGCTGCAGCATGAGTTCAAACTCTCCATACTTGGTTCTAGGTTGGGAAGGTTGGTTAGTGTGTGTGGTGTGTGTTTTTGTTTTGTTTTATGGTTGGGGATGAATTCAAGAAAATAGAGGAGTTTTATGGATAATGAGATTGTGTGGCATTCGTGACCCATGAATGAAAATTTGCCATGTGGTCCAATAGTTGGATTACATTTGACGGGACAAGCTCCGATCGTGTTGTATTTGATGAAATAGCCAAGCGTATAAGACTATTCGCAGCGGTAGTGTCTCTATGAGGTGTCTCTATGGGGTGTGATGAAGATAGAGACAGTCAGCTCTCTATGGAGTGTCTCCATCTAGTTAGTTTATTAATTTTGAATATTAATTTTGTCAATATATTATTGTCTCGACACTGTTTCGTTGGAACGAGACAGTCTCGAGATAATGGATACTACACTGGACTGTCTCCATGGATTGGGTGTCTCGAGACACCCACTGCAGACAGTCTAATCACTATTGATGGTATACGAGCACCGTCTACATACATATATACTTCATTATTTGTATGTTGACGATGATTACAATATCTTCTTATAATTAGAGTTGTTAATATCACCCTGATACTAAACCATGCTTTATTAAGTCCGTTTGAGTTTCACCTACCATGACTTCTCCTATTAATTAGCTTGTGCGCCCAACCCGACCCGATCCAACCCAAACATAAGCGACTAGGTGACAAATTGATTATTTAGGCATGTACCGACTCCGATCTGACAATTTGATGAAAATCACTAGATGTAACATTTACAAAGCCGGACTTACCATTGTAAAATGTTATCCTATTAATATTTAGTTTTTCTAAATTAAATTGGTACCTTAAAAAAATTCTTGAATTGGTGTTTGCTTAAGTCTCAAACTATTTTCCTCTAAAAAAAAGTCCCAAACTATTTTTCAGATTCTTAGATGATAAAACACATCTTAAAAATAAGATTTATCATTAATTTTTTGGAAGCAAAGATATGTAATGCGACTTAGGAATGCTAAAACGATTTCGTTGACAGTTTTTGGGAGATGAAGAAAAAAAGAGCGAAAAAATAAAATAAAAATAAAATTGGCGGAAACAGCAGAAAAGTATAAAAGCAAAAGGAGTTTTGACAGTATAGGAAACATCCGAAAATCCAGATAAATTCGATCAATTTTTGTTCAATTTCGAGCTCTCAAATCCGGTTAAATTCGATCAATTTTTTATTCAATTCGAGCTCTCAATTCCACGATGGCGAAGCCGGAGAAACCGAAATCCAATTCAGTAAATCTTCCGCCATCATTCGGATCGAATTCTTCCAAAATCCACCCGTCAAACGACCCGGAAGGCCCGCCCGACCCGAATTCATACTCCTTGGAGAAATTCCGCCTCTATGAGACAAGAGCTGTAAGTTGGATTGCTTTTTGTGTCAATGTTTTAGGAAGTCAAATTACTCTAAATTTTCATTAAATTAGGTTTTGATATGCTGATTTTGTTGATCAAGTTTTAATCCTTTTTGAAGAATTTGCAGTTACTTTACTGTTTAGCAACTTTATATCATTGTTAAATCATGTGCATTTAAGTGATCGTGTTTGATTTTGGGGTCAACAACAGTATTTGTGTAATTGGGGTTTAGTGGGTATAATTGCATCTTTGTTTGTGGACTGGAGATTCTGTTTACTGAATGTGGTATATATTAAGTGCTGAAGATGATCATGTTTGTTCGATATTTTCAACATAACTCGTGGTCCTCTTTTATCAGAGGTTTTATTTGATTGGAAGTGATAGGAATGAGAGGTTCTTCCGGGTGTTAAAAATCGACAGAATGGAGGCTTCGGAGTTGAATATCAGTGAAGATCCTGTGGTTTATCCTCCACAAGAAGTCAAGAGCTTGCTCCAGCGGATTGGTGAGGGCAATCGGGCCACTGGGGGGTTAACTTTAGTCGCCAAGGTGTATGGCATTGTCGGTAAGTCGGGAAGCTGAAGACTTAGTACGAGTGCAGTGTTAAGACGGCTCTGTCTTTTATTCTTATTTTTCTATTGTTTTATAGGTTGCATTAAATTCCTGGAGTCATACTATCTGATACTGGTAACAAAGCGTCGGCAAATTGGATGCATATGTGGCCATGCTATATATAGTATAGATGAGAGTCAAATTATCACTGTTCCTCATGTTTCAGTTCAAACAGATGTTGCTCATTCTAAAACTGAGCTGAGGTAACTTCTTTATCTGCTTGTTTACACTATCATTATTTATCATCTTTCCTCTGATGCATTACTCAAAATATATTCGATGCAGCGTTGCCTCCTGATCATATCTCGTGAGATATGTGTCCCTATTGAAATTGAACGGGTTCAATATTACAACTTCGCCCTGAGCTCTTATTTGTGAAGATATCTGAACAAGAACATTAATTTGTTGGTCTCGTTGCCAAGAGTCCCTGTTGATTGATATTCTAAATATTTCAGCTTTTAAGGCAGGAATGTCGTTGACATAAAATATATATTAACAATTGCGTAGTAAGCAAATTGGGCTGGGATTTGGGAAGTGGCCTAACCGTTAGCATGGGTTTTGGTGTGTGTTTTAGGTATTGAGGTCACGATTATATGGGTTAGTTATGGACTAAGCTAGGGTGCACCTTTACTTGCAACACCTTTTTTGTGCTCCTTATGTAGATTCTGTTGGATTGTGGTAACTTTGAGTAGTTTGCATTTCTTTACGATTTCTGTACTTCTTCACGATATATGGGACCTTTTTTGCTGCACAAGATGTATTTATTCAAAGGGAAGTAAGTACTATCTTGCGCTGCAATAGCTAACAGTTAATGATGTGTTTAGATGTAGTTCTTTCATGGTCATATAGTTAACTGATTTGACAAACTTTTTTCTATAACACGTTCATATAATTACGAAATTTGCTTCATTTCAGGTACAAGAAACTTTTATCAAGTGTTGACTTGACAAATGATTTCTTCTTTAGCTATACATATCCTATAATGCAAAGTTTACAAAAAAATGTGTTATCAATGGGTGAGGAAGGAATGCCATATGATAACATGTTTGTTTGGAATGCTTTCCTAACTCAAGCAATTCGGTCAAGGTGCAAGAACACCATTTGGACAATACCTCTTGTTCATGGGAATTTTAAACAGGTAGGTAATTTAAATATGTTGTTCATGGGAATTATTGTTTAAATATAAGTTCTAAAAATTCATTTTTTGTTTAACTAAAATTTGCTTTCTTATTTTAATTGCTGAATTATCAAACTCCAGATTAGGTTCAATCACTGTATCCTGAAGTGATCTTTTTTGTTTCAACGTTTTCCAGTGTTTAGTTTAATATAGTCTCATTTTCCTGATTTCCGATTGAGAGGCCATAGATGTTTTGAACTAAAATTAACAATTTTCCCTATTATCTTTGGGCTTGTAACCTGGTTTTTTTTTTTTATTTTTTTATTTTTAGGCTGGCCAAGTCTGATATTTTCTTTTATGGATTTTTTATTCTATTGATTACAGGTTACACTATCAATTTTTGGAAGAGATTTCAATGTTACTCTGGTTTCCAGACGCTCCCGCCATTTTGCTGGGACACGGTAAAGCTAATATCATATTTCAAGTGTTTTGTTCTTCTATAGTCTCAAGATGCATTTATCCCTTTGTTATAGACGCTCTTGTAAACAAACAAAGTATGGAGATTTGTGATAGTTTGTTTTTCTATGGTACGATCTTTATTACAACAGCAATAATCATTTTGGGAACTGATGACAGGCTTTTATTTTTTATCTTCTAGTGATCGAGAGAGGCCAAACTATAGTTGCACCGATAGATTAAAGCTATTTCTAACCTCTCTCTTTTTGCTCTCGTTTTTCATCACCAAAAACTTTGTTGTCAGTTGTGTATTAATACCTCACACCTTTTTCATTGTTTATGTGGATAGAACTAACTAGCTAAATGTGAATTTTTTTGGGCTGTGTGGCTTGCTTTTGTGATAGCAGGTTTTGATTCAAACATATTTTAAGTTTAGTTTCATAATCTTAGAGATGTCTGTGAGACTATCAAGCTGAATCTTATTTGCTTCTTGTGCAGTTATTTGAAACGAGGAGTTAATGATCATGGACGGGTAGCTAATGATGTTGAAACAGAGCAAATTGTTCTTGATGAAGAAGCTGGGTCATGCAAAGGGAAAATGAGTTCCGTTGTACAAATGAGGGGTTCTATTCCTCTTTTCTGGTCACAAGAGGCTTCAAGATTCAGTCCCAAGCCTGATATTATATGTGAGACGAATACAAATTTCATGTTGTCAATTTAATATTTGTAAATATAAATTTTACGGTTGTTTCCGTATAAGATTTCTATAATAACTTCTGTCTTCAACTTGCAGTGCAAAGATATGATCCTACATACGAGGCAACTAAACTGCATTTTGAAGACCTAGCAAAAAGATATGGGAATCCAATCATTGTTCTTAATCTTATAAAGGTTTGTACCACATTCTGTGGCTTGCCTCAAGCATCTGAATGATTATAAAGTTTCATGATTGTTTTTTTCAGTTTAATGAAAGCTGAAAGCAAGCTTTTCTCTTTTCCATGCTTTTCGATTTAATTCCAGACAGTCGAGAAAAGACCCCGAGAAATGATGCTAAGGCGTGAGTTTGCTAATGCAGTGGGCTATCTAAATCAGATTTTTCCAGAAGAAAATCAACTTAAATTTATCCATTGGGACTTTCACAAGTTCGCAAAGACGTATGTGTATTTCTTAACCCTCCTAGTGCAATGTCTGTCTTATTCTTGTCTCCACTAACTGTTCTCTATGTGTTTCAGCAAGACTGCCAATGTCTTGGCAGTTTTGGGTGCAGTTGCAAGTGAAGCTCTTGACTTAACTGGATTTTATTACAGTGGAAAAGCTACGGTCACCAAAAGGAAGACTGTTCAACTCTCTCGAACTAGCACTGCTAGGTAATATTTTGTTGCACTGTCAGACTTTTAATGAATACCAACTTTATTAAGCAAAATTACTACCTGGACATTTGGGCTGTGGGGGAGCCAGGACCCCCGAGGTGGGGACAAGATATGTAGTCTTATCTTTGCCCCTCGTGTTTTTAATATTTGGTCGGGCAAGATATTATTTACTAAATTTTTTACATAACTTCAAAAAAATTCTTTAACGTAGCTCCAGCTCTGCGTTTGGAAATGTGTAAGAGATTATAAAGTAAGGTTTCCTGTCGATTAGCTCAATATTTAAGATTAGGTGCATAGTTATAGGTACTCCATTCAAGTATATGAAAACTCTAAAATATTCTTATTTGGTAATTTCCTGTTTGTTTTTCTTTCTGTAACGTATTCCTTCACTTAAACTCTATCAGCATTTAAACGTTGGTTAATTTTTTTTTGAAAATGCTACTGGGTTTCAGTAAACATAAACATATCTGAACTAACATAACATTGCTTTTGACAGGGAATCCTCTCTTAGAGATTTAAGAACCAATTCTGTTGAGATCTCAAGGGTTAGTGGTGTCTCTGATATCGTAGCTAAGCAAGATAAGAAGTCCGAAAGTAATCAACTTAATAGGAACAAAATTAATGGTAGTTCAACTTCAACACCACGGTTTCAAAGTGGAGTTCTGCGTACAAACTGCATTGACTGCTTGGATCGGACAAATGTTGCTCAATATGCTTATGGCTTAGCAGCTTTGGGTCGCCAACTTCACGCACTGGGTTTGACAGACAATCCAAAAATCGATGCTGATAGCAGTATTGCTGCTGCTCTCATGGATATGTATCAGAGTATGGGTGATGCCTTAGCACAACAATATGGTGGCTCGGCAGCGCATAATACAGTATACCTTTCCCCTGGATACCAAATCATATTATCCAAAGTATTTACTATATTTATTTAATTCTCATTCAGAGTGACTGAATGGTTCTTTTTTTTAAATTTAGGTATTCCCAGAGAGGCAGGGAAAATGGAAAGCTACCACACAGTCGAGGGAATTTTTGAAGTCTATAAAACGCTACTACAGTAATGCTTACACAGATGGTGAAAAGCAGGATGCAATAAATTTGTGAGTTAATTTATAATTTATTCTTTCTATCCTTGAACTGCCTTATCGAGTGGTCTTAACTATAGCCATGATGACCTAACTACAGTAATATTATTTCTTGTTTATACCTGAAAAGGAGGTTTCATGATTTTTGGGTCATATTATGTGTTTCTAAGTCTGTCTACTGATGATCTAAACAGATTCTTGGGTTACTTCCAGCCACAAGAAGGAAAACCTGCCTTGTGGGAGTTGGATTCTGATTACTACCTTCATGTATCTGGAATTGGTGACGATCTTATGCCTGAAAGGTAAATCGGACTTGTTATGTGAGCATACTTTTTTAGAGGGCTATTTTCACCCTCGGTTTACTTTTATTAGTTGCTATATTGCTGTCTATGGAAAAAGAGAGGCAGAATCACATGAGTGCTAATAAAAGTTGAGACGTACTGCATACCACAACCTCATTTACGGTTGCATCAACTTATACCCTTAGGCCTCGTTGGTTTGATTGGTAAAGTTGTCCAGTGTAATCACATGTTTGGTTTGAATGATTTAGTCTGTGATGGATTACTCAGCCCGTGTTCCTATCCTCCAATTGAGTGATAATTTATCATCCCATCCTCCAACGAAATGAGGCCTTAGCATTCATGAATGTTGTCCTCTCCACTAAATAGTATCTTGTTTCTTATTTTACAGTACATGAAGCTCGAAGTAGCTTTGCACTAGTCGTATAACTTTATAATAGTTAATAAGCTATTCAGCAAAACTGGTGTTCCTCTGAGCTATCTTACCATATTAGTGAACCTTTTTTCTTCAAATATTTACTGCAAATTTTAAGGTGTTCCTAAATTAATCTGAAAATCAGACAAGAGTTGGGCTAGGAATACCATAAAATGTTTATATGAAGTTGTGGTTGGGGTAAACACCATCGTCAGATTATGGAATAACTTATTTTCGGTTAATGTCGAATGACAGTAGTACATTGGATGATGCTAAGCCTCAAGTATTAAGAACCCCTTTGGCCCCAGTTCCTGCTTGTCGAGAGGACTTCTCACGAATGAAGTTGACATCATTTGATAAATTGATAGAAAGAACATGTGGCTTTATCAAGGATGTACGGCTTTGCAGTGAGCTAGATCAAAAGGCAGGAAACGTTGGTGTGGCACCTGATGCAGCGTAAGCAGCTATTTCGAGTTATTTTGAGATCTGGAAAATGATACATTTTCAGGATTTTATTTTCATGTTATCAAGTCTATACGTATGTCTGTTGCAGTGAAATACAGCTGAAGAGTCCAAATTGGCTTTTCGGTCAGAGGAAATACGAAGATAATAACTCCGCACCAAAGGTGACTTCCACTGAAGCGGCAAACAATGCAGCTCACGAAGAGATGAAAATTGTTAACTTATACGACCTTAATTTACTTTCTCCAAAAGTTGAAAGCAACGAAGAAGATGTCTTCCAGCAGTAATCTCCTCACTCTTCTTTGATGATTTTTCGGTTTCACAATTTACTTTCTGTTCGAACTCTATGATCTCATTATATAATGCTAACATCTTATGCTTGAATTGTTTTGAAAGAAGACCTTTTCTTTCAGTTATTCCAGCAAGACTTTATGCACACGTATATAGCATTATAGCCTACACATGCTCGAAGTTTGCTATTTATATGATCATTTCGTTTTGTAGATACATGGCAATGACAGCAGTTGACGAGGCTAGTGGTTGGTATGGCGGCAGTTTACTGGGCGATCAAGATGAAAGCAGCGAGACTTATCAGCATTATGCCGAACTTATTCAGGTAGGAATAACATATCCTTAATCTGAACTGTATATGTGTTGGTCGATTATCATGAAACCTTATGCTGTATAATGTACAATGACGGAGATGGTGACTTTCTGCCTTGCATTTGACTTTGTGCATGCATGAACATACATGGCTGCTTCAAGTGAAGTAACAAGTCTATGTTGAAATCCTCTTTGCACAAAAACTTGAAATCGGACAAATATCTTTTGCTAGTCGAGCTGTTTCTAAGCTCAAATTTCCCAGAATAAGATTTTTGATGATGTTAGATATAGGTGTTTCTCTTGAAGTTCGTTGTGTAGTGTGCGACTTTCTTTATTCTAACCGAACCCTATTCGTTTACTCTTTACTTCTAAAGTTTTGAGTCATGTCATTGCCATGAAATACACAAATTTTGGGTCGTTTTTGGTTTTGCAGACTTTTAAAATTGTTATAATTGTAAAATAAGTTCATTTATTTCGTGACACGATTTAAAAGTCCTAAACAAAATCTCAAAATGGTCCAAAGTTCATGTATTTTATGAGATTATGAGTTTATTTTTCTTGTGCCCGTGTCCCTACAACGTCTGAGTTGCGTGAACTTGCAGGGGCCTGCAATGGAACCCTTCGGAAACGATCTTGAGAAGGAAAGATACTATGGTGATCTTCTTGTTCATGTGAACATGGTGGATTGCCTGGATGCTAGTGATACTGCAATTGAAGCTGACATGGAAGCTGCTCTCAACGGGTACGATCGTGTCAGCGCTGATCTCGGGATCTTCCCTAAGTCGTGCAGCGCCCTCATCGCAGACCCCAGCCAGTTAACGAGGTGGATCATCGGAGAAGAGCGGCTTCAAAAGCTTTGAACAGCAGCCTGCAAGCAAGGCTATGTTTCTATAGCTTATATGGCTACTTTTCAAGGCCTAAAATCATGTGAAGGAACATTGTCATTTATCAAACTGTGTGTAAATAATTTTTATTTTTATTTATTTATGTATTAAATTTACTTGAAGCGTGACGTCATCGGTAAGCCTAATCTTGTCTCACAATATAATATATATATATATATATATATGTGTGTGTGTGTGTGTGTGTGTGTGTGTGTGTGTGTGTGTGTGTTTAATTGATAAATTGCGTTATAATTGATTTTATTTGAGTTTTTTTTTTTTTCATTTTCCTTATTATAAAATTTAAATATATATTAAATTGATAGTTGCATTATAATTGATTTTATTTTAGAATTGTTTTATTAGTTTTCGTTATGTATATCACGTGTAATTTAGTACATTTTATTTAAAAAAAAATGGCATTAACGCAATCTGGTATTTCAGAAAAACATCTATTTTTATGACAGCCAATAAAATGATTGATGGGAACTTTGTAGTGATTAAAAAAGGAGCAATAAATGATTGATAGCAACTTTGTAATAAGTGTTTATTTAATTCGCAAACAGATAACAAGAAATTAAGACATATAAATAAACAATAAATCACTTCATGTAAAATCTAGTAATTGCATAAATCTCATTACTAGATTTTACTGATCAACATCAATCTGATATACACACATTTCCTTTGTCCAGTATTTATGTCAAGAGATGTTCAAAGCTCGTTATATTAAATCAACACAAAATTATAACAAAAAATTCATAAGCTCTCGCAAAAAAATGTGTGATGAAGATTTCCATCAACAAAGCTTTTACAAGATTATTTTGCCTGGGCACAATTACATGTGATGTGGTTGTAAACACAAAATATTGTATTTAATCAAATAAATATAAGTTTGAATACAAATATAAGAATATTCAATATATGTGGGTTCAATCTCTATTTGATCCTTTGATTCTTCTCTTCACTTTGACCCTCGAACGGTCTTCAAGCAGCCATTGAGATTTGTTGTAGAAGTATGCCTCCTATATCTCTTTGGACTTGATCTTCAGGCTTTATAACGTTGACGTGAATGACTTTCGTCTTGCTTTCGAAGTAAACGTTGAGCTTTGATCTTTGTGCTTGATGACGTTGACTTGAGCTTTGAGGTTGATGGTGTTGACTTGAGCTTTGGGGTTGATGGTGTTGATGCGGAGGACGTTCGCCTTATTTCCGGATCAAACGCCACTTGAGATTTCCGCCAAAAAACGCGTTGCTTCCCACGAAGAACACCTTGAATATTGAGAGAGGAAATTTGGAGAAATTATCTCTTCAATTCTTGAGCTCTTGAAGATGATTTTTTAGGTGTGATTTGAAGTTGTATAGAGACTCCTATTTATAGTTGTAGGAAGAGAGAAGTTGAGTGGGTTTTGGACTCCATAATGGGCTCTAAGGGCTTAGGTGGCGCGATCTCATTGGCTCTTAAATATTGATGTATATCCTTTACTTGTTGCCAAAGAAATAGATATTTATCACCGTATAAAGACATATTTATCAATTAAATAATTAATAAAAATCTCTATAAAATTTCGATATCTATAGTGGTAATATTCTAATTTTTTACTCCCTCCCTATCTTTTCAGTAAAGCTCATTTGGTTGGGCACGCATATAAAAAAAATGAGTTGTTTATAATAAAATTGAAAAATAAAGTAATTTTTTGGGGTATTTTTATCACATCAAGTAGAAGAGAGAATGAAGTTAGTAGTTTTTAAGTGGCATATATGGTAATTTATGAGCTAGTGGAGTATTTATTATATGATGCATTTCCATTTTAGGAAATAGACTCAATAAAATAATACATCTAAATAAGATAAAATGAACTTAATGAAAAGATACGGAGGGAGTTTTATTTACTTCATAAATTATTTTTTAGTTTATTCCTTTACTAGTCTACATTTTAGTCCATTCGATTCAAAAATAAATAGAATTTTCCGGAATTAAAGTTAAAGTGTATTGATTTATTAGTCGTTTTACTTCAACATACTTGGAAAATAATGTAAAGCCTTACAAATGGAAATTTATCCGCTAAAACATACAATTCCTAGGCTTTGGTTTGATGCCTTTATTTGTTTTCATTTATAAACATAACATCTAGGTTTTCTACGATAACATGGAAAAGAAATCCGCGCCTTATTTTTTGGAATGCAAACCAAGTGATAAGTGGACAAAGATCGTGTTTAAGCCTGATTTATCCAAATTTATCATGACTTATTTTTTGGAATGCAAACCAAGTGATAAGTGGACAAAGATCGTGTTTAAGCCTGATTTATCCAAATTTATCATGACTCAGTTAGAGAACGATGTTATCGCTTTGATAAAATGTGTCAGACATTGCAAAGAATCGAAAGCCGTTGCCGGTTTTTGAAAACCGCCCGGGTCAACTTTGTTGACCGAAAATTTAAGTTATTGGTTAGGAGGATTGAACACAGTATCTCCAAACAAACCCAAGGAGCTTTTACCACTCCACCAACTATATATAGATGCATGTCCAAACTTCAATTTTAGCTCTCTTTCTCTATTCGATGCTTATTATTTTTGCATTATATATAATTCATAATAAATATAAGTAAAATAAAATATATAACTATATATTATGAGTTTTAATATATATTTATGATGAATTTTTATTTTATTAGTTACAAATTTGAAATTTTTTAATAATTATCATTTACTTTACCTAAAAAAATATCACTTATCATTTAGTTATTTAATAGTTTTATTTATTTATTGAACGATTCGATTAAAAAGTTCAATCACAGAAGGATTTATATATATTTGTAAAGTGTTCACCGTGTGCGTGAACGTTTGTTATATGAAAAATATATTAAATTTGCTAACTTTCCTTTCAATTCACTTTCTTTCTTCAAACATATATATATATACATGTTTCATATGTCGGTGATTGCTATAATCGACTTTAACTTATGGTCTAATTTTTATCAACTAGAATTTTCTACTAATTGTTTCTCATCTTCCCTGGTTCTAGAATTCTCTCACTTTTCTTTTATATTCTATTTATTTGTTTAATCATCGATATTTCTTCTACTATAAAATATCTTCCATTATAAAATTAAATTTATTATTATATTCCAACACTCCCTTAGGACGAGAAGTTTATCAAATGTTGAAGACTATTTGAAACACCAAATTAATCAAGTTTACCAATATTTTACGCTCGAGGAAATAAAATTCAAAATATTTGTAATTTTTTGTATTTAAATGGGCTGGGCTTAGCGAGCCGTGGTCGGTTGGTCCGGATTTGCCAATTTAAAAAAAAATTGAAATATATCTATCTATCTATTAATAGTGTATATATATATATATATATATATGACTAATGATTTTCGATTACTGCGGCCGATCTTGCAAGTTAAAAATGGTAATATAAGTTTTGAAAATGAAAATATACTCTAATTGAAAAGTATAAATCTTAAGGGAGAAATGTGATTATTTCTATTTTTACGGTCAACTTTCCCGTTTTTACGCGTGTGGCCGAATATTATTACCATATCATATATATAGTATGAAGTTTGTGTTTGCATTATGTGGTGCGTCCAATGAATCTCCATTCCTGTTTATTTTGATTTTCGTATTTTTTGCATTATTAATTTAATACATCAATATATAAATAAATAAAATATATCATAATAAAAATAATAATATGTGTATATATAACTATCTATATCTATATATATATATATAGAGAGAGAGGAAATCCCCCAAAATAGCACTTCTTAGAAATAAAATTTAAAAAATATCACCTTTTTTAATTCCTTATATTAATGTCACTTTTGGTTTTTTTTGCCCATCCTCTACCTTTTTCACACTCTTTGTTTTTGTTATTCTATCTCACTCTTTCTCTCTCTCCTCTCCATCTCTCTTCTCTCTCTCAAAACTAGTCTTCATCTTCACAGCGCCGCCGTCACTCTTTCATTATGAATAGACCCATCCATTTCACAACATACATATCGACATATATATCATCTTCATCTTCAGCCGCAGATTAATAGTGTTTAATATTTTGTGTCATGGTGAATAAACTTTGGGGGCCTTGACGAGGCCTTTGGCACGGCATGGTTAAGTCTATAAGTATCTGCTAAATGTTAATTTCTTAGATGGGTAGAGTTACTGGCTGATATTTATGTCAATTTTTGGTGGAGGGAGATGAAGATGAAGCAGAGTGTGATGATTAGGAGGTAGGAGAGGAAAGTGACGTATAATGATTTGACAATGAATTGGCCGCTGAAAAGGTAGAGAGCGGGGAGGATGCAGTAGACGATGAGAAAGATAGAGGTGAAGGGGTAGAGCGCCGATGTCACTCCTTCATCTTCTTCTACACCTCATTGCCGCATCGACTGTTGCCGCCACATTCTCGCCGCCACCACCACTTCCGGCGGTGGCGGGGCCACCACCATTTCCGTCGCCGAGATGGCTCTCACCACCACCTTCAATAGAAGTGCAACGAGGAGACGAAGCCAACCGTGTAATTCTCGACCCTTGATTCATAATGTCGACGCCGGAATCTTGAAAAAACCAGCGCACCACCACCACTGCCAGATCTGGTTTTCGATTTTTTTTGTGATTTCACAATTTAATAAATGTTCTTCTCATTTTACTTTTTGTTCACATCGAGTATGTTCTTATTCAAAATGATTTTTTTTTTTTCTGATTCACAACTATTTATTTGTGATTTACGCTGTAATAAAAATGTTGTTTCCCAAATATTTTTTTATTCATGTCAAAATTGTTATGATTCACAACATTTTTTTTTTGTGGTTCACATTAATAGAAATGTTATTAACAAAAATCTTCATGTTACTTTGCTGTAACAATAAATTGCATTTTTTTGTTGGGTCACATTTTATTTTTGGCGAGTCACAATTTTTTTTTTGTGACCACCGACGGTGGCTGCGGCGGAGAGGCGATTTTTCTTTTTTGGTCTGTCACAATTTTTTTTTTGTGACCATCGGCGGAGGCGGGTGAAGAAAAGTGGTGATGAAATATATTTTTTGTTTATTCACAAAAACTTTTTGTTACCGCCGGCAGCACGATGGCGACGGCGGCGGCAGAAGAAGAAAAGTGGTGGTGGAACGTTTTTTTTGTTCAATCACATAAATTTTTTTGTGACCGCCGGCGATACTGGCGGCAACACGACGGCGGCGGTGACGGTGGAAAAATGGTGGTGTAATAATTTTTTTTTTGTGCGACAATGGCAGCGGCACAATGGCGGTGGTGGTGGAACGGCGGCGGCGGAAAAGTGGTGGTGAATTTTTTTTTTGTTCAGTCAAAAAATCTTATTATTTAATACAATTAGTATTTGGTATCAAAATTTAAAAAATCCTATGTGGCAGCACCTCTCAAATCCCTCCATTCCTATTTATCTAAATTCTCAAATTTTATGAATTAAAAATCAATATTTATTATATTTATATTCTATACTTACATATATGATGGAATCAAAATCTTAACGAGATCAAATCTTCAAAATCAATATCTATTTAGACCATTGCTCTCTAAAGAGAAGAAAAATTTAGACCATTGCTCTTGCTCCGATAAAACCTGAGATAACAAATCACATTATTAAATTTTAACACTTTCTATTACTATATTAACCCTTATGGAACTTTTGCATCTATTCTCAAATTAGAGGATAGTTTGGACCTATGAACCCTATCATGCAAATACATATTCAGAAACGATTTTGTTTTATAACTTTTCATTTGCCTATTATGCACCTAGTATGTACTCACTCCGTCTCAATAGCAAGGTCTCACTTTCCTTTTTTATCCGTCCCATTAGCATAGTCTCATATCAAAAATTGAAAAATTAACTCTTCAAAAACTATAGGGCCCACCACTTTCTACCTTTTTATTCTTGTTTCTTAATAGACGTGCCCAAAGCAAATGAAACCTTGATATTGGGACGGAGAGAATAATTAATTATCATGGTATATTTTAGGTGATAGTAGTTTAGATTATGCCAACAGAAAACACTCCATTTTGATCTTGGCACGGATTCATTGCGAAGAACAATACCTACAACGATAGATTCAAGTAGGAAAAGATGAATGCTTTCGTCCAATTATTGATGGGACATTTTGCATCAATTTCGCCAACTAAAAATACTTCAGTTTGATATTGACGCTTATTGATTGCGAAGAAAAATACCTACAACTACGGATTCATTCCGAATGATGCTTGTGTGGCATTCGGGCACGCGCACGTGCCGGTCTCTTTTTCATGTGGTAAATTAAACGACATACATAGTCTTTTAAAAATTGCATACCATATTGTTTCATACCTAAATTACAAATTTAAAAAACATAACAATGTGAGCTAGTGGTGTAGTAATAACCACAATTTGCATTTCATCACAAAATTACACAAGTCTTTCATAATAAGATTACATTTTGTTTTTCATAGAAAGTGCTTCACAAGTACATGTCCCAACATGACATATCATTGACAAAATGAACCCAGCAGCCATCACATACGATGTCAAATTTGATTTGAGTGAAATTTAAAAGAGGGAAAATTGTGGACAAATTGAAAGTTGGTAGTAGTAGTTTTCTTTTTTTTTTGGAAAATTTAAAAGGTGATGCACATAATGAAAGAAGAGAAAGTAATGACACTTGTACTTGGAAAGCATGTTTAACCTGCGCTGTGTGGTTTGTAGGTTACTGCACAAAGAATGAGAGTTTACCCATTGCACACGTAGCGGCTGTGGGATCCTACGATATAAAAAAAAAAAGGTTAGGCCAAATTACAAAATAAATCCTCACTTTTATTTCAAATTATGGTTTAAAACTAAACCTTTTAATTTTTGCACAAAAAAATCTCCACTTTTTAAATTTTTCTTTATTATCTCACACATTCACTTTTTTCCCCAAATTGAAGCTGAATTGATCGCCAAAAATGCGTACATGGCGTTGTGAGTGATTTCTTAAGTGATTTCTCAAATTATTTCCCCACATTTTCAAGTTACAGATGCGGAAAGAAGGGAGAAAAAGATGGGAAAAGATGAGATAATTATAGTGTAGAATCGATTTGTTTCTTAAACCGGATATATATAAGTGTTAGTTTGCCATGTAATTATTTTCAGCGTCTAATTCAACTTCAATTTGGGGGAAAAATTGATCGCAGGAGAACATTAACAAAAGGGGCAAAATGTCAAATGATCAAAATGGGGACAAAAAATTAAATTCTGTCAAGCCACTTAGTTTTTATAAATTCTGTCATTGTTGTACGAAATGTAAGAATTTGTACCAATCGTACCACTTCTATCTACCAATAAGATATATACTCTTAGTGGTACGATTGGTATGAATATGCATATTCGTACCACATATCAAGTTAACTGTGGTACGATTACCAATCTTACCAGTTTATTTAGTGGTACGATTGGTATGAATATGCATATTCGTACCACATATCAAGTTAACTGTGGTACCAATCTTTCCGGTGTTAATTTGTGGTACGAATGGTACAAATTCTTACATTTCGTACTACAGTGACAGAATTTATAAAAACTAAGTAGTTTGACAGAATTTAATTTTTACTTCCTATATTGATTATTTGATCTAATTTTCTCTTAAGAAAAATTAAAAGGTGAAGATTTTATTTGCAAAAATTAAAATGTTCGGTTTTAAACAAGAATTTTATGGTGAATTATTTTACAATTTGTCCAAAAATTATGTATTTTTATGCATTTATCAGATAAAATCATCAACCGGTAAATACAACCCAGATTATTCCATACACGGCCCCCCGCCAGCCCAACTAGCAACGACGAGCGTCCGGCACCACCGGTAGCGGCGCCGTGCACCACCAGCACTACGGCGGAGGTTGGTAACAGCAAACCTTCCCGATAATTTTCAGTTTTGAATGAAACATCTCTTTTTTCTCTTTTGTGTTTGATGGAATTTCAACATTATGCACTCCAACTGTTTGAGAAAATTACTAAGAAGAAATGAATCAATTTCATCTGGGTTAGGCGCAACACTCTAATAAAAAACAGATAGATTTTCAACCATTACATTCAGTAAGATACAGAAACTAAGATACTGAAATATTGAATATTACCAAAATCAGTAAACAGAAAGAAGAGAAAATTGTTCTGCTTAATATAATGAAATTGAATGCTATAACAAAAGAAACTGTGGCTCTTATGATGATGCTGTTGCTGCAGGTTTATTTGATTTATTCAGTGACAAAATATATTCTTGTGTGATTTTTTGCTCTTAAATTTATCACAGAAGGGAGTCTGATCTTGATGGCAATCTCTTGAAGAAGTTGACAGGTACAGGTGGCACCTTGTGTCTGAACCGTGGATGGCGTAGCACGTAGAGGCCGATGAGGAGGGCGACGATTTGGAAAGGCGTGATGTAAAGAATCACGGCCCAAATGAATGCGAAGGCAGTGAATAATGCCGTTGCTCTCGGATCCCTCCAGCTCAGCAAGCAGAGGATTCTCTCCCCTTGTATGGCCATATCTGCTGACACAGTTTGAACTCTCCCTGCAACAGTTCGTATCCTATCGTATCTCATCTTCACGATGTCCATCACTCGCGATTGTGGAGTTGGGAAAGGTTCAAATTCTTCTTCAAGTTCGTCTGAAGTAGCATGCTCTGCTTGAGACATTGCAGCATCCATGTATGGCGGATGCCTTGGCTTGAGCCGGTAGTTCCACATCCCGATGGAGAAGAGGTAGAGGAAGAACGTGGGGAAGATCAGCTCGGGGTAACAGACGAGTATCACCAGCAGCATGTGGACGAGCATTGTGGTTAGAGGCTTCTTCCAGAGGCAGATGTCGCGGAACCATTGATAGGTGTCTTGAACCACGTTGATCACCAGCATTAGCCGGTGGAAGCTCGCCTTGCTCTTCCTCATGCTGTAGATGTGGTTGTCCGCGTCTGTCATGTACTCGACCACTTCCCCTCCGAGTGGTGGCTCTGCCCGGGACAGGGTAGACGCCACTATTGTAGACGCGAAGTGCCTAAGCAGCTCCACGTGTTTTATGTGGATTGGTTGGATGTAATGCAGTTTCGGAAGCAGTGGCCTTCCGTACTGCGCTAGCAAGTGCACCCAAGCCGTGCAGGTGAAACGGATAGCGAGATGGAGTTCACCATTTTTCTTTAGGCCGGAGGGAGTGATGACGAGGAGTGGATACGCGTGGGTGTAGACTCGATCCGTTTCTAAAGTAGATAATCGGATCCTCACCTTCCCCATCCTTTGATCCTTCCCATCTCTACCATTGACATGATTATTGTCGAAAACTCCAATGGTGATCACGGTGCAAGAATCGAACACATCCCAAGTATACTGCTCATTCCAGAGAGGGTGCAGGTTGTTAACAAGTGTTCTTGTCCGAACCCACTTGTTTCCGTATTTAGCAACACAGTATGCATCGGTTAACTTCCCTTCTTTCCCTTTCATCGGCTGCAGGTTCCGAGCACCCAAAATCCCGACTTCGAGAATCCCAATGCTAGGCTTCCTTAGCTGCCCTGCTGATGGCTGAAGATCACTGCTGAAGTGTATGGACTCATCGAGAACATGGTAGCCCGTGTCGATGCTGAGACGAAGAAGGACTCTGCTCGCGAACTTATCCTTCTTCTGATCCTCCTCGTTCCCGGCTACAGACACTCTCTGCAGCACATACCACTTAGCATCCGTGAGCTTAGTTGTCTCAACCCTCTTTGGCACGTCTTTCACCGGTATGAGACACCTCCCGATTGTCTCACCACCGGCTGCATTGTCCTCCACACTCACGCGTATGTAGTCCTTCAGAGGCTCGGTGGCGACATACATAAGCTCTTGGTTCCACTCCGGATTGAAGCCCTTCGTGGTGGCAGCTCTTGTCGTCAACCCCTGCCCCGCGATCTCCACTCTCACGATCGGATCAGGTGGCTTCGAGCTGTCTGAAGGGACTAGATCTTGAGCTGCAATGATGTGGACTCTGAGGTAATACATTCTTGGTGTGTAATAAACTTTTGATCGTGTCGTTATCAGGTTGTCCTCGTTGATGCTGTAAGCATCGGAGTGCCACGCCATCGGGAAGGCCTCGTCTGCTTGAGTCCCCATCCAGATTGCTAGCATTATGTCCCCCCTTTTCAGCAGCTGCCCTTCCTTGTCGAGCAATTTGTATGATTGCGCGGCAAGAGGGCTGTCGGGGGGGACACGTGTAGGCACGTCGGGGACCTCAAACGTGACCTTTCCGACCATATCGTCCTTGGAAACATCCTTGTCCATGACGGTCACCTCGATCAAACTAGTCTGCAGCATCGGCTTTGAGAATGCGAAGACTTTGTTCCACACCGGATTTTGATTCTTCTCGAAGTGCTTAGTCACGCCTTTGTAGTTACCGATCTTCACCTCGACGTAGGGGTCGAGACTACCGGTGACATCCTTCACCGGGAGGTCCATGGCTCTCACAACTTTCACGTATAAGTACTCCATTGGCTCGACCATGTCGTAGGTGCTTGCCGTCTTGTCCCTCCCCCAATACCCCATTCTTGCAGCCAGAGGCGGGGTGGTCTCGACCACCCCGTACTCTGGCTTCTGGCCGGGGGCCTGCATCTGCATCACGGTTGTTGCAGATGCAGGCCCTGCCTTTGAGAAATCTCTCATGAAAACTGGCCTCTCTGCCGTTGCAGGGGCAGAGACGCCACTTTCATAGACATTTCCAAGTGAGTGGAAGGTTCTCACTTCTCTCTCCTTCTTGCTCTTATTATGTTGGCTTTCTCTATTGTACCGATTTGGAACACTGTCTCGAACATCTTCACGAACATCTTCTTCTTCGTCGTTGGCGCCTCCATGCACGGCATGCACCTTCAAGGCGACGTCGCCCTTCACGTGAGAGAAGATGCCTCTTTTGTCAAGAGGGTACCTCTGCACCGTGGCTTCTTCCTCGGAGAAAGGTACGGACATGCCGGATATCCGTACCTTTCCGAGGAAATTCTTGTGGTGGCCGTGGTTGTTGTCGTTGTAGACGAAAACCTCGATGGTCTGAGTGGTGAGAATACTAGGATTCTTAACCTTGAACACTAGCTTCTCATTCCAAGAAGGGTTGAGGCTCTTATGCTTGGTTGAAGTTCTCTTGCGCTGCCCCTCGAATTCGACCTCGACGAAAGGGCTAGAGCTGCCGTGACCGTCTTTAGGCATGAGGTCTGTGGCATCGAGAACTTCGACCACTAGTTTGGCCATTGGAGAGAGAGAGAGAGAGAGAGGTTATGATTGAAGAAAGATGGTGAAGAGAGAGGTGAGAGAGAGGGCGATGAAGAAGAGAAGAGGGAGAAGAAGAGAAAGAAGAGGTAGTAGTTTCATTGCTGTAGGGAAAACAGAGGATGAACGTACATTTGTAACATGTTGTAAGAAAAGAGATGATTGTTTTTGTGGGAATAAGGTTGGTCCCAACAATGGTATATCTCTTTGTGATCAGTGTGTGAGTGTGTGCATGAGAAATCAACTTTTTTTCCTTTTTTTTTTTTGTTCCTTTTTGATGGATTCTGTGCTCATGGATATTATTAAGAAGTCATATCAAAAATGACATTCTCCGATTTACTTTATGTAAAGGCAATAAATAAATACTCTTCTCATTCATTAGCCAAGAATTTGAAGACATTTAGGTTGTTCAATCATATGATTTGAACATGAGATAATTTCATTTCTACTATTTGAGTTGCTGCTTAATGTTTGGTATCTTGGGAGATTATTCAAATCCAATAATTAATTAAATACAATGTGCGCATTAGACTGTTTGCAGTGGTTGTCTCCATTGGTGTCTTGAGACACCCACTGTTTGCAGTGGTTGTCTCCATTGGTGTTTTGAGACACCCAATCCATGGAGACAGTAGCATCCACTGTCTGTCTCGAGATAGTCTCGAGACAGTGATATATTGACAAAATTAATATTCAAAATTAATAAACTAATTAGATAGACACCCCATAGAGACAGTCTCTGCAGCTGACTGTCTCTATCTTCATCACACCCCATAGAAACACTTCATAGAGACACTACCACTGCGGATAGTCTTATATATTATCTTACTTCAAAATGATATTTCAAGTATAAACGTGACATGCATTGATAATAATAATAATAATAATAATAATAATAATAATAATAATAATAATAGAATTTCAAAAACAACATACATTATTTTGCTATAGAGAAATCGGTCGATGTAGGTCCAATAACGTATCTGCAAGGTTGCACCTTTTGGACGACGAATTTCTGTCTTCTATTTTTTTTTTTGAAATTTGTATGTGTATTTATTTATTTTATTTTATTGCGTGGTAAATTTATTATAGAAAAAAGCATTGTGTAAAAGGAATATGAAATGTCTATTGTGGGTATTAAAAATTACTTCATTCGATTTAGTGATTTATGATCATGCCATCAAATTTCGTTTATAAAAAGTTCACTCCTTTTACATCCAATTATTGCATAAAAGATTAAATAATTAAAGAAATTAAATTGAGGACAATGATAAAGTGGTAAATTTGACACCATTTTTTATAAAAAATTATAAAAAAGAACACTTATTTGGAGATACTTTTTCATTTTTAAATATGATATTTATTCGAAATGAGGGAGTGCTTAATTGGTACTCCCTCCTCGCGATAGCAATATCCCTCTTCCTTTTTATCTATTTTAATAGCAAGATCCCTTAAAAAAAATGAAAATAATTAACTCTCTAAAAATTGTTGAACATATCAATTTTTATTTTTTTACTCTTATTTCTTATAATAGAGACAAAGATCTTAAAATAGAAACATAGTACTGAGTTTCATTTGAGGAACAAGAATCTGTAATTGTGACTCATGGCTGCAATTTGGATCAAATCCAATTTAGTGCAATTCCCTATTAGTCCTAGAAAAAACAAATCTCGTAGGTAATTTCTATGTCATAAATTCAATTCAGAAAAGTATTAATTTTGATATTATAGTGCATATACAAAGAGAGTATATACATAATTATAGATATAGAGAGAGTGCTCAAAAAAGAAAGAAGAAAGCTGCAATAAGTAGGAAGGATAGGGAATCTTTAAAAGGAAAGAGAATGTATGCTTTGTATTTTGTATTGTAGCATAACATTAAGATAGGAGCAGAGCAGCAGCACATGCCAGCTTTTCAATTCAGAAGAAAATAACAAACAATACAAAAATAAATAAAATTATTAAAAAAACTTTTGCATCCAAACAAAAATAGGAAAGGTGCTCTCAAATCTGAACTAAAGTCTTTTAAAGATTTCTGACAGTTTGATTTGCAAGTACAGAGTTATTACAAACAAGACAGAAAAAATTGCACATGTTGCCATGTTATAAATTGAGTATAAATTTTCTACATATTCTTCTTTTCTTGAAAATTAGCCTAAATAATATGGCAAAATTACCATTCTTATAATAATCTTGAGTAATAATACACTTGAACTTATACATATCAAGCATGTACTTGAATTTGATCATACAATTTTGTATATATGTGTATCTCTACCAATGTGAGTATACGAGTGCCTAAACGGTGTAATTCATCAAGTGTAGCATGTCAAGACCCGATTATAACACGTACACGGTCATGATAAGGCAAGAACAAATATAGACAGAATATCATCCTTTCTTTTTCCCTCACTTTCTCATCAAGTGAAACTCTGCTCTGGCACAAGAAGGATCAATCCTCTCAAGATTATCACCAATTTGATAAAAGAAAAGGTAAAAAAGCTAACTATTCCAGAATATGCATTTTTGTCAAAATTCTTCCTGAATATTCATCTTTTCATTTAAATGATCTTTAAGAACAAGATTCTTCAATGGATAACTGCAAATTTTCCCTGTGGTCCAACGGCATTTCCGTTTCCCCAAGTTATAAGCTTCAAATGGGTAGGATCCAAGTCGGGTATGGTAACTTGGGCTCGGGTTTTCTAGTCAAGAATCAATATGCCTACAATGATAAGAGTGATACTAAACTAGCCCAAATAAGCAATATATCAGCCGGGCCTGGCCGGGCCAGAGCTACTCTCATAGTAAAATAAAGCAAATGGTTGAAGGCCTATCTAGGTTAAGATATAGAGAAGTGCACAAGTTCGAAAGCATATATTAAATCTATGAATTTTCGTAAAAAAAACTACGAAGGAATCAGTGTATTCTATAACTATGCTCAGAGAAAAGATATTCCATATACACAAGCTCAGCAATATACTAGCTAATTCAACGTGAGAGCAATTCGAGGAATATTAAATTTGCTAAACATAGCTGAGCAACATTTGATGGCTGAACCCCATGCAGACGTGTAAGAACTAGAGCAGCAAATATAAAATCCGACTCTAGCAGCAAAATGGAAATAACGAATTAGATTAGCAAGCCATCAAAAGTAGTCGGTCTTCACATCACCTGTTTGTAGCCAAGCTGGAAGTATTCAAGCCCTCCCTCCGGCTCCTTCCTTTTCACAGATGGCGCGTACCAAGCTTCTTGATGCATATGTTCTCTCATTGGCAATTCTTTGGAGAGAAACGGGAACTGCCTAGGCCCGTCAGTCCTGCTTCCACTAGCTGACAAAAGATCCTCAGTTTTGGCTTCCAATTTGGGGAGAAAAGCCGGAACGTTGCTAATGCTCTGTTCATGAACAAACTGTGCAGGATGAGGGGTATTATACAAGCTGTGGACTGAGCCGGGATTTACTGCTTCAGGGAAGATGCCATGTTCGTGATAATATCTGGATGGGACGAAATCATGGGCATAGTAACCGTGAGGGGGTAAAGTATGTGAAGCTACTACTCTTGGGATGAGTTCCATTCGTTGCAGAATATGCGGTGAAGCCATTAGGGTATGACCATTGTTGGCCATGTGGTGTATAGTACTCAAATCAGCCAAATAAGCGTTCCTTCCTAAACCAAAATCATGTGGTCCGGGATTTGGGAAATCGGGAGTCTTGTTTCCTAGAAATTGGCTAGCTTGGCTAAGCCAGTGACCATTGTTGGACCTCTCTGCAAGTGATGAACTAGAATCCAAATTCAAGTCTACTACTAAGGGAGAGTTTTCCGATTTAGGTATGATTGAAGGTTGAGTAAACTCTTCAGCAGCATCAGAAAGACAATTGAGATCAATCCAAGGGCTCTTGGCTTGCTTTTGATCGACTTTTAGACGAGAATCTTGCAAATTCAAAGGTGAGGATATCCCCTCACGCTCCATTGGAATCCCGTAAACAATAGCATCTTCTTCAACAGCAACATTGAGGTCGATTCCTGTAAACCCCTCCGGATCTTTTGGCCTGTGATTTGTGGAACGTGTTCTTTCATCCAAGATCTTCGAGAGAGTAGTAGGACGAAAAGCACTTGTTTGGGCAGTACCCTTCCAGCCTAGATTGCCTTCGAATTTCAATGGAATAGTAGGTTGACCACTACGTATCCCAGCTTTTGCTACAACATGAATCACATTGTGAGATGATACAGAAGCGAGAACCGGCTTAACACAATCATCTAACTCATTTGCGTTGAAGTCTTCATTAAGATCAAATCCAGCAAGAACTTTATCCTCAACTTTGCCATAAAAGTTACCTGAATTATCAGAACAAACAGAAACTTTGCCATAAAGGCCATCATTTTGCTCTTTGGTGGAAGAGGCACGTCGTGAGACACATTTGACGTCATCGGTCTTTTTCAGAACTTCTCCATCTTGAGGAGTTGCAGCCTCAAGATCCCAATTATGAAAAGTCTCTCTCTCCCCCTTAATTATCATCGATGAAGAATGATTTCCACCCAATGAAAAAATCTTCATACTATTCCTAGCATTCGCATTTCTTCTAGCCTTACTAGCAATTTGAGCAGATACCCCAGATTCGGAACTAGCTGTCACTGGCTCCTCCGGGCTGCGATCAAATGCTTTCGAGTTCGAACTATCCATGGAGCTCCCACAATTCCTGAATAAGTAACCTTCTTTGGAGGTTTCCTGATAGCTTTGGTTGGAAAAGGAAACTGGAACCACGACAGGTAAAGAGTTCGAACAAGAAGATTCAGTCCCGTGTTGGGAATCTTGCATCATCATCGTACTTGACCCATCTTCAGCAGCAGTTATATGGCTCCTCCGTGTCTTCTTCATGTCCATTTCACGACTCTCATATCCGGGAGTCAAATGCATCTCTGTGCTAATTTCGCTCTTCACAGCTCCAACAGACGATGATTGCATTTCAGCCTCATGGCATTTTGAGTTATTCTCGAAGGCCAGAGTCGATCCGTGTTTGCTGTCACTATCTACTGATTCAAAAGCCCGCTCGCCTGATAATCTTGATGGTGAAAATAGCATCTTCATGGTTCCCACATCATTTACACCCGCATAATCATAACGAGCACAATCCTTCATTTTCTTGCATTCAAGAGATACATTTGCATCAACAATCTCCCCCTTTAGGTCAGCCATAAGTCTCTTTCTAGCAGCACAACTACCAAATTAGAGAAGAAATCATCGGCACCCTTCCATTTTCAACCAACCACTTATACTCAGTCTTGTTATATATATGCCACTTCTACATATTCCTAGTAAAAAAGCTCCATTCCTACGCAATAACATCAATTTCTACATCAGCGAAAGATATTTTCAAAAACTGAAAACGAAGACTGCATGAAGAAAAAACCATTGGTCGTCGTTCTCTCATAAAAAGCACGTTCTGTCGAGATTAACAGTAGTCCATATGATTGTTTAACGCAATGCAACATCACTATAGAAAGTGACAAGTCTATTTGTGCATGCATATGTTGATCAACCAATCAATTTCAGTCTCCCAATCTACATGCAAACAAGTAATTTATACGAGAAATGATTCATGCACTAGTTGCTACATCCGCCACGGCATTTCTCAAATAAATGGTCAGAAGATGGTTTCTCACAAGGTAGAAACAGCAAAACTAACAATTTTATGCAGTCTTCAAGTGGAGTAATATAAATAATACAGATATTCAAATTTCTTGCAATAAAAGCCGGTAATTTTTCGTTTGCACTCAAAGTGAAATTGCATCATCAAGCTACACAAGCATAATATAAACTCTTCAAGCTACATAAACAGAAAATTACTACATTTTGCAAGTGACCTTAAGCCTCCAACTAAGTTGTCGACTGCACAGTCCATTCAAGAATCGCATCAACAGAAACAGAGCAATCACAAACATGAATACGAAATAAGTTGTAACTGAGTCAAACAAGAGATCAATGAAAAAAAAAACATAAAAAGATGCCCCCAATTTTCTAGTTATGAGTAGAGCAAAGACAATAGACAATATCTTAAATAGATTTTGAAAAGTGCACACATATTCGAACAACATAGATCTGCAAGAAAAGAGCAATAAAAAAACCTTAGAAACACCAGTTTGTAAACTAAACAAACATTTAAAGCGAAGTCAAAAAGCTTGAAACAAACACAAAATAGTGAAATTCTTGGGATCTAACAATTTTTTTTTTTTTTTGCAGCAGCTGAAAATATGGCAAAATCTCGAGTATAAAATATCAGAAAACAGAAATCCCATCTTTCAAAAGCCCAATCTGAACCAAATCCTTAAAATAAACCCAACTTTCACAGAACAAGGCCACCAAGATTTTTTTAACAGAAAACACATTCTCTGGAATGCAAGAATATTAAGGTAAGCAACAAACCTGAGAGAGAGAAAGAGAATAAACAAGTGATTATGCAAAATCTTGCAAGGTCTCAGCTTTTCGCTCAGAAAACTGAAATGATGTTAGAAAAAGAGGCCCAGATGAAAGTCAGAGGAGAAAACACAAATGACAACGCAAGAGAACCCTCACCTAGAAGTACTCTCTCTCTCTCTCTCTCTCTCTCCCCCCACTATGAAAAGTCGAAGTCCTACCAACCAAAACCAAAACACCTGCCTTTCTCCATCACCGTAAACCCAAGAAGAAAGGGACAGAAACGAGCCGATTAGAATATGGCTAAAAACACACACAGGGATATACATACACGCAAACACTCATCCAGAGAGAGAGAGAGAGAGAGAGAGAGAGAGAGAACAAATAAATAAACACTGTGTCTGGGCGTGAGAAAAATCAGATCTTTACCAGAGAGGAGGAATTGTCTGCTCGCGAATGGGATGAGATGGGCAGCAGCCGACGACAGTGTGTGTGGTGTGTGCGTCAGAATCAAGGGGGCAAGGTGTTTTGGGTTGGGGCCGGGGCGGGGGATGGGTGGGTTGGGTGGGGGGGAGGAGCGGGACCCACACTTTTTTCTTTGCGTCTGACAGAGAGGGTGCGGGCCCACTACAGTTCTCTGCATTCACTGATGTGCAGCAGTGACAGGTGGGGCCCAGCAAACGAGGTCATACAAAAACTGACTGACCTTGGAATTATCATCGTCATAAACTACAAGAATGAATGAAGTGAGAGGTGATGTTGTCTGGCCCTAGATTAGGGTTTTGGAAAATGTATGAAATCGATATTAATTATTCCGATCTATTGAAATTATCATATTAATGTTCGGTACGAAAATTAAAAATAAAGATAAAAAATAGAAAATAGATAAATTTCATTGATTTTAAAGAATTTTAAAAGGTTAAAATTTTACTTCTTTGAAAAATAATAATATAAGTAAAACACATAAATAAAGAAATAATGACAATATAAGTGAGTCGAAGGAAATAATAATTTAATTTTTTTTTAATAATTTATATTACTCTGTCCGTCCTGATAATAATTTTCCACTTATTGAACATATTTATTAAAAAAATAAAAGTAAAACAATAAAGATTTCACCGTTTTTCAAGAGTGGGAAATGGACTTTGTTAGACTACCAGTAGCGGCATGCGCCCGCTACTTTGACAAGCTCGACGTGGAGCTCGCATACCATTGTAGATCTTGGAGCTTAGAGCATCTCCAACGGGCTTGGCGTAGCCCGGGCGAAGCTGCTGAAGCCCGGGCGCAAGGAGGGCTTTCGCCGTTGGCGATGGCGAGGGCGGACGATGGCTTCGGAGCCCTGGCGCGGCGAAGCCCGGGGGCGATACGAAGAAAATGGAGGGGAGGAGGGACACGCGTCGCCTCCTCCCATTTTCTGATTTTTTTTTTTTTTTAATTCTGATTTGTAAATTTTTTAAAAAAAAAGGTAATAACGGTAACAAACGGCTATTTGAGTTTTTTTGCTATAAATATGTCATCTATCTCCTCTCAAACATCCACACCTTCTCATTCTTTATTCTCATTTCTACATTCCAATTACATTCTCTTATAATTTTATTTTTTTCTTAAAAAATGGGAGATGATGAATTCATTGAGTGGTTCTCCAAAAATTGTCCACAAAACCCTCCTCCCTCTTCCCAATCGCCCAATCCAATTCCCTCACGACAATTATTCACCGGTAATAGTCCGTCGTTTTCAACCCAGCAACCTACTGGATATCCACAGTACTCCTCGCCTGGATTTGGGCAGTACTCGCAATCACCGGGCTTCAGCCACTTCAGTCACTCGCCGCCGCTGTCGGGTGCATTCCAGCAATTCTCGTCGCCGCCTGGTGGCTACCAATCTTTCCAGACACCTCCGTCTGCATATCGCCAGTTTAGAGGAATCAACCTCAATGACGAGGACGACCATGTCCCTGATGAGGATGAAGAAGAGATTGAGGAAAACGAGGAGGAGCCGGAGCCACGTCGCAGAAAGGGAAAGGCCGCGGCCAAGGAAAAGGCACCGGCCAAAGGCAAGGGAAAAGGAAAGGTTGCGGAAATGAACTACGGAGCTCGAAGCGGGAACTACACGCCGGATGAAATTGAGTGGGTTGCCAAGTGCTATGTTGATATCGGGCTTGATGCGGTAAATGCAAACTATCAAAAGCTTGATAAATTTTGGGAGAGAATTGCCGACAAATTCAACCAGTTCATAGCTCCTCAACCACCTCGTGGTGTAGAAGCCATTCGGTCGGCGTGAAAACGCGCCAAGACCGAAATTGTGAAATTCAACGAGCAATACATCAACTTCGAGAGATAAAATGCTAGTGGGCGGAGCGACCACGACCTCTACAAGCTAGCCGCCGATGGTTATCATGCAACCCGTGGCAAACATTTCATCCATCGGAAGGCGTGGGAGGTCGTGAAGGATATTCCCTCCTTCTGCAATCCGGATAAAAAGACTCAATCGAAGCGCTCCAAGACTAGTGAAGATGGTGGCTACACAAGTCATTCCAGCAACTCCGCATCTGCAAACGAGGCCTCGTCGATGCTAGCCCGCCCGACCGGCATAAAGGCGGCGAAGAAGGGAAAGGGAAAAGTCAATCCGAAGGCGGCGGCCATGCAAACAATGGGCGGCATCCAGGAGCGTATGGTCCAAATGGTAGCTAATCAGGAATTTAAGCAGACCTACGACATCTACACGAGAAAAACAAGCGAAATGGACCCGGAACAATTGATGCGCCACCGTGAAGTGTGCGCATTTCTCAAGCAAAAATACGGGTTTCCGGATGTTAGTATGTAATTTTTAATTTCGTGTTTTTAATTTGTTGTTTTTAATTTGTAGTTTTTAATTTGTATGAATTGTATTGTAATTTTCCAATGTTTCAATACAAAGTCGTATTTTATTATTTTTATTGTCATCAAAAATAGAAAAGTTAAATTAAAAAAATCAATCATTGCATAGCCCTAGGGATCGGGCTTCACCATAGTGAAAATTTCAAGCCCGGGCTATCAATCATTGGGACCCCACCAAAATACCCTTAGCCCTAGGGCTTCGGAGCCCACTGTTGTGGGTGCTCTTACAAGGAGCTCGTTGTAGAGAGCTTGGGGGAGATGTGCTCGCAAGAAAGTGGAAGTAAATTGGGGAACCACAATTTAAATAAAAAAAAAGAGTTAGTGGCCACGTGACACACCCTCATTCGGCAATAACATAATAAGAGAGTTCCACAATGTGGAGCTCCCCATTGTAGAAAAAAACACGATCACATGGAGGGGCCCGCAAATATGGTAATAGACGAAAAAGAAAGAGACTTTGTTAACGGAACGTATGGAGTATACTGTTTTTCTTTTAATCTTTTTCTCGAAAGAGTCATGTTGATGTTTAATAATTTATCGGTTCTAATAGTAATGTCTCACTTACTTTTGACACAATTATTAAAAAATAAGAGTAAAAAATTAAAAAAAAACCTCAATAAATCTTATAACTTTTAAAGAGTTAATTATTTTTATTTTTAAAATAAAACTTACTAATAAAATAGACGAAAAAGAAAGAGGGATCTTGCTATTGAAATGGTAATAGTATATATTACTACATGTGAATGTCAACATCTTTGTTTTTAATGTGCCTTCAATTCAAACATGCCGACATAATCACTATGGTTTTTGATTCTAAACAATTTTGTATCAAATTTAGGGTCTAGGCATTCTTCTTGTCCAATCCTATTTCCATATCATTTATTTTACAACTAAATACTTTCTCCACCCCACTATTGCCATTAGTAATATTTCATATTAAAAGAGAAAAATTTAACTTTTTAAAAGTGGTAAGATCTGCACTTTCCATTTTTTACTTTTATTATTAATTTTTCATGTTGAAAAAATATGAGACGTTTTGAATGGAACGGAGATAATATCGTGTTACGGTATATATATATATATTATATATATAGGTTGGTGTGACTCTGGAGCATTGATTGATATAGTGGATTGTTAGGCATGAATGTTGACTTGATGTACCCTTTTATTAATTTATGTATAGTTTTTTAGTACCAATGTAGCCTTCTATACATTTATAAAGGCATCAAATCTTTTTAAATGGGTGTAACACTTTTGCTTTCAACATATATTCTATATTTATATTTCCATGGTTGGAATGAGGAAAAGCCCCTATCATAGCTCCTTATTTTGCCAAGATTCCTCAATCAAGGCTAAGGAATTTTTTCTTTATCACAAATACTAAATATCTGTGAATAGCCGTCAAAATTTATATACTCCTCCGTCCCGTATATCTTAATGCATTTCCTTTTTACACGAATATTAAGAAAAAGAGTATTAAATATAAATATGATATTTTATGTAGTGAATAAAATGCTCTTGAAGTAAATAAAGTGAGTATTTCTAAAGTGATATAAATTACTTCTGAAGTAATATAAAGTGTTTTTAAATTGAACGAATTGATTTTTTTAATTATTTCCAAAAACGAAACGTGTCAAGATGAGTAAAACGATCCAAAAAATAATACGTGTCAAGATGAACATGACGGAGAGAGTATTATATTTCATCTTTTTGTGCCAAATTATTGCATGAAGCCAACACAAACACAAAATGATAAATTGGAGGGACATCGTATTATATATAAAATTCAAAAAGTGATACTAATTCGAGAATAAATTTTATTTCCAAATGTGACACTTATTATGAACGAATGAAGAATATCTTATCATACAATGTACTTTAGTGAACACAAAATGATAAATTGGAGGGACATCGTATTATATATAAAATTCAAAAAGTGATACTAATTCGAGAATAAATTTTATTTCCAAATGTGACACTTATTATGAACGAATGAAGAATATCTTATCATACAATGTACTTTAGTGGAGCATCGGATTTGATACTTATGATTCAAGAATATCCAATGTAGAAATTCAAAATGAGTATTTCTAATGAAAATATAATGTCGAATCTCAGACACGATCAAGTAGCCAAAACATCATCTTGAGTTCTTGACCATAGCTTCGAACAATTTATCTATTCAGAATCTCTGTATCCCTATTTAAAGGTGAAAATTCCTAGAAACGAACGAAAAACCTTCGTAGGTGTTGCTAACTGATCACGAACAATAATCAACGACTCGAACAACGGGAAGGCTGGACTTTATTACCAAACTGTGATGAGAACAACTCACAAAATGACAGATCTAACTAAGCATAGATGCACCATTGTGAATGCAAACATGTTGTAAATCCTCCTTCACTCTATGGATGTGTTCTTCATGACAAGAGGGAAGAACGTAGGGTGGCAACATCGCTCATTGATCAGCATCGTCTGCTTAAAATTTTTCCCCGTAGTAGTAAGCTGTGCCAACCATTAATGCAACGGTAGCACCTTGAACGACCACACGAGCCCTCATTAGTTTCTGCCCTAAAACAGAGTTTCCTCGTCTGAAACTAATTAGACCGGCTGTAAGCACGCCTGCTGTCATCAGCGCACCTAAGAAACGAAAGCCTCTCAATTCACTGAAGTGAAGCATTGATAAAGAAAAAAGCTCACAAGAACAATAATTTTACTAGCATCAAAGAAATGCTTAAGACAACTCTAACAACACATTTTATCTCGCTCCAACGTATAAGATTCAAAAGTTAAAGATCTTGGGACCGAGCAATAAAAGCCTTTCAATGCTTTAAAGTGACGCACTGAAAAGAGAAGCTAACAAGGGCAAGAATTTTACTAGCATATAAGAAATGCTTAGGACAACTCTAACAACACATCTTATTTTACTCCAATGTAAGAGATTCAAAAGTTAAGGATCTTGGGATCGAGCAATGAAAGCCTTCCAATAAGTGAAGCATTAATAAAAACTGATCACACGGCGTTACTAGAATTATACCGGCATGGACATCAAAGAAATGCTAAGACAAGATTCAAAAAATAAAAAACTTAAGACGAGCAATGAAAGGCCTTTTAATGCATTGAAGTTGAGCATTCATAAAAAAGCTCACATAACAAAAATGTTACTAGAATTATACCGGCATGGACATCGAAGAAATGCTTAGGACAACTCCAACAACGCATCTTGTTTTACTCCAACGCGAAAGGTTTAATCTAGGTCATCCAATCAAGTTTGCCATTACAAAATCTAAACCATTCCACCACTTGCATGATAGAGAGATAGAGAGATCCATCTTACTCAGTGAACCTCACAATTCAACTAATTTTAAGCAAAACTAGCAGAAGAATTTAAGTAATGCCAACATCAAATTTGTTCATCATATAAAAGGAGTATGTAAGAAACAAGATTTTAACAGAAATTATATGCATGAGCTAGAAATATTTACCAATTGGAACAAGAGGATTCTTAACACGCTTTTTCTTCTCAAAAAATTCTTCAATTTCTGCATTGACATCAGCCATCTGATCCATTTCACCAAAAAGATTAACATAAATATTAAAGCCAAATAAACATAGATTTATTCAAGTCTCCAACCAAACAATTTATCCTTCACCATCAAATTCTCACTTCAACAAAGCAATTTTCAATTCTAATGAACACATAATTTCTGCCAAGAACAAAGCTTTACCAATCAATATGAATATTTCACAGACACCATAAACATTCCCAATTCAGTGCTGCCAAACCGTTGAATTTCAAAGGGTTTAGAAATTGAGCAGAATGAGAAATCAAAGAATTTCCAGACCAAGTAGATAAAATATACGCTTCTTAATTACGACATACTTACATTGAAAAGATTGATTCTTGAGATGACCCAGATGAAAAGATTTGATTTTGGGAGAAACTCTGAACCCAAAATAGGTTTTCGGAGCCAATCTTGAATTTTTAATTTCGACTTTCAATTATGTTGAAACTGGAAAAAGTGTGTAAATTGAAGTCTTTTTTTTTTTTTTTCCTTATAGTCGGATTGGGAAACTGGTTACGAATCGGGCCAAGGTGACAGGCCCACAGCTCAACTATTTCAATTATATTCTTTCCCAACATGTCGGGCTATATTTAAAGGTACTTTGTTCAGTTTTATTCAATGTTTCTAAAATGTCAAGTTTGAGAAACACTCCCATGCTACATGGTGCACCTCACATACGATCGGGTTAGGTCGGATTGACCCGGTCGATCCAAATTTGACCCGTTGATCTGATCAATTTTTTTTATTTTTATTTTTATTTTTTTGGCTCTGATTTTATGGTTTCGCTTTCACTCCGATTACTAATATAAGGATAATCATCGTGCAATAATTTGGACTTTTTCGGCTCGCTCCGAAGCCTTCGGCTCCCCTCGCTCGAATCTTGATCAAAGGAGAAGCGGCAAATAAAAAAACGAAGAGGCAAACCAAAAAAATAAGTGGAATTTTTTTTTTAAAAAAAGGAAAAAAAGATTGAACAAAAAAAGAAAAGCTGAAATTCAAAAAACGAAATTACAGAAAACTAAAAAAAAGAACGAAAAAAAAAAGAAAATATAGGCGCATGTAATACACGCACCTCGCGTGAGTGACTGGCGCGTATATTACACGCGCCACGCGCTATCGCATCCTATCCGACCGATTGCATATGAGATTTTGTGGTCAAGTTTATAGCAATAAAAGAGAAAATCAATATTTTAGAATAAATCTATGTGATCACGTTTAGGACCGGTCAAAAAATGATTAAATAAGAAAAAACACTTATTTAACTTTGCATTTCTATCAATGATATCTAATTTATGTGGTAAAGTTGAGATATCCAAGACTTTCATAGTAAGAGGTTTTGGGTTCAATTTCGTTTGAGTATGGTGTAGATTTCTCACCTTATAATGGTGGTGTAGTATTCTCATCCTGTGTGGTGATATAATGGTCCCACATTTATATGAGTGTAGAAATCTCACCTTATGGTGATTTAGTGATTTATTTGATAGTATATATGTACCTCATTGTAATTCAACCCAAAAAAAAGAAATTACATTTTCAGTTTTCGCTAATTTCTAGTGTTTAATTTTTTAATTTATAGTATAAATTTATCTTGATATATATATAGATCCACAACCAACATAAATCTAGATGAATGGAGCACAATAGAGAGAGAGCCAAATATTTTTATGATATATTTACACTAATCATGATAAAACTTAAATCAATGATACAATAATAATAATAATAAAATATAGTGATACTTTTTGAATGAACAAAATATCTAACTAAACAACTAACAGATATTAGGACAACGGCGTAGCCAGAAAAAGATTATGACTCGGACTACTATTTCTATTTTTTTTAAACGTTAAACTTAAATATTTCATGTGCTTGGATACGGAAACAGGGGTTTCTATCATAAAATTTCACATAAATATCAAAATTTTGAAGATTATATATAATAAAAAATGTACTCCCTCCGTTCGAGCACAAGTGTTCACTTACTACAGTACGAGTGTTCGAGCACAAGTGTCCACTTTGATTTTTTATACAATTATACCCTCATATTTTTCCTTTATTTACTGTCATTTGTCATTGATGATCTCACCTCACAACAATTTTATTTCTACTTTTTGGCCACCACATCAACTTTATTCCTACTTTTTGGTTAATACCACCACCTTTTTATCATTACCAATATTTTTTTGACATTATTTCACTACCCCTATATTTTAACTTTTACCCTACTAAAAACAAATTTATCAGCTTTCTTAATCTCCGTGCCCAGCACAAACTGGACACTTGTGCTCGAACGGAGGGAGTAACTTTTTTTGTTTGACAGGGGCTTAAGCCTCTTCCCTAGAGCTTAATGGCTCTACCACTGTCTATAAGATCGATGACATATTATCATCCAATAGCATCACTTTATTTTTAATGGATACTTTATTTCATAATCTTTTTAATTATTCAATGTTTCCAATTTCCAAAAGCTTGTGTACGTGAGCGCAAAAATATTTAGTCAACAGTTAGGGTACGGTTTCGCTAAGTAATGGTACTTTATTCATAATCTTCAATGTTTCCAAAAGCTTACGTGAGCAATGAAAATAGTCAAAGTTAGGGTATGACTGCGATTGATCATAATTAAGAAATAATTAAGAGAATTAAAAATTAAAAAAATGGAAGGATATTTATGATATAATTAAGATATATAAATTAATTAAAATTTATTAATTTCAATTAAAATATATTTAATTTCAATAATTTTTAAATATTAAATAATTTAAAAATAAATAAATAAGATGTTGTCTATGAAATGAATAAATAAAAAATAGTCTTCGCCAATACCTCTTCCTTTTCAGATTTTTCTTGGTTCAAAATAAAAATTAGGCTTGCCTATCTAGTAAAATTGAGTAGGTCTAAACTTCATTTTATTATCCTCTCTTCTATCTTACTAACGCTCTATTTAAATTGTTAATGTGGTCATTCTTTCTCCTAGCTACTTCCTCACTTTATTCTCCTCATTCTTTTTATAGGTCACTATTCAATTTCTCAATAACTATTTTATTTTACTATTTGTATCACTTTATAGTAATATTTCACTGTTTCAACACCAAAATTTATTTTATTTCACTATCTTACTCAATTACTCAATTAGAAATTCCACCAATTAATCTTCTATTCCTAATTTATTTTTCTTTAATACCCGAATTAAAAGAAATTAAACAAGCATAATGAGAGTGAGAAAGTTCAATAAAGCCATTTTTAATACTACCTCCGTTGTCTAACGTGTGTCTAACACGAATTTTAAGAAAAACGGATAAAGTTATTATGAATGGATAAAAGTAAAATTGAAGGTAGTACTTCATCTGTCCTGATATTGCTGTTTCCTTTTTTCAAACTACCCTCTTTCACCAAAAGCTATAGGCTCCACTATTTTTATCACTTTTATCCTTTAAATCACTATCTCCTTAGTTCCCGTACCCATCAAACTAGGTCATGAATGCCGGATGGAAAAAGTAGAATAAGTTGTTGTAAGTGAAATAACGGTAAACATTGATAAATAACGCAAAAAATAAAGGGGATGATGAAATATGACACATATTCATGAAAAAAAAGGTGAATAGGACACATTTTTTAACGAAAGAAAAAGTAAATATACTCCGTCCACGAAATGATTACTTTTTGTTACTTAAGTTTGTCTACGAAATAGTTGTCACTTTTGCTATTTTACTCATATTTATTGTATGTTTCTTACTCTACTCACAATAATACTCACTATAATTCATTATTACTTACCATTTTCTTAAAATTCGTTTCGTACATAATGTGATAATTATTTCGTGGACGGACGGAGTACAATTTTCGTGTAGGGGAAGTAATTTCGATCATCGAAAGTTCTAGAAATAAACCGCAACATTTCCTTTTTTTGAATTTACATTACAAATATTAATACTCACACACCCCACCTAGATTTTTTTGTGGCCGAGAATACTCGAACCTCTGACCTATTGGTCAACAGGCAACCACTCCACCACTAGGCCATCCCCACTGGGACAACATTTCCTTTTTATAGTCGGCAAAAGTTAAAGTTCTTGAATACGAAGATTATCCTATCCTTCTTCCAATCGCAATCGCTAGAACTAGTCGGCAAAAGTTAAAGCATCTCCTTTAACATCTACCGACATCTTCTTTTTCCGACAGATATGGATAACGCTTAAGCAGAAACTGCCACGTACAATTCTGCAACTGCATGCAGCAAGCCACGTAAACCCCCATGCTACGTGGCTCAAAACTAACTCCCCCACTTTTCTTGCAAATTCATACGCCAACTCTCCTTATCGATTCAAACCATCATCTATATCTTTCATCATCACATCACATCCACAAAATTACAAGAATTCTCGTTTATTTGTTTTGGCAGAGAAAATCAAGAAACTCAAAAAAATGATGAATTTTCTCGCATTAGGTCTCGTCTTGACGTCGCTCGCGACAGCAGGGTTTTTCACTCCGACCCCACAAAATCCTAAATCAAGAGATGATGTTATAGTGAAGGAAGGGCATAGAGTTGTAGTTGTTGAGTACGAAAAAGATGATGGAAACACCAAGGTTTTGATCTCGCCGCAGGATTCTCAGACATTGCAGAGAGCTGATGGGAAAGGGTTTGCATCGGATGTGTATGATAAAATGTCTGAGAGAGTTGAGGGAGTGAAGGAGGGAGTGAAAGAGGCTTCTTCTTCTGTTGTTGATGAAATGGGAAAAGCTGCAAATCAAGAAGAGGAGAATCTTCATAAATTTAGGCCGAGGGAGCTTGTTTGTGATGCTTACGGTAAGTGTAAGCATAAAATCGCCTCTGCTTTGGGCAAGGCGACGGAGGCCGCGGAGGAGAAGGCGGAGGCGGCTGCAGAGGCGGCTAGTGAGGCGGCGGAGAAGGTTAAGGATACAGTTACTCAAACTGCTCATAAAGCCTCTGATAAAGTTCAAGAAACTAAAGAGAATGTGAGAGATTCTGCAAAGGCAGCTTCGAGTAGAGCAAAGGAGAAAGTGGCTGAAAAAGCAAGTGATATGAAAGAGGAAGCCGGTAAGAAACTGGAGGGGGCTAAAGAAATGGTGTCGGAGAAGGCGAAGACGGCTGAGGAGGCGGCGAGTAGAGTGAAAAGAGAAGGACAGAAAGAGCTAAGAGTGATTCTGCGGCATGCTCGTGAGGTTGCAGGGGATGTTTTCGACTACGTGGCTCCGCCGGCGAGGGTGAGCCCGGTGGCATCGGTGTTGCACTTGTTGGGGTTCGCGGCGGCCTACGGGATGTGCGTGTGGATCACGTTCGCGTCGAGCTACGTGCTGGCCGGGGCGTTGCCGAGGCAGCAGTTTGCAATGGTGCAGAGCAAGATATACCCTGTGTATTTCAAGGCCATGGGGTATTGTGTGGGGATGGCCTTGTTGGGGCATTTGATGGGCCCGAGCCGGAGGTTGTCGCCGGCTAGCGTGGTCGTGTTCCAAGGGCTCAACCTCGCCTCGTCGCTCGTGATGATATTGACTAACTTGCTGTGGTTGGAGCCTCGAGCAACTAAGGTTAGTAGATTATGATTTTATCGAATTATTGATTTGAGTTTTTTGGTCTTGAGTTGCTTGATATGTGGTTGTGATGAGTTAAGTCTCTGTGTGTGTGTGTGTGTGTGTGTGAATCTTAGCTAGTGCTACTAGAATGTATGAAACCAAGTTATGGTTATATAATTTGTCTAATTATTGATTTAAGTTTTATGGTCTTGAGATTTTGATATGTGGCTATAATGAGTTTAGTGTGTGTGTGTGTGTGTGTGAGAGAGAGAGAGAGAGAGAGCGAGAGAGAGAGAGAGAGAGACTTGAGCTAGTGTTATGGAACCAAGTATGGCAATGTAATTTGTCTAACAATTTATTTGAGTTTTTTGTTCTTGAGTTGCTTGATATGTGGCTATGACGAGTTTAGTCTCTGTGTGTGTGTGTGTGTGTGTGTGAATCTTAGCTAGTGCTAGTAGAATGTATGAAACCAAGTTATGGTTATATAGTTTGTCTAATTATTGATTTGAGTTTTATGGTTAGATTTTGATATGTGACTATAATGAGTTCTCATTGTGTGTGTGTGTGTGTGAGAGAGAACTTGAGCTAGTGGTATGGAACCAAGTATGGCAAATATAATTTGTCTAACAATTGATTCGAGTTTTTTTGTTCTTGAGTTGCTTGATATGTGGCTATGATGAGTTAAGTGTGTGTGTGTGTGTGTGTGTGTGTGTGTGTGTGTGTGTGTGTGAGAATTTTAGCAGGTGCTTGTAGAATATATGAAACCAAGTTATGGTTGTATAATTTGTCTAATTATTGGGTTTAGATTTATGGTCTTTAGGTTTTGATGTGGCTATAATGAGTTCAGGTTGTGTGGTTTGTGTGCGCGCGCCTCAAGCTTACTAGTAAATGTATGAACCACATTATCGAAACGATTGTTGATCGCATTTGCTTGTACAATCGTGCCGTTGCAGGTGATGCTCGAGAGGATGAAGAAGGAAAAGGAAGAGGGTTCCGGGAAAGAGGGAGCCATCGAACCGAGCAGGAAGGCTGTCGACTCGACTGTGGAGACGGCGGGAAGAAAGGCTGTCGACTCGACTGCTGAGGCGGCCGGAAGAGGCTCGACCGGTGAAGAAGCAGCAGCTAGGGCTGAGATCATCCATTTGAGCCGGACACTGGAAAGGCTGAATTCGTATTCATCTTTCCTCAATGCTTTAACGCTCATGTCGCTGACGTGGCACCTCGTCCACCTCAGCCAGCGTCTGAACGCCACGTGTTGATGGCAACGGCGTCGTCCTGCACAGTTATGGTTGAATTCTTGATGTTTACTTTGTAGATGGCAATGTAATAGTTGATCAAGGGTTCTAGTTAGGGAGGATGGTCTAAATACATAGAAGAAGTTTGTGTACTAATCTATTGCCCATGTACATTAGTTGAAGGGTTTAGTTGCAATTATTTTGGAACTAAACAAGTTTTGTTGCTTTTGACTTTTGGTTCAAAATAATCATATAATTATTGGGCATAATTTATGAATTTGTAGAATTAGAGTGAAATTTGCAGTTTGGTCCCTTAAGAATTAAAGAAGATGAAACATGAAGCGGTTATATAATAACAGAACGCAAAAACTTGTATGCAACTGGTCATGTCATGATCGAACCTAGCCGGCATTGAGACCCAATCAAGGCTGGATTTTTTTTTTTTTTTAATTTTTGTTTGCTGCTTTTTCTTTAGTCAAGAAGCGAGCCGTAAAATCGGAGCCGAAGACAGAGCTGAAAAGCGAGCAGTAAAATCGGAGCCGAACTCTGAACCCTGAACCCTAAAAAAAAAGGAAATAAAAATATTCCAGCCTCAATTGGGATTGAATTCCAACCGAAGGCAGAGCTAAAAGAAAAAAAAAAGGAAATAAAAAAATTTCAGCCTCAATTGGAATTGACTTCCAGCGGTCTCTTGACTTCCAGCGCCGGCTAGATTCGATTTCAACCCGATCCGAATTCGGTCGCATGACCTAGCGCCAGGTCACATGAGAGACTACCTCATACCAAAATTATTGTGCATAACTTATTCAATTTGTAGAAAATGAAAGTAAAATTTGCAGTTTTGGATCCTTTAGATTAAACATGAAGTGGCTATATTTTCGAATTAAAATTGTGCCAAATCATTAATGTAATGGTTAGCACTGAGTTCACAAGTAAATTTTTGACATTGAACAAGTCTACATTAATAAAGATGAGAGAGAAGTATAAAATGGCCTATGCCAACAAAAAATTTTACAAGCTACAAAGATTTTGCAGTAATGCAGTAGGTTGAATCATCATCCCAGCAAAACACTCGCTATCCATTCCCTTCTCTTGCTGCAAAAAAAATCCCAAAGTTTCTCCAGGAACTGTCGAGTTTTCGTCGTTTGTCGTCTCTTTGCTCGCGTAAACTTATCTTGGAAAGATCAAGTAGTAGGACTGCATATTTCTGGAGCTCAGTCACATTTGATGTTTCTGTAGATTCTCCTAACAAACAAGTTGGAGCCCAGATATCCAACAGCACCTGAAAATTGGAGGTGATTAATTAGTTAACGAGAGCGTAGTTTGTTCTAAGCATGTAGAAGCACGACGCAGGAAGGGGGAACTTACCGCAGAGTATTCCTAGACCGAGGCAGAACATCAAAGTGTATCCAAAGTAGAAGCTGGTTTGGAAGAAGCCTGACATCTTTGTCTTGACGTAGTAGTAGTATATGGAGTAGAGGAAAACGTAGAGAGAAGTGGAAGCAGCGGAGACGAATGACGTCCATTGCCAGTGGTAGTTCTCAGCATTTAGCAGGAAATATGTCCCGACGATTGTCACACAGACGGTCACAATGATCAGAATCACAAACACAAGCAACATGAATCCGTACACATAGTAGACCTGCCAGTGAAAAATTGGATTAGGATGTCTAATGCAGTAGATAGAGAAGAATTTCATAATGTATCCGAACAATATGTTCATATCAGACCAACAGCTCAGTCTCGACAAAAAGCAACAAAGGGGAACCTTGAAAGAGAACACTACAGCAGTAATTTTTTATACGATCAGGGAAATAAATCTCAACAATTCTTTCCTGGCAATAATAGGGAACAGAAAATGGAGCAAATTGATCAAAATAGCCGAGTGATGTGACCTAAGGACAACCTACCAGAAAGCAAAAATATTTCGGATCTTCCCAGCAAACTTTTAACAATTCTCAAAGGATGACACGAGCTAACAACATATAAGGAGGATTACCTTGTAGTTCCAGAAGGAAGTGAAGACGAAATACATTTCAATAAAAATGCTTCCGAAGGGAAGTAGACCTCCCATGAGAGAGATAATAGAAGGTGTAAGATACCACTTCTTCTCTGGTATTGGACGAGGGATTGTCTTCACCCGACAAGGATTGTTTGGCGCACCACTCCAGTTTTTTCCAACAACAGTTCCAAGAAGTGCCAGGGGAAAAGAAATAAATGCCCATATGACAAAAACAACCACCATGGTACCAAAGGGAATGGCCGCTAGAGAACCATAGAATATGGCAACTGTGTTCAGTATCAAACCAATGCCAAAACACAAGAAGGGGAAAAGTGACGCCGTGAGAATCATTGACTTTATCCAATTTTTACCTAACACAGTCAAGCATAATGATATGTTAATCACCTTGAGTTATTAGCAAAAAGCTTGACAAAGTAAATATACATTTTGGAAAGGAGATGTTAAAATGATAGCATACCACCATGGCGGGAATACATGCCACCGCTCACATAACCGGCAATAAATGATGTAAATGCGTAACATACAATAAATGTTGTGACAATCGCTCCTCTCCTGAGACACATGACAATGTAGCAGGTAAGTACTTACAAATGACAACAAGTTTGGGGAAGCAGGAGCTTCTCAAAAGCATTAAGGAGCAGCAAATGGATAAACTAATCGAATGAGGACCTAATTATGAATTCATAAAAAAGAAACTGCGTAAATGATTAAGAGAACTGTGAATGCATCAAAAATCATCATTGTGCAAGTACTGAAACACTAATACGGTAATACCATATAATCCAAATCATGTTTTCCGGATCCTATTATACAGAAGTTCAGAAATGTAGTTGCCAAAATTTGCAAATCATGCCTTTCTAAGACCCTCTTATGGAAGGATAAGCTGCCTAATTTGTTTTGGCTCAACAGGTTAAATCAATCAGCTGGCTTCATTATAGTATACTTAATAAAGCAAGATATACGTAGTTCACATACCCAATGTACAACATTCCGACAATTGCGAAAATGATGACAAGAAGTACAAGTGTTGCTAGCTGAGCGCCAGTGCCAACAACAGCTGAGAGTAAAGCCAAATTTTGGGGAGGCCGAAACACATCACCATGGACAAGTTTCCAGCCAGATTCTTCATTTACGTCCCGTTCCTATAAATCAAAAGGCTACATATGAGCAAGCTTTTACAAGGCGTGACTTTTCTCATATAAATAGATTAACAGGTATCTAACACATGCCTTGCACGAGCTGAAATGTGTCTATTACTAAATACTGTTAATGAAAGACATTACAAACAGAAAATATTACCAGTGACTCCAGATCATCATCTTCCCGTGCATATTTAGCATAATCATTCCGGAGAGTGCGCATCAATATCATTGAGACCAAACCAGTAAGGAAAATTACCATCATGAAAGAATTGAAGACAGAGAACCAGTGAATCTGCAGATTACAATTCTTCTATTAGGTGATAACTTACAAAACAATATTAATCCAAATAGTCAGTGAACCACTTATTCACTATAAGTTACCCCTTATTACCACAAAGTATTGATACAATCATCAAAACTTATGGAGCAAAATGTGAAACAGCCCCTGATAATTAACAATAGGTACCAAACAGAACATCCCAGAAACACCTGAAGATTTTAAGCAATCACCTGGTGCTCAAAGAAAGGGTAGTCCAAGTAGACATCAAAACGCCGTGCAAATGAAATATTAGTTGGAACCCATTTAACAGAGTATGTCATTTCCAATACCCGACCCTCTTCAAGTGGCTGAGCATTTTCTTGTGTAAGATTTACATGAATGATCTGCAACCAAACGTAATCCATTAAAAGAATGAAGAAGCTATTTCGGAGTGCTGCAGAAATAGAATAATACATTTAAACAAAAAAATCTTGCAATATGAAGTCTACCTGGTTCTCATTGTAGTTGATGATAACATTCTTGTGTGCTAACAGGACATGCCTATTATCATGGGTTCTGTCAGGGAGCGCCTCACCAATGAAACCTTTATGAAAGAAATGGCCAATCATTCACAATTGAACATAATCCAGTGTGAATCAAATTCATATAAGTAGAAAGAGCATACCCCACAATGGCAAATCATCTGATCAAATGAAGCCACCAGCACACACAGAAAACACAAGTTAGAAACGGACCAGAACTTAAGAAAGTGTAATAGATAATTCTGCAGTATTAGGTGCAATAATCATTACAGGCATACCCATAAAAAATTCAAACCAGTATGAATTATCAATTGCATCCTTAAACTGTTTAACCTTCGCAGCATCCAGCTCAATTTCACAAATCGTAGTTTTCTCCACATCTCCTGTGAAACGATAAACAGCATGTAGCTGCTAAAGTGTACGTGATGAAATATCAAAACTAAAGGAAAATGCCATATTGGAACATTACTCTTAAATTTTATATCGATTTGGCTATCGATCAGCTCATTCCCTCCGAGCACCTCACCGAGCCCACCCCACTTATGACTTGGCTTGCCCTTCGGGTGGCAAAAGGGGAGGCTGTAATAGTTGTAGGTTTCTTGAGGATTGTTATAAGGTCCAACCTTGTTTACCCATAAGGTGACAGCTTCACCATCCTTATACTGCAGATTACATAAAAATATCACACCTCAAAATGCAAGAAATTTTCTTAGCACTAGATAATAAAGAAAGCAGTTCCTTTAGTAGATCTTGCAAATACACACTACAAACTAATGATTTTGTTGTTCAGGAAAAAAAAAAGACTAAAATGTGAAGCATTATCAGATAATCATTAAATAGGCTACAAATATTACTACAATCCAATGTCAGTTACACTCTCTCTTATCATTCAAATGGATAACATAACAGCAAAAATAAATGAAACAGCGATATACAAAACAAAATCCGCTAGAAGAGTAATCAAATCAAATTACTACAAACAATAATAAAGATTAAAAACATAATCCACATAAATTTCAGAAGTTAAATCAGTAATTCAGTTACCTTGCCGAGAGAGGAGGCGACGAAGAAGGCGAACGAGAATACGAAGACGAACAAGAATCTGACGGCGGAGCTCATCGCCTCCGGATCTAATCAAAATCAATAAAATCTAGAAAGCTGATGTTTGAAGCGAAAGGGAGAAATTCTTCAAAATCTTCCTTGATTTTTCCCCCGGGAATTCAGATCTCAAGAAAAAAACATAATCACACGCTTCGATTTCTGGCGCAACCTCAGGTCTTCTTCGGTCGATCCAATCTAAAAGAGGGATTTCAGAAATTTTAGGGATTGAGAAAGAAAATGTGCAAAATATGGGTTTATGATTCACACCGAGTGCGACTGTGTGACTGCGTGGGGCCCGCTTAGGATGCAACCATTTTATCTGATCCTAAATAGCTAAAGAGCTTTTTCTATTTTTATTTGTTTAATTTCAATTTTAGGCACTTCTATTTACTGATCCGTCGGACTCCAAAATTATGCATAAATTTTTTTTTCGTCTATCCTCTAAATTATATATATCTCACTTTTCAAAATTTTCTTAAAATTCAAAACTATGCATAATTAGAAGGGTTGGAGGGAGTTTAATTTGATAAAAATAAAAGTTACTAATAAAATTCATACCAATGTGTGTGCAATTATATAAAAAGATTATCAATGATAACATTTACTTTAGTATACATGTGTGAAAAAAATTGGATTGCTTTTTTTTATATATGATTTCTTCCATACATATGTGTGTGAAAAAATCTGGACAGTCTATTGATCTATGATTCATATATAACGATACTAAATCAATAAAGTTTGATTTTATTTATGAAATTATTGTTTGACGTGGTAAAATGAATAATTCTTTTCTTTTTTAATGTCGTGGTTATTCACCGTCGTTATATTCGGCGCGCACTAGGTAATAAAATGCATAATTCTATCTAGTATATAGTTTGATGCGCACTAGGTAATAAAATGCATAATTCTATATATAGTTGGTTGATTTAAAACAAATACTATAGTTGGTTGGATTGGCAATTAGGTGTGGTTGGGCCAAATATTTCAATTTTCATCAAATTCATTTTATTTGCTAAATCGTCTAATGAAGTTATTAGTAATTACCCAATCGTTTGTACTAACTATTCAAATCTTAACTTCTAATATATATATATATATATATATATATATATATATATATATATATATATTTGTTTAAAGATCGATTAAGATAACTAATTTGATTTTGTCACTACTTGAAATTTGTTCTCTATTAAACATTGCGTGCTTGCACAATGTGATGTTTTCATAAATTCCATTTTGCTTTTTTATGTGGATAAATTCATATCCTTTAGTTGAACTCGGCCAATAAAAATTGTTGCTAGAAATAAGAGCTCAAGGGTTAAAAGAGCTGATGACCTTCACTTGTAGTCCATTATTATCACTATATATGTTCTATGAAATACTTTCAATATGATTACAGATAAAATACGAAATACCAAAAGAAGTCAAACTATTGAAAGAACGTGTTAAGCCAACTATTTTTCACAATTCTGAAGGCGTGCACTAGATATGAAAGCCTAATAACGATCTCGTAAGCACATAGTCCAAGTTGTGGTAAAAAGTGTCGACCCTGAAAATAACAATACATTTGACCAAATAAATTTCGCTTGTAGATTAATAGTAACATCTATAACATGTGGAAATAACTCTATAAACACATTTATTTATACAGCTTTGCCCTTAGGGCTTGGCACCTAGAAATAGGCTCTCCTAGTACAGATGAGGGACCAAATTTTTCTCAATACTTCAACAACAATTGATTTCAATCTCAATTAGCTCTTTCATTCTCATGCCTTAATTGCTTATTTGCCTTCCACTAAAATAAATTTTGCTTTGTGAAAAAAGTAACCCGTTTCAACGCTCTTAAAAGGACAATATGTATCTTGCATCATTTCAATTGGAATACATATTTAGTGAATACGAATAAAAAATCACATGCTTATATCTAAAATAGTACTCCCTCCGTCCTGTTCGACTTGGCTCACTTTCCTTTTTCGGTGTTCCAGTCAACTTGACTCGTTCCATTTTTTGGCAAAAAATAGGTAATATTTTAGTGTTTAAGTACTATGTGTACAGTCCTCTGCTTTTATGATAGTGAAAATACACTCACAACCACTTTATCATCAACGATCAACACTTTATGAAAAATACACAACACAATTTTTCATTTAAGCTCTTTATTTTTAATATCCGTAGCGAAAAGAAATGAGTCATGTTGAACGGGATGAAGTAGTATAAATGCATGATTAAAACTTGGGTGCAGATTCTGCACGATGCAGATCTGCACTCGAACCCAAGCGATGCACAGACCCGACCTGACCCGCGCGTGAGGTGCCCCCCCTCTAAAATTTCAGATTTTTTCCCCAATTTTCTTTCTCTCTTTTTTGTTGTTCGCCTTTTCATTTTTTTGTTTGCCACTTCTTCTTTGGTCAAGATTCGAGAGAGCCGAAAAATCCAAATTGTTGAACGTCGATTATCCTTATATTAGTTTCGGAGCGAAGACAGAACCGGAAAGAAAATTGGATAAAAAAGTAAAAAAAAAAGAATTGATCAAAGGCTTTGACCCGAATTTGACGGGTTGACCGTGTCAGGCCCGGGTCGGGTCAACCCATCCCCATGGTGGATATGTCTTTACCCAAGTCCACCTCTCAATGTATAGTGACTATATCTTAAATTTCAAGAGTAATAGGGACTAGTAGTCTAGTACTATTAAATGCCTACAATATTAGTATTAATATTTCAATTTAAAATGATTTTACTCGTTAATATTTAATAATAATAAATAAATAATACTTCACGAAAATAGAAAAGGCAGCAGCTGCATAGTTTTCAAGTCCAGAAACTTCATTTTCACTGTTGTTGGGTTGACTTTCTCATTTACATACAAACGAAGCAACAGAAGAGCTCAAAACGCAAAAACAAACAACCTAAAGGACCAATCCGCAAAATCCAAACTATTGCAAAAGAGTCCTCGCACTATCAAAACATTCCACATCGACCCCTTCTTCTTCCCTCAAACTATCATCTTCATCCCCGCACCCGTACGGCGGCTCCGCCACCAGCGTGAGCTGATCGTGCAGGTACCTCTGCAGCAGCCCCACCTCGTCTCCGGATCGGCTCCACCCATCTCCGCCGCCCGCCGCCGCCTTCCGCCGCCGCCTCGACAGCAGATAGCAGAGCTCCACGACGCAGATAATGGGGCACGTGGCGCACAAAAGGGGGATGAGGAATGGGCTGCAGAGGATCAGGAGGAGGTATCGCCGGCGGCGGCGATTGAGCCAGGAATTCAGCATCCTGGCGGCGGCCAAGGCGGCGGAGAAGGAAATGCAGTTGGGGCGTGCGACGTCGTTTTGCGCGGTTGCGGTGAGGAGAGGGCTTTGATTTGGCTGTTTTTGGCGTGTTGTTGGGAGGGAACAGCACCAAGAATGCCAGTCCCACATCGTGTGATTTTTTTTTCTCTCTCTAAAATTTCTTTTTTCATTAATTGAGAGAGAGAGAGAGAGAGAGAGAGATTAACAAAAATTCAATGCGAGATTTGAAATCTCAGTGAACTGCAAATTCTGTCAAATAATTTTGGAATTGAATATGACTGCAATTTGATTTCTTATACACTTTTAGTTTAGTCGAGGTAGGAAAGAAATATGAAAAGATATTAATGAGATATGATCTTGTTTTTTCCTCTCATTTTTAACTTATTTCCCTAGAAAAAATAGGTCAAATAACTAATTTTTATTGCGAAATAATGGAATATCTCTATATTTTCTACAATGAAATCCAGATCATTATTTAATTCAATAATGACAAACGGATGTTGTCCGGACAACTACCGGTTTTAGGCTTAAAAATCGATCAAACTAATATTATTTAAAACCGTCGATTTTTGTTTTCTTGAAAACCGGTCCAACCAATTCCTTACACCCATTATTTTATTTTTTGTAAATAATTTTATTAATTGATTATAAATTATATTTTAATCAATTTTAACATAATCTTTCATTCGAGCTTAATTAAGAGATACAATAGTAAAATAAGAAAATAAAAAAAAAATTAATAATTTTAAATAATATTAATTAGACCGATTTTCTAGATTAAAATCGATTACTTTTCCGTTTGTCATTCTATTTACTACTCAAAATCAATTGTAAATATAGATTTGTACTAGATGGGTCAAATATTTTTGTATATTTAGATTCACTTAATGGGCTTGATTAATTGGGCCTGTTTAAAGTAGGTTTAAATCAACAACTTCGGTTATGGCTAATTGTCACTTGGCATTTTTGATAAATATAGTGATTTTTTTTAATCCGCACTCATTACTTTTGGTGCGTATTGGATAAATTCCCGTCCTTGTGTAGTAGCCTGTAAACCACACAAGGTAGATAGATCACACTTTTTATGTATAAGTGTGACAGACTCGACCTATAAAGACGTTAGTGAGGATTGAATCTATACATTTCAGACTCAGGAAGCTCACTCTACCACTAGGTCATCCCAAGAAGACTAGCTTGTGAAATGTTTTCTTATATAAAGAAAGTATATAGCTCAATCTGCACCGTTTCTTTATACCAACTAAAAAATGTAACATAGTGAATTATTATGGGAATGATTTACTCAGTATTTACAAATATGTTTTGAGATAGTAATAAGGGCCTTTCTGGTGGTCATATTTTCAAGCATGAGTATGAAAATAAGCATAAGATATTATGTATAATATCAGATTGATATTTGATATATTTGTGTTTGGTATGTTAAGATATCGAGTGGTATCAAGTTAAGAAGAAAGTAAAGATATTAGTCACATACTAGCATAAAATGGTATTCCCTCCTCTGTTTATGATAAGTGTGGTCTGAAGGGAGTGACACATATTTTAAAAGTGAGAGAGTGTATGAGAGTGAGTTTTAAAAATATTGTGAGTGGAGAATGCGTTAGTACCCTTTTATCTTTAAATAAATAATACAAATAAAGAGAATAAACGATATAATCATAACATTTTAAGTGGAACCACACTCATTTCTCAAAAAAAAAAAAACTACACGTATCTTGAACGGAAGGAGTATATGAAAATACTGAAAAGTAGTATATCAAAAATATTAATTTCATATTCATATACACCAAACACAAGATACAAATACGAACCATATTATATACATATATATACTAAACGAGCGCCAAATCATCTCAATTCTTAATCTTAAACTCTTATTTGTAGGAGTATCAATTATTTGGGTTGTTCTTCTAAAAAAAAAAATTATTTGGGTTGTTGAAATTGTAAAACCAGAAAGTGACCTAACAAGTAACAATACCCGTATATTTGTTATTAAAAACACCATTAGATGATATATTATCCGTATGTATGATATATTTATCCATCTTACTGTTAGCTCGAATATGTGGACGTGAAATTCTACTCTACATGATTAGCTTCAATATAAAAATAATACGTTGTTAATTTATATGTACATGATGCAAAACATGTCTCAATTTATCACGAGTTAAAAATATTATTTATTCGAGTTTTTTTTTTCTACTCCAGTTCTCACAGTGTAGATTGATTGACCGATAGCCGTTGCAATGGTAGTCGCCGCCGTTTCCGACGCCGAAATTCTTCTGCTGGACGACGCCTGAGGTATCCGTCTACTTGAAAGCTGCTCACTCAAAAAAAAAAAAAAAGAAAAACAAACAAACAATAAACAAATGACAAGTATTGAAAAACCATTAATTTCATGCAAACCACAAATAACCAAAATAGCTAAAAAAACAATCTTCAAAGAGTAAAGTAGACACAACACCATAACTTGAAGAGATTCAAAAATCTCCTTAAACACAAATCCAAATTCGATTCAACACGAATATATACTCCATCTAAAGGTGTGTCCCTTGAAAACAGTCTTTCCTTTTTTTTTCTCCGCTCACACAATGTGAGACTCTTTTCTCCGTTTAGGTCTATCCCTTAAAACATGTTTTTCCTTTTTTTCTTTCTCCGCTCACACAACGTGGGGTCCTTACTCCGCTCTCTCAGTGAATGGGGGAGAGAGGGAGTATTTGAATAAGGCATACATAGTTTCCAAATATGGAAAAAGTTCACAAACCCTATCAAAGTGACCAGTCTCTTTGAAGCTGCAGCTTCCGCGAGGATTATATATGAAGTGCTCGTCGCTGCGCATTGTTTTGGACAATGTAACACTAGCCCTTAAAACAACATCATCTTTATCGGTCAAGCATACCGACCTCATATTCCATAGACACGACTCTTTTTTCTCCATGCTAATTAACTTCCTCCAAGATTTGTCGAAGACAAAGCTTCCATTCTTTTCCACCACCCACAAGTGAAGCCTCTCGTTCACATAATCACTGAACACGTGCAAACACAGTCGGCCCGACACTGCCTCCAGTCTAACTTCACCAACTAGCCATTCTACACCCTCGGGCAATGAGAGCTTGTGTATTTTCTCATCTCTTGCATCAAAAGAAATAATCTCATTATTGTTGCGGCGCATACCATAGAGACATGATCCTTCAACACCATAGAGTGGAAATTTCCAGTCTAGGTTAGGGAAATGCTTGATCTCCCCCCAACTTCCGTTCTTGCAAGAATAGACTGTGTAGCATCGTCGTTGGTAATGAAACACTATCTTGTAATCGTCAGTTATTGAATCGTGGTAGAGATGGAAAGTCCGAGGAGTTTTTGGAGTGGTCCATTTCTTAAAGGCTTTAGGATGGGTGTTTGGATTGAAGGTGGGGAATAAGGATATGTTTTCGGATGAGTGAGTTCCACAACATGTATTCTTTGTTGTATTCTTTCTTGTTGTCTGCGCGCAAGGGAAATAGACCATTGCAAGAGCACAATGGCTCGAACTCTCCAGAAGAAGGACATCCCAACAATAGTGATTTTGATTTTGTTCCGAATCTTTCATCTTCTTCCAATCTCATCACATGTAAACCGTAATCATGCGGCTTCCACCACTTCTTATCCCAATGGAAGAAGATATTCTGATCCGCCAACTGTCTCGATCTTTCGATACGATAAAATCTCGAAAAACGAGGATCGGAGATGATGGATTGCCGTGATTTCGAGACGGAGTTAAACCTAATGACGGACTTGATCGGACATCTTGATAGGATTGATTCGATTATTTCGGCCGGAAGCCGACTAACTGATGATGTGTCCATGTTTGGTGACGGTGATGAGATGACGTCTTATCTGTTCAATCATAAGAAGAGGAAAAGGAAACAAATTGACTCATAACAACTTTAGGGTTTAGGTGATTTGTGATGTTCTCTAATCTATTTGAATATACTTCATCTATTCTTAAATTAGATTTCGAGTATCCTTTATACTCGTATTATATTATATCTGTCTTTTGACTTTAAAAAAAAACTCATCAACTAATTTTATTATTTTTATTAAACCTAGCTTTGTCATAGAAATTTGAGAATTTGATGATGTTGGATTGGAGCTAATTAATTTCTGGATTAATACTAGTCTAAAGTCTAAACAATTGGAACGGTAAACATATCTGTCATCTCTTCCGATGACTATTGCCATGAAAAACAAGACGAAAGCAGAAGAAGACCAAAAAACGAAAACTGCAGTTATTTTATCTCGATAATTTTATACTACGGTTAGGGTTCCCTAATTCCCAACACATATATATAGACAAAAAAAGAAGCCGAAATAACATAAAATTTTTTGTCTCATATACCATGTACTCCCTTCGTCCCGTTTAATAACGGCATGTTTTCTTTTATAAGTTGTCTCATTTAATATAACATATTTTTTTTTATAAATCTAATTAAAATTTACTTTAAATTAAATATATTTTATTCATTAAAAAATATTTTATTATATTTAATTCTTTTTTTAGTGTCTCGAGTATAATGATTTATACTACTAGTAGTATTTGATTAAAAGGAGGCGACATAATTATATGGGCTGGGCTTACAGGCTATCCTTGGTCCAGAATTGCCAATTTAAAAACAAAAAGTTGATTAAGATGAGCTTTTGCGTGCTACCCGTTGCAGTTGACATGCAATCGGGTTCAGGTCGGATTGATCCGTTGATCCGATCATATTTTTTTTCAGTTTTCTTTTTAAATTTTTAGATTTTTTTTGACTCCGCATTCGCTCCGATTATTAATATAATGATAATCGTCGGACAATAATTAAGATTTTTTCGGCTCGCTCTGAGGCCTTCAGTCGACTCCCCTCGTTCGAATCTTGACCAATAAAGAAGCGGCAAACAACAAAACGAAGAGACAAAAAAAAAATGGAAAAAAATGTGTCATCTTTTAAAAAAAAATTGAAATAAAAAAGTTCAAAGAAAAAACTGAAATTAAAAAAAAAACTGAAATTGAAAAATCGAAACTAAAAAAAAATAAAAAAAACTGGAAAAAAAAAAATTGACGTGTGCACAATACGCACCGCGCGTATAGAAGTTGGTGCGTGGCATCAGGCGGTCGCATAATGCGACCGGTGACATTCAAGTTTTGGTGGTATTATATAACAATTCAAAATTGACGAGGCAGTATTATATACTGTTACAGCGGTTTAATTAGCCGCCAAATGCTTTATTCTGCAAAAAACAAATAAACACGAAATAAACGAGTTTTTTTTTCTGCTCCAATTCTCGCGGTGCAGATTGATTGACCGGCAGCCGTTGCAATGGCCGCCGCCCCCGCCATTTCCGACGCCGAAGTTCCTTTTCTGAACGACGCCGTCGTGGGATCCGTCGACTTCAAAGGCCGCCCCGTTTACCGATCCAAATCCGGCGGCTGGAGATCCGCTTCCTTCATCATAGGTATTTCTGCAAATTACTCAGAATTCGAGCTTTTAAACTCAATTCCCGCTCATACTTTCATGCATTTTCGCTTGATTAGGCGTGGAGGTGGCGGAGAGGTTTGCTTATTACGGAATAAGCTCCAATTTGATAAGCTATTTGACGGGGCCGTTGGGGCAGTCCACCGCCACGGCGGCGGAGAATGTGAATGCGTGGTCGGGAGCGGCGTCGCTACTGCCGCTTTTGGGCGCGTTTTTGGCCGACTCGTTTTTCGGTCGATACCGGATGATTATTGCCGCTTCCGTGCTGTATATCTTGGTTAGTCGCAGTTTTTTTTTACCCTAAGAAATTGGATTTTTGTTGCTAATTTGCTCGTGTTCATATAATTTCTAATTTTTGAGCTGCTTCTTAAGTTCAGCCTATTTCTGGAAAATTTCCAGATTTGGAAATTGAGTGATTTAGTGAAGGCTTTGTTTTGCTAAGTTAAGGTGGAATTAATGCTGATGTATATAAGAAAATGAAGTCAACTTCATGATAGACATAAAGTTTTTCTGTCAGTTCTCATGAAATGTGATGATTTTGGACTAATAATCATATATTCATATTGAACTTTTGCATCTATTAACATTGATCGCGTTGGTTGAAATTGAGCGATTTAGTTAAGGCTTTGTTTTGCTAAGTTAAGGTGTAATTAATGCTGATATATATAAGAAAATGAAGTCAACTTCATCATAGACATAAAGTTTTTCTGTCAATTCTCATGAAATGTGATGATTTTGGACTAATAATCATATATTCATATTGAACTTTTGCATCTATTAACATTGATGGCGTTGTATTAACATTCTTTGTTGATTATAGGCACTTGGAAGCTTGTCTCTGTCAGCTGCCATTTATTCGATGAGCTCATCTGACTGCGAAGTTGCTAATAGCATGAAATCTTGTTCGCCGTCTCAATTTCAAGTTATTCTCTTTTTCTTCTCGTTGTATTTAGTTGCATTCGCGCAAGGAGGGCATAAGCCTTGTGTCCAAGCTTTTGGAGCTGACCAGTTTGATGAGCAAGATCCGAAAGAGAAGAAAGCCAAAAGCTCATTCTTTAACTGGTGGTACTTCTCGTTTTGTGCTGGTGTATTGGTGTCTCTTTTTGTTTTGAACTACATCCAAGATAACTTGAGTTGGGGCCTTGGCTTTGGCATCCCCTGCATTGTCATGTGCCTCGGCCTGATTGTTTTTCTGCTCGGAAGTTATACATATCGTTTCGATGTACAAAGTGACGAGAGGAGCCCATTTCTTAGAATTGGTCAAGTATTTGTCAGAGCAGCTAGAAATTGGCGGACTACTGATACTGCCATAGCCATGGAAGTGGAAGCTCAAGGAATTCTGCCCTATGAAGGCTTTCAGCAATATAAGTAAGTAAACTGTGGTGCTTTGTATTTCAAGAACCAATTGCATACATGAATCGTGATTCATCCCTGTTGATCTCGTTTATCTGAGTAGCCTGATGTTCTGTGTTGAATAAGATGTTCTTTACTCACTTGGTTGTGCCAAACAAGTTTGCAAATATAAATTTGAAGGGGAAGGAATTGAAGTATTTAAATATTTATGAATCTTTTGAGGAATTGCATATATTCTATAATAAAATGTTATAAATGTACTCTCGCTTCTGCCTTTCGTCTTTGTTGAAGTTGAACTGGGAGGAAAGAAAAGAGCTTTTATGTGCATAACTTGTGCTTGCTATTATAATTTGGGAATAAAAGTTTGAGGTTCTATGTTGATGGCAGGTTTCTTAACAAAGCTTTAGTTGAATCTGATGGTTCTACTCAGAACGAGAAAACTTGTAGCAGCAGCGACATAGAAGAGGCGAAGTCTGTTCTTAGGCTTGTTCCGATATGGGGTACATGTGTGGTTTACGGCATAGTGTTTTCGCAGTCATCCACTCTATTCACCAAACAAGGAGTTACAATGGACCGTCACATCATTTCAAGCTTTCAAATACCGGCTGCCTCACTCCAATCTCTTATAAGCTTCTCCATTGTCATCTTCATTCCTATCTATGACCGCATTTTGCTTCCTATAGCCAGAGCCGTATCTGGGAAGCCATCGGGCATATCAATGCTTCAGCGAATTGGTACTGGGTTGTTCTTATCTTTGCTTTCAATGGTGATTGCAGCTCTAGTGGAGACGAAGCGCCTTCAAATAGCTGTCGAGTATGGGCTGGTGGACTTGCCAACGGCCACAGTACCTATGAGTGTGTGGTGGCTGGCTCCTCAATATTTGCTTTTTGGGATTTCTGATGTTTTCACAATGGTTGGTCTCCAAGAATTTTTCTACGATCAAGTTCCGTCTGAATTGAGAAGCATTGGTCTTGCTCTGTACCTAAGTATATTTGGTGTAGGGAGTTTCATTAGCAGTTTTCTCATTTCTATCGTTGAGAATGCCACAGGTGGTGAGGGTAAGGATAGTTGGTTTGCAGACAACTTGAACCGGGCTCATCTCGACTATTTCTACTGGCTGCTGGCGGGGCTCAGCGCAGCTGCATTCTTCGCCTACCTCTACTTCACCAAGTCCTACATTTATAACAGAAAACGCGTTGCCTGATATTTTTGCGCGTACCCTAACCAAGCTTCAATGAGGTACGTTGATACATGGCGAGGTTGTGCTCGTTTGATTCTTGTGGTAGTATGGTCTTGCCCTATTATCCATGAAGATGTGCTTGGTTGTTAGTTATGGCTATGATGGATAATTGAATATAGGTGGTGATCCATTGTGTTGATGCTACACATTCGTTATGTGATGTGGGTTTATGTGGGATCAATGATGGACGTTGCGTTTGGTATATTTCACTGGGTGTAGCATGGATGTATACGATGAGGATAATGAATGCAAGGCTCGTTTAGTTTGTATACACGAGACATGCATTGATGTATGTAGATTGGATTATTGTTTCAATGAAGACTTGATTATATTTTTCTTAAGGTGGTTTTCTCTTCCTAACTTTTTCTTGATGATAGTCTTGGTGTGTGTGTAGTGTGTACAATTGGCGACGGATAGCCGGATAGGGCTGCTAATACGGATGGGGTTGGGTACCCTATCTGGTTTTTGCGGGTACCCGGACCCCAGAAATGTGTCCAAAAAGACATTCAACCCTATCCCACCCAAGCTAACTAGGAACTCAAATACGCGGCCGAAGTATATGGGTCGGGTAAATGGGTACATTGGTAATCTGCATAAGCAAAAAATAAAAAAATCAGCTCTACCTAATAAATTAAAAATTAACTCAAAATCACAATGATTTATCAATTTATCGTTCATCAATAATTCTATATAATTATAAATCACATTTTCAAACACAAAGTCATCATCATTCATCGTCATTCATCAACATTCAACCAATCAAATATCAAAGTTTTTGCGTGAACGTGAGAAAGAGAGACAAATGTGTTTTATTATTCTTTTAATTTTATTTTTATTTTTTACTACTAATATTTAAGCAATATATATATATATATATATATAGGAATTGGTTCATATAAAAACCAATCATAATGTGAGAACCTAAGAACAAGCTTAAATTACTTTGTAATCGTGCTTAAATTAATATATTATCATGCTTAATTGTGTTTTTTATATAAACATTATATTTGTATGATCTATAATTGTGATTATTTGAGGCATGAATATATATCGATTCAAACATGATCTTATATAAGCACTAACGTTTATATAAAAAGCAAGAATCTTATTAAGCATGATAATCTATAAATTTAAGCATGACTACATATTAATTTAAGCATGTTCTCACGTTCTTACACCAGAAAATATTTTTATACTAACCCATCCCTATATATATATATATAGAGAGAATTAATTAATTAATTAATTTAAAATCGGGTAGTTCGCCGAGTATAATAGGACGCGAAAAATTGAAACAAAAAAGAAATTCCGCAATCCATACAGCCCCGTTAATTTTGGGAGTTTGTACCCGGTTACGCTGGATTTCGGATCATATTACTTAAATACCTGGAATCCGTATAAGCAGCCCTAGCGACAAATTAGTTAGTGCATGAAGCTTGAAATCGTCGGTCGAATTTATCAACACCTTATAATTCAAGATATTAATTAATAATCGTTGAAATCTGAAATAACGTCAACGACTTCAATAAATTATTTTTAATACACATTGATTGTACTCATGTGTTATAAATGTTTGTTTAGTGGGGCAAGTAAGATTAATAAATTGGAAGAATGGGGTTAATTATTGGCTAAATTGCATAAAAATTATTCACCTTTTATCAATTTTTCGTTGTGAAATTTTTTTTCTTTTTAAGTTTTTTCAATTCGATGCCTCCGGTCATTTTTCCCCAAATTAGCGGTATATAGAATCTGGAAATGCTTACATGACAAAGCGCGACGGAAAAATAAATGACCTAATTTTAAAAACACAAAATATCGTCTTTTTCTCATACACAAACACTTATATTGTTCTACAATCGAACAATCGGTGCTCTAATATGCATAAATAAAATATAAATATAAGTAGTTTTAAAACTACGTCGTTTGTTTTTTTTGTCAGGCTTTGCCATGTAAGCATTGCTGAATTCCATGTCAGCGTTAATTTGGAGAAAAATGATCGGAGGTATTGAATTACAAAAACTTAAAAGGTGAAAAATTTGAACCTAATTTAAAAAGGTAAGGATTGATAGAAATGGGGAATTTATATGCAATTTAGTCTTAATAATTTACAACTAAGAATAATTATTACAATGATAAATGAAATGTAAAAAATCTTGTACAGTAATATTTTGTGATGGAATATAATAAGTGAGGTTCATAATTATTGGAGATATGTCGTTTTCAAAGATAGGACCACTGTCCTAATAAATATCAATGGTTTATTGGTTAACATCTCCACATTTTTCATCCAAATAATTCAAACTAGTAAATAAATTCGGATAGAAAGAAGAGATATTCTTGTAGGTGTGAACATATAAATTATATTATTAAAATAGAGATGGTCTATCGGGAGACCGGTCTCTTATTACAGACCGAGTTGATTCGGTCAAACCCGTTGACCCATTTTTTTTTTTCTGTTTATCCGCCTTCGGCTCCGTCTTCGCTCTTACTAATATAAGGATAATCGTCAAATAACAATTTGGATTTTTACGGCTCGCACTGAGGCCTTTAACTCCCTTCGCTCGAATTTTGACCAAAGAAGAAGCGGCAAACAAAAAAACGAAGAGCCAAAAAAAAAGAAGAAAAAAATCTGAAAAAAAAGGGTGCACACGTGGGGTGCACACGCTACGCGTGGCACGCACGCGTGTGCCCACGCACCGGCCTCTAGCAAGAAACTGATCTTTCGAAATACTTTATCATTAAAATATTATTATGTGAAAGGTGAATATAGTATATGAATATTCATACAATAATAATTTCTTTACAACGAACACCTTAATATTATTCTCTAGGCGCTCGTAGGCCTAGTTAACCAACACACTATGGTTCTCAAATCCCACAGTTAAGCAAAATTAAATGCTACTCATGTATTTCTAAAAATAGGTGTAATTGTGAATAACTTTTTCTCATCTAATTTAAAAACAATTGGAATCAAGTATTTGACGAGTCACTGTGCGAGACGAATTCTTTAGTTGTTTTCTTTTAAAATTTAATTAATATAAATTTTAATTGAAAATTAATGAACTCTAATTAAGATTAATAAACTTTGATTACCAATTACAGTATTAAATCTTAATTTCCCAAGGGACATCCAGTGGTTAGCTTCAGTCTGCGTAAAGTGAGGTCCAAGATTCAAATCTCACTACTCTCCCTTTTTCAAGTCAAAAAATTGATGATCAATAAATTTTAATTGTATTAATTATAGAAACAAAAAAATTGAAAAAAAAAAATAGAGATTCACGAATTTGTGATAAGAATGTCACAAAATTCCTTCTAGGTAATCCATCCAAATAAGGAAAATAAGTGGAGCACAAAAAAAGAGAACAAAACAAATTTCCTCTCACCCACTGAAACTTACTACTCCCTCCGTCCACGAAATAAATCTCTACTTAGCACAAAATTTTTGTCCATCAAATAAATCTCCATTTACCTTTGTGTATAATTATATCCTCCTACTTTTTCTTGATTTACAATTCTTTGTCATTGATGACCCCACCTCACAACATCTTTATTCCTACTTTTTGGTCAACATAACAACTTTATTCTTACTTTTTGGTTAATAATACTATTTTTTTGTCAATACCACTATTTTTTATCATTATCCCACTATACTTATATTCTAACTTTTATCCCACTCAAAATAACTTTTTCAACTTTCTTATTTTCCATGTCCAATCTCAAATAGGGATTTGTTTGGTGGACAGAGGAGTACTAGTTATGTTGGTATTTGGTAAAGATAAAAATACTATGCCCGCCAAAAAGCCGTTGGAAACAGTTGAAACATATATACATTAATTAATGGCTATCACCGCCGCCGGAGAAGGAATAACCACGGCGGAGACTCCGCCGCCGAACGACGTCGTCCTTGGCTCTGTCGACTTCAAGGGCCGTCCATCCCTCCGGTCGAAATCCGGTTGCTGGAGATCAGCTTCTTTCATTGCAGGTAGCTTATAACAAAATATATATATTTATATACATTATTCCTCATTTTTCTTATATTCATTATGTCTGTGTGTGTGTAAAAATTTAGTGATTTTCTGTTACAGGTTTTGAAATGGGGGAGAGGTTTTGTTTCTATGGAGTTGGGTCGAATTTGGTGAACTATTTAACTAGTGAGTTAGGGCAATCCACCGCCGCCGCCGCCGCGAACTTGAATGCATGGTACGGCGCGGCGGCGCTCTCGCCGGTTCTCGGCGCTGTCCTTGCTGACTCGTTTTTGGGCCGGTTCAAGATGATTGTTTTTTCTTCCCTCCTCTATGTGTTGGTTAGTTAATTCTCTTCAACTTTTCCACTTTTTTTTTTTGAAAAAGAAAAAAATACTCCCTCCGTCCATGAATCATATCCCCATTTGGGTTCCGATACAGAAAATAAGAAAGTTGATAAAGTTGTTTTGAGTGGGGTAAAAGTTAGAATGTAGGGGTAGTAGGATAATGACAAAAAAATAATGGTAATAACAAAAAAGAGGTGGTATTGACCAAAAAGTGGGAATAAAGTTGGTGTGATGATCAAAAAGTAGGAATAAAGTTGTTGTGAGGTGGGACCACCAATGGCAAAGGATAGTAAATAAAGGAAAAGTAGGAGGGTATGATTGTATAAAAAGATAAGTAGGGATTTGATTCATGGACAAAAAAATGTGGGTAAGTAGGGATTTGATTCGTGGACAGAGGGAGTAATATATTTCTTGTAAATAGGGACTTGGATTGTTGACACTATCAACTGCATTCAATTCATTGAGTTGCAAAAATGCTGCAAACATCACATCTTGTCACCCTTCTCAGCTTCAGACAATATTCTTCTTCTTTTCATTGTATTTAATTGCATTAGCTCAAGGTGGTTTAAAGCCTTGCCTACAAGCATTTGGTGGAGATCAATTTGATGTGAGAGATGAAGAAGAAAACGCAGCGAAAAGCTCGTTTTTCAATTGGTTGTTCTGGTTCACATGTCTAGGCATAGTTCTAGCCCTCTCTATTGTCATATACATTCAAGAAAATCTTAGTTGGGTGATTGGATTCGGAACCCCTACCGTCGTTATGTTCTTGTGGTTGGTGGTCTTCTGCATAGGGTTGTTGACTTATCGGTTCAGTGTGGAAAAGAAGAAGAGGAGGAAGCACCCGTTTTTTAAAATGTTTCGCGTTTTTGTCAAAAGCTGCGACCCACCTCTTTTAGAGTAAGTCCTTTGTACACGCCTTAATTTTTCTCGCGTTTTTGCAACTTTGTGTTGGATCTTGAGATTGATATGGTCGTTATATAGGTCAATGGACGAGGCATTGCTTGCATTGACTGATTCGTCTAATCATGAGACCGACAACATAGAAGGTGGCGAGGACGCGGAAACAATGCTTAGTCTTGTCCCCATATGGTGCACAACTTTGTCCTATGCCATTGTGTATGCACAACCTTCAACTCTATTCACAAAACAAGCCACTTCAATGGACCGACATATCGGTCCTGCCTTTGAGATCCCTTCCGCCTCGTTCTTACTCTGTATTCCACTATCAATCATGCTTTTTGTCTCACTCTACGACCGTGTCTTCGTCCCCGTTGCTAGATCCATCACGAAGAAGCCAACAGGAATATCGATACTTCAGAGAATAGGAGTTGGACTAGCACTATCTTTGTTGTCGGTAGTACTTGCAGCGGTCATTGAGGCCAAGCGCCTTAGGGTTGCTCGTCAGCACGGCCTGGTGGACCGGCCCTCGGCTATTGTCCCGATGAGCATGTGGTGGCTGGCCCCACAGTACACGCTCTTCGGGATCTCGAATGTCTTTGGTATAGTTGGTCTGCAGGAACTGTTCTATGATCAAGTCCCTAGTGAGTTCAAAAGTACCGGGCTTGCCCTGTATCTTAGCATACTCGGCGTGGGTAGCCTAACGAGTAGCGTCTTGGTATCCGTGATCCAAAATGTGACGAGTGGAGACGAGCGAGATGGGTGGTTTTCCGACAACTTGAACCGTGCACATCTCGATTACTTCTATTGGTTGCTAGCGGGGCTTAGTGCAATCTCCCTTGTTGCTTATGTTTACTTTGCGAAGTACTATGTTTATCGTGGAAGAGCCTCTCTATAGACTTCTCACACGATTTTCAAGAATTTGAGGCTGACGTATGCATGTCACATGTATATTTATGAATCATGGACGGGTTTGAAAATAAGGTAGACGTGGACGGCCCACTTATAGAAGAGGCCGAGTTACAATCGTTATCATCTTTTTGAATAATTGAAATGTTTGGTTAATTTCATTTCAATTCTATCTCGGTCTTCCACATCATGAAGTAACACCATTCTCAAATGTGTTTAAACATACAAGTGACTGACAACATCTCTACTGTCACCATTATTATTTCAGTAGTCACTCCGTTCACGAAATCATACCTCATTTAATGTACGGTATAAAAATTAAAAAAATGTGATAAAGTTGTTTTGAGTGGGGTAAAAGTTAGAAAGTAAGGATAGTGAGATAATGATAAAAAAATAGTAGTAATAACAAAAAAGAAGTGATATTGACCAAAAGGTAGGAATAAAGTTGTTGAGATGATAAAAAAGTAAAAATAAAGTTGATGTGAGATGGGGTGAGCAATGGTAAGGAGTAGTGTTTTAATAAAGTAACGAGAGCATCATTTGGTAAAAATAATGAAATAGGACATTATTTGATGAACACAAATAAAGAATGAAACATGACATCATTTCTTAAACGGTGAATACTCCATCGGTCCATCAATGAAATTCTCATTTGAGAATAACACAAAAATTAAGAAAATCATTAAAGGTATTTTGAGTAGGGTAAAAATTAAAAGAGGCAAAACTTAAAATAGCCATTTTGAAAGTCAAAAGATGAATTATGTCATATTCGAAAAAAGTGTTAGAATAGCCTTTCAAGTTATTTCATGACTATTATACCCCTTACTTACCTCAATTCGCTTCCCTTTCTCAAAACTCTCATCTTCACCTCTTCATTTAATTTGTATCATTCACGAAGATTAATTTTTTGTATGAATTTCCAGCAAAATTTTCTGGCGATTTTTTCCGACAAGAAATTTCCGGCGAAATTTTTCGGCGAAAATTTGAATCATACACGAAGCCTAACTACATGTATACATCATACATGAAAACTTATCTTCATATATGATACATATTTGAATTTTTTGGAGGCAAAAATTTTCGTGTATGATGCATACAAGAAAATTAATCTTCATGTTTGATTCAAATTTGTTTTGGCGGCGAAAATTTTCGTGTATGATGCATACATGAATGTTAGTCTTCATGTATGATTCAAATTTGAAATTTTTGGCGGCGAAAATTTTTCGTGTATGATGCATACATGAAGTTAGTTTTCGTGTATGATGATATATGAAAGTCAGTCTTCGTGTATGATGCATACATGAAGTTAGGTTTCGTGTATGATTCAAATTTTCGCAGGAATTTTTGGTCGGAAATTTAGCCGGAAGTTCATACATGAAATTAGTCTTCATGTATGATTCAAATACAAGTTAGCATTCTTGTATACTCATTAAGAGTATATTAGACTTTTAACAACTTGAAGTGCTATTTTGCAACTTAAAAACTCAAGGTGACATTTTCAATCTTTCATTTTAAAAAAATGCTATTCACAATATTACCTCAAAATAAAATAATAAAATATAGGGATAGTAGGATAATAATAAAAAAATAATAGTAATGATAAAAAGTGGTGGTTTAACAAAAAAAAAAGTGAGAATAAAGTTGGTGTTATATAAAAAAACTACTTTATCTGTACATAAAATCTTGTCCTAGTTACTCATTTTCTTTTGTACGTGAGATAATGCACTATTTCACTTTATATATATTTTCACCCCTAAAAATTTCTCATATTTACATTCAATTGTCATTTAGATCACATAACCACAATCACTCATTTACTTTAATTTGAATTCATATAACCACAACCACAACAGCAATCATATATTCTCTTTAATTTATAATTAACAAATTAAATTTATACTATTAATAATACAATATTATCTAATTTTTGCAACACTCAAAATAATTTTATGAACTTTCTTTCTTTAATCTCCACGTGGAGTTGTGACAAGACTTGACGTAGCGAGAGGTATGAATGAGGACAAAAATGTATGAATAAAGTTGTACACGCCTTAATTTCCGCTGCCGCCATTGCCGACGCCGAGTTCCTTTTCTGAACGATGTCGTCGACTTCAAAGGCCGTCCCGTTTACCGATCCAAATCCGGCGGCTGGAGATCCGCTTCCTTCATCATAGGTATTTCTGCAAATTACTCATAATTCGAGCTTCTAAACTCAATTATCGCTCATACTTTCATGCTTTTGCGCTTGATTAGGCGTGGAGGTGGCGGAGAGGTTTGCTTATTACGGAATAAGCTCCAATATGTGGTCGGGAGTGGCGTCGCTTCTGCCGCTTTTGGGCGCGTTTTTGGCCGACTCGTTTTTTCGTCGATACCGGATGATTATTGCCGATTCCGTGCTGTATATTTTGGTTAGTCGCAGTTATTTTCCCTAAGAAAATCGATTTGTGTGCTAATTTGCTCGTGTTCATATAATTTCTAATTTTTGAGCTGCTTCTTAAGTTCAGCCTATTTCTGGAAAATTTCCAGATTTTGAAATTGAGTGATTTAGTGAAGGCTCTAAGTTAAGGTGGAATTAATGCTGATGAATATAAGAAAATGAATTCAACTTCATGATAGACATAGATTTTTCTGTCAATTCTCATGAAATGTGACGATTTGGACTACTAATCATATATTAGTATTGAACTTTTGCATCTATTAGCATTGATCGCGTTGTTGGAAATTGAGTGATTTAGTTAAGGCTTTGTTTTGCCAAGTTAAGGTGGAATTAATGCTGATGCATATAAGAAAATGAAGTCAACTTCATGACAGACATAGAGTTTTCTGTCAATTCTCATGAAATGTGATGATTTTGGACTAATAATCATATATTCGTATTGAGTTTTTGCATCTATTAACATCGATCACATTGTATTAACATTCTGTGGTTGGTTATAGGCACTTGGAAGCTTGTCTCTGTCAGCTGTCATTTATTCTATGAGCTCATCTGACTGCCAAGCTGCAGGTAGTATGAAATCTTGTTTGCCGCCTCAATTTCAAGTTGTTCTCCTTTTCTTCTCGTTGTATTTTGTTGCATTCGCTCAAGAAGGGCATAAGCCTTGTGTCCAAGCTTTTGGAGCTGACCAGTTTGATGAGCAAGATCCGAAAGAGAAGAAAGCCAAAAGCTCATTCTTTAACTGGTGGTACTTCTCGTTTTGTGCTGGTGTATCTTTTTGTTTTGAACTACATCCAAGATAACTTGAGTTGGGGCCTTGGCTTTGGCATCCCCTGCATTGCATGTGCCTTGGCCTGATTGTTTTTCTGCTCGGAAGTTATACATATCGTTTTGATGTACAAAGTGACGAGAGGAGCCCATTTCTTAGAATTGGTCAAGTATTTGTCAGAGCAGCTAGAAATTGGCGGACTACTGATTCTGCCATAGCCATGGAAGTGGAAGCTCAGGGAATTCTGCCCTATGAAGGCTTTCAGCAATATAAGTAAGTCAACTGTGGTGCTTTGTATTTCAAGAACCAATTGCATACATGAATCGTGATTCATCCCTGTTGATCTCGTTTATCTGAGTAGCCTGATGTTCTGTGTTGAATAAGATGTTCTTTACTCGCTTGGTTGTGCCAAACAAATTTGCAAATATAAATTTGAAGGGGAAGGAATTGAAGTATTTAAATATTTATGAATCTCTTGAGGAATTGCATATATTCTATAATAAAATGTTATAAATGTACTCTCGCTTCTGCCTTTCGTCTTTGTTGAAGTTGAACTGGGAGGAAAGAAAAGAGCTTTTATGTGCATAACTTGTGCTTGCTATTATAATTTGGGAATAAAAGTTTGTGGTTCTATGTTGATGGCAGGTTTCTTAACAAAGCTTTAGTTGAATCTGATGGTTCTACTCAGAACGAGAAAACTTGTAGCAGCAGCGACATAGAAGAGGCGAAGTCTGTTCTTAGGCTTGTTCCGATATGGGGTACATGTTTGGTTTATGGCATAGTGTTTTCGCAGTCATCCACTCCATTCACCAAACAAGGAGTTACACTGGACCGTCACATCATTTCAAGCCTTCAAATACCGGCTGCCTCACTCCAATCTCTTATAAGCTTCTCCATTGGCGTCTTCATTCCTATCTATGACCGCATTTTGCTTCCAATAGCCTGAGCCGTATCTGGGAAGCCATCGGGCATATCAATGATTCAGCGAATTGGTACTGGGTTACTCTTATCTTTGCTTTCAATGGTGATCGCAGCTCTAGTGGAGACGAAGCGTCTTCAGATAGCTGTCGAGCATGGGCTGGTGGACTTGCCTACGGCCACAGTACCTATGAGTGTGTGGTGGCTGGCTCCTCAATATTTGCTTTTTGGGATTTCTGATGTTTTCACAATGGTTGGTCTTCAAGAATTTTTCTACGATCAAGTTCCGACTGAATTGAGAAACATTGGTCTTGCTCTGTACCTAAGTATATTTGGTGTAGGGAGTTTCATTAGTAGTTTTCTCATTTCTATCGTTGAGAATGCCACAAGTGGCGAGGGTAAGGATAGTTGGTTTGCGGACCACTTGAACTGGGCTCATCTCGACAATTTCCACTGGCTGCTGGCGGGGCTCAGCGGTGCTGCATTCTTCGCCTACCTCTACTTCACCAAGTCGTACATTTATAACATAAAATGCGTTGCCTGATATTTTTGCGCGTACCCTAGCCAAGCTTCAACGAGGTACGTTGATACATGGCGAGGTTGTGCTCGTTTGATTCTTGTGGTAGTAATGTTTTCCCCTATTATTCATGAAGATGTGTTGTTACTTATGGCTATGATGGATAATGAATATAGCTGGTGATCCATTGTGCTGATGCTACACTATCGTTATGTAATGTGGGTTTATGGGGATGAATGATGGACGTCATGTTTGGTGTATTTCACTGGGTGTAGCATGTATGTACACGATGAGGATAATGAGTGCAAGGCTCGTTTATTTTGTATACTCGTGACATGTATCGATGAATGTAATAGATACAATTATTGTTTCATTGATGTTTTGATTATATTTTTTCTTGATGATAGTCTTGTTGTGTGTGTACAATTGGCGACGAATTAGTTAGACTATGAGCAATGGCGAGCTCCAATATAGAGCTCGCAACCCATATTTGTGGGCCCTCCATGCTCTCACTTTTTCTTGTGCAATGACGAGCTCTAAATGTGAAGCTATCTTCCTTTTTCTTTTTTCTTCTGCCCATATTTGTTCTCCTTCTTTTGTTCGCCCAATTAACCGCCGCCTCCAAGAAGCTCAGAGGTCCGAGCTTGAGCTCGCAAACTTCGTGCTCGACAATGGCTTGCGAGCTTGGAATCTGAGCTAAAAGGGCAGCGAGCGTGCTTGCACGTGCACTGCTGTCCACAGTCTTAGTGCATGAAGCTTGAAATCGTCGGTCGAATTTATCAGCAGCTTCTAATCGTTAAAAATTGTTAGTGCACGTGCATGATAGTTTTGAAATAAAGTCAGCGACTTCAATTTTTATACTTGGCTTGTTCCCTTTAAAGGAAACAATTAGTGAATATTTAGTATTATAAAAAATTTGTATTCACACTACATGGCCCACCATCCCATGTAAACCCTACTAACCTGCTCCCACTATACACTATCCGTACCATCCCATCTATAACTTTATTACCATAATAAAAATATTACATTCGCACCACACTAAATACTCTTTCTACCTAATACCTTTTTTCTTAGTCTTCGTGTCCATATGAACTAGGCCGTATTCGACGCGATATGAGGAGTACAAATTTTTGGGATTAAATTTTTACTCATCGAGACATATGAAATCAAAAATAAAAAAAATTATTTTAAACGTATCGAAGAAGAATTAACGTGAGATCTACATCAATCCCTTAAATTATTTGCCATGCTTTTGCAACTTACGTAAAATATTAGTCATAACTATTTCAGTAAACAATAATCAGACATTGAGAGAGAGAGAGAGAATGGCTATTACTGTGGAACGACGCCGTCGGCGGCGCCGTCGACTTCAAAGGTCGACCGGCGAGCCGGTCGAGAACCGGCAGCTGGAAATCCGCCGCTTTCATCATAGGTATGTACATTCACGATCTGAGCTCGATAATATTTTTGAATTTTGAGATATTTATTTTCAATTTTGGCGGTAAAAATCGGTATTAGGCGTTGAAGTGGCGGAGAGATTCGCATATTATGGTATAAGCTCGAATCTGATCACCTATTTGACGGGGCCGATGGTGCTTCCTCACATTTCTCAATGCGGCGTCCCGTTTGAGAAAATTCTTCCATGATTGCGGAACGGGGACATGAGTGACATTACTATCCGACGTCGTTTCTGTGTCCTCTCTCCAGTTCTCGACGTCCTCCCTCTTGTCTTCAATGATCATATTGTGCAAAATAATGCACGTAAACATGATGTTGCGGAGGTGGTTTGTGTACCAGTCACGTGCCGGGTTCCGGATAATTCCTCATCGGGCCTGAAGAACACCGAATGCCTGTTCGATTTCCTTCCCCCGCTTCCTGCATCTTCTTGAACCGCGCCGCCTTCTCGTCCCTTGTAAGCGGAGGAGCCTTGATCAGAGCAGCCCAATCCGGGTAGATCCTATCGGTTAAGTAGTAACTTCCGTCGTAGGGCTTCCCGTTCACCACGTACTGTCACGACGGAGCACGTTCTTCAAGTACGTCCTCAAATAGGGGTGACTGATTGAGGACGTTGATATCGTTGTTGGAGCCGGCTACTCCAAAAAAGGTGTGCCAGATCCATAAGTTTTGAGACGCCACGGTCTCAAGAATCAAGGAATGCACGCCTATATCTCCTCGAGTGTAGGCAACCGACCACGCCTTCGAGCAATTCCTCCACGCTCAGTGCATGTAGGCCAAGCTACCGAGCATCTCCGGAAAGCCGTGCCTCTCCTCGTGCATCCGCAGCAGTCGAGCAGTATCTTGTGCATTTGACCTCCTCAAATACACGTCACCGAATAGCTGGATGACACTTCGCAGAACTTCCGGAGGCTAAGAGGGCCGGTGCTATCGCCGATTTTCAAGTACTCGTCGAACGTATCCGGCGCCCCACCGGTGGCTAGTTGGTGAATGGCCATTGTGCACTTTGGCACCGACGTGAGGCCCTATTTGCCGGTTGCATCTTGCTTCTGCTGGAAGTATCGCACATTCTGCTCCAACACCTCGCAAATCCTCAAGAATAGATGCTTGTGCATCCGAAAACGCCGGCGGAAAAATGTTGGGGCGCTGTATGTCGGGTTGTCGTTGAAGTAGTCGGCCATCAACTGCTGCAGGGCCGCCTCCCGATCGCGGGGTACGACCGTCCTCTTCGCCTTCTTTTTTTTCTTTTTGGCGATGAGTCGAGCCCCAGCACCTTGGAGGTTCGTCACCATCGACATAATCTCGTTGTCGGTGCCATGGAAAGAGTAGCCGGTTGAGGAGTCGGACGATGAAGACATTTTTTTTTTGCAAAATATTTGAGAAAAAACTAGAGAGAAAATAAAAGAAGGAAGATGAATTTGGTGTGGAAAAAATTGTGGAATGAAGTACTCCCTCTGTCCACGAAATGGATGCCACTTTTGCCATTTAAGTCCGTCCACGAAATGGTTGCCACTTCCATTTATAGTAATAAGACCCACATAATATTTTATATTTAACCTTATATTTCTCACTCCTTCACTCACATCTATTGTGGGACCCATATTCCACTCACAACAATACCCATTATTATCCACTATTATATACCATTTTCTTAAAACCCGTGTCGTCTACAATGTGGCATCCATTTCGTGGACGGAGGGAGTATATATTTATAGGGATGAATTACAAAAAAAAATAAAATTTAAATCGGCTGAATAGCCGTTGGATCCTTCATAGCCGTTGTTCGAATTTTTTTTTTAAATTTCTGACGCGTGCAATGCACGCGCCTATTTAAAAAAAAAATTGAAAAATGCATCGCGTGGCGGCCACGCGCCATCTCGAGACGGTCTCGAGCCTCCCCGCCCTGCACCGCGTCGTCTCGTCGCAGCGGGTGTCTCGATCCCCCGTCGAGACACCCCGCTGCACATAGTCTTATTCTTCATATTTCAAATTCAAAATGGCACGCAATTTAATTTGGTAATAGGGGCTTCTATACAATAATTCAAACAAAGTATTATTTTGATAATTTTTCAAGAATTAAAAAAAAAAAAATTGTTTGGTGGGGCTGGAGCCCCTCCTTGCCCCCACCTAGATCCACCCTCGACTGTGTATGAAAGATTCATCTGTTTAATCATTTACTCATAAAATGATAAAAAAACGTTATTAAATATCTCGATTCATCAAATTCTAAATAAATATCACCTTTTCATTAATGGCCGGAAGAGAGGTATAGGTGTATTTGTTACAGGGCATTTCTAGATAATAATAATTTGAAGAAAAAATTGATTCAAATGAAATTTAAAATTCAATTGATGATTTAATTTGATGTAAACAAGGTCTACTCTCGATTAATGAATATATTTTATAACATGTGTTTTCGTGCAAAGTTTCTTAAAATACGTGCAATTAATCGAGAGTAAACAAGGTCTACTCTCGATTAATAATACTTTTTCTTTATTTACTACCCATTGCCATTGATGGCCCCACTTCCCAACAACTTTATTCCTACTTTTTTGTCATCATAACAACTTTATTCCTACCTTTTGGTCAATACCACCATTTTTTTTGTTAATACCACTATTTTTTTGTCATTATCCTAGTACCCCTACATTCTAACTTTTACCCAACTCAAAATAACTTTATCAGTTTTCTTAATCTCTGTGCCGGAACTCAAATGAATATTTGATTTGTGGACGGAAGGAGTATTTATTTATTCTTTTTCCCTCCATGCTCTCAGTCTCACTTTTTCTTCTGCAATGACGAGCTCTAAATGTGAAGCTATCTCCCTTCTTTCTTCTTTTTTCTTCTGGCCATATTTGCTCTCCCTTCTTTTGTTCGCCCAATTAACCTTCGCCACATTATCCTCTACATATTGTGAGCTCGCCTCCAATAAGCTCGCAGGTCCGAACTTGAGCTCGCAAACTCCACGCTCGATAATGGCTTGCGAGTTTGGAATCGGAGCTAGAAGGGCAGCGAGTGTAGTCGCACGCGCACCGCAGTCTTGGTGCATGAAGCTTGAAATTGTCGGCCGAATTTATCAGCACCCTGTAATCGTTAAAATTGTTAGTGCACGTGCGTGATAGTTTGAAATAAAGTCAACGACTTTAATAAATTATTTTTAATACACATTGATTGTACTCACGTGTTATAAATGTTCGTTTCACTTCAATAAATCGTGTCGGTCGAATTGGAAGAATGGGTTAATACTTAATAATTTACAGCTAACAAAAATTACTATTATAATGATAAATGAAATGTAAAAAATCTTCTAAATATTTTGTGATGGAATCTAATCAGTTAGGAGGTTCATAATTATTGATGATATGTCGTTTTCAAAGATAGGACCACTGCCCTAATAAAAATCTTTGGTTAACATCACATTTTTTTAGTCCAAATAATTCAAGCAAGTAAATAAATTCGAATACAACAAAGGAAAATTCTTGTAGGTATATACATGCATTACATGTAAATTATATTATTAAAATATTATTATATAAGATGTAAGTATAGTACATGTAAACGCTTGCGAAAAATTCTCTACAACGAACACCTTAATATTCTCTACGTGCTCGTAGTGGCGTAGTGAACCAATATTATGATTCTCAAAGTCAAATCCCACGTTCAAGCAAAATTAGATGCTACTCATGTACTTCTATAAATAGATCTAATTGTGCATAATTTTTTCTCATCTAATTTAAAAACAATTAGAATCAATTATTTGACGAGTCACTGTCTGTGTGCGCGAGACGAATTCTTAATTGATTTTTTTTAATTTAATTAATTTAAATTCTAATTGAAGATTAATAAACTCTAATAAGATTAATAAACTCCAATTACTAATTAATAAATCTTAATTGTCTCCAAGGGGACATTCCAGTGGTGCGGCAGTCTGTACACGGTAAGGTTCAGAGTTCAAATCCCACCGCTCACCTTTTTCCCAAGTCAATTGATGATCAATAAATTTTACTCTCTGTCCCGTTCAACTTGTCCCATTTTACCATTTTGGTGTTCCGTTCAACTTGTCCCATTCATTTTAAGGAAATAATTAAGAAATCAATTTATTCACTTTATATCACTTCAGCACCACTTTATATCACTTTATGTCACTTTAACATCATTTATATCACTTTATTAAATAAAAAATATTTTATATCACTTTATTAACTACACTAAACACATCCTTTATTATTTAATACTCTTATTCTTAATCTCCGTGCAAATCTCAAATGAGACAATTTCTACGGGACGGAGGGAGTAATTATGATTATTATAGACAAAAAGAAAAAGAAAAAAAAATGGAGATTCACAATTTTGTGATCAGAATGTCACGAATTCCTTCTGGGTTAATCCAAATAAAGAAAATAAGTGGAGCACAAAAAAGAGAACAAAACAAATATCCTCTCCCCCACTAAAACATATTATGTTGGTAAAGATAAAATAGTATGCCCGCCAAAAAGCCGTTGGAAACAGTTGAAACATATATACATTAATTAATGGCTATCACCGCCCCCGGAGAAGTAATAACCGCGGCGGAGACTCTGTCGCCGAACGACGTCGTCCCTGGCTCCGTCGACTTCAAGGGCCGTCCATCCCTCCGGTCGAAATCCGGTTGCTGGAGATCAGCTTCTTTCATCGCAGGTAGCTTAACAAAACATATATATATATTCATTATGTGTGTGTGTGTGTGTGTAAAGAATTTAGTGATATTCTGTTACAGGTTTTGAAATGGGGGAGAGGTTTTGTTACTATGGAGTTGGGTCGAATTTGGTGAACTATTTAACTAGTGAGTTAGGGCAATCCACCGCCGCCGCCGCCGCGAACTTGAATGCATGGTACGGCACGGCGGCGCTCTCGCCGGTTCTCGGCGCTGTTCTTGCTGACTCGTTTTTGGGCCGGTTCAAGATGATTGTTTTTTCTTCTCTCCTCTATGTGTTGGTTAGTTAATTCTCTTCATCTTTTCCACTTTTTTTCTTTTTCTTTTTTTTTTTAAAAATTTTTTGGAAAAAAAAAATTATGTCTTGTAAATTTCTTGTAAATAGGGACTTGGATTGTTGACTCTATCAGCTGTATTCAATTCATTGAGCTGCAAAAATGCTGCAAACATCAAATTATGCCATCCTTCTCAGCTTCAGACAATATTCTTCTTCTTTTCATTGTATCTAATTGCATTAGCTCAAGGTGGTTTTAAGCCTTGCCTACAAGCATTTGGTGGAGATCAATTTGATGTGAGAGATGAAGAAGAAAACGCGGCGAAAAGCTCGTTTTTCAACTGGTGGTTCTGGTTCTCATGTCTAGGCATAGTTCTTGCCCTCTCTATTGTCATATACATTCAAGAAAATCTTAGTTGGGTGATTGGATTCGGAGTCCCTACCGTTCTTATGTTCTTGTGGTTGGTGGTCTTCTGCATCGGGTCACTGACTTATCGGTTCAGTGTGGAGACGAAGAAGAGGAGGAAGCACCCGTTTTTTAGAATGTTTCGCGTTTTTGTCAAAAAATGCGACCCACCTCTAGAGTAAGTCCTTTGTACGCGCCTTAATTTCCTCGCGTTTTTCAACTTTGTGTTGGATCTTGAGATTGATATGGTCGTTGTTTAGGTCAATGGACGAGGCGTTGCTTGCATTGACCGACTTGTCTGATCATGAGACCGGCAACGTACAAGGCGGCGAGGACGCGAAAACAATGCTTAGTCTTGTCCCCATATGGTGCACAACTTTGTCCTACTCCATTGTGTATGCACAACCTTCAACTCTCTTCACAAAGCAAGCCACTTCAATGGACCGTCATATCGGTCCCACCTTTGAGATCCCTTCCGCCTCGCTCTTACTCTGTATCCCGCTATCAATCATGCTCTTCATCTCACTCTACGACCGCGTCTTCGTCCCCATTGCTAGATCCATCACGAAGAAGCCAGCAGGAATATCGGTACTTCAAAGAATAGGAGTTGGACTTACACTATCTTTGTTGTCGATAGTACTTGCAGCGGTCGTTGAGGCCAATCGCCTTAGGGTTGCTCGTGAGCACGGCCTCGTGGACCGGCCCTCAGCCATTGTCCCGATGAGCGTGTGGTGGTTGGCCCCACAGTACACGCTCTTCGGGATCTCGGATGTCTTTGGCATGGTTGGTCTGCAGGAACTGTTCTACGATCAAGTCCCCAGTGAGCTCAAAAGTACCGGGCTTGCCCTATATCTTAGCATACTCGGCGTGGGTAGCCTAACGAGTAGCGTCTTGGTATCCGTAATCCAAAATGTGACGAGTGGAGACGGGCAAGATGGGTGGTTTTCCGACAACTTGAACCGTGCGCATCTTGATTACTTCTATTGGTTGCTAGCGGGGCTTAATGTAGTCTCCCTTGTTGCTTATGTTTACTTCGCGAAGTACTATGTTTATCGTGGAATAGCCTCTCCATAGACTTCTCGCACGATTGTCGAGAATTTGTGGCCGACGTATGCATGTCATGTGTATATTTATGATATGCCAAAAATTTGTGTACATTGGTTGTATAATATACATTCACTTTTTGTCTTTTCTGCACCCACTTTTAATAAATATTTTGACGGGCGCGTGGGCGTGTGCACCCCACGCGTCCCTTTTATTTTGGTTTCCAATGTTTTTTAATTTTCAGATTTTTTTTCCTACTCTTTCTTGTTTGCCTCTTCTTTTTTTGATTCTCTTCTTCTTTGGGAGCGAGGGGAGCCAAAGGCCTCATAGCGAGCCGAATAATCCAAATTATTGACACTAAAATTATCGTTATATTTTTAATTGGAGTCGAAGGCGGAGCCGTAAAATCAGAACCAAAAGCTGAACTAAAAAGAAAGTTTTGGAAAAAAAAGAACGTATGGGGTGCACCCACCTACACGCCTGCCAGAAAAAAGGTGCATTAAAAATAAAAAGTAAATGTATAATATGCAAATGATATACCCAAATGTGCCTTATGATTAGACGATAAATTGTAACTTAAAATAGACGATATCGTGAATCATGGACCAGTTTAAAAATAAAGTAGACGTGGACGGCCCACCTTATATAAGAGGCCGAGTTACAATCAGAATAGCAGCTTTTTGAATAATTGAAATGTTTGATTAATTTTATTTTAATTCTCTCTCTCTCTCCACATCATGAAGTCAACAACATTCCCAAAGTGTTTAAACATAAAACTGTCCGACATTTCTACTGTCACCATTAGTTCGTTAATTATTAAATTATTGCATCACTTGCATACGACCTGCTGTATGGGCATGCGATAGGATTTGGGTCGGATTGACATGGTCATTTTTTTTTGATTTTTTTTTAATTTTAGTTTTCTTTTTTCCGATTACGGCTTCGGTTTGGATTTTATGGCTCCCGATAGAGGTGGCCAAAAAATACCGGAATCGGTGGAACCGAACCGAAACCGACAGTTCCGGAATTGAAACTGAACCGCCGAACCGAGAATCGATGGCGGTTCTGTTCTGGTTTCAAGAATGTGGAACCGAAAACTCCCGGTTTAGATTCGGTCCGATTCCGAACCGACGATTCGTCTTTTCTTTTTTTCAATTTTCTTTTGGTTTTTACTTGTATTTATATCATAATTAATATTATATCACCTCAATACTAATATTAGAATGCATAAATATCCATTTATAGAAGTAAAAAGTAGCCTCTATAGGTCGAGTCTGCCACACCTGTACTTGAAAAGTGTGGTTTACCTGCCACAGGTTACTGCACAAGGTACGGGGGTTTACCCAGTGCGCACCGAAAAGTAGCGGCTGCGAGTTCCCACGATATAAAAAAAAAAAAAGAAAAAAGTAGCAAAATATGAAAAAATTACATATAATTAAAACTTCGGTTCCAATTTGGAACCAGTAACCGAAGAACCAAACCGAAACCGAAACCGACGGTTCTGACGGTTTCGGTTTGGAACCGAAACTGAAGAGGTAGGCGGTTCGGTTCCGGTTCCTCCGAAATAGAATCGAGAACCGTCGGTTCCGGTTCCGGTCTCGAACCGGAACCAAATTTGGCCACCTCTAGCTCCGGATAATCGTCGGACAATAATTTGGATTTATTCGGCTCGTTCCGAGGCCTTCGGTTCGCCTTGTTCGAATTTTGACCAAAGAAGAAACGACAATAAAAAAATGAAGAGTAAAAAAAAAAGGAGGGAAAAAAATCCGAAAATTAATAAAAAAAAGAATATCTGAATTTTTTTTTGAAAAAAAGGGACATGCACCCCGCGCGATTGCATAGGGTGTGGCAGGTCTTATACAAGTTTTTGCGATTAAATTAATACTCATCCAGACATATGAAATCAAAAATAAAAAAATTATTTAAACGTTTCGAAGAAGAATTAACGTGAGATCTACACCAATCGCTTAAATTATTTGCCATGCTTTTGCAACTTACGTAAAATATTAGTCATGACTATTTCAGTAAACAATAATAAGACATTAGCGAGAGAGAGAGAGAGAGAGAGAGAGAGAGAGAGAGAGAGAGAGAGAGAATGGCTATTACTGTGATCACCGGAGACAACACACCCGACGCAGAAACTGCGCTGCTGAACGACGCCGTCGGCGGCGCCGCCGACTTCAAAGGTCGACCGGCGAGCCGGTCGAGAACCGGCAGCTGGAAATCCGCCGCTTTCATCATAGGTATGTACGATCACGATCTGAATTTTTTGAATTTTGAGTTATTTATTTTCAATTTTGGCGGTAAAATTTGGTATTAGGCGTTGAAGTGGCGGAGAGATTCGCGTATTATGGTATAAGCTCGAATTTGATCACCTATTTGACGGGGCCGCTCGGCCAGTCGACGGCGGCAGCGGCGGAGAACGTCAATGCATGGAACGGAACGGCGACGCTTTTGCCCCTTTTGGGCGCATTCGTCGCCGACTCGTTTTTGGGCCGATTTCGAACCATTGTTGTTGCCTCTGTGCTTTACGTAGTGGTTAGTGCCCTTAATTTTTTTTAATTTCAATTGATTTTGTTAATTTAGTTAGTTTAATTTAGAGACTATTTGCTGGATTTTAGCTAAGAAATTTCTTGTTTGTTTTTGGAAATTGGCATAAAACACTCATATTTTATAGAAATTACACAAAGCACCCCTATATTTTTTAAATAGCATGGACCTAGAAAAATCATCGGCGGGGTATATCCTCCATATTTCAAATTCAAAAGCATGGCACGCAATTTAATTTGGTAATGAGGGCTTCCATACAATAATTCAAGCAAAGTATTGATATTTTGATAAATTTTCAAGAATTAAAAAAAAAAATTGTTTGGTGGGGGTTGGAGCCCCTCCTTGCCCCTGCCCCCACCTTAGATTCACCCGTGACTGTGTATGAAAGATTCATGTGTTCAATCGTTTACTCGTAAAATGATAAAAAAACGTTATTAAATATCTCGATTCATCAAATTCTAAGTAAGTATCACCTTTTGATTAATGGCCGGAAGAGAGGTGTAGGTGTGTTTGTTACAGGGTATTTCTAGATAATAATAATTTGAAGAAAAAATTGGTTCAAATGAAATTTAAAATTCAATTGATGGTTTAATTTGATGTATACAAGGTCTCTACTTTCGATTAATGAATATCTTTTATAACATGTGTTTTCGTGTAGAGTTTCTTAAAATACATGGATGTTTTATGCCATTTAAAGAACATATGGATTTTTTGTGTAATTTACATAAAATACAGGGGTGTTTCATACAATTTATCCTGTTTGTTTATGGTTAGACTTTAGTTTTTTGTTGTTGTCTTTATTCAAGATAAAGTGAGAATTGGAAATCGTCAACTTCAAGTCAACGAGATACATTACCTTCGTCAAAATGATATATCAGTGTGTGTGTTAGCCTAGTGGTAGTGAGGTTAATGTTCGGGCCAAAGGCCACGGGTTCGAGTCCTCCGTCATGCGGTATTTAAATTTTCTTGCAATGTTGTTCAAAAAAAATAAAAATGAGATACCAATTATTTACTTTATAAAATGTTCTTTATTTATTCTTTCTACATACATGCAAAATGTTATTTTTGCGAATGCCAATTAGCAAAATGGTATAATATAGATTACAGACTTGATCCGACTTCGGATTACCTCAAATTGAAAGAGATTATAAAAAAAAAAAAAAAATTCATAAAAATGAACTTTCTTGATCAAGTGCAAGCATATCTTGAGTTGAAGTTGAAGTTTGAATATTTGATGAATATAATACTCATCTTATCACAAACAAATAATGCTAACTTTTGAATTGTGATTGATCACAGAGTCTTGGCTTCTTGTCTATGTCAGCTGCATTTCATTCATCCAATTCTTCTCACTGCAAAAGCAATGCAAATAACTCATCCTGTTCTCCTCCTCTGCTTGAGGTCGTCTTCTTCTTCTCCTCGTTGTATTTAGTTGCATTCGCGCAAGGAGGGCATAAGCCCTGCGTGCAAGCTTTCGGGGCCGATCAGTTTGATGAGGACGACGAAGACGAGGTGAGAGCGAAAAGCTCATTCTTCAATTGGTGGTACTTTTCTATGAACATTGGTATTTTAGCAGCTCTCTCTGTTCTAAGCTATGTTCAAGAAAATCTGAGCTGGGAACTTGGCTTTGGAATCCCTTGCATCTTCATGTGCTTTGCACTCGTTATTTTCTTGCTTGGGTCCTTTACATACCGCTTTCGCCTCAGCAGAGACGAGAGGAACCCGTTTCTAAGAATCGGGCGAGTGTTTGTGAGTGCAGTAAGAAACCGGAAAGCTTCCCCTTATGTCGTGGCCATGGAAGAGGAAGCTCGTGGCGTTCTGCCCTTTGAACGTGCCAACTTCAAGTAGGTTGTTGCTTACAAAATGTCTTGATCAATATTTTTTCATAAATGTAGATGGATATTCTTGCATAATGCAGACTATTAGATTCAATGGACTTTGAGAATCAATCTATTTTTCTAGGTACTCCTATATTTGAAAATGATTTATCCCTTCTTGATTTGTTTGTGATTATTCCAACAAGACATCTTAATAAGCAAATTAAATTGATTAGCACATATAATTGCATAGAAATAGATTATTTTTTTATCTGAAGTTCATGTAATATATTTTGGTGGATTTGTTGAATAAATCAACTCTAAACTTGTATTCTGAAACTCAGAAATCTGAAAATGTTGAAAGTTCTGTATTTCCCGTTTTTTTTTGTTTGCCTTTTTCGGCTTATGTTTGCAAAATGCACCAAAGTTCGGACTATAAGTGATAAGTTGATATCGAACCTTTAAAAAAAGGAAGTTTAATTTAGAAAGTTCGTTTAGGCTTGCAGAAACAGATGAACTAATACTTGGACAGGTTTCTTTACAAGGCGATTCTTGCATCTCCGGATGCAGAAGGGAATTTATGTACCATATCCGATGTAGACGATGCCAGAGGAATTCTCCGGCTCGTTCCAATCTGGTGTACATGTTTAGGATACGCCATTGTTTCTTCACAAGCTTCAACTCTCTTCACCAAACAAGGAGCTACATTAGATCGCCACCTCACTCCCGGCTTAGAAATCCCAGCTGCTTCGTTGCAATCTCTCATCAGCGTCGCCATCCTCGTGTTCATCCCTATATATGATCGGGTTATAGTCCCGATCATGAGAAAGGTTACAAAGAAACCTGCAGGAATATCAATGCTCCAAAGAATTGGTGCAGGTATATTTCTATCTTTTTTGATCATGGTCACTGCAGCACTTGTTGAGCAGTATCGCCTCACGGTTGCAGAGGAGCACGGGCTCGTGGACAAGCCAGACGAGACGGTGCCGATGAACATATGGTGGTTGGCCCCACAATATTTGTTACTTGGTATTGCTGATGTTTTCACTATGGTTGGTCTTCAAGAATTTTTCTATGATCAGGTTCCTATTGAGTTGAAAAGCTTAGGGCTTGCTTTGTACCTTAGTATATTTGGTATAGGGAATTTCTTGAGTAGTTTCTTGATTTCTTTAATCGAGCTGATCACGAGTCGAGCTGGGTGCAATAGTTGGTTTTCGGACAACTTGAATCGCGCCCATCTCGACTACTTCTACTGGCTGCTCGGAGGCATTAGCGCAGCCACGTTGGTGGGATATGTTTACTCCGCGAAATGTTATGCTTACAAGAGGAAAGACTAGGTTTTGTGGTGTCGGGACGACGTTCATTTCTGTTGTGTACCACGTGACGTGCATTGATAATAATGTAGTTTGTAGAAGTGAATCATATGATGCAATACTCAAATGTAATTGGAGGTTTCGTACTTAAGATGTAGAATGTATGTAGCGTAGGAATAGATTATTGATTGAAGTGATTGGAAAATAATTATATATATTGATAGTTCAAAATTATTCTTTGCTAATGAAATTATGGCCTTCTAGCCTATTTTCTCTACTGTTCCCTCCGTCCCACCAGGCTTGTCTTGCTTATTTTGGATACAGGGTGTAAGGAGAAAATAATTAAGAATAGAAAGTACGTTTAATGGAATTTTTAAAGTAAAATACAGTGGGTAGAGAGAGAGTGAATATTGAATAAAGTGGAATAAAGTGAGTAGAGAGAGAAGGAGAATAGTGAATGACACAGAAAATGGTGTAAAATGGATTATTTGACAAATTAATTATCTTCTAATTATTTCCAAAAAAGGAAACACGACAAGAATAACGAGACAACCCAAAAAGGAATATAAGACAAGAATAACGGGACGGAGGGAGTATTTGGTTTGGTAAAAGTACTTCCAATTTTATTATAAATAATTTATTTTCTTAACATTTGTGCCAGACCATTCTAGCCTATTGAATTGGGACGGAAAAAATATTAAGTTTTCTTATGATAGTTATTTCACTCATGCACATTTATATTTATGATACTACTATACCACCATTATTTCATACTCCCTTCGTCTAGTTCAACTTGTTTCATTTTGCTATTTTGGGTGTCCCGTTCAACTTGTCCCATTTCTTTTTAAGGAAATAATTTAAAAATCACTTTATTCACTTTATATCACTTCAAAATCACTTTATATCACTTTATCTCACTTCAATAACACTTTATATCACTTTATCAATTAAAAAAATACTTTATATTATTTTATTCACTACAATAAACACACCTTTTAGTATATAATACTCTTGTTCTTAATCTCCGTGCCGATCCTAAATGAGACAAGTTCAATGGGATGGAGAGAGTACATCAGAGTTATTTTACCAATACATGTCATGTGTGATGCATTATGAAATTTAATTACATACATTCGGTTAATTAGTTGTTGCCATATTATTATTATTTGCAGCCTTTTCTTTTCTCCTCCAATTATTGAAACCACTTTGTTTATTTTGAAAGTTGGTGTTGGATGGAGCCCACCCTAAATCTCTGAATTTATTACAAGTATTTGTCCTTTATTTCTCAGGTTATCATCTAGTCCATAAGTAGTGCACTTTCCCCACTCGTCCTTCAATTCAAGACAAAAATCAAAATCAAAACAATACAACCGTACAAATTATCAAAAGCTGTCGGAGAATATTTCCAGAATATAGGAAAATAAACTTTAATTTATTGAGGTAACTCATAAAATATCTTTTATATTGAGAGCATATTCATTTTTCTTTTAGATGAGCATATTAATTTGCCTAAATTAGGGGTGTAAATTCGTGTTGCGGGTTTCCGGGTAATCCACACCGTCCGGTAATTTTCCGAATATAGGATCCCTGTTAGTATTTGATTTTCAGGGTACATGACGGGTTATGAAATAGATAGTTTTATTTATTTCGACTAATGGGTTGCTCGTCCCGCCCCGTCCCGCAAACTCGATCAATTATCCTGTCAAACTTCTATATATTATATTATTTTTTAGGGTAATGATATCCGTTCACACGGTGACCAGCCATACGCGTAAGAAAAAGGAAAGTTGACTGTAAAAATGAAAATAATCACATTTCCCCATAGGAATTATGCTTCTCAATTGGGCCATTTTCAAAATTTATATTATCATTTTTAACTTGTGTGACCGGCCACAATATGACAAAATAGCACTACCCTATTTTTATATGATTCTTATTTATAAGTTATAGTAATTAGTTAAGATATGACTAGTAGTTAATTTAATAAAATAAAGTGATCGAGTATAGTGCCTCTTAAGGCTTAAGCTATTGCTTCTTAATTTTCTTTTTACATTACATTTGTATTTTATTTGTTTACCTTCTGGATCTTAAATTATGTGTATAATTTTGAAATTTGTAATTTTCCTCTTAACGATTTTTTTTCTTTTTCAAACGAGTATATATAGGTATTCGTACCCATTCCGTTAGAATTCGTCAGGTATTGGGTACTCGTTTTATTAAAACGGAAGGGGTTCGGGTAGGAGATTTAAATGAACTTTGAGTATAAGTAATCGCGATTTTCGGACTGTCCCGTATTTACACCCCTAGTCTAAATCTATAGTACTCCTTCCGTCCCGTCGTAATATAACATATTTCTTTTGATACGAAGATTAAAAAGAAGAGAAATAGATATAGTAATAATGTGATAATACAATATAGTACTATATTGTTTTTTTATCGCCTATGTATTTTTGATTTATTTGCATTTTTGTAAAGGTTTGAATTTTGAATTAACTAGTAATAACCGATATTATACTCCCTCCGTCCAATTTATGTCTACCCATTTAGGGTGTGACACAGGTTTTAAGAAAGCTGATAAAGTGGTAGTTGATGAAATAAAGGTGTATTTGAGGGGTAGTGACATAATGACAAAGAAATAGTAGTAATGACAAAAAAAAAGGTGATATTGACCAAAAAGTAGGAATAAAGTTGTTGAAATGATAAAAAAATAGAAATAAAATTGATGTGAGGTGGTGTCATCAATGACAAAGGGTAGTAAATAGGAAAAAAAGATGAGGGTATAAGTGTAAATTTTTTAAAGTAAGTAGATATAAAATGAACAAATTTTTTGTCATAAGTAGGTAGATATAAATTGGACGAACGAGTATTATTGTTTTAAAAATAACTGAAATAATATGTTAACTGATAGTTGTATGTCATGACTCACATGTTATTTAAAAATACGTACCTTCTTCCCACACTCCGACAGTGAGAGAGAGAGAGAGAGGGGGAGAGGGAATGGCTGCCGCCGCCAGAAGCGACGCCATGGAAGCTGAAGCTCCGCTAGTGAACGACGCCGTCAGGGGATGCGTTGACTTCAAAGGCCGCGGCGTTCTCCGCTCGAAGTCTGGCTGCTGGAAATCTGCTTCCTTCATCATAGGTAGTCGACGTCATCCTGCAGTTTCGAAAATTTCCATTTTTATTTATTTTTATTGATCTTTGCTGAAGTTTTTCGATCGTAGGCGTTGAAATGGCGGAGAGATTTGCTTATTATGGAATCAGTTCAAATCTGGTCAGCTATCTCACCGGTCCGTTGGGCCAATCCACGGCGGCGGCGGCGGCGAACGTGAACGCCTGGGCCGGAACGGCGTCGCTTTCACCGTTGCTCGGCGCTTTCATTGCCGATTCATTTCTCGGGAGATATTGGACGATTATCGTTGCCTCTCTTCTCTACATCTTGGTAATTTGTTGATTTTAATTTTGATTTAAAAAAAAATTGAATCATGTTATTGATTTTAGCAGTGGACTATTGAAGATATGATTACACTCTATTTAGTGAATAAAATGTTGAAATTAACTTTGATTTAAAAAAAAAATTTTGAATCATGTTTATGGTTTTAGCTGTAATGGACAATTGAAGATTTGAGTATCATCTATTTAGTGAAAAAAATGTTGAAATTAATTTTGATTTAAAAAGAAAAAAATGAATCATGTTTATTGTTTTGAGCATCATCTATTTAATGAAAAAATGTTGAAATTAATTTTGATTCAAAAATAAAAATGAATCATGTTTATGGTTTTAGCTGTAATGGACTATTGAAGATTTGAGTATCATCTATTTAGTGAAAAAATGTTGAAATTAATTGATTTAAAAAAAAATTGAATCGTGTTTATGGTTTTAGCTGTATGGACTATTGAAGATTTGATTTTGATTTATTTATTGAAAAAAAAAAAAATGTTGAAATTTTTGAATGTTGTGTGGTTGAATCACAGGGCCTTGGACTATTGTCTTTATCAGCAGCTCTCAATCCCTCAGATTCATCTCCTCCTCTAGTTGATGTGATCTTCTTCTTCTTCGCGTTGTATTTAGTAGCGTTTGCAGTAGGCGGCCATAAGCCTTGCTTGCAGGCATTCGGAGCCGATCAGTTTGATGATGGAAATAAGAAAGAGGTTCAATCAAAGAGCTCATTTTTTAATTGGTGGAACTTTTGTTTGTGTATTAGTACTGTGGTAGGTTTATTAGTTTTGACCTACATTCAAGAAAATTTGAGCTGGGAACTCGGCTTTGGAATCCCCTGCATCGTCATGTGTTTTGCGTTAGTTGTTTTCTTGTTTGGGATAATGACATACAGGTTCCGCGTGAAGAGTGATGGGGGGAATCCATTTGTGAGAATCATTCGTGTTTTTGTGAGAGCGACCAAAAACCGGCATGCTACTACCTCTCTAGGTGTGTCTATGGAGGAGGAACCTCAGTGTGTTCTGCCTTGCGAAGATGCTCACTTTAGGTATGATTTAAGTAAGATTTTGTTGTTGTTTATCATCATTTTTTTTGGTATGTGCTACGTTTCTTGATCAAAAATTACTTGAACATTTATTGAACTTTGGGAAGTTGAAATAAGGTATTGTTGTTGTTTATCATCACCACTATTTGGTTTGTGAAGTTTCTTGATCGATCATCACGAAGATGAAATAAGATTTTGTTGTCGTTTATCATTGGTTTGTGCTAGGTTTCTTGAACAAGCATTACTAGAACTATGGGAAGATGAAATAAGAATTTATTGTCGTCTATCATCATTGTTTGGTCTTTGCTACGTTTCTTGAGCAAGCATTGCTAGAAGCTAGAACCATCATTTGAAATATGTGAAGATGAAATAAGATTTTGTATTCGTTTATCATCATTGTTTGGTTTGTGCTACGTTTCTTGAGCAAGCATTGCTAGAAGCCTAGAACCATCATTTGAACTATGTGAAGATGAAATAAGGTTTTATATGTTGCTTATCATCATTAGCTGGTTTATGCTACTACGTTTCTTGATCAAGCATTCGAGCCTTTGTTTGAACTATATAAGAAGATGAAATAAGGTTTTCTCGTTGTTTATGACCATTATTTGGTTTGTGCTACGTTTCTTGATCAAATATTACTAGAACCTTTGTTTCAACTATGGGAAGGTGAAATAAGGTTTCATTGTTGTTTATCATCATTATTTGGTTTCTGCTAGGTTTCTCGATCAAGCATTACTAGAACATAATGGTGAGAAAGTTTGTAGCACGAGTGATGTCGAAGATGCAAAGGCAATTCTAAAGCTTCTTCCAATATGTTTGGCATGTCTGCCTTTCGCTATTGTCTACTCTCAGTCGACAACTCTGTTCACCAAGCAAGGCGCTACAATGGACCGTCACATAACTAGTAATCTCGCGATCCCAGCTGCTGCACTTCAGGCCTTCACACCGGGCTCCATTATCCTCTTCGTTCCATTCTACGAACGAGTCCTAATCCCCACTGCAAGAGCTATCAGCCACAAACCAACCGGCATATCATTGCTCCAACGAATAGGAACAGGCCTACTTCTCGGTATAGTTTGTATGTTCATTGCAGGTTTTACTGAAAGAAAACGCTTGGAAATTGCCTTTGAACACGGGCTGCTCGACTTGCCAAAGGAAACTGTACCGATGAGCATATGGTGGCTCGTTCCACAATACTTGGTTATGGGGATTGCTGATGTGTTGACCTTCGTTGGTCTTCAAGAATTTTTCTACGATCAAGTTCCCGGTGAGTTGAAAAGTATGGGTCTTGCCCTATCCTTTGGGGTGGCTGGGATTGGTGGTTTCTTGAGCAGTTTTCTGGTATCCGTTGTGGATAAGGTCACGACTGGAGATGGCGAAGATAGCTGGTTATCGGATAACTTGAATCGAGCTCATCTCGATTACTTCTATCTGTTGCTGGCTGGGCTAAATGTGTTGTCTATTATCTTGTATGTCTACTTTGCTAGGTCTTATGTTTATAGTAAAAGAATCATTTTCTGAAACTGCATTCATTTTACTGGTCATGAATTTTTTCTTGGGAGTCCTTTTCTAGTTTCCTCCCATGTGAAATTACATGTTTGATTAATATATTCTCATTGAAATCCAATTTCAAAGTTTTTGAGTGATTGCTGATCATGTTATCTAGTAATATATAATTCACCATGATCATCATACATAGTTGTCAAACAATATATAATCAAAGTTTGATAAAAAAAAAGCATTGGATCTTCCAAAATTCCTTAATGTTTTGACAAACATGATTTTTGTAGGCTTATCGTTTTCAACTCATTTGATAATATAATTGTTGTGGTTTGTACAATCATTTTCTTTTTCTTTAAAAATCAAAAGCTTAGAGACCATAATGCAACATATAGTTGACCGTGTGTAAAAACTAGTCATAACAAAGTTTTGAATAGAAGAATTTTTGAAAGTGAGAAGCGAGAGAAAGAGAGAGAATAAAGTTGACCTTTATCCATTTCTCCACCTGCAAAGATGAGTCTCTTTTTCCATTGACCTAACATCTATCACACTTTTTCTAAAACACGTGACAAAAGTTAGCTACAATCTTCGTGTACAGAGGGAGTATATTATCTCTTAAGGGTGCATTTACTTTGATGGAAAAGGGTGGAAATGGAACATTTTCACCCTTTTTTCATCCTTTTCACATGTTTACCGTGATAGAAAATTTTCTCCGGGCAGGTAAGTTAGAAATTTTTCTCGGGCAGCCCCTTTTCTCTCTTTTTTTTCTCAATGTTGGATAATATTCTCTTTACCTTTTGATATGAAAATATATTCCAATGGATAAAAGACATAAAAATTCTGAAAGGATGGGGGAACCATATGATAATTTTCTTTTCGATCCTAGTAAACATGTGATAAGAAAAGGATGGAAATATTAATATTTTCTCATCTTTTCTTATCCATCATTTTCCAATGGAAATATTTCCATCAAAGTAAACACACATTATTTTATAGAATTTAGAGTTTTAATTTATTAAATACTTAAATATGTTATCTCTATAGGAAATGCTATTGGTCAACATAATGATTCAAAATATTAGATGACGCAACACAGCAATTCCGTCCCTAAACACTCAACTATATTATCTGTAACCTTTTTGTGCAAACAGTCTTTCTTTAAAACTAGAAACGACTCTTCTACTCTGTTTAAGACACCAAATTATTAGCCATGGCCAAACCTACCATCTTTCCCAATCTCTTCACTATTCTATTCCTCTTCATCCACCTCCTCTCTACCACTCCTGCACACTCCGACAACCAAACGGACTTCGAAGCTCTTCTCGCCTTTAAGAAATCCATAGACGACGATCCACTGGGGGTTCTGAGGTCATGGAACGAGACAACACATTTCTGCAGGTGGTATGGCGTTTCTTGCAGCAAAAGGCATCCAAACAGAGTCGTCTCTGTTTCTCTCCGGTCACAAGGCCTGGTGGGATGGCTCTCACCTCACATAGGTAACCTTTCTTTTCTCAGAGCCATCATATTGCAAAACAACTCCTTCCGCGGCCTAATCCCGGAAGAGATTGGTCGACTGAGAAGGCTTGAATTCATCGAGTTGAGTAACAATTCTTTCGGAGGTGGGATTCCAACAAACCTCTCACAGTGCAGAAATCTTTATTACTTGAATTTGATCGACAATGAGCTCACTGGATCCATAGTCCCCGAGTTAGCTTCTCTAGTCAAGCTCGAACATTTAGGCTTGTCGAGGAACACACGCTCGGGGACTATCCCACCATTCATAGGAAACTTCACAAATCTAATCGAACTCTCGTTGGTAGAGTGCAACTTGCAAGGAGAGATTCCAGAGTCGCTCGTTCAACTCCGCAGAATGCAGCTGCTAATTATGCATGCGAACAGTCTCACCGGTAGAGTTCCAATCGGCCTGTATAATCTTTCAAGTATGGAGGCTTTCTCATTGGGTATCAATCAACTCCATGGAACCATACCTTCCTTCACACTTCCCAAGTTGAGGTATCTTGATTTGGGCTTCAATCGTTTCACCGGAAAGCTTCCACCTTCGCTGTCAAATTCTTCCCTAATCGAACATGCGCGTGTAGCTTCCAACAATTTCATCGGAGAAATGATAGATTTAACAAGGCTTCCGGCTCTTGAGAAACTTGTGGCTTCATCTAATCATTTGAAGGGTGATATTCATACTATTTTATCATCCCTTACCAACTCCACCCGCCTTGAAACTTTGGATTTGGATGATAACCTTTTTACTGGTTCGCTGCCAGATTCAATTGGCAATCTCTCGACTCACCTTTTTGACCTCAACGTTGGTCTAAATCAGATAAGTGGAAGCATTCCATCTAGTATTGGAAACCTCGTCGCTCTCACTCTTCTATCAGCTGATGTCAATAGTCTCCAAGGTTCAATTCCTTCTTCCATCGGGAAACTTCACAAGTTGCAACAAATCTACCTAGGAACGAACATGCTGACAAATGAAGTGCCGTTATCATTTGGCAACTTGACTTTGTTGAGCATTCTTGTATTGGAGCGAAACAATCTCTTCGGGACTATACCTCCAAGTCTCGCCAACTGTACCAACTTGTTATCCTTAGATCTTTCAGAGAACAATCTCAGTGGTTCTATACCTCCCCAAATCTTGAGCCTTTCATCCCTTTCTATTGGACTCGACCTATCCAACAATGTCTTGACAGGTACTATTCCATCAGAAGTCGGCGGTTTGAGAAATCTTCTGAACTTGGACTTGTCTCACAACAGATTATCCGGAATCATTCCAAATTCTTTGAGCAGCTGCATCATGCTGGAACGGCTTCACCTCGGGAGCAATTCTCTTCAAGGAGAGATACCCGACAGTTTGAAGGCTTTGAGAAGTTTACAATATTTGGATCTTTCCCAGAATAACTTTTCTGGGACGATCCCAACATTTCTGGGTGAGCTTCGTCTGCTATTATATCTCAATCTTTCTTTCAATGAGCTGCTGCAAGGTGAAGTCCCTACTCTTGGAGTTTTCTTAAATCAAAGTGCAATCTCACTCCAAGGTAACCACCACTTGTGTGGAGGTATTCCGATCCTAAATCTTACATCTTGCTCACTACCAATTTCTAACAAGAAATCAGATTTAGGTAGAATTTTGATTCCAACTGCTGGAGCCATATGCCTTGCCCTTTCTGTATTATGCTTCTGCGTCATCATCTACAGGCGACGCACATTGCAAAAGGTTGGAACCCCTGCAGCTTCATTCATGGTGCCGGAGTTTTTGAGGCTATCTTATGCAGATCTCTTGAATGCCACAGGTGGATTCTCGGAGTTGAATCTACTTGGGGCAGGGAGATTCGGATCTGTATATAAAGGAACAATTATCAATAATGATGACGATGAACAGAGAGAAGTGGCAGTAAAAGTGTTTAATCTCAACATCAGAGGAGCATATAAAAGCTTGGCCTCAGAATGCAATGCATTAAGAGGTATAAGACATAGAAATCTGCTCAAGATAGTGAGCGTTTGTGACAGCATGGATTTTCAAGGGAATGACTTCAAGGCTTTGGTCTATGAATTTATTGCCAACGGAAGCCTCGAAAATTGGCTGCATCACATTTCTCAGGAACAAGGCAGAGGTCTCAGTACTATTCAGAGGCTTAATATTGCTATAGATATTGCATCTGCAATAGAGTACTTGCATTGTGGCATTACTGATTGTGTAATTATTCATGGAGATTTGAAGCCGAGTAACATTCTCTTGGATAAAGACATGGTCGCCCACGTTGGTGATTTTGGATTAGCCAAAATCATTTCAAACATTTCACAAAACATGTCAACAACAGAGGGAAGCAGTTCAATTGAAATAAAGGGTACTATAGGCTACATCCCTCCAGGTCAGCGTCTAACCATTTCATTACTTCACAATTTCTTTATCAATATACATACATAGCTACTAAGTATGCTTATTAGCTTATTATATGTGTTTTATACAGAATATGGGATGAACGACGTTGTATCCACAAAAGGGGATGTGTACAGCTATGGAATTCTTGTGCTAGAGATGTTCACAAATATAAGACCCACCAATGATGCATTCGAGGGGTACGTAAATCTCCATTATTTCGTAAACAGTGCCTTAACTGATCGTCTAATAGAAGTAATGGATCCATTTTTGCATCAACAAGTTAACAAAGGTGACAAGTATTTAGATTGCATCGTTTCGATTTTGAGGATTGGAGTAAGATGCTCAATGGAACTTCCAAGAGATCGAATGTCGATGACAGAGGTTGTTAATGACCTCAAAAACATAAAACGTGTTTTTCTTGCAGATAGACGACTTGGCAGAAATAGAAATGCTGCTCCCTACCAATATTGAAATAAATGTTGGTATCTATTGCGTATAAATTTCTTTGAAGTTTCTTCTCTAATAATAAATGGATTATATGGTTTCTGTTGCAACTATTTATAGTTTTATATGATCAGATGTTTTGTTCTATACACGCATTAAGCCACCTAGTCATTAAGCAAAATTAAGTATTTTTGTTACAATATAGAAATAAGTAAACAGAGGATTTATTCCATTTGTGGTAACAAGTAGTAGCATGCATTAAGCTAGTGTTTGGCTGAGCTTAAAAGATCCTTAAAACAGCTTATAACCTCCTAAATCCTTAATAATGAACAACTTATAAGCTGTATTAAGGAGCTTAAAGAGCAGCCAAACACCCTATAAATATACTATATCATATGAATTAGGTGTATAGTAAGAAATATTAGTTAGAATAGAATGGGTAAATTCCATGAATCTTAAATCGAAGATAAGTAACACACATTCCTATTCACTTCGTTTGCATTGCAAAAAAAAATTGAACTTATATTAACAGGGGAGGATGCAGGGGATTAGGGTAGGGTAAGCCCCAAATTCGAAAATTACCTTCTTTTCTTGTGGATATCGCCGAAATAAACCTGAATTCTTGTAGAGGTCGGCGGAATCAACCGGAATTATTGAGGAGGTCGCCGGAATCAACCGGAATTATTGTGGAGGTCGTCGGGAAATCACCTTGAATTCTATCAGTGATTTGCTAATAGCCTCACTTCACGGAGGGGCCAAAGGGGGAAGGAAGGGGGCGGCTGAATTGAAGTGATTCGACACTGAAAATTGTTAGTAGTAAAAAATGTCATTCCGTTTTAGAAAAACGTGTAAACTCGAAAGAAAAAGGAAAAAAAAAATCACTTAAATAAGAAATCTTCAATTTTATTACCCAAAAAAAAAAGAATAAGAAGAAATCTTCAATTTTTGCTAAAAAAAAATATATAAGTGATGTCTTAATTAAAATGATTCAAAATTCTTGTTCAAATTGACGATTGCTGTAAAGATTTAGCAGAAGAAATCTAATCATGAAATGGATCCTCTTTCTTCATTTTCCAGTTTTGGAGGAATGCATCATTTAGATGGATCATTTTGCCCCAATTCAATTTTGGTTAATTTATGAGTCCGGTGATGAAGCTGTTGATTGTAAGGAGACACTGAATGTGTGGGTTTCACCGATTAGCTGAGTTCCATGGTGAAGATCATGCACGCCAAATGTCTGACAAAATGCTTCAATGAGCTTCATGTAAGTTTCTACTAAAACATTGATATTGCTCTTGGTTGTTTTCCATATATTATAATCTCAATAATTATTTACAATTTATATATCTATTGTAGCTACAAAAGCATACATATTTATCATTTCTAGATTTGGAGGGTGTTTGGCATAGGTTATAAAGCTTATACAATCTGCATATTGTAACGATAGATGTTATTGTTAAATAAAAGTTGTTTGTTTGAGTGCTTTAACTTGTAAGGGTGCGTATACTTTGATAGAAAAGGGTGGAAAGAGAATATTTTCACCGTTTTTCCATCCTTATTATGACTAGTACTGCTTGTTATTCTTGAGTTATGATTTATATTCTAGGATTTACTCTCTTCATGCATGTTTGATCATTTTTTAATGATAAACCTTTTCTTTAGTAACAATTGACGAAAACTGATAATTTTGTAGCATATATATATATAATGTAGAGTAGAAAACTCAAAACATTACATAATAGATAGGGACATCTGCTTCAATGTTGGTAGGGAGCAACTTTTGGAAGAAATACACTTCTTATCTTTTTGAGTTCATTAACAACCTCTGCCATTGACATGCGATCTCTGGGAAGTTGCTTTGAGCATCTCACTCCAATCCTCAAAATCGAAACAATGCAATCCCAGTACTTGTCACCTTTCTTAAGCTGTTGATGCAGAAATGGATCCACTACTTCCATTACACGGTCTGTTAAGGCACTACTGACGAAATCTTGGATATTTACGTACCCACTGAATGCGTCACTGGTGGGTCTTATATTTGTGAACATCTCTAGCACAAGAATTCCATAGCTGTATGTGTCCCCTTGTGTTGATACGACGACGTTCATCCCATATTCTGTATAAAGACAATTACAGATAAAAATGCTATGTATAAAGATGAATAAATTGTGAACTGAGAAAAGTTAGAAAGTGAACCTGGAGGGATGTAGCCTATGGTACCCTTTATTCCAATTGAACTGGTTCCCTCTGCAGATGACGGGTTCGGCGAAATGCTTGAAATGATTTTGGCTAGTCCGAAATCGCCAACGTGGGCCACCATGTCTTGATCCAAGAGAATGTTACTCGGCTTCAAATCTCCATGAATAACTACGGAGTCAGTACCGGTATGCAAGTAGTCAACTCCAGATGCAATATCAATTGCAATATCAAGTCTCTGAATAGTACTGAGGATTCTGCCTTCTTCCTCAGAATTGTGATGAAGCCAATTCTCGAGGCTTCCGTTGGCCATGAATTCATAGACCAATGCTTTGAAATCATTCCCTTGAAAATCAATAGTGTCGCACACGCTCATAATCTTGAGAAGATTTCTGTGTCGTATGCCTCTTAATGCATTGCATTCTGATGCCAAACTTTTATATGCTCCTCTAATGTTGAGATTAAGCACCTTCACTGCCACTTCTGTTTGCTCATCTTCACTAACAATTGTTCCTTTATATACAGATCCAAAACTCCCTGCCCCAACTATATTCGCTTGTGAGAATCCACCCGTTGCATTCAAGAGATCTGCATAAGATAGCCTCAGCGGCTCCGGCACCATGAATGTAGCTGCTGGGGTTCCAGTTCCAGTTTTTTGCATTGTTCGTCGTCTGTAGATGATGACACCGAAGCATAATAGTGAAAGGGCAAGGCATATGGCTCCAGCAGTTGGGATCAATATTTTACCCAAATTTGATTTCTTGTTAGAATTTGGTGGTGAGCAACGAGGAATATTTAGGATTGCAATACCTCCACACAAGTGGTGGTTTCCTTGGAGCGAGATTGCGCTTTCGTTTCGAAAAACACCCCCAATAGGGACTTCACCTTGCAGCGCATTGAAAGAAAGGTTGAGAAACAGAAGGCGAAAGTCAACCAGAAATGTTGGAATCTTCCCAGAAAAGTTATTCTGGGAAAGATCCAAATATTCTAAACCTCTCAAAGCCCTGAGGCTGTTAGGTATCTCTCCTCGAAGAGAATTTCTGTGGAGGTAAAGAGTATGCAGCATGACGCAGCTGCTCAATGAAGTTGGAATGAATCCGGATAATCTATTGTTGGACAAGTCCAAGACCCCAAGATTTCTCAAATCGCCAACTTCTGACGGAATAGTACCCATCAAGAAGTTGTGGGATAGGTCAAGTGCAATAGAAATGGAGGAAAGCCTGAGAATTTGGGGAGGTATAGAACCATTGAGATTGTTGTGTGATAGATCTAAGGATAACAAGCTGGTACAGTTGGCAAGACTTTGAGGTATACTCCCGGAAAAATTGTTTCGCTGCAGGATGAGTTCGTTCAACAAAGTCAAGTTGCCAAATGATAATGGAATCTCATTTGTCAGCTTGTTTCCTCCGAGGTAGATTGCTTGCAAGTTAAGAAGTTTTCCAATGGAGGAAGGAATTGGACCTTGGAGATTATTGTCTGCAGCTGATAACATAGCGAGACTGACGAGGTTACCAATACTAGATGGAATGCTTCCACTCAACTTATTTTGACCAATCTGCAGGGCAAGCAGCTGAGTTGAAAGATTGCCAACGGAATCCAGTATCGAGCCTGTGAAAAGGTTATCCTCCAATGCCAAAAATGTAAGGCTAGTGGAGTTTGAAAGGGATGATAAAATAGTATGAATATCACCCTTCAAATGGTTAGATGTAGTCACAAGATTTACAAGAGCTGGAAGCCTTGTTAGATCTATCATTTGTCCGGTGAAATTGTTGGAAGCTACGCGCATGCGTTCAATGAGGGAAGAATTCGACAGCGAAGCAGGAAGCACCCCGGTGAAATGGTTTTCGCCCAAATCAAGATACCTCAAATTGGGAAGTGTGAAGGAAGGTATGTTGCCATGGAGTTGATTGGTACCGAATGATAAATGCTCGATAGTTGAAAGATTAAAGAGGCCGATTGGAATTGAACCGGTCAGACTGTTCCCCAACATAAGTAGCCGCTGCAATCTCCGGAGTTGAACGAGCGACTCAGGAATCTGTCCTTGCAAGCCGCACCTATTCAATGAGAGGAGGATAAGATTTGTGAGGTTTCCTAGGAACGGCGGGATACTCCCTGACAGCATGTTCACTCCCAAGCCTAAACGTTCGAGCTTGACAAGAGAAGCTAACTCTGGCACTATGGGTCCCGTGAGCTCATTGTCGATCAAATTCAGGTAGTAAAGATTTCTGCATTGTGACAGATTAGTTGGAATCCCACCTCCGAAAGAATTGTTACTGAAGTCGATCAATTGAAGCCTTGTCAATTTACCAATCTCTTGCGGGATTGGGCCGCGAAAGGTGTTGTTTTGCAAGTTGATATTTCTGAGGAAAGAAAGGTTACCTATGTGAGGTGGAAGCGTTCCCACAAGCCCTTGAGAAAGCAGAGAAACAGAGACTACTCTGTTTTGATGCCTTTTGCTGCAAGAAATGCCATTCCATCTGCAGAAATGCGTTGTTTCGTTCCATGAGGTCAAAGCACCGAGTGGATCGCTGTCTATGGTTCTCTTGAAGGCGAGAAGAGCTTCGAAATCGGTTTGGTTGGAAGCAGAGAATGAAGGAGGAGTAGAGGCGAGGATGATTATGATGTTGAAGAGGTATATAATAATGCAGGGGTTGGAGATGGAAGGTTTTGCCATTGTTTATTATTTGCTGTCTTAAAGAGTAGATTTTATAATGGGTAAAATGCATATTTTAGGTACTCATACTTATAAGATTTATTTTGTTAGATTTTTGATTTTTATTTTAATAGATACTTATACTATTATTATATTTCACTTCAAAAGATCTTAGTACTATTTTTTTTTTCTCACCTGGTCTCCCCTACTTTGGAGTTAAGTTGTGTGCCGTTGTGTTTGACTCAACTTATCTTGAACAGCTTGCAAATATCTCAAGAGCATATAAGTTGCCAAAATATCTCAATAATTGAGCTTATAAGTTTCTTCTTTTCTTTTACCTTTTCCCTTTTCTGAGAAAAGCTTATAAGTTCTTTAAAATCTTAGGGTGCGTTTACTTTATTGGAAAATGGTGGAAAATAAATATTTTCACACATTTTCCATCCATTTTCTTATATTTATTAGAGTTGTTAATTTTCATCTTTTTCCATCATTTTCTATCATTTTCCATCCTTTTTCCTGTGGAAAATATTAATATGGGGGGAGAGGTGTGATATTTTCCAACTTTTTCTTTTCATACCTTTTCTTTTCCTTCATTTTCCATAGTACCAAAGTAAACGTGCCTTATAAGGTTGGGAGTTGAAATTTATTTTTGGATCTTTTTTTGGGATCATATTTGCTAAATATTTTTCAAGAAATTATAAGCATCTAAATATCTTAAAGATGTTCCAAGAGTAAATTTGTGAATATGAGTGTATATATATGTTCTAATGTAGCTTTTGCAAATATTTCAACACAATTAGAATTTAGCCTCTCCTGTAGATTGACAAGTCATACGCCGGTTGCACAACGACTTAAAGACGAGCATCGTGTGAGACAATGTGTGTTCCAATGAGGAATGTGCCCTCACCAATTGGTTACCCTTGTCAATCGCAATCCCTTACTGTTTTAAAGAGAGAGATTTTGGGTTTAATTCAAGTCGAACTCCGCTCTCCTATCCAAAAAAAACCTTGCATTGCAAGATAAATACACACAAGTTATTTTGAGGAAGGTAATATGAAAATCAATTTTCTTTTTAACACGAAGGTGACCAACAACTGGTTTTTGTACTAGGTAAACTCTGTTTCTGTATAATAGCCTGCAATCCGCATTGGAGAGGTAAATTGCATTTTATGATGTATGTTGACTTATATTGTGTGAAAGGGTTTAAGATAATGTAAGATTTGGCTACATTCTCTTTCTTTTTTTGTTTTGTTTTATAGAGAAAATTCTAGTGTCTTCCTATTGTTGTGTTGAGAATTTTCTAGAAGCTGTTTGGTAGCAGCCAAACCCTATTACCCCACAAATATGCATTCTCACACACTCATCCACAAGTTTTATATGGAAAAATTTTTGTATCATTTGTACAATACTAGGAATACGACTATGTTACGCGCATTCATAAACTCCTCTATAATATATACTCCCTCCTTTCACAATATTTTTGCCACATTGTGGACGAGTTGTTTTAAGAAATCGGTGGGTAGTACTAGATAGTACTATTATTGTTGTGACTGAAGTAAGAATTGCACCATAAATAGTAGGGAATATAAGGTTGAAAAAATGAAGTGTTATGTGGACCCTACTAATAAAAATAGAACTTTATATCGTGGACGAACCTAAATAATAAAAGTAGCAATGATACCTTGGACGGGAGGAGTATTAATTAGAAGAGTTGAATAATGAAATTAGCACTTCTAGGATGTAAAAGATAAATTATACTCATTTAAAAAACCATTTAAAAAAGAATACCCAGTTTATAAAAAATAAATGAGCGGATTATTTTTAAACCCCTTCTCTTCTTTTTTTCCGCTTTAAATTCACACTTTTTATTTAGTGATGTCACATAAAAAAATGTTGATCATATAACATTAAATGAAATAAAACTATTACATGTACATTTTACACTTTTTATTTAGTGATAACATGAATACAAATTGGTGATGACGCATGGAATGAAACTATTACAATTGCATTGTCACTTTTTATTTTGTCATTACAAATAAATATTTGTGATCACGAAGGGCTAAAGAAGTCCAAAAATGCTAGAATTTTTTTTTTTTTTTAATTAGTGTTAATTTTTTTCCTTTAGATTTAGGTATTGCTAAATTTATTTTTGGATCTTTTTCCACTATCTTATTTGCTAAATACTCTTTCAAGAACATATAAGCATCTAAATATCTTAAAGATGTTCCAAGAGTAAATTTGTGAATATTATGAGTGTATATATATTTGCAAATGTAGTCAGCAATTTGCATTGGAGACGTAACTTGCATTTAATGATGTAAAGTTGACTTATGCTTTTAAGATAATGCAAGATTTGGCTACATTCTCTTTCTTTTTTTTTTTCCTTCTTTCTTTGTTTTGTTTTGTTTTTTTATAGAGGTCAACTAACGTGGGATTTGGATCATTAATAGAGAAAATTCTAGTATCTTCCTATTGTTGTGTTGAAAATTTTGTAGAAGCTGTTTGGTAGCAGCCAAACACTTTACCCCACAAATATGCATTCACACATACTCATCCACAAGTTTAAATGGAACATTTTGGTATCATTTGTACAATATAGTAGGAATACGACTATGTCTATTTTTAGACCCAAACACGCGCATTCATAAATATCACTGCTGTATAATATATGCTCCCTCTATCCACGATATCCGTGCCACATTATGGACGAGTTATTTTAAGAAATCGGTGGGTAGTAATAAATAGGAGTAATATTATTGTGAGTGAAGTAACGATTCCACTGTAAATAGTACGGAATATAAGGTTGAAAAGAAGAAGTATTATGTGGATCCTACAACTAAAACTAGAACTAAAAGTATATCATGGACGGATCGAAATAATGAAAGTGACAAGGATACTATGGACGAAAGGGGTATTAATTAGAAGAGTTGAATAGTGATATTAGCACTTGTAGGATGTAAAAGATAAATTATACTCATTTTAAAAACCATTTAAAAAAGAATACCCAGCTTATAAAAAATAAATGAGCGGATTATTTTTAAACCCCCTTCTTTTTCTTTTCTCTTTAAATTCACTTTTTATTCAGTGATGTCACATAAAAAAAATGTTGATCATATAACATTAAATGAAATAAAACTATTACATGTAAATTTTACACTTTTTATTTAGTGATAACATGAATAAAAATTTCTAATGACGCATGAAATGAAACTATTACAAATGCATTGTCATTTTTTATTTTGTCATTACAAATAAAAATTATCACGAAGGGTTAAAAAAGTCCAAAAATACTAGATTTTTTTTATTTTTTTTAATTAGTGTTTAATTTTTCCTACTACGTCTGTCTATGTGAAAAACACCTCTTATCTTTTTGAGCTCATTCAGAACCTCTGCCATTGACATGCGATCTTTGGGAAGTTCCATTGAGCATCTCACTCCAATCCTCAATATCGAAGCAATGCAATCCCGATATTTGTCACCTTCGTATAGTTGTTGATGCACACACGGATCTACCACTTCCATTACATGATCTGTTAAGGCACTGTTAACGAAATCTTGGAGATTTATGTACCCATCTAATGCATCACTGGTGGGTCTTCTATTTGTGAACATCTCAAGCAGGAGAATCCCAAAACTGTATGCATCCCCTTGTATTGATACGACATTGTTCATCCCATACTCTGTACAAAGACAATAACATATAATATGCAAATCAAAATAAAATTGGGAAGTGAAAAAAGGTTAGAAGTGATCACCTGGAGGGATGTAGCCTATGGTACCCCTGATTGCAAGTGAACTGCTTCCCTCTGCTGATGCGGACATGTTTTGTGAAATGTTTGAAATGATTTTGGCTAATCCGAAATCACTGACGTGGGCGACCATGTCTTGATCCAACAGAATGTTACTGGGCTTCAAATCTCCATGAATAACTACAGAGTCAGTACCTCCATGCAAGTACTCTACTCCACATGCAACATCAATGGCAACATCAAGTTTTTGAATAATGCTCAGATTTCTCCCTTGTTCCCCAGAATTTTGATGAAGCCAATCCTCGAGGCTTCCGTTGGCCATGAATTCATACACCAAAGCCTTGAAATCATTCTCTTGAAAATCGATGCTGTCACAGACGCTGATAATCTTGATCAGATTTCTGTGTCGTATGCCTCTCAATGCATTGCATTCTGATGCCAAGCTTTTGTATGCTCCTCTGATGTTGAGATTTAGCACTTTTACTGCCACTTGTGCATTCTCCTCCCCATCTTCATCATCATTGAGAATTGTTCCTTTATACACAGATCCAAATCTGCCTGCCCCAACTAGATTTGACTCGGAGAATCCCCCTGTGGCATTCAAGAGATCTGCATAAGATAGCCTTAGAAACTCCGGCACCATGAATGTAGCCACGGGGGTTCCAGCTTTCTGCAGTGTTCGTCTTCGGTAGATGATGAGACAGAAGCATAATAGTGAAAGGGCAAGGCATATGGCTCCAGCAGTTGGGATCAATATTTTACCCAAATCCAATTTCTTGTTAGAAATTGGTGATGAGCAAGGAGGAAGATTTAGGATTGCAACACCTCCACACAAGTGGTGGTTTCCTTGTAGTGAGATTGCACTTTGATTTCGGAAAACTCCGAGAGGAGGGACTTCACCTTGCAGCCCATTGAAAGAAAGGTTGAGGTATAGCAGATGAGACTCAGCCAGAAAAGTTGGAATCTTCCCAGAAAAGTTATTATGGGAAAGATCCAAATATTGTAAACCTCTCAAAGCCCTCAGACTGTCCGGTATCTCTCCTTGAAGAGAATTACTGTCGAGGTAAAGAGTATCCAGCATGACGCAGCTGCTCAATGAAGTTGGAATGGTTCCAGATAATCTATTGTGGGACAAATCCAAGATCCCAAGATTTGTCAATGCGCCAATTTCGGATGGAATAGTCCCCACCAAGGCATTGTTGGATAGGTGAAGTGAAATAGAAATCGAGGAAAGCCTGAGAATTTCGGGAGGTATTGATCCATTGAGGTTGTTGTCTGAAAGATCTAAGGCTAACAAGTTGGTACAGTTGCCAAGGCTTCGAGGTATCCTCCCGACAAAATTGTTTTGCCTCAAGACGAGTTCGTTCAACAAACTCAAGTTGCCAAGGCTTTGAGGTATCTCATTTGTCAGCCTGTTTGCATAAAGGGCTATTTTTTGCAAGCTGTGAAGTTTTCCTATGGAGGAAGGGATTGGACCTTGGAGATTATTGTCTGAAGCTGATAAAATAGTGAGAGCGACGAGGTTTCCAATGCTAGATGGAATGGTTCCACTTATCTGATTTAGATCAATGCCTAGGGCGAATAAGTTAGTGGAGAGATTGCCAATGGAATCTGGCAACGAACCGGTGAAAAGGTTGTCATACAACACCAAAGCTTCAAGGCGGGTGCAGTTGGTAAGGGATGGTACAATAGTATGAATATCTCCCTTCAAATGGTTAGATCCAACCAAAAGTCTTTCCAGAGATGGAAGACTTGTTAAATCTATCATTTCTCCGGTGAAATTGTTTGAAGATAGAGATAAATGTTGAATGAGGGAAGAATTTGACAGCGAAGCTGGAAGCGCTCCAGTGAAATGGTTCTCGCTAAAATCAAGAAACCATAAGTTGGGAAGTGTAAAGGAAGGTATGGTTCCATTGAGTTGATTGTCGCCCAACGTGAAAGCCTCCATAGTCGAAATGTTATATAGTCCAAGTGGAATAGTACCACTCAGGCTGTTCCGAGACACAAGTAGCCCCCGCATTCTCTGGAGTTGAACGAGCGACTCTGGAATCTCTCCTTGCAAGCCACAATCATTCAATGAGAGTTGGACTAGATTTGTGAGGTTTCCTAGGAATGGTGGGATAGTCCCCGAGAGCATGTTCTTCGACAAGCTTAAATATTCGAGCTTGACAAGGGAAGCTATCTCGGGGATTATGGATCCTCTGAGCTTATTGTCTATCAAATCTAGTTCATAAAGATTTTTACACTGTGAAAGGTTTGTTGGAATCCCACCTCCGAAAGAATTGTTACTAAATATGATAATATTCAGCCTCTTCAAACGACCTATCTCTTGTGGGATTGGGCCGCGGAAGGTGTTGTTTTGCAAGTCAATGATTCTGAGGAAAGAAAGGTTACCTATGTGAGGTGAAAGTGATCCCACCAAGCCTTGAGACCGCAGAGAAAGAGAGACGACTCTGTTTGAATGCCTTTTGCCGCAAGAAACGCCATTCCATGTGCAGAAATGCGTTGTCTCGTTCCATGACCTCAGAGCCCCCAGTGGATCGTCGTCTATGGATTTCTTGAAGGCCAGAAGAGCTTCGAAATCGGTTTGGTTATTGTTGGAGTATGAAGGAGGAGTAGTAGTGAGGATGAGGAGGAATATACTTATGAAGAAATTGGTGAAGATGGAAGGTTTTGCCAATGCCATGGTTTATAATTAATTTGGTGTCTTAAGTTAAGATACTAGAAAGAATGGTCTTGCTTGGTTTTATACAAAGATTTATGTACAAAATTTTCCAAAAGCCGTTAGAAGATCTTGTTTGATATGTTTGGTAAGTAAATGTGTTCATACTTGAGGAGACATTAGGAAAATGACGCTTAATTAATTTCTTTGAGTATAGTCTATTTTGGACTTTCATTCAATCTCTTATTATTTTGGCCACCCATTTATTTCTTCAACTTAGAACTCCAAACTTAATCATAGCGGTCTACTTCAACTTCCAAATTAAAATACAGTGGCTCATTACAGTGGCTCATTTCATTTGGGCACAGGTAACATGAAGGGTAAAAATTGATTAAAATAATATGACCTACAGCTATTGAAGGTTTAATTATTTTCTTATTTAGAAACGAGCCACTTGTAATGGGACACCCCGATATGGACAACGAGCCACTTGTTACGGGACGGAGGGAGTATGTAATAAGCATCATATTGCATCCATGTTGCATCGCGCCTTTTTTTCCTTCCAACAAAACCATCAATTTAATATATCAAACAAATGGCATAAGGGTACAAAATCATCCGAGTGGAATTTTAGCCAAAAGTGGTAACATCCCCGAACAACAGAAATATAATCAAAACACATCAAAGACCGCCCAAACAAAGGCGTCATCAAACTTAGACAACACAAAAAGGAAGTCTAAACAAAGGTAAATCAAAACGACTACAAAACTAGACAGGACTCTGAAGTTCGGATAGCCAAGCTGGTCTATCCGAACAAGTAAGAGAAAGTGTCTCCATGCAGTCTCCTCGTCAAAAGTAATAAGGCGTGTGAGCTAGTGATCAAGGCAAGCCATGAAGGCCGCCGGGCAATTGCCCTCCTTGTGTATATATGTAACTCGAACATAAAGGTATGCAGAGAAGTCGAATCCTGGAGACGGTGTGGCAGGTTGAGCCGAAGCCAAAGTGGTCATAAGTCATGAGAGAGACAATCGCTACAGCATCGAGCTCGACCCAAACCTATTTGCAATGCTTTAAAAAAATATAAATAAAAAATTAAGGTTAAAACGTGAAATGTCATAAATACCCCATGTTGTATTCCTACTAAGATACAAATGATATACATATCGAATAATTTCCAAATAAAATCCAAAGAGTAAATAAATTTGTGGATGATTGTGTTTGAGTAAATAAATGATTATTTGCATGTGCTTGTTTGTGGGGTCAAGGGTTAGTCTATGATCCTTAATTAGCTGCTACCAAACAAACAACTTCTACAAAATGTATAGTAAGCAATGTTCCTTTCACTTTGTTTGTATTTAAAAAAATTAACTTATATATAGGGGCTAAGCTCCGAATTCGAAAATGGAAGTGACAAGCATATTAGACAAAACAAAATAGCAAAACAATAAAGCTATCCGGACATATTATATTCGGACATAGTATGTACGGACATAACCGGTTCGATCAAGTAAAAAACTAATTTTAAACAATTTTTTAATAATTTTTTTTTCATTAATTTCGGCCATTTATGAATGTACAAAAATATCCTTTTCGAATTTTAATTAGAAGAGAAGAGAAGATGTTTATGTCGATGAAATATGGTCTTAATTAATACAATTTTAATTAGGAAGAGATTTTTTTGGGGGATGAGTGAGAAAATTTTGAGGGGGAGTGATGTGGGGGAATACCGCCTGTTTTTTTTCTTAGTCGAACCGTTTATGTCCGAATAGCATCGCCCTTAAAAAAACCTTTAAAAAAATACCCAATTTATAAATAAGCACTTTGAAATTTTTTATGCCCCTTCTTTTTTTTTCCGTTTTAAATTCACACTTTTTATTTAGAGATGTGACATAAAAAATTGTTGATCATATAAAATTAAATGAATTTAGAATATATATACATATACATATTATAGGGGTCAAAAAAATTTGGGGCCCTCGTTTTTTTGGGCCCAGTGCTGTCCAACACCCCGCCATGCCATAGAACCACCCCTATTTGTGTTGCAAGTTATACAGAGCGTAGTTATAACTTTTAGTTATTTAATTTTTGTTTTCAGTGCTTGTTAAAGGCTACGTCACTTTGGAGCGTTGTCTCATTTCTGACATTGAAAAATTGTTGTGGTTTATATATAGGTTGGGGGTCCATCAAACCCTCCAACCCTTCTAGGTGTTTCGATTATGAAAAAAATTATTATTTTTTGAACAATATTATTAATTATAATACCGTATGACGGTGGACTTAAATACTGATGATATCTATTAGTTTTGTTGAACACCAAATTTTTGTGCTTTTTATTGATAACTTGTGCATAAATTTATTAATTAATAAGAAACTTTTTATAATATCCCAAACTTTTCTAAGTTCTTAAGTGCGTATTAATTAAGTTAATATGCCTAAATGATGAGTTTTGAGTGCTAAAAATTTTTGCGAAAATAAAATTTTCTGTGAAATGAAGAAAATGCCCTTATGTGCTCTAATGTGATTTTTCTCGTTTCGATTATTCGAATCGAGTATGTGATGCATTATTTGAGCTTAATTATATGAGTTTGAGTTTGAGCATGAATTTTGGAATTTTCTGAGAACTTTGATTTTTACATGAATAGTAACGTAAACAGAGAAATTACTATTCATCGACCACTCCGAATTTAGTCTAATTAGTTTCATTTGAATCTAGAATTAATTTTAAGACTTTTGAGACATGTTGGAGAATTTTCTGAGATCATTAGAAGAAGTTTTAAAGATAATTGCTTAACGACATGTTTACTCGAATAGTTTTTATGAAATTATTCGTTAAGAGGAATCTTGGCATAAAAATTAGATAATTGGATTCCTTAATTTATTTTGGAAGATATAAGACGAATTAGAAAGGATTTTGACATCGGGAAAGAGTCGAGAAGGGTTATTAATCGTTTGAGAGAATAAAATAAAATAACGAGGATATTTTCTACAGGAAAATTAATTAACCGAGCATATTTAGCAGTCATAAACTGCATTCTTATCCTTAATAGTAGCCCTAATCTTCATTACACTCTCATTAGAGAGAGTGGAGGCTACTCTCTCCCTCAATCACTCAAGTGGCGCCCCCCTCTCTCTCCATATCTCTCTCTCTCTCTCCTCTCTCTCTCTATTCTTTCCATATCATTCCATCAACTAGATGCATCCCCTCATTCCATAATATCATTTTCACCATCCAACTCTCTCCCTCATCTCTCTTCTCTGCCGAGGAACATCAAGAAGCAACAGCAGCTTCCCTTCGTTCCATTTTCTGCCGAGAAGAAGCAGTTTTGCAGCCACCCTTCATCTCCTTCATCTTCATCTCCAACGTGAGAAGCAAGAGGAGCAGCCCTCCTCCCTTTCTTCCCCTGCTGTCGAAGAAGAAGAGCAGAAGCTCCTTCTTCATCTCCTTCAGCGTCGAGCAGCAAGCAGCAGCTTCTCTATTCCATCTTCTTCACCATCGGCAACCCTAACATATACACATCTAAGCTCTTTGATGAATTCATGCAAGTTGCTTGAGGATTTCTTGTCATCTTCAAGATCACCTAAAGAAGTAATCCTTCATCTTTATCATTTCTTTTCAAGCTTGAAACAAGCTTAGAGAAACCTCTATATCCATCGATTAATTTCTTGGATATAAAATAAGGGTTTGATCCATATTTTTCCATGCTATGATCTTGATGCCTTCTATATCTTTTCATGCAAGGAAAGGAGTGAAAAATCCATCATATTTCCATCCTCCAAGCTGTCCAAAACTCCAAGCCAAAGAAGAGTTTAAGTTTTATATTTCTAAGTATGATTTTATTCATTTAAGTTGTATATATGTATATGTAAGTGAAGAAAATAAGGAAAGTACGCATGGTTTACTTTATGTTTAGGAAAACCTTAGGTTTATGATGTTGAGATGATGATCAAAATGAAGTTTAAAGGATGATTTAGGGTACAAAAAGATAAAGAAAATAAGTTAGCCAAAAAAACCTAAAAATCGATTAAAAAGAAAAATAGGAGAAAATAATTTCTTGATGAGTTTTGGTGATTATTTGATGATATGATGATGATATATGCTTTTGATGATTATTTATCTGATTTATATGCATATATATGATGATGAGGATTTTTAGTGAATTTATTTCACTTTTACCGATTTTATTCGATTAAAACTGGAGAAAATATGATTAAATGTTGATTTATGGATTTTATGATGTTTATGATGAATATGAGCATGATGATATATGAAAATATGATAAAGATGTGTTCTTAAGACAATATATGAATTTTGTGAATTTTTATAAAAAAATCGAAATATATGTTAATATGAAGAAAAATGAATTTTTGATGATTTTGATGAAATATGATGATATTGATGATGATGATGATGTTAAGATGCTATAGATGAATGTTTAAGTGAGTTTACATGCATAAAAATTGAGAAAAATAAGAAAATATGATTTTTATTAATTTTTATGGAATTAATAGGAGAAAAATCGAAAAAAAGGATAAAAATAAATATGAGTGTTTTGATGTTCTTAAAAGTTAAAAGTCGAACAATAACGAGTTATTGTGAGTGTATCTAAGACATGAATAATTTATGAAACTTCGATATTTGATTGTGATTATGTGATTAAGTATGATTTTATTAACCTATTTTCTTGAGAGATTAATCACTTATTTAATACAAGTGTTTGAATATTGATATTGATGCTTGATTATTATGAAAATGTTTGGGTATTGATGCATATTTGTGATGTGAACGTCGAAGTGAATGTTTGATTTTCAATATGAATGCTTGATTATTGAAATAATTGCTCAACTGTGTATGTATGATTTGTGATGATAATAGCTGAGATTTAACGTTATGATTTGCTGAGATCATATGACTTGAGTACATGAAAAGTTTAAGACGAGTTAAATAGTAACTTCTCGATTTGAGTGAAGATTTAAATATTATATTAGAAACGAGAATATGAGTTTGAGAAGCAATTAGAAACCGAGTAATGACGATGATTCGAGAACGAGAAAGCGAGAAGATATCGATGTAGAGAAGTTTAAATAAGTTAAGAAAAACCCGAGTTAAGTAGAAGTCCTTCAACCGAGCCCTAAGTTTATTTTATATTTTTCGAGTCAATTAAACTCGATCTTATTCGATGTTATTATTGAAGGGCCGAGCGGGACTGCAAAGTAGTTGGAAAGCGTAAAGTAAGCAACGTTGACTCCAATATACCAGAAGTCAGGTGGGTTTTTCTAAAATCAAAACTCCGATGAAAGCTATTACTTATTAAGTAATATTATGTGAACTTTTAAAATTAATTGACTTGCTATTTATCTGAGTTTGGTATGCTTTGTCATCTACATGAGTTATATTATACTATGTGACGTGTGGTTAATTGATTGATGAGGTGACTATGAGCTTTACTTCGATTTAGCCGGTCACAGTGTTTGAGAAGGAGGCCTACTTCTGAGCACAGTGTTGATGTGGTAGATAATTTATGCCTTATTATATATGTTTTGACTGCGCAGTCCGGATTTGAAAATGATAAAATGATTTATGCATTCACAAGTAAAATGTTTTCAAATGTTGTAACACTTGTGATGCAATGGTGATGCAAGTTCGATTATATAGCTCTAAGAACAAGCTTTTAAAGTTGTTTTTGGCAATGTGTTCGCTGACTCAGCCCTGCATGTATTTCTAAACATGTAGGTTAGCTGTGGATGTGGATGGTGCGGATGGTTCTTGGTGGTATGTTGTCTGTTGTGAGTTGAGTCAGCGATTACATGTCTTCATACATGTAGTTGTCAAGAGCAATGATGTCTCCGCTGCAATGATAATCTTTTGATATGTTAATATTTTGAAATTCTCTGATTTGGTGATGATACAATGAGCCGTGTACTCGAAATAATGTTCTAAGCCCTGTTTGTTTTCTGTATTATCTTAACTTGGAGTCGAGATACTTGTCACTATTTTTGAGGAACCGTTGTGAATTATATATATGCTCGATCTTTGACGAGTAATGTCTTGAAAACTTGTTCATTCTCACTATCATTTTCAAATCTTTAACCCTTAATTCCGAGTATGATTCTTGTCGAGTTAGGTTTTATTTGTTGGTTTCACATCCTTAAATCAATTTAAATAGTATGTGGTTACATCTCGAGTTGAGTTGTGACTTAAGTAGTATGTTTATTTTATGGTTTCACCTTCACATGCCAATGGAGTCTAGTCGTTCCTACACACCGGATTTGGGGCTGTGACACTTTTCAATTTCGAGCATATATTATGCACAAGAGAATCCAAAACATAACATCATAGATAAGAACATTTGTTTCAACGTTGGTAGAGAGCATTATTTCTGCCACGTCTGTTTCTGAAAAACACATCTTATCTTTTTGAGGTCATTCACAACCTGTGCCATCGACATGTGATCTTTGGAAAGTTCCGAGCATCTCACTCCGATCTTCAATCCCGATACTTGTCACCTTCGTTTAATTGTTGATGCAAGCACGGATCCACCACTTCCATTATACGATCTGGTAAGGTGCTGCTAACGAAATCTTGGAGATTTATGTAACCCTCGAATATGCATCACTGGCGGGTCTTCTGTTTGTGAACATCTCTAGCAGAAGAATCCCATAACTGTATGTATCCCCTTGTGCTGATGCGACATCGTTCATCCCATATTCTGTATAGAGACAATAATTACGTATAAAATATATAAAAATGAATATCATGTGAAATGAAAAGGGTTAGAAATTGACTTGGAGGCCATTTAGACTATGGTACCCTTTATTGCAATTGAACTGCTTCCCTCTATGCTGTCATGTTCTGTGAAATAATTTTGGCCAATCTAAAATCACCAACGTGGGCGACCATGTGTTGATCCAAGAGAATGTTACTCAGCTTCAAATCACCATGAATAACAACACTGCTAGTACCTCCATGCAAACTCTACATGCAATATCTATTGCAATTTCAAGTCTTTGAGTAAGAATTCCGCCTTGTTCTTTAGAAGTGTGATGCAACCAATTCTCGAGGCTTCAGTTGGCCATGAATTAGTAGACCAAAGCCTTGAAATCATTCCTCATTTCAATTTAAGTTGTTTAGGCGTTAAAAAGCTTAATAAAAGTGAGAATGTGCACAATATATCTAAATCAATCACATCTATTTATAGTTAATGTCTCGATTACTTATCCTTAATTTTTATTTTTATTTCTAACACATTTTTAAATGAGCTCAAGCATGTGCCCCTATTTATAGTTGATGACTAATTAAATCAATGATTAAAGTTATTTGAACACATATTTGATCCAATAACAATAATTATCTAACCATAAAATTTTATAATTATATATATATTTATATTAAATATTCTAGATATATATAGATAGAAATATTCTACTACACTCACAAGACTAATTTAAATTAAGTTTCTAAAATTTGAGATTTTTTTGGGTAACTTATTTGGTCTTTTTATTACTACCATGTTGTAAATCGTACTATTATTTCAATCTGACACCAGAATTTGCTCTAGACTCACAATGATCCAAGTCATACGTTAGTTGACCTCTAGAAAAAGTAAATCTTATATTATTAACTTAACCTCGTTCACAAAATATAAGTCAATATCACTTCATCAAGTGCTCAATATTTGATTCAAAATGATGAATTTTGATAGAGGGGCATCTGACGTGTGACTTGTGAGGTCATTGTGAATCTGCAGAAAATTTTAGTGTAGAAATATTTGTAAAAGGTGCAGTGGTTGTTCTTGGACCCAAACACAGTCATCCACAAGTTTAATCTTGGATTCAATAGGAATTTGTTTTGATATAATTTGTAATGTAGTAGTAATACGACTATTCTTGTTTTTTTTTGAAAGCATACGACTATTCTTCTTAGGCTCTAAAATGCGCATTAATTAACAATCACTCATGTATGTATTAATAAGAATATATCGATCTCCTTTTTTTTTTCCCCTTCATTTCTTTTGTTTTTTTTGTATATTTTTCTGACAAATGTAATCTTGAAACAGTTTTCATTGGTACAAATATTTCCTAGTTGAGCTATACTTAGTGCAGAATGCCACTTTCTCCTCATGCTCTTAGTAATTGTATTAGTGTCTTTTGTTTTTCTCTTTTTGAGAAGAATGATTTAATTTGTAGTAATTGATCAATGAAGATTCCTCTTGCCCATAATTGGAGTCTAAAATGAGATCGACTTCTTCAGACTATGTGCAGTGGGGTGTGTGTATGGGGTGTCATAGAGATAGAGACATAAAGCTGCACTGGATCTAATTTTTCAATATGTATTTTGCATTAATTTTAATTAGAAAATTCAATAATTTCATTAAGTTAAATAAAATAAAAATAATACATTGCTAGAATTAAAAAAAAATACATTACTAGAAAAAAAAAATATATTACTACAAATAAAAAAAATATAGCAATTGGTATAGGAGAATAAAAAACTAAGCCATCCTCGACGGGCCTTGACCTCGGCAACCATCATCATGTGCAGTTCAAACTGCTTCTGGTGTCATGCGCGACGTATCCGTGCCGATGATCCTTGTATCGGTAGCATCTTGCTTCGCCCGAGCACACTCCCTCATTACCTCGGTGAGATTGTTCTTTGCCTCGATCATACCGCTTAGTCGGGCATTCGTGAAGTCGACCAACGACCTGAACTCCGTATCCTCACTGGACATAGCCAACCGCGTAATGGACATAGTGGATCCTTTTTGCATCAAGAACTTAATGAAGGTGACAAGTATTGGGATTGCGTAGTTTTGATTTTGAGGATTGGAGTGAGATGCTCAATGGAACTTCCAAGAGATCGAATGTCGATGGCAGAGGTTGTGAATGAGCTCAAGAAAATAAGAAATGTTTTTCTAATAGACACACGTGGCAGAAATAATGCTCCCTACTAAAGTTGAAGTAGATGTTCCTGTCTATTGTGTACTGTTTTGAATTTTCTTTTTAATAAATATATGCTCGAAAGTGATCAGTTTTTCATTAATCAATTGATAAATATATGCACAGGATATCAATAAAAAGCACAAAAAAGTTGACAGTAAAACAACATACATAGATATATAAATAGTAAATAACAATTGAGATGAATATATGGAAAATAATCAAGTGGAGTAACTTACATGAATCTCATTGAAGCATTTCGTTAAACATCTAGAGTGCAGCATGACCTTCACCATCTAGATGATTAAGGATCCAATTACATTTCCTCAAAAAAGGTATGGAATTCCAGGTTAAATTATCAAGCATGACAAAATCTTCAATCTTTACTAATTTCTTCTTCATTAATATTCAAATCCTCCTCATCCTCTCTACTACTCCTTCATACTCAAATAATAACCGAACAGATTCCGAAGCTCTTCTCGCCTTTACGAAATCCATACACGACAATCCATTGGGGGCTCTTTTATGGAACGAGACAACGCGCATTTCTGCAGCTGGAATGGCGTTTCTTGCAGAAAAAGGCATCGAAACAGAGTCGTCTCTTGTGCTTGAGAGTTAAAAAAAAAGAGACAACTCTGTTTGGATGCCTTTCGCCGCAAGAAACGCCATTCCATCTACAAAAAATGCGTTTTCTCGTTCCATGACCTAAAAGCCCCGAGTGGATCGTAGTGTATGGATTGCTCAAAGGCTAGAAGAGCTTCGAAATCGGTATGGTTGGTGGTATATGAACAAGGAGTAGTGGAAAGGATTAAGAGGGATAGAAAATGAAGAAATTGGCATGGTGATAATTTGGTGTTTAGAAAGAGATTAGTTTCGCTTGGTTTTGTAGGAAGATTTCTAACTAAATTTTCCAAACGCGTTGTTATTGTACAGCAAGTGTGTGTGTGTGTGTTTGTTCATTATTGGAGTAACTCAAGAAAGCTACACTTTCTTGGCGTGTTTCTCCCACTTCGAATGAGCTTCCTTATTTTGAAAAGTCAGTCAACTAAGAATAATGATTAAATATTGTATTTGTACTATATTTCTACCTATAAGACTTTTCTTGTGAGACCATATCTATTCTAGTAGTATTAATACACTACCCAAATCAATTATTAGTCAAGACAAGTCAACCGTTCACACTCAAAATTTGTAAGCTTCTGTATGATGATACACATAGGGAGCGTTTACTGAATAGGACAATTGACTATTCTTATCCATGATTCCTTTAATCTCACATGTGTAGTTTCAAATATGAACAATGATAATGTGTGATGAGATAATTCTTGAATTAAATCCTTAAAAGTAAATGTTTGATTAGCCTATATTATTTTTATCTATTCGGTTTATCCCGCTTAGTAAACGCCCCCATAAAGGATTTATGAGCTTAGAGCACTCAATGCAGAAATCCCAAATATTTGCTCTTAAATTAGTTCCTAAAGCTTCTCTCATATTGTTTGTAGCCCCTATTTTACAAATGGATACAATATTTTATACTAATTATCTTATAAAATTGTGGGCCCAATTAAATTTGTGAGCTAAAAAGATTTAGGAAGTTGTAAATTTGAGGAGGATTATAGGAAGATGTAAATATTTTTGTGGGACCTACACGTGTGCTGGATGAATATTTTAGCATACTTTTTATCATTTTAGCCTAAATTTAGAGTTAAAATTGATTATGAGATATGTTGGGAATGCTTTATAAGTTGTTTTAAGGAGCTTATTAGCTCAGTTAAACACTCACTTAATATTGCCGTTGGACATGATATTTCAACTAGATCCACGTCATGTATGCATACTTTCTTCCTTTATAATTAATGAAAGTTGATCAAAAGTTCGAAAATGAAAATTTGTGGGAAAAATGAAAGTTGGTCCAAATTTTGTGCATTTTACCTATTTTTTTCATACCCATTTGAAGTGAAGAAAATTTAATCATTACATAGAAAAAAGATTGATCACCCTCGATCAATTATGCCGCCTTCAAGTGTATATGGTCACCCTTCAATGAATATGTAAATTTTAGCCTACGACATTGATCGTGTAATCGTGTATAAGTTCATGTTTAAGTAATAATTACATGATTACATGATATCGATCGTGTAATCATGTGTTAGGTTATGTTTAAGTAATAATTACATGATAATTGCACAAGAAGATGATAGTATAATCGCGTATTACGTACAAATTCATAATCCCACAAACAGATAAACGGGTAAATGCCACACACGTATATCCACATAAAATGATGAGGTTGACTACCTAACTTTTATTAAAACTCGTGCAGCCCTCAAAGAGTTCTATTATTTAGGAATGGGAGGAGTAGGTTTTTATTTTGAAAAATTTAGACAGAGTTGTTTTTTTAACTCGTCATGTCACCTGTCAAATCAATTATGTGAAAATTGAATCTTACTCCCTCCGTCCAAAAATAATATGCCCATTTAGGTTACGACACGCAGATTAAGAAAAACTGATAAAATTGTTTTGAGTGGGTAAAAGTTAGAACGTAGGGGTAGTGGAATAATGACAAAAAATAGTAGTAATGACAAAAAAATGGTAGTATTGACCAAAAAGTAGGAATAAAGTTGTTGTGTTGACTAAAAGTAGGAATAAAGTTGTTGTGAGGTGGGACCATCAATGGCAAAAGCCAGTAAATAAAGGAAAAGTAGGAATGTATGGTTGTACAAGCAAAGCCTTTGCTTGTGCGGAAGAATTGCTCAACTGAGTTTCAAGTCTCCCACTTGAAGTCATTTTCTTGGTGCAATTCTACCACTTCAAAATGTTTTTGGATGTGCATGTTTGTGGAGTAAAGGGTCTTGGCTGCTACCAAACAAACAAGCTTCTACAAAATTTCCATCACAAGGTTAGAATTTGCTCTAGATTTACAATGATCCACGTCCCCTTTTAGTTGACCTCTACGAAACAAAAATAAAATAACAAAGAAATTTAGTCAATATGTGACATTATCTTAACCTCCTTCACAAAATATATGTCTTTTTTTGAGACAGGGCAAATGACGGGTGACTTGTGAGTTAGGTCTATAGAAAAGTTTAAAGTCTTCTTATTGTTTTAACTATTTAGTAAAAATTCCTTTTTATGCCATAATTTTTATTATCTTCTTTGTGTGCAAATATTATGTGGGGTGATTCAACAAAATCAATATATACTTTACAAATAGGTAGCCAAAATGTACTATGATCTCAGAGGTTAGGAATGTTGATGAAATGTATCCCATCATAGGACCAAAACTTTCGGTGTTCAGTATTTTTAGAAATAGGACTATACATTTCGAAATTTGAAAATGAGGACTATATGTTACGAAATTTGAATATGAGGACTATAATTTTTTTTTGCACTCCTATTTCGGGCCAAAAACCAATTATTTGGGCTTTTTAGTGACACCTAGAGCCCGTTGGCGACGTGCCCATGCCATGTGACCTTTTTGGGGGAGAAAAATCCCTTTTTCGTTATTTATCGATTTTTTTGTCATATTTGTTATTATCAAAAGAAAGAAAGAAACCAATTATTTGCCATCATACATCCAGAAAAGGAATTAATTCTCAAGAAGTACATTGTTATGAATGAAACAATGGATAGTATTGATCTCAAGATAAATTACAATTTTTTTTAGTTCAACGATATAGAATAAAAATTTGAAAAAAAAAAAAAAGAATTTGGTAAATCTCAAGTACCAACTTATATTTCCTTACTATTAGTGCTAATTGGAACATATTTTTATGTATTACAACTTATTAGTATGTTTATACTATGTAGATGTTTATGAAACTTTGGTAAAAGTTATAGAGAGTAAGATGAAAGTAGGGTTATTGTTTATAAGATCAAAAGTTGTGAGGGACATAACTATAATAAACAAAGAGTATGTCATTTATATAAACCCTAAACCCTAATTTAATATATATTGATATTATTTTCTTTTATTTTTAGTAACAAGGCACACAGTAAATTGTTATAATATATTTAATTAATTTCAAATGACATATATTATGTTCTTAAATAAATTAATAACTTATATTTCTTATTTTTACATAAATCAATATACGAACATTAATAAGCTGCAACAAATTGTAGGACAAAATTCAATGATTGCTATCACAAATGTCAAAACAAAATATTTCTCCGGTAAATCTCATACATAATTATCCATTTCTTTTGACAACATATTTTTAACTATTAGGTTACCCTCAAGAAGCTATTGTTGTATAAATTTATGAGGAAGAATCTTATGTAAGATAATTAAACAGCTAGAACTTTTCAATTAATTGTCTTTTTTCTTAAATAATTGTTTAATCCACTAATTCTGTAAATAGGAAATGGGGAAATTCCCTATCCCAATTAATTGTCTTTTTTCTTAAATAATTGTTTAATCCACTAATTCTGTAAAATAGGAAATGGGAAAATTCCCTATCCCAATTAGTTTTTTTTTTCTTAAATAATTGTTTAATCCACTAATTCTGTAAAATAGGAAATGGCCCATTTCTTAAATAGAACTGGCCCTCAAATATGTGACCCAAATTCAATATATTGGGCTTCATTCCTAATTGGGCCATTTTTGAAATTGTATGCAATTGCAATTGGGTTTCATGCCCATTCGAGGCAGGTAAACACGTTAATATTATATGAAACTTTTTCTTTTTAAATTTAAATCTTAAATTTGGACTTGATATGGTTATAATGAAATATGAATGTTATAAAAGTTTCCTCCTAGCTAATTAGCTATTGTGTAATTTATATTTGAGCTACTCTCTGGTGCAACAAGTCTCATAACATGAGACGGGAGCGTGGCGTGTGCACTGCACGCGCCTCTCACGCGCGGCGCGTGTTGTGCACGCTCCCTATATTTTTTGTAATGCCCCGTAAATTCCTTACGTTCTTAAAATTTAAAGTTAATTAAATAAATGGCTTTGCACGCCTAAGTTTACAATTTTTGAATTCTAAGACTAACGGTCGAATCCGTTATTAAAAATAAATTACAGAAGTCAGCTAGATGACTACTGTATTTAGGGATAGCGCGTACGAAAAGTTTTTAGTTCGTAAACTCAGAACGGAAAACCGTCTAATTTTTACGTTTACGAAATTGCGATACGAACACGCCCGAGAAAGTTCGTATTTATGTTTTTCCGGACGAAACTCAGACTGTGTCGTCCCGAGTTTTTGTCAAAATAAATTTTGTAAATTTATTTTCCAATTAAGTTCATACGTTAGAATTTTAGGTCAAATCGAATCGCGACGATTTTGTACCGAGCAACGTTTTCGTCGTTCGATTTTCCGTAACGTCGGATCGCGCCGGAAAAACCCGTAACCCCTCTAAATTTTCTGCATGGCAGCCGACTTTTATTGTTTTTTTTATTATTTTTTTTAGTTAATTGGTGGAAGACATGCATGTTGACCATGTTTAATTAAATCTACACTTTCCATATTTTTCAACCTTTTCATCATGTGAAACACTTAAACAAAACAATTTTCTCCCATCTCTCTCTCACTCTCTCGGCTGCACTCTCTCTCAATCTTCATCTTCTTCACTTCATTTTCTTCCATCCACCATTGAAGACACCTCCAAGAACAAGAAGAAATCACACAAGTCACAATCCATCCATTCAAACCTCTTAAGTTCTTCATTAATTCTTAAGGTAATGATCTCCTCTTTAATTCTATCCAATTGGATTTCTTTTCTTTTCTTTTTCTTCTTGATCAAAATTTTGGAGTTTTGGAATAGATGTTTTGATCTTGGAATAATGAAATTAGATGTATTAGATTGGATAATTAGGGATTGAAATGGAACAAAAATAAGAACCCTAAAATCTATGTTAATACCGAAAAAATTGGCATGTTTGTAGGATTTTTATTTTTCTTCTTTTGATGATTGATTCTTGTTTAATAGATGTTTAATTAGTGTTTGGAATGAAAAGGAATCAAAAGCCCTATATGTTTGTGAAATTTCAATTAGGGTTTAAGTTGAATTTAGGGATTTTATGCATGTTAGTTGGTAATTGTTTTGCAATTGATTAATTGATGATATAAGAGGTTGATTAGTAAATAAATGTAGTTAATTGGGGAAGAAAATCACCCCCTTCACATCTATATAAAAACCGAAAGTTATAGGATAATTAGGAGTTTCCACATGTTTGATATAAGTGATGATTTGTTAGTTAAATTATGTTGCAAATCATGTTAGTTGACTATAGAATTTAATTGAGAATTTTCTAAAAATGTTTAATGAAACATAAGAGATAAAGATCACTTTATAAGCTGAGTTATAATGATGTTATGATATGTTTGCATGCATGAAAATGATTCACGTTAGACGTAGTTTAACGTCGTAAAATTTGAACGAAATCCGACAACTTTGAAAAAACGCGTAAGAGACGAACCTTTAGTCGTATCTAATAATCGAGAAGTCGGATGGGAATTCTAATTTGATATTATTGTTTATAATGGAGTTTAGAACAACTTTCTAGTTGACGTCATAAGCTTTCGAGTTGATATAATATAGGCTATAGTTATAGTCGAGAACTAGAATGCGTTTTGAATCTTTTGTTGGTTTAGTAATTGTTAGTTGAAATCCGACGTTTCGAACGTCGTGCTTTTGAGCGAGTTTTGAGAAGGAGTCTGTCATGTACGGAAGTACGTGATGACTGCCTTGAGAGTCCAGTTTCTAAAAAAAATGATTACGAGAGCTTAGAACGAACCTAAGACGTTATACGTCGAACCTATCAAGCAATTAGGGTTTTCACGGTAGTTTTGCGACTCTCGCCGGAAACTGTAATAACTTCCAGATCGTTTATCGGATTTGTGATCCGTAAATTGGAGTGCGAACTAGACATCCCAATCTTTCCAGCGGTGCAGGGCTCATCCCCTGTTTCCAAATTCTCTATTCTGGACAGCCTCCAGAGTTACTGGACTGCACAGTGAAAATTTAGTTTCTTGTTTTCTAAGTTGTTAGTTCACAACTTAATTTCTTTCGATCGTTTAAGCCGTTTTATCTATCGAATATCTCCCTACTGACCCTAGAGTCAAGTACAGGACCTCGAGTGATGAAAACCAGTCGAGATCTTATTCTTATCCTTTCATTAAAGAAGTAGTTAAGTGAGATTTTTCATAAGTCGTGAAATGATCTAAAATGTAAATCGCCTAAGTTAATTCTTTTCAACTTAGCTCCTTATAATCTTTAAAGTCGTATTAAATCATCGACTACCTTCTCTGCTGACCCGAGAGTCGAGCATGAGATCTTCCGAGTTCTAAACGAGATTGGTACGAGTCTCGTTTTCCGTTTAAGTAAAACGAATCTAGTAAGCGTGCAAATGCCTAAAGAATGAAACAATTAAAACTTCTTCGATTCTCTTTAATCGTTTATCTTTTACGACCCGTTTTTAAGTATGTTTATTTTACGATGAAGGAAGAAGCCAACTGTAGAGAAAGGACGGAAGATCCAAAGTTGGAAGCTTTTGCTTTAAGTTCTGTAAATCAAGGTGGGCTTTTATATACAAAATAAAACGAGCAATGCTCGGAAAATCTTTCTTTATCGCTTTGATATCTGTGTTTTCAAAGTGATATTATGGCATGAACTGTTTTATGTTTTATGTGAGTTCTCTTGTACCTATCTGAGTCAACATTCGTGTTTTCCAGATTTAGAGTTAGTCTAACTAGATTAACTAACGATCGGCTCTGAGTTAGCTGCTAAGTGCTTTCCAGAGTTAGTGCACTTTGTAACCGGTGGTGTATGTGATATCCTGTTGAGGGGTACCAGCCACGGTGAATTAGAATTGGTCAAGATTGAACGTAACATTAGTCAGAAAATGCTCGCGCGAGTGATTTATGAGAAAATAAAATGTTTAGTAGACACGGATTCTTTCAATAAAACTCCAATGTGCTACGATTATGAAATGCCATATTTATCTATACTTATGAATATGATTTCGGCATCGTGCCCACTAAGTACGTTTGTACTTAGCCCTGCATTGTTTTCTAAATGTGCAGGTTGAAGCGACAGTGAGCGGCGACAGTTGGTGTTGAGTTAAAAGATAGGATGCTTAGTTAGAACCCTTCCGCTGCTAAACTCTGAATGTCTTTTGAGATGTATTTTTGAACAACTCTGTAGTTAAGTCTGTATTTATGAACTTAGTTTCTTCTATGTACTTTTGTTGAGTAATCCTTAAGGATTAACTCTTTCTTATTTATATTCAAGTCTTGTTCATGGTTCATTGATGTTTTTCATGTATGTTTAGTCATTTAGCCCCCTTCTTCCCCGCTTCTTTAATCCAACCCCAGTCGCACCCCGGCTTCTGCCGTCCCTCGGGATTTGGGGCTGTGACATTTTTTTTGTGCAATAAACTCATATGCACACCACCATATACCTTCGGCTCCGATTTTACGGCTCCGCCTTCGCTCCGATTACTAATAGTATAAGATAATCGTCGGGCAACAATTTGGATTTTTCGGCTCGCTCCGAGACCTTCGGCTCCCCTCGCTCGAATCTTGACCAAAGAAGAAGCGGGAAACAAAACAACGAAGAGGCAAAAAACTAAAATAGTGCAAAATAAATTTGGAAATTTAAAAAACAAAAATAGCAAAAAACTAGAAAAAATTTGTGCATATCAATACTCTTCGGTGTACATATGAACATTAGGTGGTGTGCATATGAATATATGGTGTTGTGCATATGAGTTTATTGCCAAAAAAAAAGACGCGTGCACAATACTCGCCACACGCGGTCTCACATTGTGAGACGCGTCTCATGTAAGAATTTGCCTTTATATTTTACTCAAAAAACTCGACTTGTTCTTCGTAGTTCGTACTGAATTCAAAATTCCAATTGAACTAAAAATTGAGGGATACATGGAAAACAAAGAGCATATTTTTGTTTAAATTGTATGATTGTAGTCCCCTGAACTTGAAGTGTATGTTTGGTAAACTAGCTAATGACTATCACAATATTTTATTTTGATCTCCTAAAAAAATGAGAAATAAATATTTGTCTAACCCGATAATTACACTTGTTTTTACAAGTGTCAAAATAAATAATACTATTATATATACAAAACAAATCCTATTAAATAAAAAAATCATGAAAAAAATAAAAATTGTCACGTTGGTACTGAATCGACCCGTCTACGTGCACTATTATGGATCAGAACTGACTCATTGACAAATTGTAAGTAAGTTTTCTACACATTTGACATTTCTTAATGGAGACATTTAATCAAACAATTCGAGACCATGTGTTTAGGATTATGAAACCTGTTTGAAATTTATATACTCATACTTGTTTTAAACCCGATTAAAAAATTAGTCATTTGTGTTCCTTTTTAGAAAAATCCATATAGCAACCTGTCGGTTGACAATTGACCCATCTACCACTACGGTTCCTGGTCGAAACCGGCCCGTTATAAGTGCATAATTTATGAAACTTGTTTATAATTTATATAGATCCAAAAATTAATAAAAAAAAATTTGATTGTACTATTCATTTTCATCATTAACTCTATAGTAATATTCAGAATTACAATTATGAATTATTCAAAGATGAACATCCAACTACAAATAACGTAAAAATAAATTTATGGATGACCGAATCTAGATTTTAGAAAATACATGTAAAAAAAAATTATAAATTGAAAAATTCAAAATATATAAGAATAAATAATAGAGATGTGCCACGCGAGATCCTGAGTTGAGAAACCCGTCAATTGAGAATTGTTGGCCCGTCTACCTAATTCATTGGTCAAATTAAAGTTAATTGGTTTTTTTATCCAATTAAATAAAAATTACTCCCTCAGTCCCGCTCATTTTGTTTCCCTTTTCTTAAACGACCGTCCCACTCATTTTGTCTATATCCAAATATAGAGATAATGAGTATAGACATAATGAGTGGTTATAAGAAATTCTCTGTCATCCCATTCCAATCTCATCCACTAGTTTATTAAACAAAAAACTTTTCTTAATCTCCATGTCCACTCAAAGTGGATAAATGAGTGGGATGGAGGGAGTATTAAACTATTTCAAATTTTAATTCGGCAAACCATTAAATTAGCCAAATAATTTTGGAACTATTTATTTGACCAACTAATATATTGGCCAAATTAAATTAAATTAAAGTAAAAAAATATAGTTATTATTCGGCCGACTATAAATAACTTGGTCAAATAAAACTGATAGTGCAAAAGATGAGAAAATAAATATTGATTCTAGGTATGTATAGGTTTTTCAATAGGTGAAGTTTTATTGAAAAACCGATGTAGACAAAAGATAGTTGATTTTCAAATCTATGATTTTGTATTTAAATATTCAAAAATTTGATATTATAGATAAATAGGAATGGACGAATTTGAGGGATGCCACATAGGATTTTTGCAAAGCTATAATAATTTTTCTTTTAGTAATATAATAATGATAATTGAGAAAATTGAAGAATTTAGATAAATCTGAATGGAAGGAGTAGACGGAGTGCCATAACTATATATTTGACGATTTATTTATTGGTCAAATTGAATTGGCGGTGCAAAAATATTTTATATAAAAAAATGTAACTATTTATTTGGCCAATTAATTAATTGGACAAATTAAATTGGTGAAAGATGTACATTGCAAAGGATGAGAAAATATACATTGATACTATGTATTTATAAATTTTCCAATAGGTAGAGCTTCATTATAAAAACGATATAGGATATATGAATTTATACTAAATAATGAAATATATAAGAGAAAACGTGAGATACCAAATTAATTATAAGAATGGGAATCTAATAGAATTTGTTATATAATACTATATAGATTAGTTATACCTTGAAACAAAGATAGATTAGTTAAAATAGATTAGTTATACCTTGAAACGAAGATATATTACATACTACCTCCGCTCCCCAAGTCTTTTCCTATCTTTTCTTTTTGGGATGATCTTCAAGTTTCTTCCTAGCTACTTTTGGACACTACCTCACAACAAATTATTATCTCTTACCTTTACTTTATCAACTTATTTATCTAAAATACCACGTATGGCCCACTACTATCTCAATTAATTAATATATCACCACCCTCAATGTGGGACCCTTTCTCCACTCACAACAAATTCAATCACTTTTTCTCTACTCATAACTAACTCAACAACATTTTCCTTAATACTCGTGCCACTTTCTCGTAGGAAGAGATTTGGGGACCGGAGGTAGTATAATATATATTTGTTATCTAATATATAATATATAGATAGATTAGTTATAACAGAATCTATACCATATATAATATATAAATTTTAATATAATAAAATATGACAAATATTAATTTTAAATTTAGAAAATTTGAGAATTGAGATAAATAGGAATGGAGAAATTTGAGGGGTGTTAGGATTTTTTTGACGAAGAGTCGTTTTCGTTTATATAATAAATAGATAAATAAATTTAATTCTCAAATCTCATTGAGTTTTCCTATTTTAAGCACATGTTTAATTCATGAAATATTAAATAAACCATATATTAGATAAACAAATATATGTTTTTTAATTTGGTATCTCTTATATCATCATTATTTAAATTAATATTTAAAATTGTTATTCATATAAGTTTTTCAATGAACACCAATTTAATTTGGTCAATTTATTAATTGACCTAATATATAATTCTATATATTTAAGACTCTCCATTTTTCTATTTCTAAGCCTCAAGTTTTGGAAGACGTTGAATCCTCCAAAGCATATAGTTAGTCAATACATTTGGCTATTTTACCGTCCTTTTTATTTGACAGTCCATGTGCCAATTTGATTGCTCCATTTCCATTTATCTAAATTCTCAAATTTTTAAATTTTTAAATACAAAAAAAAAATTAAATATCTATTAAAATCTTGTGTCCCACATCATGTTTTCAATGAAACTTGACCTATTAAGAAGCCTATAATACATAGATTCAATAAACAACTATATTTTTTAATAGTTTAATTTATTTTAATATAATTTGGTCACTTTATTAAGATCGAATAAATAATTAATTTTTGTAGGGAACTAATTTATTAATGGCTTAAAATGGTTTCAAAATAATTTGACTAATTTATTGGTTGAATGAATTAAAATATAAAGTAGTCTAATAATTTTTTATTTAGTTTGATAAATAATAATTAATTTTAATTTGACCAATTTATTAGGTAGACGTGCCAATTACCGCTGACAGGTACCTCAACTCGAGATACCACGTGACATATATCCATTCTTTATTCTTATTTATTTTAAATGTTTTATTTTATACATTTTTTTTCATGTATTTTGTAAAATGTAAAATCGTCATCCGTGAATTATTTTTTACGTTATTTATAGTTGTATTTCCAGCTTTGCATAATTCGTACATGTAATTAGGGAATAATATTATTATACAGTCATGGACGAGAACGAATATTAGAATAAATTTTTGTAATTAAATTTTGGTTTTATATAAATTCTAAATTGATTTCATATAATACGCACTTATAAATCAAAACCATGATTAACGGGCCGATTCTAACCTAAAAATGTGGTGGTAGATGGGCTTCCCAACTGACGGCTATCTCAACTTGAGACATTTTTCATTTTATGCATTTTTTTCATGTATAATCTAAATCTAAAATCGTTAGATTTTCAATATTGCATAATCTATAATTGTAATTAGCAAATATTACTACACGGTTAAGGGCGAGAAAGAATAATACAATCATTTTTTTAATTAAATTTTGGGTCTATATAAATTCTGAATGAGTTTCATAAATTACACACTTGTAGATCAAAATCGTGGTCAGCGGGCTGATTTCGACCCGAAACCGTAGCGGTAGATGGGTATTGCTATACGAATTTTTTAGAAAGGAACACATATGATTGATTTTTTTAATCGGGTTTGAAACAAGTACGAGTATATAAATTTCAAACATTTCTGAATAATTCGAAACATACCATCTCGAATTGTTTGATAAACCGACTCCATTGGAAAACGTTAATGTGTGGGAAAATTAGCAGAAAATTTACTAATGATTTGCTCATGAGCCAATTCTAAACCAGAATTGTGCGTGTTAAGGGACCATTTAGTACCATAGAGACAACTTTTTGCTATTAAAAAAAACTACCTAAACTATCATACAAAATCAACACAAAACGTCTATTTGAAAAATAAATAGTTTTTGTCTCGCATGAATTTTGAGAAGAAAGAGAGTTTTGAAAATTATCCATAAAAATAGGTGTATTACTTAAAAAAATAAAAAATAATTGACAAACAATATCTTTCTTATACTATCAGATATTAAATTTTATTAATTTCATTAAATAATAATTTTCAGTCGATTTTCGACGGGCTATACACTAGTATTCTTTTAAACAATGAGAATAATTTTTTTATTTTATCTTGGAAATATGTGGTGGTGATAAGTTTTTACCAGTTATATTGTATTTGGCTCAACTAATAAAAAATAAACATGGAATCGAAAATGCTCCCTTGGTTAAAAAAAAAAATTGAAATATTTATTATGACAAAATAAAATTGAGTATTTTAATATGCCATGTTATTTGTGACTACATACAAATGTTCGTCCCACTTTCCTAAAGGTGCATATGTTTTTTATGTAGTTCGAAATTTAATAAGTTATTTATTCACAAGCTATTTAGAAACACTATGACGGGCCACGAGCCACACAAGCTAAAAATGGTAATATAGAACATGAAAATATACTTTAAATGGAGAAGCATAAACTCTAGCGGAAAATATGATTATTTTCATATTTACAGTCAAATTTCTTTACGCGAGTGGCTAGCTAGACCGAATAATTTTTTTTTTTTCACAAATCCTTCGATGCAGTTGGCCTTATAGTGCCTATATTCTAAGGAAATGATAATTATTGTTTTATATTTTCTCTAGTTATAGTATCAAGTGACTATTATCATAATAAAATGAAAACTCAGATCTAATTGCATGGTTAGACTGACTTCACTCAAATCCACCTCTAAATTATTTCTTGATTATTAACTAGTAGCATTTTCTTCATGGATCAAGGAAGGGCTCGTTTGTGCATCTTTCCCTTGCTCTTCATCTGGGCCGTGTATATGGGCTTCGGAAATTGGATTATCCAAAGCTTGTTGAGCATTGATATGGGCTTCTCTTTTTCTCCCCCACAAGAAACTGTACAGCCCACCCACTAGCAATGCACAACCCAAAACACTGCAACACATATCAACAATTGTGTAATTGGCACATACTTAGTGGTAATTAAAGAGTAATATTAAAGTTTAATGGAGCTAAGTAGTTGTAGTTCATCACTCCCAATTATAATACTCCTTCCGACCTACTCATGTTGTCATTTTTTACTTATTTAGGCGTGTCACTCATATTGTCATATTTCAAATAAAGAAAAGTTTTAACCCTTTAAAATTCTCCAAAAGTGATGGGACCTATCCACTTTCTGTCTTTTTACACTTATTCGATCTGCGTGCCGAATAGTAACACGACAATATCAATGAGTCGGAGGGAGTATATTAATTCATAATTAGGAATTATGGATTTATATTTAGAATTTATTAATCCACAATTGAAATTTAATAAAGAATAATATGTTTAAAAGAAAAGAAGGGATCATGCACGCGATTGCATCCAAGTTCATCTTTTTTCCCATACAAAATTGCAACTTAAACCTAATGTCAATCAAGTTTTCTTTAATCTCCAATGCGAAAAAAGTGAAAATGTTATGAAATGAGGTTATAGATTTCAAATTGATACCCTAGCATTTCCTGATTCACTTTGGGAGATTAAACTTTTGTAAGAATATTATTTGTCTCGCATCTTTTGAACGATATATTTTGATTACAGATAACACCTCTGTTTCGTGAGTGAATAAATTTTTCTTACATAAAACCAAAAAAAAAAAGAGGATATACTAACCTTCCCCAGTGAAGAGTTTCGTTGAGGAAAAGAGCCGACAAGATGGCTGCAATGACGAGCGCCACCGGGTTAAAATTGGCGCTGAAAACCGGACCTTTCTTCTCGATAACCCAAGCTTGCAGCCAATAACTCAACCCCGTTACTACCACACCCTACAATTGCAAATCTTAAATTAGCAAAACGAGAAATTCTATTATGGATGTACATATATTACTCGATAAATATTTTATTAACGGTGCGCTTGCTTTGATGGAAAATGGTGGAAATGAAAAATTTTCACCACCTTTCCATCATTTTTACATGTTTATTGTGATGGAAAATTTTCTCCGTGCTGGTTGGAAAATTTTCTCGGGCAACCTTTTTCACTCTTTTTTTCAATGTTGGATAATATTATCCTTAGCTTTTGATGTAAAAATATTTTTCAATGTATAAAAATGGGAAAGGGGTGGGGAACATGTGATAATTTTCTTTTCCATCCTAGTAAACATTGATAAGAAAAGGATTGAAATGTTAATATTTTATCTTTTCTTATCCATCATTTTCCAATGAAAAATTTTCCATCAAAGTAAACACACCCTAATAATAAAATATTATCAGGTATGAAATTATGAAGTATTCATGCAAGAGGTAGGTCAGCTACATGTACACCCATAATCGAATTTCTCGTGAAAAACTCTATTTCACTAAAGAAAATTGAGAGACGGCAATAACGTGAATCACGTACACAATAAAGGACGGATAAAAGATCGATATCCCATCGAAGCTTCCATGACGATAGATGCCTCTCGATGGCTGCGCTGTAGATTGTTGCAGACACGCAGCTGAAGCCACACTGCAGAATGGTGAGCCTCAATTTTCCTGGATATTGTTTCAGCAATGGAGCCTGCAAACATATGTTCAAGTAAGATTAATAGCTCAATCTCAACCAAATATATTCATAATTTATGATGAATAATATAATAAGAACCTGGATAGTTAGCCAGAGGGCGTAGAAGACTCCTCCCGCGATGGAGAGGAGAGAGCCTTTGATCCATTGCTGTTTTGAGTGAGTCGTTTCGACGAATTGTTGGTGGGCATGATTATTATGATGATGATTATTTGTTGAAGTATGGTACACAGGTGGGCCCTTGAAAAAGGTGAAAACGATGGTCCCACAGAAACCCAGAATCGCGCCCAATACCTTAGCCATTCCATGCCACTTGCTTATACACAACTTTTCGATCCTAATTGAAAATTACAAAATTATAATTAAAATTATGAAGTTTGATTAAAATAAATAAACTCTAGGTAAGATAAATAAATTCTAGTTGGGGGCTTAATAAACATTAGAGTGAAAAATTAAAATACCCTTTCTTCAAAAATCAATCATCATCAATCATCAATAGTATATATAATAGCGCAGTTTATGTTTGTACTATGTGGCGCGCCCAAAGTTCTCTATTCTTATTTATCTTTTTTCTCGTATTTCGGGCATAATTAATTAATAAAATAATATATATTTTAATTCTAATCATATAATAATAGAATTCAAATTTTTAATCTGTTATATTAATTCTTACAGATATATACCACACAATTTGATTATATTATAAATATAATAATAACAAATAACAACATCACATTAACCAAGTCTCACGACTTATACATATGAAAAGAAAATAATAAATTAAAACTAAATATATATTAAAATCATTATATATATATATATAATTTTTTTTAATTTGAATTGACTCACATTTATTTTGGGCCCCTTACTCCATTCACAAAAATACTTACTATTATCTAATACTATCTACCATTTTTTTAAAAATCGTGTCGTCTAAATATGACAACCATTTCGTGGACGCACTGTCGGCAACTACATTTGCTAAAAAAAAAGTAATATAGGTTATAGAAAAAAGAATATACTTTAATTAGAGAATCTAAACCCTAATGAGAAATGTAATTATTTTTATCATTTAATTAACTTTTCTTATTTGACACGTGTGACCGACCATAGTATATCTAGATAGAATTATTGTTCAATAAATATGCATTAATTATATACTTCTCCTCTCGTCAACTCTATTGTGAAATTAATTAATGGTAGATACAGCCTAGAAAACTTTGAAATACTGCATGCCAACAATTTCGTGACTCATTATAGTTGAATTTCCATTTTCAATACAATCATGAAATTGGTCAAAAAACAATAAATCTACGCTGCAATATTGATGCCGGTCATAAATTGATCTATAGAAAAGGTTGACTTACAAAATTTGGTTTTAAGTGATTTCTAATATTTTAAATGTTTTAGCTTATAGTACAAATTTATCTTGATATATTTGGATTGGAGGCAACATAAATTTGAAGAAATATAATAAAGGGAATACAATGATTTTTGAGAAAATAATGGGAGAAAAATAATTTTCATTTCTCCCATTATTTTCACTGATTATGAAAGAAGTTAAGAATATAATAGTAATATAAAATATATATTCGTATTTTTTAGATAAATCTAATTAATATCTAATTAATTAATTAAATATAATTAAACCGGTTTGTTTTCACTTAATAGATCGAATGGCCGGCCACATGATGATCGATCGATAGCATCATCATCATCTAAGAAATACATAAGCTTTGATTAGGTTTGTCATTTATCCCAAATCAGTACTCGGACCAAATAAAATTTGATGTGGCCAAATAACTTTTTCATTTTATATAAAGATTGTGTTAAAAATTAAAATTCAACTCTATATCGCTTGTTATTTCAGGCAATCTGCTCTTTAATATTACAATAATTTATACTCCTTCCGTTTCACGATGCTTGACCTGTTTCTTTTGGACACTAGTTTTAAGGAGAAAACAATTAAGAGTAGAAAGTATGTTTACTGAAGTTTTTTAAACTAAAATAAAGTGAGTAAAGAGAGAGAGAGTGAACAACGAAATAAAGTGGTAAAGTAAAATAAAGTGGATAGAGAGGGAGTGAATATTGAAATAAAGTGGAATAAAGTGAGTAGAGAGAGAAGGGGAATAGTGAATGACATAGAAAATGAGGTGGAAAAGTGTGATCAAAGGTGTAAAGTGAATTATTTAACAAATTAATTATCTCCTAATTATTTCCAAAAAAGAAAACATGACAAGAATAACGGAACAACCCGAAAAGGAAAATATGCCAAGAATAACGGGACGGAGGGAGTAAAACCTTTCAATATAATAATAAAAATTTATACAATGTTAATTTTTTTCGTTATTTTGATCTCTATATATTCTTAGTAAGCTAAGTTTCTTTAAAGCAGAAATTTAATAGACCTGATTTGGGATAAAAGGATTACGGATCGTACGTCATATTATTAAGGGGAGAATGAAATGGCTGTAAGCGGCACATTGTGAGATTAATTTGTACAAATTAGTAGGTGATTGGTATGATGAAATGAAATGAGGTAAGAATGGAATGAGATTAACAATGGAATGGAGCTAGGAATGAAATGGAATGAGTAAGTTGATTTATATGCTTGGTATGCATAAGAAATAAGTAAAGGAATGCAATCGATATTTTTTGATACATTGTGTGTGTTTGTGTTGAGTGTGTGTATATGCGTGTATATATATGTGTGTGTTTGTGTTGAGTGTGTGTTTGTGTTGAGTGTGTGAATGTGTGTGTGTGTGCAGTGTGTGTATATATATGTGTGTGTGTGCATATATATATGTGTGTGTGTGTGCAATGTGCGTATATGTGTGCAGTGTGTGTATATATATGTGTGTGTGCAGTGTGTGTATATAAGTTTTAATTGATGGAAATAATTCCTTGATTTTTTGGGTAAAATTGACAAATTTGTAAAATATATGAGCGTAAAATAGTTAAAATATAAAAATAGGAGTAGTAGGAATGACTAAACCCATGAGGAATGGAATGCCGATTCTTCCTCGTAAAACATATCAAGCAAATGAATGGAATGGAGGTAGGAATGACCATTATATTCCACCCCCATTCCATCGTACCAATCATTACTTTAATGATTGTTGATTTGTACCTAAAAACACTTTGGTACGTAACTTTTTAGAGTGACAATTGTACTATCAATTAAACATCTAGGGTTGATTTCAACCTACGAACATACAGGGTGACTGGAGGAGTTTATTGGATTTCTAAGAGAAAATAGTACTCTCTCCCTCACGGGTTATTGTAGATTGTGTAGTATGGGAATACGGCACAAATTTAAAAAAATAAATCAAGTAAATGTTTGTTGAGTGGGGGAAATGAGGCTTAACAATATTGATTTGTTACGAGGTATAAAATATTACTATCATTTAGTTAGTGATATCATTTTCATTAAAAAAAAATACTTATAGGTGGTGTTTAGTTTGTAGGACGGATATGATATATAGAATTGATAAGATTATATGAGTGATTAATAATCGCCCAAATTTGGAACAAAATTGTCATTCAATTGGTGGATAGGAGTATGGGCCTTGTTTTATATCACGGACCTAATCATTCAAACTAAATATGTAATTAGGTTGAATTATTATCAATCAAGTCTTATCAAATGAACCAAACGACTTGAGAGATGTCCTAAAATGACAAATATCATACTTTTCGGGGACTTAGAGAATACCCATGACCATGAATGCATTTATCTTTTTGCAAAAGTAAAAATAAATATAAAATAGTATAATAAAAATCAATTCAATTTTCTATCATACTCTATTCTTCTCCTTTTATTTTATTTTCTTTTTTCTATTTTTGTATCTTGTGTTTTATTCTGTCCCATATCTCTTTTCCCACTCTTCACGTCAACTTTGCAAAATGAAGTAAAACCGAAAAAAAGAAAACTGAAAAAAACAAGTCTTACTACACATTTAGGCTCCAAAAAAGGCATCATTCCTTCATTTCTCACTAGTGTAATTATAAAGGACAATTTTATTTTATCGTGATTGAATCTTACTTGTTTCTAGTAATTGCTTGCTGAACTAATACTCCATATATTTTATCATATTTTAATTAATTTCCAAAAAAAAAAAAAATAGTTTCACCTTGTAATATCAATTAATTAAACGACATATAATTAATTACCTTAAACAAACAGCCATGATGAACACCAAAGCTGGAACAAGACTAAATATGGCAGTTCCAAATGTTGCTGAAATATACTCCAATCCAGCTAAGTTGAGATTGAAACTCAATGCCAGCCTGCCACACATGCACATGCAATCAACTACTCCCTCTGTCCACAAATCAAATATCCATTTGGGTTCCGGCATGGAGATTAAGAAAACTGATAAAGTTGTTTTGAGTGGGGTAAAAGTTAGAATGTAGGGGTGGTAGGATAATGACAAAAAAACAGTGGTATTGACAAAAAAATGGTGGTATTGACAAAAATGCAGGAATAAAGTTCTTATAATGATAAAAAAGTAGGAATAAAGTTGTTGGAAGGTGGGGCCATCAATGACAAAGGGTAGTAAAAAAGGAAAAGTAAGAGGGTATGATTGTACAAAAAAGTAAGTAGGTATTTGATTTTTGGACAAAAAAATATGGGTAAGTAGGTATTTGATTCGTGGACGGAGGGAGTAATATATTTATCCCAAAATAAATATAAAATAAATTTAAAAATAAAATAATCATGATATATAAAAAAGTTACCCATATGAAGAAACAAAGAAAATTTTGCAGAATCCGGTCCATGAAATAGGAGAGCCCTTGCTGCACATGAAACAATTTTTTTCACAAAAAAAAGCAACATAGAAATTATATTAGTAGAGGTATATTTGAATAAAATTAACCTTGCGAAGAAGAAGGCGAAGGGGAGCAAGACGACGAAGGCGAAGGCTTGCCGATAGGCGACGAATACAGAAGGCTTCATCCCTGAAGTCATAGCTATCTTTGAAAACAAAATCATGCCTGCATAGCTGCATTGCAATATTATCACTGCAATATATGCCTTCTCTTTCTCCATCCCTACTTCCTTAATTATACTCGTGAAGTTTTTCGAAAATAGAAAATCTCGTGTGATTTAAAGGCTGTTTATATATATACAAGTTAGCATACTTTTCTCGGACGAAGGATGCATAAAATGAAGATGAAAAACGAAGACAAAAATGTTGCAAAATGAAGCTTTGAATTACTATAATCCCTTTAATGGAGCTTTATTTCAACATTTGCTTTCTAGGGTCACTCTAAACCATAATTATGGCTAAGTTGAGGCCATAATTTAACCTATCAGTGCTTATTTTACCCACCCTATTGGAATATTCTTTTATAATGGGAAGATTTTTTTTTTTTTTATCTCGGAAATATGTGGTGGTGATAAGATTTTAACCAGTTATATTGTATTTGGCTCAACTATTAAAAAAATAAACATTGAATCAAATATGTTCCTTAGTTTAAAAAAATTGAAATGTTTAATATGACAAAATAAAATTGAGTATTTTAATATGCCATGTTATTTTGTGATTACATACAAAATGTTATTCCCACTTTTCTAAAGGTGCATATGTTTTTATGTAGTTCCATATTTAATAAGTTATTATTCACAAACTATTTAGACACAATGTGGCCGACCACACAAGCTAAAATAGTAATATAAGTTTGAAAATGGAAATATACCCTAAGTATAAACTCTAGGGGGAAAATGTGATTATTTACATATTTACAGTCAAATTTAATTTTCTTTACGCGTGTGGCTAGGTACAGTGTGACCGGATAGATTTATTGTATTCACAAATGCTTCGATGCAGTTGGCATAGGACAACCCAAAACACTGCAACACATATCATCCATTGTGTAAAAATTAGTGGTAATTAAAGAGTAATATTAAAGTTTAAGGGAGCTAAGTAGTAGTAGTTCATTAGTCCCAATCATAATACTTTTTTCGACCCACTCATATTGTCATTGTTTACTTATTTAAGTGTTTCACTCCTATTTGTCATCTTTCAAATAAGGAAAGTTTTAACCCTTTAAAATTCTCCAAAAGTAATGGGACCTATCCACTTTCTATCTTTTTACCCTTATTCTTAATTCACGTGCCGAACAGTAACACGACAATATCAATGAGTCGGAGGGAGTATATTAATTCATAATTAGGAATTATGGATTTATATTTAGAATTTATTAATCAACAATTGAAATTTAATAAAGAATCTTTCATAATATGTTTAAAAAGAAAAGGGATTCACGTGCACTTCTACTAGTTTTATTAAAAAGTAATCATAATTATATGTATATTACTTTTTATGTTATATGTGTTTCTTGCAAATCTTAGTATATATATACTTGGATCATGTTTGTAAAGATCATAATTCTTAATCATAGACATTTTGCACCTAGCAAATAGATGCTGACATCAAAACATCTTTAATAATGACTTCCTCAAAAAATGACTTCTTCTTAAAATCAATTAGAACTAAGAAAAGAGATCAGGATCTCACAAATATGAAGAAATAACTTAATTATCCAATAAGGTTATAAATACATACCCCATATGCAACCATCTTTTAATATTAACAACATTGCATCATACAATGGTTGATTCCAAGCTTGAGGGATAAGGTCTATCACTATTTGAACTAATGGCAGTGCTTGAAAAGATTCCTTGTTTTAACTCTAGAACATTAAGAAAGTAAATAAAGTAAGTATTAAGATAATAGTTGGATGTATTTTATGGAGCAACATGTCTGGACAATAGTATCGTTTTTTCCATAGTTTAACTCAAATAGTAGCAAACCGTATGAATACTATTTGAACTAATGACAGAGCTTGAAAAGATTCCTTGTTTTAACTATAGAACATTAAGCAAGTAAATAAAGTAAGTAGATAATAGTTGGATGTATTTTATGGACCAACATGTCCCGACAATAGTATCTTTTTTTCCATTGTTTAACTCAAATAGCAGCAAACTGTATGAATTATTTATTGGCTTGTAAAATAATAACTTATATCGTTTTAGATCAATTTTACTATAATATTATGAAGCAAGATTATAGCAGCATGAGTCATCAGAGTTCAAGTTTAAATCATCAGATGTCATTATATACATTACAAAATCCATAAGTTTTTTATGTAAACTTTAAACATAAATTGCTGAAACAAAGATTAAATAACCTATTCTTATTATGTAGTTTTTATAAACAAATCATCTAATTTATACTTCTAACTCTTGCATTGTCAAGATTCAATTTATGAGCTTCTATAGAATGAATATATTACATGTTTCTAAATTGTAACTCTTAAGATCTTTTGTTTTGTACTGTTTAATCCGTATTGCAGATCATACCTACATGCGAAGAGCTTGATCCAATCCAACAACCATAAAGACAATAATTTTTTTTAACTTATTTTTAGTAGTAACACAATTGATTCGTTTACTTTAACTATATATCATACGTAATATGCAGTTCTTGTGATATCTATAATCCATTGAGAATCACTAAGTTGACAATGATCCAAAGAATTGCTCGTGCAAAAGAACTCTCAAAGATCTTAAAGAAAATCAACATATATTATCTGAGGTACAATATTTATCTCAATATTTTCCTTATATGTTATTGCTAATTAATGTATATAATTGCTATTAAATAGTTAAATCTTGCTCTTGGTTTGAAAAAAAATGATACATTTTCCTTGAAATAGAAATTGTGATGTGCATCATTATGTAGTTTGTACTTTAAAGGGTAGACAAAATTGCATGGGCTTAAAGTATATGTAAACATGAATCTTTATCCTTATGTACACTTCAATGTGTCGAGTATTCTTGCTCTACTTTTCTTACTATTGTTTATATTTGTAATCACAATAATTATTTTAAAACTTAAATGTCCTTTTGTAGGATGTTTCTTATTGTTTTAAGGGCATTGTTGACGAGATTGAAAATAAATCATCAATTTGGTACGATGTATGTAAAAAATGCAATAAATCGTGCCCAAAGAATGGAGGACTCACAACATGCGAAAGTGCAATGAGGAATTTGTTGAGACAACACCAAGGTAACAAAATTTAAATGCATAATTTACTAATGTAAGCCGGTGCATATTGTGGTAACGAATATTTTAAACAATACACATACAAAATAACTATAAAGGTTAGAGAAGGTGACTGCAAAGGTCTGAGCACACAATCATCGACAAAAATATGTTTTGTAACCGCACTCAAGACTGTGAAAGAAGAGAAAGAAAATCTGAATATTATAGTAAATGGAATTCACAAGATGAAATCCACGGTCAAGGTGGCTGCAAAATTTACATCAGCAGGTGAATCTTGAAGAATCAAAGCCACATCAAGAGGAAGGAGAAAAAACTAAACGTACTAAAGTGGAAGAAACAAGAGAACAAGTTCCAAGTTGCAGCCCTCTGAAGTGCAAGATAAGAGAAAAAGAAGAATCACAAGGATGAAGATGGATGATTACATTGAGGTTCCAAGTGATGACGAACTTCTGTTGGCCAAAGTGATGCAAGGAAGCAAAAAGAACAAAATTCCTCCACTCAAGAAGATCAAACAAGAAAAACCTTAATAGGGACCATATTTAATGTCATGAGTATGAATTCTAAGTTGTTGAGGTTTGGGAAGAAAAGGAATTTTGCTGAAGAAAAAGAGGGAAACGAGTTTGAAGGGAAAGAGGATTTTGACTCAAGAGAAGGAGATGTTCAGACCGAAGCACAAAAAGAAGCAGATCTCAAGTGTACACGTGGCTAGAGTGACAAGCATCAAATCTGTTAGGATAAAGTGTGCTTTTCTTGAAGAGTTGTTGTTTACTCTTTAGCACTTTATTCTATTTTTTTATCTTATCTTTATGTTATTTGCCTTTACCAAATGTATGTAGCTTTTTCCGTACTGTGAGAACCAATATATAAATTGGACTCCAGCTTATGCTAAAACCCTAAGAAATGAATATCTAAATTCCTGCCTCTTCTCTTATCTCTCTCCTATCTAATTCCTCTCGCCTCATCTCATCTTCTTTATTCTCTATCTATCTCTTCTTTCTCAAGATCACATTTTTATTTCAAATATAATACAAATCAAGCCAAAATACTACATCAAATACTTGGGTCCATTACATTTAATTATTTTAGTTTATACTTATCATTCTTAAATTTTTGTGCAACTTTAGTAAATTTAATATTATTCATGTTCATGTGTACAATTTTTCAATATGGGTACATATATATTCTTGATATGATTGAGTTTGGAACTAATGAATTTCAATGATCTCATTGATTTATTTTATTCCATGTTTGGCACATTTGTAGAATTTGTGGACTTTGCATGGAGAATGATTTTACCTACAAATTAGTAATATTTAAAATCTAAAAGCAATGATATGGATTAAAGAGGAAAATAATTGGTCTCACGTGCAACGCACGTGTCTTATGCTAGTATTTTAAAACACTCGCATATGTAAATTCATCAGGTTCCGTTCTTGAACGAAGCATATGAATGAATAGTGATATGGTTTACTCATTATTGTTCTGCTCACAAGCAGCAATAACAGCATTCCAGGAGACGGCATTTCTATATTTCATTTCATCAAATATACAACGAGCCTGTGGTAATGCTCCACATATACCATACATACTTAAAATGGCATTGGCCACATAAATATTGTCGTAAGGGAGTCTTAATTGCTAACCCATGTATTTGAGTTCCCACCACAAGTCCGTCGCTTACTGCACAAGCACTAAAAGCTGCAGATAGGCTTATTTCATCAAAACCAAGATCAGACTTTAATAGCTGCAGAAATAGGCTTATTTCCTACCTTGAAATCCACCACCAAATCTAGCATATCCAACAATTAATGCAGTATAAGATACTACGCTACAGTTTGGAAGCATGTCTAAAACCTTACTAGCACTAAGCAAATCGTCACATTTAGCGTACATATCCAAGATGCCATTACCCACTACCGTATCACTTTCATACCCTAACTTCATTACAAGTCCATGTACTTGTATCCCTAGAACATAAGAGGTGTGTTCTGGTACACCCATTGCATAGATGCAACGGGCGCGGTGGCGCGTGCAACACACGCGCGAGTCCCCACACTCGGTGCGTGTAATTCACGCCCCCGTTTTTTTTTCGTGTTTTTTTTTTTTTTTTTTTAATTTCCAGATTTCATTTTGCGGCTCGGCCTTGAACTCCGATTTTACGGCTCTGCATTCGCTCCGCTAATATAAGGATAATTGTTGGGCAATAATTTGGATTTCTTCGGCTCGCTCCGAAGCCTTCGGCTCCCCTCGCTCGAATTTTGACCAAAGGAGAAGCGGCAAAAAAAAAAAAAAATGAAAAGGCAAAAAAAGAAAAAGAGGCGAAAAAATTGGAAATTAAGAAAAATATGAAAAAAAAGAAAATAAAATCTGGTAAAATAAAAAAAAAACAGAAAAAAGAAATATGAAAAGAAAGAAAAAAAACTGAAAAATAAAAAAAGAACAGAAAAAAAAAAAGAATAAAAACCTGGGAATAAAAAAAAAGAAAAAAAAAAGAATGAAAAAGCTGGAAAATAAATAAAGGGACAAATATATTAAAGAACACTAAAAGACAAAATACACTAAATACAAAAGTGGATGTATAGTATACAACAGTTCTATAGAAACAAATGTCATAACATAATTTTCTAGGCTGTAAATCACTTTAAACACTACAGAAAACGTGTTTGCTTTGTATGCCACAACGTCTCTCCCCATCATCACAAATACCTCAAATGACTTCAAACAATTCCCGTTTTGCAAATATACCGACATCAAAGAAGTCCAAGAAATCACATCACGCTCAGGCATCACGTTGAACAATGACTGCGCTAGTCCCATTTCCCCATTCATCGAATATCCAAAAATCATCGCGTTCCAAGTCACCCGATCCCTCTCAGGCATTCTGTAGAACACCCTAACAGCATACTCCAAAGGGGAGCATTTATGTATAGCTGTATCAAACAATTAGCAACAAAATACATTGGGTTTGAACCCAGATATAATCATCCGTGCGTGGGCTTGCCTGCGTGATTCGCGCGGTTTTCTCTTTGAGCATTCTTGACTTATAATAGCGTTGATGTAAGTGCGTTGCACGTATAACATCTTATCTAATATATTTTTTTTTTGTAAATCATAATTCAATTGAATATAAAAAAAACTTTAAAAAAGTTAATTCAATTTTAACAAAATGCGAGTAGATCGTTTTTTTAGGACGACACCTTTTAACGTTTTGCAATAATAGGTCAAGTTTTTGCGCGTTTTCAATTTTAAGAAACCTAAAAAATTGATCGCCATAAAATAAGGAGGGGGTAGGGTGACCATCTGATGATTTTCTTATTCATCTTAGTAAACATGTGATAAAAAAAATTGATAAAAATGATAATATTTTCATAGTGTACTGTTTCTCTCATTTTTCGATGATAAAATTACAACCAAAGTAAACACACTTTTAGAAATTTACAATAAAAATAAGAGACATATTTTGAAATAGACATAATGACCACTAAAATATAAATTTTGGCCCATCTTCTTCAAAAATATAAATTTTGGCCATTTTTCAATTTAGGATGAAAATACCCTTAATGAAATGGGGAGCGGGTCAGGCGCGAGTTGGTTTGGGCAAGGTATAAGGTACTTGGTACATCTGGTATAAATTTAGTGTTATTAGTACCAACATGTGGCACAAATTTAGCATTATTAGTACCAATTGTTCTAGATTTGGTACAATTGAGACGAATTGTCGAATTAATTCCACATGTTTCAAGTTATGACATGATACTTCTTGGAACGAACATTTCAATTATTCCAAGTTATACTACTCCGATTTTGCGGCTCCACCTTCGGCTCCGATTGTACGGGTCCGCCTTCACTCCGATTACTAATATAAAGATAATCGTCGGACAACAATTTAGATTTTTTCGGCTCGCTCCGAGGCCTTCGGCTCCCTCACTCGAATTTTGACCAAAGAAGTAGCGGCAAACAAAAAAACGAAGAGGCAAACAAAAAACGAAGAGATAAACAAAAAATTGGAAATTAAAAATTTGAAAAATAAAAAATAGAGAAAAAAATCTGAAAAATAAAAAAAACAAAAAAAAAGAAAAAGAAATCTGGAAAATAAGAAAAATAAAATCTGAAAAATAAAAAATAAAATAAATTTTTTTTTTGGAAAATAATAAAAAACAGAAAAAAGATAAAGAAAAAATTTGGAAAGGGAATTAAGTGTTAATAAAATGGGTCAAGGAGTGATGGATCACAAATAGAAGAGGGAAAGAGCTATTTAGGTCCTAAGTTAAAAAAAATAGCCATAATTTATAGAGACATATTTTGAAATAGCCATAATGATCATTAAAATATAAATTTTGGCCCACCTTCTTTAAAAATATAAATTTTGGCCATTTTTTTCAATTTGGGACGAAAATACCCTTAATAAAACATGGAGCGGGTCAGGTCTGATGCGGCAGGCGCGGGTTTGGTCGGGCGGGTACGAGGCATCAGGTACATTTGGTACAAATTTAGTCTTTTTACTACCAATTGTTCCAGCACATATGGTACAAAATTATCCTTATTAGTCTCAATTGTTCCAGATTTGGTACAATTGGGACGAATTGTTGAATTAGTTTCACATGTTCCAAGTTATAACATGGTACTCTTAGGACGAACATTCAAATTATTCCAAGTTATAGTGCTCCGATTTTGCGGCTCCGCCTTCGGCTCCAATCGTACGGCTCCGCCTTCGCTCCAATTACTAATATAAGGATAATCATCGGGCAACAATTTAGATTTCTTAGGCTCGCTTCGAGGCATTCGGCTCCCCTCGCTCGAATCTTGACTAAAGAAGAAGCGAAACTTAAAAATGAGTAGGCAAACAAAAACGAAGAGGTAAACAAAAATTTGGAAATTAAAAAAAAAAAAAACTGAAAAAAAAAACAGAAAAAAAGGAAAAAAAAACCTGAAAAAAAAAATAGAAAAAAAAGAAAAAAAATCTGGAAAATAAGAAAAAAAATCTGAATAATAAAAACTGAAACGGAAAAAAAAGAAAAAGAAATCTGGAAAATAAGAAAAAAACAACAGAAAAAACTAGAAAATTGAAAAAAAAAACAGAAAAAAAGAAAGAAAAAACTTGGAAAGGAAATTAAATGTCAATAAAATGGGTCAAGGAATGATGGATCACAAATAGAAGAGGAAAAAGTGGTATTCAATTAGGTTCTAAGTTCAAAAAAATGGTCATAATTTATATTTACGAATAGAGTTGGTCATAATTTATATTTCAATGCTTATATTGGCTATATCACATGATATTCTCTAATTTATACTCCCTCCGTCCCCATTTAGTACGGTGCGGGGGCCATGCACAGGTTTTAAGGAAAAGTAGATAAATGTTTGGTAGAGATATTTAAGTGGAGGATGAGACCCAATTAACATGTGTTGTTAGTGGATGAAGAAACTTTATAGGAGTAAATATATTAAATTTTTAAGGGTAAAAAGGTAAAAGACATGTACTAAAAAGGAAACACCATACTAACCTGGGACGGCTAAAAAAGGAAAGTAACCATACAAACTTGGGACGGAGGAAATATTTATTAAGAGAGTGGACCATAATTTATATTTGAATGCTCGTATTGGCTTTATCACGTGATATTCTCTAAAGATAAACACATCTTTAAAAGAAAATCCTCTAAAATGCAAAATTGAATAAACATACTAGCATAAAAGCTCATCATGTCGTTCCTTTATCTAATCTTCAACCTTTTCCACTCCTTTGTTAAGAAAATTATAAATTAGTTAATATATCATTTATCTTTTCAAGATTTTCCCAACCTCATGTAAAAGAATAATTAATATATGTCATAACGTATTTTTAAATACCAATTAATAAAACATAGTTCCTCCGTATTTGAAGTCTTGCCCTACATACCCTTTTTCTTTTGTATGTGAAGTAATGTCCTATTTCACTTTATGTACATTTCTACCCTTAAATAATCTCTCATATTTACATCCAATTGTCATTAATATTGGACCCACTCAATATAATTAGTCTCATACACAGACTAAACCTTTGCCATTAACAATACTCTTACTATCTAACTTTTACCCCACTCAAAATAACTTTACTAACTTTCTTAATCTTTCGCGTCGAGCCGCATTGGGGCATAACTTCACGTACAGAGAGAGTAGAAGTTATTTGCACCCATTTATAATACTAGTTTTTCATACCAAAATCTGTAAAAAGACTATAATAGCACTAAATAAAGCTATTATTGACTTTGCATAAGACCAGATCCAGATCCAGGTTGACCCGACCCGGTCAACACGGGTACCCTGTCACCCTGCAGTATTTTCTTTCAGATTTTTTTTTAATTTCAGATTTTTTTTAATTTCATTTTTTTTAAATTTTAGTTTCTTTTTCCAACTCCTCTTTCAGCTCCGATTTCAATCTATAGATAATCGTAGTGGTAGCATTAATGTCCTTTAGCTCGTTCAGAAGTGTTCGGCTCCCCTTGTCGGACCCTTTTTTCAAAAGGAAAAAAATTGGATAAAAAAAAATACCACGCACGGTTGCATGGCATGCGACCTGCCGTATACGAGTTTTTGATGCTCAACGATAAAAAATTAACAACAATGCAAATTAACAAGGGAGGCTGTGAATGAATTTCACTACAATCTCGGAGCTTTATAATATTAATCGATTTATTAGCATACACGGTAAATAATTCGAAGTCACTAATCTCAATTCGTCAATACATAAGATTCGGAATCGTTCTAAATACATTCTGATTGTATCTCTTCATAGTTCACAGTCTTTGCCCTTTTCTTTTCTTTTGGGAAGGTTGGATTCGGTCTATTTTAAATAGTAGTCCCCTTTTTTCTGTGTTTCCAATTCAAAATACGCAATGATGGATGTATTAAAACTCGAGCAAACTTGAAGTGGGAGACTTAGAAAACAGACATACACCAAGTAAAATGCATTCAAGTGGGAGACTTAGAAAACAGACATACACCAACTAAGTAATGAGACATACTTCATTGGAAGAATGAAAATACTCTACTGTTTCTATTCAATGGTTTCTTTAATCATTCAAGTATATATGGAGGGTCCCACATTTGGTACCAATCAACTCCATGTGGAAACGTAGCTTCCTTAGTGCACTTGATAATTCTTCATTTCAATCATTGGGCTTCGATAATTTCGTCTAAAAGAAAACATAGAAAAAACAACTAAAAAATCGAAAGGAAGAAGAGAAAATAGAGGAAATAAAAGGAGTGGGGAGTTGAAATAGAAAAGAAAATTATTAAAAATTTGGTTTAAAAAAATTTGAAATTTTAAAGGATCAAAACTTTCATGTTTTTAATCTACTTTTTATAATTCATCAAATTAAAGATATTTTCATTAACTTTAATAAGAGATGCATATTGAATATTTATTTATTAATTAATTGAGATACTGGACCGTGGTATTTTATATAAATAAGTTGATAAAGAATAAAGTAATGGTAAGAGATAATAATTTATTGTGGGTAGTGTCTAAAAATAGTTAGGAAGAAACTTGGGGACTAGAGGTATTATTATTCGTGAATGAGGAGATTAATTAGGAGGTATTTTTAATTAGAAACTTGTAATTAAGATTTTAAGCTCTAACTAAGGATTAAATCTTAATTTGAAATACAAATCGCACGTTGTTTTCCTCGATAGGCATTTAGTGAAAAGCGTGTGGGACAGCACATGTTTTGGAAAATTCTGATCCTAATCTTTTTATAAATCCATCCAACATTGAGTATTCATCATCT